>OX596076.1:66258690-67458690 GCA_951394005.1 Protophormia terraenovae
ATCTCGAAGAATATATAGAAAAATAATACATGCAAGCATGTTTTATAAATTAATTTTTTTCTTGAAAAAACTCCAGTAGATTTCATAAAAAAAATAGCTTAAGTGCAGACATTTTCTTTGCTTTATCAAACATTAAACAGTGGGGCATAATCGAAATAAATCTGTTACTTCCAATAGGCTGGTTGGATTTACATGAAATTTCATATAGTTTTAGCAGAGAATAGTAAAATTTTAAGATTGGAAGCAGGATCCCATATACGTTTCAGGCACGGAGCAATGGTGGTTCAAAATGGGGTACTAATGTCATAGAAAATGTTTAACCACTAGCGATTTTTTGTTCTTTAAACGATTTCCAAGATTTTTATCAATAAAGCCTTTAGAAAACATGCTTGCATGTACTATTTCTCTTCTGTCAAAAAATACTTTATGATTCTAAAAATGATTTTTTACTAACTAGTAAATATAAAAATATAAAGTTATTATAAAAATTCGAATATCACCTTTTCCTGAATTAAGCGCCATTTTCGACCCATTTAACCCAAATGTACAGACAGAGGGACGGACATTACCATTCAACCAAAAAACATCTTATAATTCTAATAATAATAAAAATGCATTTTTTTACTTACTAATAAATAGAAAAATTAAACGTGATCATTAAAGTGTTGATATCTTCTTTCTCTGAATTATACATAATTTTCGACCCATTTAACTCTAATGTATGGACGGACAGACATTACCATTGTGATAAAAAACAATCTTCAAATTCTAAAACAGAATTTTTTTAACTAATAACACTGGTCGACAAAAAATGTTTTTTTGGAGCTCCTTCAAAAAAAAAAAAAAAATATGCAGACTAGATGGAATTCCGCATGCTAAACTCGAATCTGCTTTCAGTTTTTTCCATCAGGTCGGGATTTTTTTATGGTCGTGTCTAATATTGTGCTCTAAATATGCCGATTACTCGAGTATATTTCACTATAACGGTATGCACGATTTATATAAATGATATACCACGATATGCGGAATAAAATTAGCTTTAAATTGTTCTACTATCAAATTTTTATCCGCTCAATAGTTTAGGAGATATTTCAAAAAAAGTGTCGGAAAAATTTTTTTCATGCAAAATTCAATATTTTTTTTTTTTTTACTAAAACTTTTTTTAAAAGTGAAAACATCAAAAATATTTAAGTTTATCACCTTTATCTCAAAGCTGGCGAAACTACGAGTAAATACAGCCACATATCATAAAAATTGATGCACAAATCTTGATTGGATTCACAGTTAAGTTTGGATACCCATAAATACATATAGCTAAGTGGAAATACACTAGTGGGCCAAAAAAAAAAATTTTTTTTCGTCTTAAATAAAAAAAAAAATAGGTGGATTAGATGGAATTTAACGTGCTAAATAAGAATCAGCTTTTACTTCTTTTCTATCACGCATTGATTTCTTTTTTATGGGCGTGCCTACTATGACCCCGCCATTAGACAGTCACACTTGTGTATCTCGAGAATACTTTGTCCAATTAAGATAAATTGAACTTTAATATATAGCGACCTAAATTGTCTTTGAGCTGAATTTACATAATTTTTTTGTCCAGTTAATATTTCCGTAGTTATTCTGTAATTAGTACCGACAATTTTAAAATTAATTTTTTTGAAAAGTGGTGAAAATTTTGATTCATAACTCTGAAATTCTTGAACGAATGAAAAATATTGTTGATATACCTCGAAGACCATTTTCGTGTGCGTCTTTTGGTGTATTACTTATCAAAATCGTGTAAACGGTTATTGAGTTATAGTCTAAATTTGACAAACCATTCTCGAATTTTATAGTGTGACCATAAAAAAAAATCAGTACCCGATAGAAAAAAAGTGAATGCAGATTCTTGTTAAACTCGTCAGAATTCACCTAGTCCACCTATTTTTGTTTCAAGAAAAAATAAAAAAAAAAAATTTGTTTGGCCACCAATGTATTTCTACTCAATTGTATGTAACATGGGTATTTTTACTTAACTGTGAATAAAATTTAGATTTCTGCATCAATTTTGAAGATACATGCCTTATTTTATTCGCAGTATTACCAGCTTTAAGACAATGATGATAAACTTTAACATTTTATATGCCTTCATTTATTAAAAGAAATTTAAGTAACAAAAAAATCTAAAATAACTCCGAAATTATTGAGCACATAAAAAAATTAAGTTGAGTTATTTGAAAATATTTTTAGTCATCTTTTGGTGTATCACTTATGTCAATCGTACACACCGTTCTTGAGTTATGAGGAAATATACTAGAGTAATGGCCTTACTATGGGCGAAATATTAAACACGCCCATATAAAAAATCCAGACCTGATGAAAAAAAACTGAAAGCAGATTCGTGTTAAGCACATCAAAATACATCAAGTCCAACTATACGTCTATGGGGGAGGATTTTTTTGTTGACCAGTGTAATCAATAAAAAAAAAAAAAGTGATCATTAAAATATTGATATCTCCTTTCCCTGAATTAATCGCCATTTTCGATCCCTTTTACCCCAATGTGCATTGATTGAAATTTTTAACAAAGCCAACGTGATCTAAATTTTATGAACTGTAGGGCAAAAAAACAAGTTTCGCATAAATAGTAGAAAAACCTCTCAAACGATGCGTAAAAATTAGCTTAATACGAAAAAATTATTTAAACAATTTTTAAAACTGGTCTTCAGTTCCCTACCAGCGACTGATCCCATACATTTTGATCAAAAAAGTTTAGATTTTTTAAGCGAAATGGGTAACAAAAAATTCGTAGTTTTGTGCTGGTTATGAAAAAAATATTTAAAAAATTTTTCCCATTGGATTTTGTTTCGCTAGAAGACTTTATAAAGCATTTTGATGAAAAATTTTTTCAACAAATTTTGAAAATTATATATTATCTACAATACTTACTACAAAGCAAATTTTTAACATTTTGGCCATAAAGGGAACAAGATTATAAAATTCTAATCCATTTTTTAAGAAATATATCGACATTTTTTTATTTGCATGATGTACTAATATGACGGTTTTAGACCAAAATTTTTGCGAAAATTTTTTTAAATATGTTTTTAATAATTGGCTAAAAATTACGAATTTTTTGTTACGCATTTCAACATAAAACTCAATACTATTTTTGGACGAAATGTTCTAGACCGTGACTTTCAATCGGTGGTAGGGAACTGAAGATCAATTTTAATTTTTTTTAATATTTTTAAGCTGTTTTTTACGCATCGTTTGACGGGCCTTCTTACAAAATTTTTGTCTACGGGACACTCTAATGTAGATATAAACATTTGAAAAAATTTTAACACTTAATATTCAATCAACATAGATACAAAGTAAGCTTTGGAACACATTCTATTGCTTATTCTTGAAAATTATTGGGTATGTCATCAATAAGTAAACTGGTTTGACAAGAATTGGTTTTAGTCTTCAGGTAATATTGGAAAAATTCATCGTAAAGTGAATCCAAGTGTATTATATTTTTTACATATGTGTGTTTTTTTTTTTTTTTTTTTTGATGAATCCCAGATATCATTCGGCAGTCTTTCTTTTCATAAAGATATTTTGCATATAAAAGCTCTTATTGAATCTGTTAAATATTGTTTAATATCTCGAACAATTTAGAGATATAAACAAAGTAATATATAAAAATAGTTTTCTGTTATTTTTTTATAAATACATATCTTCATTTTATTTAAAAGGAAAATGTTTCCTTCGAAAACCAACGGTCATCGATATGAAGTAGTAATTTCTTATGTTCTACATTTAAATCGGCACATAAGGCTTTAGGAATTCTATTTCTTAAGGCACTAGTTTTATAAAATTTACTACGTCTATAGTAGTTTCAAAAGCCATTATAAATTACACAGTGAGATTTAAGTGATTTAGAAAGCTGATCGCGAATCTATTTAATAAACAATACTTCTTCCTTTATTTCACTTTCTGCAATAAAATTTATGTATCAATCGTTTCATTACATTGCAGGCCATACATTTTTTTCAAGAGTTATCTGGCAGATGTATTCTTATGACTTTTTCTTTTCAACAGATTTTTCCCCATTCAAATGAAAGGTACCTGTAGAATTCAACTTTGGCATAATTATATTATGCCGAAAAATACAAAAAAAAAAAAAAAAAAATAAATAAATATCATGTGCAATAATTCCGTACATATTTTTAGTCTCTTTCGCGGACCTCTTGGAATGTTGGTACGGACCCCCATTTAATAAACCTTGCTCTAAAATCTAAATTACTGTAAAAAATCACCGTAATAAGGAGTGAGATCGAAAAATTCTTAACACACATTTTGCCTCATAACTTTTTTCGGAATCAATATTCAAAATTTTTTTTGATCTAGTTATCTTAGAAAAATACTTCTGTTATTATTTTTAATAACAACCATGTTAATTTGTCCTTATTTTCATCAAAATAAGTGACGAAAAAGATTTACGTCCTACATGCTATTAAAAAATTTCAAAAAATCCAAATAGGTCTTACATATAATTGGCCACAGTATTAAATGTCGTCCGTAAAACCGTTTCTAATGTTATTAAACAGTATCAGGAGAATTTGACTATTGATGTGAAACCTAGTACGGTAAGAAAAAAGGACTACATGATATTGGGAAGGCCAGAAAATTGAAGGCATATTGAAAGGAACTCCAAACACATCTGGTAGAAAATCAGCTCAGTTTTCTCAGTGCTTCGACTATTTGGTGCGAAAATTTAAAGCTAATGGGAAAGTTGATAACATATAAAGTTCAAAAAATTCCAAACTGGAATTCTAAAAAAAAATTACAAGCCAAAAATAGGACTCGGAATTTAAAACCAAATTTCATACAAAAATACTCAAGCTGTATAATTGACGAAGAAACGTAGGTGCTGGCAGAATCTTCGCAGCTTGTGTCTCAAAAAGTTTTATTGCTAATGCTCGAAGCAATGTTGGAGATAAGTTTAAGACCCAAAAGCAGCAAAAATTTCTTACAAAATTCATGGTATGACAAGCTTTTTGCAGTTGCTGCCAAACAGGAAAGTCATTTGATACATTCGGATCTATAAATACCAAAATATGCATAAAGAAATATTTGCAAAAAGATTTCTTCTTTTCTTAAGAAAGCACAACGTGTCCACATATTTTTAGACCCATTTGGTATCATGTCACTACGGTAAGAAAGCTTTGGAGTGGTACCAAATCAATAACATAGTTTTAGTACCAAGAAAGGTCAATTTTCAAAATTGTCCATAGCTTAGACCAGTGGAGATATATTGAGCTCTTGTGAAAAGTGAATTCAAGAACACAAAAAAGATGTTCCAAATACCGAAGATTTTAACAGAAGATGTGCACACTGTTCCAAAAAAGTGACTGAAGCAACTATCAAATCTCCAAAGAATGGGTTTTAAAAAATGGTCCATATGGGTTTTAAAAAATGGTCCAGTAGTTAGAACCATAAAAATTATATACTTCTGTGATCTGTGATAATTATCAAAATATTAAAAAATAATGAAAACTCTAAGATCAACCGTTTCCAAGTTATTGAATATTATGTATGTTAAGAATTTTTCGATCTCACTCCTTATTCAAACTTTAATAAAATAATATTTAAGAAAATTTATAGGAAGTTTGACTAAAATCATAATTTCGTGAGAATGAAAACAAATTTTAAAAAAGTTTTAGCTCATTATGTATTAAAAGTAGAGTTTTTCTTTTCCCAGTCTTATTAAGCTCCCGGGAAATCGGAATTGATTTTTAAATTTCCTGGGATCCCGGGAATTCTCGCCAAAAATAAATAATTAAAAATGTTAAAATATTTATAATATATTTCTTTTTGAAATATTGACACTTTGAAGATATTTTGAGATACAAAAAATCGAATCATTACATTGGTTTTCATGTTTCCCTGTATTTAAAAATTCCCTAAAGAATTTTACAGATTTCTGAAGTCATATTCTTTAAAGATTTGTAACCCATTTCTATGAATAATGATTTTTCTCACACAAAAAAAAAAATATATATATATATCGTCCATTCCATGAAAGAATGCCCAAGAATATTTTGTAATATTTGGTATACGCATACCCTATGGAGCAATTTAAATACCTCTATTTTATTTTTTTGAATTTTGAAAAATTCGCGAATTTATTCGCTATTTTGATTTTTCGAAAAGTCAAAAAAATCTCAAAAGTGTCTAACTTTAAACACCAATATCTCTAAAAGTTGTTAACGGATTTTAATGATTTAAATTTCATATTTAAGAAGAATATGTCCACTATAAATATAGTAATTTAAAAATAATATTATCATTTAAAAATGCATTCATAATGCAAATGCAATGTTAATATGCATTTTTGAAAAATTTATACAAAAATTTAAAAATTTATTTTTTTCTTCTTCTGATATAAAAAACATTTTTATGTTTGCTAAAAATTACAATATAAATTGTTCTGGGATAAAATGGTTCACTATTTTAAACAATTTTATTAAAATATTTCTTCAAATTTTTTCATACAAAATTTTTTATTTTTTTAATTTTTGTATTTTTTAATTTTTGTGAACTTATTTTGAAATTAATTTTAATCATTATACTTCATAATTTGTTATTTGCGGTAGAAAACCTATTTGTCCCAGATTAAGTGCTAATGTTTTATATAATATACATATTTGTCTTCAATATTAAGCAAAAATATTTAAAATCAAAAGGGTAGAAATTTCTTAAAAATGCATCCGAAAATTGCATTCTTTTCGTGAGTGCATCATTAGCAAAAAAATTATATTTGATTCATACAATATAATTTACAATATTTATAGTAATAAACTTTATACTAGTTTTTAAATCAATAAAATCTGACGTCTACTTAAGGAGTTATAAATATTTAAAGTTACATATTACTAAAAAAGTATAACCAAAAAAATTAAAAATCAAAATTTTTTAAGAAATTTAAATTTTCGTATAAAAAATATGATTGAAATTTTTTGAAACAAATATTAAAAATAGTAGATTTTATTGTCCCGGAACAGTTATTTTTGAATTTTATAGTAAAGATATTGCTTTTTAACATATTAAAAGAAAATTAAAATCAAAAGGGTAGAAATTTTTCAAAAATTTTTAAATTACTACATTTACAGTGGACTTATTCTTCTTAAATATGCAATTTAAATCATTAAAATCCGTTAACAACTTTTTGAGATATTGGTGTTTAAAGTTAGACACTTTTGTCATTTTTTTCACTTTTTGAAAAACTAAAATCGCAAATAAATCCTCGAATTTTTCAAATTTCAAAAAAATAAAAATGGAGATATTTAAATGTCTCCATAGGGTATGCGTATGGCAAATATGAACAAAATCGAATGACCCTCCGTAAAAAAATTGGTATTTTTTATAAATCTTTCGTGGAATTGACGATATATATATATAATTATAATAATTCTTTATATTTTTATGCTACACTATTAATTTATAGCTAAGGAATATCTGAGTTCAAATAATAATTTACATCGTTTTCAGTTACAATTGGACCTTCAGTTACAATTGGATCTTTTAATTTACATGGTCTTATAAATGAACTGTTTGTAACTTATCTCATAAAAAATTCCTATATAGGCAATAGTTTCGATACTTTTAGGGCTACCGTATTACTGGTGCTTTAAAAATGTATGTTGCTTGAGGATTCCATATCTTTTAAGGAGATCTCTCTTACAATTTTCACATGCGTGCAAATTACATCTTCAAATCGTTTAATAAAGGTATTTTTCAAATATCGAATTACACTTCATATTAGAATTTTTGCAACATATTATTTTTGACCTTAACGCAGAATCAAAGTTTTTCTTTTTAAAGAAAATTTCCCATAAAGAAAATTATTTTATTTTCCATCTGTTTTACAAAAATTAATGAAGGACTTAGAAACTATCAAATATATTTAGATATTTATTTAGAGATGTTTAAACTCATAAAAAAAATCAAATAGAATAAAAACAAATTTAAAAACACATTAAGTAATAAAATAACCATTCAAGAGTTAAAAATATAAACATTTTGCATACACAAGAAATCCAGGGAATTCCCTCATAATTTCCCGGAATTATGGGATAGATTTTGCGGAATTCCCGTGAAACATTATAATTAAAGGTAATTTTTCTATTATATGTTGTAATTTTTTTACAAAAAGTTAAAAATTGGGTACATTGTTGATCAAAAACTATATTTTTAATTTTTAAAATTCCGAGTAAAAACGATCATATATTATTGTATAGTTCATAAGTGAACATATATGGAAATATATAGTTTCATGTATGAAAAAGTATATGAGTCATTCTATTTAAAACCAACTATCTCATTTTCTTACCTTTTCCGAATTAGATAATATTTAGTACTTTTTAAAACTAAGACTAATTCAAATATAGGCAATAGTTTCGATACTTCTAGGGCTACCGTATTACTGGTGCTTTAAAAATGTATGTTGCTTGAGGATTCCATATCTTTTAAGGAGATCTCTCTTACAATTTTCACATGCGTGCAAATTACATCTTCAAATCGTTTAATAAAGGTATTTTTCAAATATCGAATTTCACTTCATATTAGAATTTTTGCAACATATTATTTTTGACCTTAATGCAGAATCAAAGTTTTTCTTTTTAAAGAAAATTTCCCATAAAGAAAATTATTTTATTTTCCATCTATTTTACAAAAATTAATGAAGGACTTGGAAACTATCAAATATATTTAGATATTTATTTAGAGATATTTAAACTCATAAAAAAATCAAATAGAATAAAAACAAATTTAAAAACACATTATGTAATAAAATAACCATTCAAGAGTTAAAAATATAAACATTTTGCATACACAAGAAATCCAGGGAATTCCCTCATAATTTCCCGGAATTATGGGATAGATTTTGCGGAATTCCCGTAAAACATTCTAATTAAAGGTAATTTTTCTATTATATGTTGTAATTTTTTTACAAAAAGTTAAAAATTGGGTACATTGTTGATCAAAAACTATATTTTTAATTTTTAAAATTCCGAGTAAAAACGATCATATATTATTGTATAGTTCATAAGTGAACATATATGGAAATATATAGTTTCATGTATGAAAAAGTATATGAGTCATTCTATTTAAAACCAACTATCTCATTTTCTTACCTTTTCCGAATTTGATAATATTTAGTACAGACATTATACTTTTTAAAACTAAGACTAATTCAAAATTCAAAGACAATTTTATCAAGTGTTTCGCGAAATATCGCGATCTAAAAGTGTAAAATAGCTAAAAATATGTACAAAATTTTGTACACAAAATTACAAATATCTTTTAAAGTATTTAGGATATAAGATTTATTGAGATGTCATATTAAAGGCATAAAATTTACCTTTATTACGACGTATAACTTTTTTCTTAACATCAAAATAGTGCATATCTCGCGATTTTTAATTCGCGGATAAATATCTCGAGAAATGGTCTTTTTGAAAATGTAAAAAAAATATATGTTAATTGTGAAAATGTTTTCTATAACCATGGTAAGTGACATTCTGGGACTCGCAATATTTTACAAATTATGACAACAAACGTCATAAAAAATACGAAATATTTGTTTCAATTTGTATTGTTTTGTTTATAATAAAACAGAAAAATCGCCAATTGCTTCCAAAAATCATCTGAATTGAATAAAACTCGGCAAAAATATTAATATTGACGCTGGTAACGCAAATGTCGAGTTTAAGTTTGATTACCGCGATAGTTCGCGATTTATAATATCTCAAAAATAAACAAGCGCAAATATTCGGCCCGGCCGAATCTAAATACCCACCATCAACTTTTTCAAATTTTGCGTTATATGGAAGGGGGCGGTAAAGTGGGAAGTAAAGTGGGCGGACCACGCCTATTTTTTTGTTTCCGAGTTTACATTGGTCCTTGAACTAATTGAGAACAATTTCGTTGATTTTCACCTTATATGGGAGGTGGGCGGTAAAGTGTGCGGACCACGCCCATTTTTGGTTTCCGATCCCCGAACTATACATACAAAATTTCGCTGTCGTACATGATTTTGTTGCAGAAATATCGACAGAAAAGTATAAAACGGACACCCTGTGTTTCTAGTTTTTAGCCCATAACTTTTTTGTTTATTAACCGATTTTGCCCATTTTCAATCCAAACAAACCTTATATAAGACAAACATTTGTGTCAAATGTGCGTTGCTCCTTCGAGCCCTATCCTGATTTCAACAGACGGACAGACGGACGGACATAGCTAGATCGACTCAGAATCTTACCAGGACCCAGAATATATATACTTTGTGGGGTCTTAGATGATTTCTTCGACATGTTACACACGGAATGACAAAATCAATATACCCCCCATCTTTTCGATGGTGGGTATAAAAAAAAGTATTATTACATTTGGTTCATTTATACTTTACATTTAAAGATAAGTATATTAATAAAATCATTTTTGACAAACAAAAAATAAAATAAAATTAATTATAATAAAATAAAATATATGTACAAATTTCCAAATTAGAAATTAAAATTGTGTGATTTAATGCAAAAAATCTTCTGCATTATAAAATGGTAAGTATGGTATTATCTGTCCAAACATATGTAAATTTACATACGAAGTTTATTTACAAACAAAGAATTAATACAAAATATAAAAATTTTCTTGTTTAATCAACAGATATGAATCAAAATATTGTAGTCTTCTGATATGGAAAGTCAATACTTGCATAAAAAATTACTTAATTATTACTTAATATTCAAAGAGCAATATTATTTGAATCTGGAGAAACCGATGCTAGAAATTGCCGTATTCTGTTTCTGTACGTGTTTTTAAATTGTACTGTTCAAGAGGGAATAATATGCTGATCAATCTGTTAAATTCAAAGTGTAATATATGCCCAGTCGGAAATAGAAGGGCTAAAGATACATTCTAAAATGCCTTATTTAGGATATACAAAGCCTGCCACTCGCATTGCAACACTATTTCTTTTTTACACGGCGTGTCATTGGAGGCAAGGGCTTCCCTTCTCTCCTCCAAAAAGAAGCGAAAAGGCAAGGACTCTTAAATAAATAAATATGCTCTCTTATATTTTCAATGCTATTAAATAAGAGTATGAAATATATTAAAAAAAAGATATGCGGACTACCTTCTTCATCGACACTTAAAACAAGACTAAATGAGTTTAAGCTTTGTAAGTCTCGTAGTTACAATTTTTATACCGACCATCAAAAAGATGTGGGGTATATTGATTTTGTCATTCCGTGTGTAACATATTGAAGGAATCATCTAAGACCCCACAAAGTATATATATTCTGGGTCCTGGTTAGATTCTGAGTCGATCTAGCTATGTCCGTCCGTCTGTTGAAAGCAGGATAGCGCTCGAACGGAGCAACGTAGGGAGACGAAATTTGGCACAAATATTTGTATTATATAAGGTTTGTTTGGGATTGAAAATGGGCAAAATCGGTTCACAAACAAAAAAGTTATGGGCTAAAGACTAGAAACACAGGGTGTCCGTTTTATACTTTTCTGCTGATATTTCTGCAACAAAAGCATGTACGATAGCGAAATTTTGTACATATAGTTTGGGGATCGATATCAACTCGCAAGCCAAAAATGGGCGTGGTCCGCCTACTTTACCGCCCACCTCCCATATAAGGTGAAAATCAATGAAATTGTGTTCAAATAGTTCAAGGACTAATGCAAACTCGGAAACAAAAAATGGGCGTGGCCCGCCCACTTTACTGCCCACTTTACCGCCCACTTTATCTCCTTCTCTCATATAACTTAAAATGTGAAAAAGTTGATGGTGGGTATATAGATTCGGCCGGGCCGAATATTTGCGCTTGTTTCTGTTTGTAATGAGAAAGTTAGTAGGTGAGTGTCATCTTCTACTTTGCATCTAATGAACTGGAAACAAGATTTAGTACCAGATTTCTTTTTAAAGGAAGTCGAGGCATTCTTTAAGGAATTTTTACAGAAAGCAAAAAGGAATGTGTTTAAAGTTTGTTCGGAGCCATTCGGAAAGGCCTGTTGGGAGGAGGCACTAACATATTTTCCTGCTGGGATTTATTCAAATGTATCAGTAATATCCACTATCAAAATTTGCAAATATAGGAAAAATATAGATACATATCAAAAAATATATGGATATATATAGTCATATATCTCCATATACCCTCAATTTTCGTATCCAAACATACAGCTGTGTGCAAAATAATAGTAGCGCTATATGTAGCATTTTTACATTCAATAAAATTAAGATGTTGATTTCAAAAAAATTTTCTTGGATTTTATTATATATTTCCCAAATTTTATAAAAAATAAGTAAATCTTAAAATTAAACATCGTAATTTAGATAAAATACTTAAAGAGCTTGAATACATAAGAAATTAGCTGTGCAAATATTAGTAGCATCGATAAAAAACGTAGCAGACAAAATTACGTGATAAAGTTTTTCTTTTTTTTGCATATTTTGTTTATACACATTAATATTTTGCGGAATAGCCCTTATTGGCTTTGACAGCGCCGCAGCGGCGGGCACTGAGTCCACTAATAACCCCTGGTCTTCTCAATGGGACTGCACTGGCGTCCACAATTCCTGCAAATTTCCCGATTTGTTTTTAAAAAGAGCAGCTTTGACAGCTTTCCAAAGATTTTCAATGTAGATCAGATATGCACGCAAAGAAAAAACATGGTTGGTCAAATCATAATCGGTAACTATCATTAATGTTTAGGTTTATGATTCCCTCAATCATATCAGTTATTATACCCTTTTGTGAACATAATATTGTCCTATCCAATATTAATATAATATGGGCCTTACAATCATAACATTTATATGTGATAGTCCTCACAACCATACTGCATAAATATAACATGATCCCTATATTAAATATTATAATACCCCCAATCATAATACTATGCATACGGTTAAAATGTATTTTTATTTATTATTATTATTTTTTTAATTTAAATTTTGCGAATAGAAAATAATTAAAAAACAAATACCACAGCCTTCAATGGACGATTTCGTTCAAGAAAATTCATCTTCACATTCACACACCTAAAAGAAAATTTTAGAAATACATTTTTTTTATTATTATTTTTATATTTGACCGCACTGAATTATTGATATTTATTGTACTTACCGAAAAATATTTCCAATTTGAAATGTGGCCATTGATGATTTGCTCCGTCAGCACTCCGTGGATCTCGTTATTAAAAAATAATAATAGTTTTTTAATAAAAATTTTGTGAACTTTTTTAAACGTTTTTATTCACTTTACGTCCGTCACATTTAAGATTTCATTACTGAATGAGTAAATTATTTCGAAAGAGAGATAACAATAAAGACGAGCATATTATTGTCACCCCTCGCATTAAAATATTACATACAAATATTTCATTGAAATAATATGTTACTATGAAACATATTATTCTTTTAGTACACCGACTTTATATTATTACAAAGTATCATATGTTAAAATGATCAGAACAAAAAATAATTGATTCAGCTTAGTCTAAAACACAATAATTTGATTGTGTTAGCCATATAAACTACTTAGGAACATCACTTGATTTCCGCGAGCATTTCGGAATCATGTTTTTTCTTTGCGTGTGGTGACTGAGTTGGTCACTTCAAAACATCACTTTTATTTTCGGAAAACCATTTTTTTTTTTAATTTACTCGTTTCTTACAACATTTTCCTGATAAAACACCCATTTGAGTGGCATATTCTTCTCTGAATAAGACAATATGACTATTCTTATTATTTCCATGTTACCTCTTATCCAAAATATGGACCATGATATGAAAAACATCCCCAAATGTTGATTTTCCCACCATAGTGCTTAACGGACTTGAACAAATTTTGGGTCATGTTATTTGTTATTTGGCCATACATATATTCTTTTCGCATTTGTGCAGAGAATGTGCTCCATTTCGTATGGGGCCAGTCGGAGTAAAGTATTTTGTTTTTGGAGATGTCAAGAAATAGTTGACGCATCAACTTTCAGCTCTATTTAAAATTTTTTTAAGCAAAATTTCACTGTATGTACAGTACACGGCTATATAATTTACTTAAAAACCAAAAGAATCCAAGATAATAAAACAATAATACTATTTGCCAATGTTTATCATTTTGCTACTATTATTTTGCACTGACAAATACCAAGCGGCTTAAGTAAAATAACGGTAACTTCCGAAGATGCATAGAAAAATAAAAATATTTTTTTTATAATTATTGTCCCTATTTAAAACTTTCATATAAGTAAATTGTTTTTAAATTCTTTGTCTAGGAATTGAGCAGCAACAGCAACTACAAAGTATCTTGTAGTGCTACTATTTTTTTGCACACAGCTGTATATGGAACTCCATATATTCATAAATATATGATCCATACATAATATTTTTAGCTGGGATTAAAATTTTAAAATCTAATTGCTACAAATTTGGGCAACCGAGTACATAAGGGTTGTAGGTGATGGTACATACACTTTTAGTTATTGTTCGATAACTTATTTTAATTAAATTACACTGGTCGACAAAAAAAATTTTTTTTCGAGGTCCTTAAAAAAAAAATATGTAGACTAGATGGAATTCCGCATGCTAAACTCGAATCTGCTTTCAGTTTTTTTCTATCAGGTCGGAATCCGCTCAATAGTTTAGGAGATATTTCGAAAAAAGTGTCGGAAAAAATTTTTTTCATGCAAAATTCAAGATTTTTTTTTTTACTAAAACTCTTTTTTTTTAAGTGAAAACATCAAAAATATCTAAGTTTATCTCAAAAGCTCAAAGCTGCGACTAAATAAAGCCATGTATCATAAAAATTGATGCACAAATCTTGATTGGATTCACAGTGAAGTTAGGATACCCATGCATACCTATAGCTAAGTGGAAATACACTAGTGGGCAAAAAAAAATTTTTTTTCATCTTAAATAAAAAAACAATAGGTGGATTGGATAGAATTCAACGTGCTAAATAAGAATCAGCTTTTACTTTTTTTTTTATCACGCATTGATTTTTTTCTTATGGGCATGCCTACTATGACCCCGCCTTTAGGCAGTCACACTTGTATAACTCGAGAACAGTTTGTTCAATTAAGAAAAATTTAACTTTAATATAGCGTCCTTTGAACTGAATTTATATAATTTTTTGTCCAGTTAATATTTCCGTAGTTATTCGGTAATTAGTACAGAAAATTTTAAAATTTATTTTTTTGAAAAGTGGTGAAAATTTTGATCCATAACTCTGAAATTCTTGAGCGAATGAAAAATATTGTTGACAAACCTTGAAGACAATTTTCATATGTATCTTTTGATGTAATGGGTTCTTGAGTTATAGCCTAAGATTTACAAACCATCCTCGAATTTTATAGTGTGACCGCTGAAAAAGGTGATGATAATAGTCATGCACATAAAAAAAATCAGTACCCAATAAAAAAAAAAATAAAAATTGAATGCAGATTCTTGTTTAACTCGTCAGAATCCACCTAGTCCACCTATTTTTGTTTCAAGAAAAAATAAAAAAAAAAAATTTTTGGTCACCACTGTATTTACTTAACTGTGAATAAAATTTAGATTTCTGCATCAATTTTGAAGATATATACCTTATTTTATTTGCAGCATTACCAGCTTTAAGATAAAGATAATAACCTATAACATTTTAGATGTTTTCATTTATTAAAAAAATTTTAATAACAAAAAAATCTAAAATTTTGCATGAAAATGATTTTTTTCGGGCACTCATTTCAAAATAACTCCGAAACTTTTGAGCACGTAAAAAATTAAGTTTTTGGAATTTGAAGATATTTTTAATCCGCATCTTTTGGTGTATCACTTTGATCAATCGTACACACCGTTCTTGAGTTATGAGGAAATATACTATAGTAATGGATTTACTATGGGCGAAATATTAGACACGCCCATTAAAAATCCAGATCTGATGAAAAAAAACTGAAAGCAGATTCGTGTTAAGCACATCAAAATACATCAAGTCCAACTATTCGTCTATGGGGGAGGATTTTTTTGTTGACCAGTGTTACCTTAGATTTTATTGAATAAAAAATTTGATTGTAAAAAATAATAATTCTAACTTTGGATTTTTAATGATAAATATTAATATTATTTATAAAATAAAATGTTATAAATTATAATAAATATTTCTACTGGAATAATACTATTCTATGTTTTTTTCACAATTATTGAAAATGTCACCCTTTGCTTGATTTTAGAGCAAATTAAAAGTAATTTTGGAAAAGAGCTTTATCTCAAACTTAAAAATTTCTATAACTTTTTTTTAGAAATTTAAAATCTTTAAAAAAATTTCTTTTAGCAACTTTTCTAGCAGCAATTTACAATTTACGAGTAAATATTTTAGTATATAAACACAGTTACAAAATAATTCCCATAACTTGTTTATGGGTACAATACTTTTTTTAAATTTAAAACAATAAAAAAGAGCCATAAAGTGTATAGCAAGGTGTATTAACAAGTTGATATCATTAGCTCAGCTAAATATTTGATTTTTTTAAACTGTCAAAGTCCTTATAAAATAATGAAAGTCTCTCTTAGTAATTCCTTTTTAAACATAACAATTCCATATAAAAACAAAAAAGAATCATTAACAAATTTTTTCCGTACTGATATCACCTTTATTAAATGCACCTTGTTGTATAGGAAATGTGTTTGAGTTGGTACATAAAACAAACCAAAAACTCACACAACTTTAATAGCTTTTTTTTAACAATTACACTTCATAAACACATTACAAAAAAAAAAAAAAAAAAAGGAAGATATACTCACACATTTACAGTTTTGTAAAAAAAAGGATAGGAAGCCAGTAGTAGAGTGAGTAATCAAACTCAATTACATGCAATGTTTATGATGACATTTTAAAATAATAAATAAAAAAATTCCCTAAAAATATGTTACATTTACATTGAAGCCAGTGTTAAATATAAAATTTTAAGAATGTATGAGTGTGAGTGAGCTAAAGAAAAAAAATTGTACTCATCACGTTCTTATAGCAGTGCATACAAAATGCTTTTAACGCCAGAATAAAAATGTTACAAAAATGTTGTGTATAAAAACCACTTACTCTTTTTATAAATGTTTTAAGAAGAAATTTTCTTTACAACAATAAAATGTTAAAAAAAATACTAAGTAAATAAATAAATATTCAATAAAATTTTAATGTCAATGCAACAACATGCACTTGAGTAACAAATTTATTAATCGTTTAAATGCTGCACAGTGTACGATTCAAAAAATGAAATGGAAAAAATTATGGAACTTCGGAACGGCTGTTCCCATTTCCATGAAATGGTTAGGAAAATTTGTCTTCTTTTCAAATATGTATAAAAATTTTTACAATACGAATATTTGTTGAAGACTTTTTGAAAAAACACTGAGAAAGGATGGATTTGTGATTTTTTGCATATTTTTCATTTTTAATTATGCAATAAAATTCTTGTTAGTTAATAGTTTTGAATGATATTTTACACCTAAAGTAGATTTTTTGATGCTTAATTCAAGCATATTCACTTTTTTAGATTTGTCTACAAAAACCACGTAATTCCCAACAAAAAATTTAAAAAATTTCCAAAAATGGAATTTTTTACTTTTTTTTGCATATCTTTTCAACCGATATTGGGGAGCAAAAATTTATATTGCAAGAAACTTAAAAACACATTTGACTATATATTGGAAAAATAGGTTAAATTTGGGAAACCCTGCTACTCGCAAAAATCAATTTTTAAAAGTTTTTTTCCTATAAAGTATTTTGTGTTTAGTTATCTTTTAGAAAAAAATAAATATTATATATGTTACTTAAGAAAATTTGTATATAACAGAATAAGAATATGACCACTTTTTTGGCAAAAAAAAACGGGAAATAATCTACTTTTTTTCAAAGTTCAACTTAAAATTCCTGTAACTTTTGACTACCATTAAATATTTTTTTTAAATTCTTTCTTTGTTAAATTTTTCTATTTGTTGTTAGTGAAATAAAAAAACAATAAAAAAATCGGGTAAAAGTTGGAACCGCTGCACTATGGTTTCGCCGACCACTTTTCTTGTCCAACATTTTCTTTCTGTGTTTTAACTATCGTAGTTTTATAGCAAACACTTTAAAACGCCAGAAAATCGAGTTTTTTCTAACTTTCACTAATTTGTCGCCATAATACAATAGATCAAAGTTGAGTTTCTTAGGCAAATTTAAAATATGTATAAAGAAGGTGCCTTTTTTCAACGGTTTTCATTAATTTATAATTATAGAATACAACAATTTTTTAAATAAGTTTATTATGGAAAATAAAACATAGGATAAGTACTTTTTTAATTGAATACGAAATCAGTTAGAACTTGTTGTCATCTTAGAAAAATACAGTTTGTCTTACAAAACCCAAAATGAAATTGGATTCGTAAAAAATTGTACATTTCATTAGACCTTCAAGTTTTTGGTGAAAATTGGTAAAGAAAAACTCAACGGAAATAAACATATATCTGGGCTATATTTTCCATATTGTCTTAATGCTTATCATTTATAAAGGTCTAACCAAAGAAAAAAAATGCCAAGATAAAAAATAAAATAGCAAATATTGCTAAAATATAATTGTGTATCAAAATTAATGCTGCTAAAGCAAAATGCTCGCCTTTAGGTTGAATTATAAGTGAAATATGTTAAAACTTCCGTTGTAATGTCTTTACCTCTGACACATAAGAAGTGCAAAAATTTATTTAATTTTTGAAATACAAAATAAATACATTAAATTGCTTTGATTTTCATCCAAATCATATTTCAAGCAAGACAATCAGTTTTTTTTTCCATTTTGGTAATTTTGGCCAATAAAAGTGGTCAGCGAAACCATAGCCTTTCAAATCGGTTCAGATATAAGGAATCAGAATCGCCTAAACCTCACTATCACCATGTGAAATTTCATGGAAATCGGAACAACCGTTCTGAAGTTCCATAATTATTTTCATTTCATTTTATGAATCGCACACTGTGTGCTGTAGAAAAACAAGCAAACAATTTAAGAAGAATTTAAAAAGGGAAAGAGTCCAATACAAAAGTGATGTAATAGAAAAAAAAAGTTCATGAAATTTACTATACTGATTTTTAATCCACATGATTTTCTTTTTAAGAATAGAAAAGGAATTACAAACGGGTCTTCTATATCGAAACGTCTTTATGTTTATGTGTGAAAAGTAAAGTATTGTTTCTTATTTCATTAATTTCGATTGCTTTAAGTATAATTAAGTATTGTCAATAGGTTTTAATTTTCTGTTAAAAAGTAAAGAGCACAAAAGCTAGACGCTTTTCTTCATGTCGGTTTTTTTTAGAAATCCTTTGCGAAAGACCATGATATTTCGGTGGAATTTTATAGTGATAATGCGTTAGTTGAGGTAACTTGTGGTGAATGGTTTCGACGAATTAAAGGTGGCGATTTCGATGTACATGATAAGAGGCAATTAACAAATTTTAAGAATTGAAAGATTTCCTATCAAGATCCTATACCGAATACAATTGATCCATTTGAAAAGAACATTGAACAACAAACGGCTGAATATGCGACCAGACAAGAATCCATAATTTTCCATCACAACAATGTTCGACCTCATGCTGGGCAAATAGTGGATTGTACCTTTAAATACACATTAATTTTTCATTATCACATTGAATAATTAATACTATACTGTCCTTAGCTGGCGAGTAAGTGTCTTGGCGTTTTGATGCTTATCATTGGTTTCAACTGAAGTAGATACGTCTAAGTACTTAATGTAGATCTGATAACAATTCTTGTCTAACTAAACGTAGATCAATAGATATTGAAAAATATTTCTAGGTTCTTTCCGCTCCTGTTTCACTTAATAATCTATAAATTTCAACTCCATAAAATAAATTTTTATCACATCAGTTGTTACAAATAATTTTATTGAATCTTTTTATTATTATTATTATAATTGTAATTATTATTATTATTATTATTATTATTATTATTATTATTATTATTTTATTATTTTATTATTTCATTTCAGTGGCTGCAATTTATTTTTTCCGGGACCTTTCACAAACTATACCTAGATGAAAAGTAAAGATGTCGTTATTAATGGCTTTATCTTCTATAATATGACGTACTCATACTACACTTCCAAATTTCTCATTGAACCCCAGAATGATCTACTGATCTTTTGTTACAATGTTAGACCAATACACAGTGGGACAGAATCGAAAATTTCTGGAAATAAATCTGTAACTTCTGATCGTCTGCTTGGATTTGCATTAAACTTGATATATGCGTAGCAAAGGAGTGTACAATGCTAAGTTTTTAAGGACCCAACAGACTCTTTAGTGGCGTAGCTAAGGAGGTTCAAAGTAGGGTGCCTCTGACCTACAAAAACTAGTTTTCTAGTTATTTTCGTTTGAATTTTTAAGTACCTCAATTCTGCATATTCTTGGTCCATTTTTTTACAAAAACTAGTATTTCCGACCAATTTCATCAGCTTTTTTATAGATAGTTAAAGAACAAAATTATCTATTGAATACAAATTTGAAATCGATATCATTACCGAGTCAAAAAATAAACGATTTTGAATTTGAAAATTGCAACAATGACGACTTTTTGTGTTTTTTTAGCCGAAAAAGTATCTACACTATTTTTTCGCTAAAATAAAATTTTCTTTAACAATATACAATAATTTTATACTTTTCTGAAAGGTATCTTCACGGAGATGATTTTAAAATAAAAATTTAGTATACATTTTCTAAAATCCGAAAGCACGAAATGCAGTTTAAGAATCTATAATATGTTTTTAAAAGTTTTCAATCAAAATCTACGGGATTTCGGAAAAATGTGGATTTTATTGCCAAAAATTTGAAAAAAAAAAAAAAAACATTTTTGGGATTTTCGACGTTTTTTTTTTGGGAATTTTGGGATACCTATTACAAAAATCTTAAAGTTTTTTACACTTTCTCATTTTATATGATAAAGTCTATATTCGCCGAAAAATTAATTAAGATATAGATATAAATAAAATATTTATAGTTTCTCAAAAAAAAAAAAAAAAACAATTTTTTTCAACAGAACATGGTACACTTTTCTGCTACGTCTGTACCAAATTTCATGCAAATCAAACCAGCTGATCAGAAGTTACAGATTTATTTCCAACAATTTTTGGATCTACCCCACTGTGCAAAAAGGATCTATGCTGCTTTATAATAGTGACAGAGCAGAACAGTGCCCGTGCTCTATTTCAATTATGCGCGCAATGAATACCAGTCCCACACTTTCTCTTTAGGCTGTCTTGCATATTCCTCCACTGCACATTTCAGTGTTGAAGGGGGCCAGTAGAAGTGCTATTAGATTATCAGGTAACCTGGTTTGGCTTATGAGGGTAATGAGTTTTGATTTGAGATTGATCCTTTCATTGGAAATTTAATGTCCTTATAGCCTAAAGGAATATATGGTTTGACCATTCTTAGTGGCATAACATAGCTGACGAAGTTTGATTCACCGTTGGCTCAAAACAGACTGGCGGCGAAACTGACGTGGGTGTGTTTGGTCCCAATTACCTTCGATTTTTCAGGCCGAAATTTATGACAGAAAGAAAATCGAAGGGTTTAACTATATATATGATGTCGGACATTCAGACAGCTTTGAAGGCTTTGTCATTTTGTGAGGTCTTTGTAATCTTGTCAGGTATGTAAAGTCAAAGGTTGTTATGAAATATATATTTCATCCTAATATATAACATCCCATATCCCCGTGGGATACCCCCAGACACAGAAAAAAGTCACCAATTAACAAATATGTTAGAAATTAATTCATTCAATTAAAAACTTGTTTAAATTTGCACCTCTAACCAAAATGATTATATCAATTACTAAAAACTGTAAAAAATACAAAACAGAAAAAAATTCCCAATTAATAAATTAATTAAATCAATCAAGCAGTTGATTGGATGAATTAAAAATTTATATAGGATATAAAAGTATAGTTAAATTTAATTTTTATTTCATTTTTGCTTAAATAAATTTATTAAATTTCGATGCAAAATGAAACAACTATGTTAATTGAAAAAAAGACCGTAATGATTTTTTCTGTGGAGAGAGTGGAGATAGAATTTGCTTAGCTATGAAAAATGCCCCTGGAATAAGACAAGCAAAGATATTTGTTTCATTATCTCCCCGTAGATACCGGAAGAGCAAACTTAGAGTATTAACGGCTCTATTTACCGGGCAGTGGGGTCTTAAATACCATCAACAAATCTTATGAAATGTTGAAACTAATCAGTAGATTATGTATAATGTACGATGAAATATCTGAATACGTACTATGTTCCTAGGAGAAGCTGTAGTAAGAGAGGCATTTGTTCTCTCACCAAACAGGATTATTAGCCTTTTTTAAAGCCTCTACTTCAGTTGGTGAACATAAAAGGCTGCACAAAAGATTCAGAGTTTGAAAAGTTGAGAAAATTCATATTTTTTTTAAGAATCAAGAATAAAGTCACTCTTACCATGATAGAGTAAATGTGCAAGATCTTCTAATCCAAAAACATACATCGGTCCGTACTATTACACATTCAGGTTGACTATGGCCATATACTAATGACAAGCTAGTTAAGGTCTCAATAAATTCCACTCAGAAATCTGTGTCTCACTTGACTTGATTGCAGGATCTTGGGAGCTGAATATGCCTCGCAAACACCAGATATATGACCTAAGAGCGATTGTAGCTTTTTTCTTTCGTCCTTTTATACAACTTTTCGGAGTCTTAAGACTCCGATTCAGTTTCGACCTTTTAAATCAGAGTAGCACGTTACTCTTGAAGATTTACCAAAGACAGTAAAGAAACAAGTTATCGCCTCTTATCTTAAGGAACAGAGACTTCTGTATTGGATCGTGACCACTGTTATCGAAATCAGAGTCATAGGCCTCCGATTCCGTTCGACCTTTTAAATCAGAGTATCACGTTACTCTTGAAGATTTACCAAAGACAGTAAAGGAACGAGTTATCGCCTCTTAACTTAAGGAACAGAGACTTCTGTATTGGATCGTGACCACTGTTATCGAAATCACGCCGTGAGAGACGGAATGTGTAATTTGTAGATCATATCCTTAGGAATGTTTTAAACTCTGGATCGATTTTGAAGACTGACCAGATGAAGTTTTTTTTACAGGTTTTAAGAATATCGATATAGAATAAAATTGTTAATACAGTTTCCACTTATAAAGATTTAAAAGATGTCTAAAAATCGCCTCACAGTCATCATATCACCTTAACCGGGTATTGTATTATTAAGATTGTGACTGTTATGATGACACTTCTTTCTTAAAATGTCTTATTCGATATCAGATTCTTATATAGGTTTTTAACCAAAGCTTTAAAATATTGGTTCCAATTGCATCGATATACGTTAGTAGGACACCTTCCCCAAAACATTTTCTAGCCATCGATTTTTTCCTTCTTCAATACTACAAACGTTCTACTGTAAATACACTCTAAAGGACCATTGTCAACACTAACAAGGGAAAGTGAGGGATAAAACAACACAACAATTGCTATTATTTGTACAGAATATTGGCTTTTTCACATTGACAATGACTTTGAAATGCTACCACTTTGGGTTGTTGGTTTTTAGTTTTCTCTCCTCTCTGTCTCAATACTTTTGCCAACATAATTGCATCTCTATAGAGAAAAATACTTAAGTACTTAAACTAGTATAAAATGTTATATTGTAATGAATATATAAGTAAGATTGAGTGTTAATGTGTAAGGGGTTTTAAAAAAGAACTAAACAATATAAAAAAATACATAAGTAAATAAGGTGGTAAAATAAATACGAGTAATTAAATAACTAACTATTTAAATAGCAATTTAAATTATGAAGAAATTTAAATAAAGAAAAAGATGTGAAAATTTAGTGTTTACGTAGTAATTTATTTTTTTTCAGTTTATTATGAAAATCTCTTGCCAAAATTATATACTTATTTAGTCTTTTGTTCTAAATATTTCAAGGGATTTAAATTGTGTCTATTTGTTGTCTACATAAATGTAGCTAAAAATTATAACTCAGTTAGTAGAAGAAGAAAAACCTCTAAATAATACTTTGTCAAGGATAATTTGTTTAGAAGGCAAACATTTTACTAAAACGTTTATTTATTATTTTCACTTTTCTTTGTTTTGTAAAGAAATGTGTTTTACAGCTAATAGATAATGTTATTAGCTGTTTTGGTCTTTATCCCCTTTTAAAAGAACAATTTAAGTTCATTAATCTTGTTTTGTAAACAATTTGCATTGTTTTTTTTTTCTCTCTAATTCTAACGAGCAGCTTGTTTAAATGGTTAATAAACTTTTAAAGCAAAACCAAAATTATGATTATAACAATTAAATTTCTTTAAAGTTTATTTGTATGTTCATCATAATTTCCAAATAATTTGTGATTAAGCTGTTATTTAACTGAGATAAACATAATTTAAATTGAATTTAAGAGGAAAAGATAGGAACTGGTTGCTTTCAAAAACATTCTATGGTTTAATTTGTTTTGTAAGGATAAATACTAATGAAAGTCCTTGACGTCCTAAACACGTTTACTAAGAAATATAAGTAAATGAATTTGAATGTTCTTTTGTGTTGATTTTTTTGCAAATATTCAAAGTTTGTAATTAAAACAAAGAATTGTGTTTCCTTAGTGTAGAAAAATAAGAGTAAATATGTTTAAAACAACTAAAGGCAGAAAGACCCGCTTGACCACAAACTTCGATAAAGATATCGCCTTCGAATAATTCTCGCACATTTCTCTAACAAAACCTTCGAGAATGAACTCGTAGAATTCACCTGTCGCTCAGTTTGTGGCAGCAAATCGATCGATATCGAAGGTTCGTTTATGATATCTATATCGAATAATAAGTGCTCGTTAGCAAAACGAGAAAATGTTCGTTAGATATCAGTTCTATTCTATTTCATTTTAATTCCCATTTAAAATTAAGTAAAAGCTGATTTAATTTTTAAGAATTTTTTTTTAATTTTTTTATTTTTTATTTTTTTTTTTTGTAAACTTACCCAGCAAAAACTTTGGTTGCCATGTAATGAGTTAAGAAGCTAATATAATGGTTCTTCACTACTTACACATTAGCTGAATAACTTATTATTTTAACACGGTGATGACATTAGAGGCAACTACTTACCATATATTATTACATGAAGGCAGTTTGGGAAGTCATTACACGCAAAGAAAAAATATGGTTCGGGTGACCATAAACTAAAAGCAACATACTATGATTGTAATATATGATCCCAGATTACAATAAGTATATTTGTACGTAATCATTTTTCTGATTCCATTTAATCATTTTCTCATCATTAAATGATTCGGTTTAATCATATTTATAACTTTTTTTTACAATATTTCTTTCGGTTTCACAATTTTTTATCATTTAATATTCCCATTTTACCATATATATAAACGAATTTAATCATTTAATAATCCCATTTTATCATGTATATAAACCAATTTTATCATATATATAATCCCCTTTTATCATATATATAATCCCATTTTATCATATATATAATCCCATTTTATTATATGTAATGCCCGAGTTTACAATACTGAATATATTTAAAATAAAAAAGCACATTTATCTGAAATTTTTATTTATTTATTTATTTATTGAAAATATTGAAAACAAATGTTCAGGTATAAAAATTTATTAATTTTTAATTATTAAATTATAAGTTATTAATAGTTTTTTATGTAATATTTATACTCTACAAATTAATTTTTATTTTTAACATATATTTATATTTATTGTTTAAATATTATTTACATATTATATTTTATAATATTTACATAAGAATTTAATTCAACAATTTTATGTTTTCTTTGGTAATGCAATGTAATTAAAATTAAATAAAATTCAATTCTAATGATTTAACAGATATTGAAAAATAAAAATCCTCATAATCTACCTGAAAGGCTTGAAAATGTGAGTTAAATCCATGGTTTAAAAGCCTTTGACCGCAAAGATAGTAAGATTTATTAGAGCAATATTCATACGACCAAATAATGGAACGTCATCTTCAAACATTCCAATATGGATAACCATTCCTGCATATCTCAGAAAAAGACATATTTTTCATTTATTTTTTCATTTTGTAATTTTTTAAACTTAGAACACAAATAAATTGAACACTTTTCCAAAAACACACAGCTATATCGTTTGCCTCCTAACAAACTACTGAACTTATACACAAAAATGTGTATTCAATAGTTATGCAGAAAATAAATATGATTAACGATAAAAATACAATAGTTGTGTGAAATCAAATTATAGTCCAAAGCAAATATTTTATATTTGAGAAAAACATAAACATTTTCAAATACAAACATTCAACAGTTGTGCAAAACAAAATATGATTTAAAATCAAATAAAAATATTCGCTAAATGGTTGTAGAATTAACTAAATTTGCAAAATTAACTTAATGATTATAGAATTAACTAAATAATTGTAGAATTCACTAAATGATTGTATTTATTCATAAATATGATTGCATATAAACATATTTAAATACATATTATAATTCAGTGAACCATATTAAAATTTTGATTGTGGGTAATCATTAAATGATTAAACAGAATCATAAACGTTGCTATCATGAACACAGTATATTTAAATCAACGAGAAAACGGTTATATAATCATTGAATAGTTGTGGTGATCGTGCTGTAACCAAGTTTTTTCTCTGCGTGTACCTAGATTTTATTACAAGAACTAATTACTTCCATGTTGTTCAACAACCCACTGATTGTAAAGCATTGCTGAAGTAATTATTAATAAAAACGATAAGAACTAGTTAGATTTAAGGTTACAAATAATGAATGAAAAAATATTGTAAAATTTTAAATGTTTCATATTTTTTTTTTTTTTATTGTAAAAGATACAAGATAAATAAAAACCCATTTTTAATTTTCAATTTGAGGAAAAAAGCTCTAAAATACTATAAAATTCAATAAAAAATTTTAGAAATGGCAGCAAGAGCATTTACTATGTCAAAAAGACATCCTCCATGATCAGTTCAATCCATTATGTTTTAGAAAAATGCTGATGGAAATTATTTCTACTAAACGGACATCATTTTTGTATTTATACATACTTCTAATTTTGAAGTCTTCCCAAAATATTATTCAACCCGTTTAAGAAACAACATCCACAAACTATAAGTTCTATAAAAAACATTATCTTGATCCAGTGTTTCATGCTAGTAAGTCTAAAAATGGAAAGGCATTACTTAACTCTAAATATTAATATGAGAAATCAGACCCACCTAAATACTCTTTTTATAACGTTTTTCTTGCTATACCTCACCTATTGGATGAATGTCCTTTTTCAAGAAATGGCAAACCTTTGAAGAAGATAATGATGCTCACCAGATGACAAACTTTCCGAATTTTTCAGCAGCTTACAGAAGTGTAAAATTTACACGGAAAATTTTTATTTTTTTATACATACTTTTTATTATTTATTTTTTGACATTGAAATCATATTATTTTTGATTTATTTCAGGATGTTATTTTTTATAATTTTATATACTTTGTTAATGCTATAAATAAAAAAATGTTTTCCAAATTTTGTAATATGCACGAACAACTATAACACGATATCGAAATATAGGTGTAATATTTTGTCTTCAGCTATAGTTTGATGTATTATATTAATATTGGAGATAAATAATTTTTAATATTGAAATTCTGCCTTTTCATATCCATTTCTAATTAATGAAAAAAAAAATTTAATTTTCAAAAATCTGACCATAAATAAGTAATTACATACCGGGTTATAAATAAGTAGTTACTAAACTACATCTATCTAATTGAAAAGGTATGTTGTTGTCATTGAAAGGTAACTACATCTATAACTACATGCCATTATCAAGTTTTTGCTGGGATAACTAACTAAAATCTAAATAATATTGGCTTTTCTGTTGCTCAAATCCACATTTTTATTAGATCCAAGTTTACTGAATTAATCTGCAAGAAAAAATTCATCATTTAGATAAATATGTAATTTTGCGAATGCCTTTTGACATGTTGCAATGTTACTTACCATTTTTATAATTTTTTTTTTTTTTTCCAGAAAATGGTTTTAAAATTAAACTTACATCGTTAATTTAAGTCTAAATTACAACCGTTCAATATGAACTATGACTAAAGTATAACATGTATAAACAAGAAAATACATATTCTTTTAAATTAACAAAATATCAAAAAATTAAAAAAAAAAATAAATAAATAATTTCTTGAAACATTTACTTTCTAGATTTTATCGAAAAAATTTAATATAGTGAGAATCCGATAATTTTAATTTTTTAATCATAAAATAAACTAAAATATGAAACTTTATCCATTTGTACAATAAATAATTCTCAGAATGTACCAAACAGACAGCCGATTTTGTTTATATCCTTTTCATAACAAGCGCAAAATTACGAAATTTTTAACATCATTTTGAGATAAAACTCGATACTTTTTCCGGACAAAATGTCTGTTAGAAATTACATTTTATTAGCTAAGGAAATGAAATAAATTAAACAAAAGAAATTTCTCACTCAATCATCATACATATTCATATTTTGAAATTGGTCTCTCTCCCTATGAACTATGTGGCAACAAAGAAAAACTACATAAGTAGTATGCATCTCCAATGTTCCATCAAGGTTAACACGAGCCGACAATCAGACAGACACTTAAACATATTGTTACTAAAAAATACAATACAAATGACTTTTTATGATTGATGCATATCTCTTGATTGCTTTGATTGATTTTGTAAAGAGTTTAACTTTAACTTTTTTTGTTATAAAGATTTTTCACTTGAAAACAATTGCAACAGTTATTTATCTAGAATTTTATATTATTTTTCTTCAGAAGAGTATTTGTAACAAAAATTCAAATATATAAATAAAAAAGCAGTAAAAGTAACTGTAACAAATTTTTCTGATTGCAATTGCAAACAAAAATAAATTTAAATGTCAAATCCATACAAATGCATACAAGATAAGAGGGATGGGAATTGAAGACACTGAAGAAAAAAAAACAAAAAATTAAATGCTGGTTTGTGGCACTTGTAAGAATTTTCTTTCATTCGCAATCTTTACAATGCATGCATGCAAAGTTGGTTTTATTATTTGAATGTATGAGTGTAAATATTCAGTTTCCTTTATTTTTTCTGATTTTTTTTTTCTTACTCCTTACAGACAATTGTCATTTAGAATTGAATAAAAAAAATAATGTAAAGTGTCAATTATATATAGTTAGCTTAAGTACAAATGGCCTTAAATAAGGATACCAGAATTCTATAAACATAAAGACAGATTAAAACGAGAAAAAAAATATAGTCGGTCAAGACAGACCATATGATACCCTACACCATTATGTATGAGCATAAAAATTGTACACCAACACTTTTACTACACTTTAGGGCGATTCCCGGAAGTTTGTTTATATGGGAGCTATGGTAAATTGTGCACAGATTCTAATAAAATTTTACAATGTTGTTTCTACTTATATTTAATTTATTTGTGTCGAATATTAACTTGATACTAACATTCATATGGGATTTATGCACGTAAATGTAATTTCCGGAAGAGGGGTTAATATGGGAGTTATGGTCAATTGTAGACCGATCTTCTTAAAATTTGGTACATATACTTATACAAAACTGCTTTGCGGCGAATTTCATTAAAATATTTATATTTTTAAGCCATTTTTGAGTGTTGAATCTCTATTCCGGGGGGACATTGGTATGAGGACTAGGTGAAATAATGGACCGATCACAACCAATTTCAATAGGGTTCGTCCTTGTATCATAAAAGTCATTCATTGAATTATCTTCCAAATTGTGACCTGTACTTTGTGCACAAGGTTTACATGGACAGCCAGCCCGCCAGACGGACGGACATCGTTTGATCGTTTTAAAAAGTGATTCTGAGTCGATTGGTATACTTTAAGGTGAGCGTTGGATAATTTTTTCTATGCGTTACAAACATCAGCACAAACGCATAATACCCCAACCACCTATGCACAGTGGGGCAGAATCAAAATTTTTTGGAAATAAATCTGTAACTTCTGATCGGCTGGTTGAATTTGCATGAAATTTGGTATATGCATAGAAGAGGAGTATACAATGTTAAGTTTGGAAGGGGGACCGTACCTCCTGAGGGGCGGAGCTAAAAGGGCTCAAAGTTGGGTACCTCTGACATACAAATCTTTTTATCGCTTGCCAAATTTTTGTTTCTCGTTCAATTTCAAATATTTTTATACCTGGCTACGGGAACAAATTATTTATGTTGTTATGGCTTTTTCACATCCACAATAGTACAATGTTTTTGGAATTTTCCCTGACTTATAAAATTTTAAAGTGACATAGTTTCGGTTCTGTAAAAGATATTGATTTCAATCTTTTTCTGCATAATGAAGAATTATGTCAGCTAAGCAATGTAATTTAAATGAAAAAATTCGAGTTTATATTTTTTAAATTAAAGTAAAATTCTTTTAAAAAAGTGTTTATATGAGAAACTATAAATATTTTATATGTAATAAAATTTTTGTTATTAAAGATGTCTTAACGAAATTTTCGGTGGATGTAGACTATATCGTATAAAATGAGAAAGTGAAAAAGACTTTAAGATTTTTGTAAAAGGAATCCCACAATTCCCAAAAAAATCGAAAATCCCAAAAATGGGTTTTTTCATATTTTCGGCTATAGAATCCACATTTTTCCGAAGTCCCATAGATTTTTATTGAAAACTTTTAAAAACATATAACAAATTCTTAAACTGCATTCCGTTTGCCGATTTGTGCTTTGGGATTTGAGAAAATATAGACTGAAATCAAAACTTTCATATAAAATGGGTCGAATTTGGGAGGGTGTGTACCTTGACCATTTGAGTTCTTGGTCTTATTTTTTATTTCAGAGTCTTCCCTGTGAAGATGCCTTCCAGAAAAGTATAAAATTATTATATGTTGTTAAAAAAAAATTTATTTTAGAGAAAAAAGAGTGTAGATACTTTTTCGGTCAAAAAAAAAAAAAAAAAAAACACAAAAAGTAGTCATTTTTGAAATTTTTAAATTCAAAATCGTTTATTTTTGGACTCGGTAAAGATATCGACTTCAAAATTCAATAGATAATTTTGTTCTTTAATTAGCTGAAGAAAAAACAAATGAACTCGATGGGAAACACTAGGATATATATGAAAAAAACTGGACCAAGAACATGCAAAATTGAGGTACTTAAAAATTCAAATGCAAATAACTCAAAAACTATAAGAGATGAATTGGACATACAAGCATATTTTTTGTAGGTCTTATCACTGCCTACAATAATGTATAAAAATATTTGAAAAATTTGGCAAGCGATTAAAAAATGTGTATGTCAGAGGTACCAAATTTTGAGCCCCTTTAGCTCCGCCCATGAGGGGTCTATACGGTCCCCTTCCAAACTTAACATTGTATTTTCCTCTGCTATGCATATACCAAATTTCATGCAAATCCAACCAGCCGATCAAAAGTTACAGATTTATTTCCAAAAAATTTCGATTCTGCCCTACTGTGCTATGGTGATGTAGGGTATAAACAATATATAAGGACTGACCACGAAAAAATCCGTGCTTGCTCTTGGGCTTATAACTTTTGATGTAGTGAAAAATAAATAATTTTGTTAACAGGTTTATATTTAATATTATGCTCACTAGCCTTGTGGCAAGTTTCATGGTAATAGCAAAATTAGATTTTCTTAAAATTGAAATTGAACAAAAAACACCTAAATACATAATTCAAATTTTTCATGAAATCTTATGTCGGTCATAAAAAACAATTGCTAGGAAGGCAGTTGTGTCAAAAAATACAGTTTTTTGCTCATAATATTATACAAGGAAATCATGGTTACTAAATGGAAACCTGGTAGTAGAAAAAAAATAGTATCTTCAGGTTGTAGGATTCAGGCAAAATAGAAAGGATTTTGAGAGAAAATCCCCTCAACTCTGGAAGAAAAGTGACCCAAATAGTTAATTGCTTTAAATTTTTATCAAAAAACTTGAATGGAAATCTATCCTGAAGATGTATAAAGTACAAAAAAATTCTAACAGAAACGCAAGCAAGAATTTGGAGGTGAAAAAATAACGTGAAAGCACTTCAGACGGTTGTTTTATCATAATTATTATAAGTATATAATAGACGATGAAACTTTCGTACAGGCTGATTTTTTTTAACCTTCCTGGTCAGGAATTCTATGTCGCACATGCTAGAGGGAATATGGCAGAAAAATATCGTGCATCAAAGAAATCAAAATTCTAAAAAATGTTTTTGATTTGGAAAGCCATATACGTATGGGGAAAAAAACACTTTATTCACAAAAAATGGTTCAATTAACACAGAAATATACGTGAATGAATGCCTTTGGAAAAGAATTCTTCCTTTCCCAAGAAAATACAGTGTATCCGTTTTTTTTTCTGGCCTGTCCTCGCTTCTTTGACCGAAAGAGGTTAATCTCAAATTGTCTGGAACTCCGTTCAATTGAAAGATATTGGACTCTAGTAAAAAATAATTCAAAGGGCATTAAAAGCTCAGTATAAAATGAAACGTAGTTTAAATATAAGTGGAATTATTCGAGCAAAAAATTACATAAACACAATAAATACTTTAATTGGAAGAATTCTGGAAAAGGTCAGATATTTCCATAAAAACCAACAGGAAATAATTTATTCTTTTATGTTTAGAACTTGATCATTACCTTAGGTGCTATATTAAATATAACAAAATAATTTTGTACATATTAGGTTTTTAGATTTAAGTTAGCGACATCTATATATGCACAAATTGTGTGCTTCTCTTACTGAAAGTTGTTAGCAATACTAAATTGCTATCTTAGGACAATTAAATAGTTAATTTAACATATAAAGCAAATGTTAATTAAGAAAACTTAGAAAAATTATCTTGCTTTTACTAGAAGACAGAAAAACCCAGCAAAAACTTGGTAATGGCATGTAGTTACGGATGTAGTTACTTTTCAATGACAACAACATACCGTTTGCATTATATGGAAGTAGTCCAGTAACTACTTATTTTTAACATGGTATGTAATTACTTATTTATGGACAGATTCATGGAAGGAACAGATAAAAAAGCTGAATTTTTGGTTGTTAAGATTTTAAAATATATATTAAAATATATGAAATCTTTTTACATTTATAACAAAAAAATATAATTAAAGAAATAAAAAATATTAATAATATCCGGCGGAGCGCCTATAGAGAAAGCCAAATAAAAAAAAAAAAAAATGATTTGCAATTTTTGTTATAGATGATTTATTAATTATTTAAATATTTAATTCGTATAAAGGGTTTAAATACAGAATAAATTGGTTTGTGGTTTTAATAAGTATTTGTCAATATTGTATTTGTCAAACATATTTCATAAATTAATTTTATTTCTAGACAACATAAAATTGAAGAAAAATATGAAAAATAAAAATCAGGATTTAAAATAATATAAATAAATAATTAATTGTCTTCGAATAACAAGACCTTCTGTGAAATATCAGGTAAAAATGGTAAGTGTATATAATATTAATAAATTTTGAATTTAATATAATATAGAACGCAATTTATCTTTTAAAGGTCATAAATACCTCCATCAAAAAAGACGCCTTATATTTGTTTTCCTTACCACATTGATAAGATCTACTACAAATAAACGTAAGTAACATTAATAAATATTCATTTAACGAGTAAACATTTTAAGAAGACCATAAACATTTTCACGTTCATCACCATAGGAACTTCCCGTTGAAAAAAATGTGTTTCTTCTCGAAATGGTCGCAAATAATTCATTGTTTTAAAATTTATATAAAGAGACATATTATTTGAATGTCACGACTTACTGGTAGTCTTGTTTCAAATAAACGTAAGTTACTTGTCACTTAACATCATTTTACATTATTTGTTAATTATTCGTTATTTAATTTTAGCAAAGCTGAAAGGATTTCATTGAAGTCATGTTGGATTCCTGATTGTACAAAAATTGTAATTGGTGAAGTAGTTTTCCAAATTTATCAACAGACTTCAAAGTTTTAAATGTTTGAAGTGCGGTGTTTCTAACATATGTCAAAATTAATTATTTATTTGTATCTTTGCATTAATGTTAAGATTTTTAGTTGGTATAATAATAATTTTTATATTATGATATCTTATTATTAATTAGTTATTTGTAACCCAAAATGTAACTAGTTGCTATTGGTTTTACTAATAATGACTTCAATAATTCTTTAAAATCAACGAGTTATTGAACAGCTTGAATGTAATGAGTTATTGTAATGACTTCGTAAAATGGTTACTTGTAAGTAAGAAGTAGTAAGTAGTTGCCTCTAATGTCATCACCGGGTTAAAATAATGAGTTATTCAGCTAATGTGTAAGTTGTGAAGAGCCATTATATTAGCTTCTTAACTCATTACATGGCAACCAAAGTTTTTGCTGGGAAATATTAAAATTTTAATTATCTTCTAAGAAAAAATTAATTACAATTAAGTATTATTAAAATACAAATAAGAATTCTAAACAAAATTTACCTTAATCAAATAAAAATATTTGCAAAATCTTGTTTCAAATTGCACATTACAATAGCCATGACCTATTTTGAATGCAGTAAAAATATTTAAAGACCGAAGGACAAAGAGCAATTTTATAAAGTACAAGAATTTAAATATAAAATAAAAGTCCTGCATTGACAAGGATGTTTTTCAAAATAAAATCTCTCTTAAAAATAACAATTGTATTCTATTTTTATATATGTATGTACGTGTGTAGTTGAAGAAAATGTGATTTAAAGTAAATGCTATCCATGACTTTTATTTCATAAAATGAAAGAATATTATTACAACAGCAAGAAATTACTCTAGGAAATATTTTAATCAAAATAAAAAAATTATTGAGAAAACTAATTTATTTATACAAATTTCCTATTTTATTTTATATATATGTTAAAATCAAACGCTTTTCGATAGTGTGTCTCATTTAATTTTTCATATTGAACCCATTTAAATCATATTGTTTAATCGTATCTTTCATTAAGGACTGTTTGGTGTCTGCCTTTATATGCGTATGTTTCTGGGTGTCACAATTACTTGAACTCAATCAATCAGTATTGATTACAAATTAAAATGGAAGTTAATTGATAAAAACAATTCCACATACTGTTCAAGTTCTTCTCATACAGAGTAATAGCTAGAAGTATTTTCTGCACAGTGTTATTAAAAATTGTGTCATACATGGAACAGATTTTGTACTTAAATAAAATATTTTACTTTCTTTGGTTTCAGTTCCAAATATTTAAAAATTTAATTAATTTCCCAAATATTTGCAACTATTTCTTGCTTAGCTTTTGCAATAAAATCTAATAAAATTAAACCTCAAAATGTCTAAAATTATCTTCTATATATATAAACGAGTAACGGCTGAGTGATTGACTGACTTACTTGGTGATTCATCATCGCACAGCCCAAACGGTTAAAGCTAGAAAGATGAAATATGGGCTGTAGATTGGTCTCCTACCGAATAGATCCACTAAGACGGGATTTTTGGAAATTCGATTGTTTAGGGGTAAAAACGAGTAAAATCGATAACCTTATATCTCCTAAACTAATAGAGATACAAAAAAAAGTTGAATAGTTATCGTTATTCATTTAAAAAATAATCGAATAGGTGTCTGGCACTTTTTTGAAATTCGGTTCTTTTAGGGAGAAAATGGGTAAAAACTTTGATTTGGTACTTCCCTATTTATCTTTTAATCCAGTAAATATAGAAATAAAATATGTATCAAATTAGTACCTTAACGAAAATTGGCGAATACAAGGTTGGTACTTTTTGGAAATTCAAACATTGTACCTGATTTTGGTACTTTTTGCACAAAATATTTTTTTCTTTTTACTGGCACATACATATGAATATTTTAACATTAGATTCCAGTACAATTTAGAAATTCATTGAAATACAATCTTTGTTACATTCAGGGGGGAATAAAAAATACCAAAAAATGGGATAAAATCGTAAATTTAATTTTATTCAAATTAAATAATGCATTTTTTATTATATTAAACTTAGAGACATGAACTTAAGTACATGTGAGTGAGAATTTAGAATAGGGGATTTTGTGGTACTTTTTTGTTCTGTTAATGGTACTTTTTGAATTTTATATAATATTGAACATGCAAATATGAAATTTAAAATATATGTTCCTAAGTGAATGAGAATCCAGAAAAGAGAATTTGTGGTACTTTTTGGTTCTTCTAATGGTGCTTTTTGAATTTTCTAAAATATTGAACGTGGAAACATGAAATTCGAGATATTAGATCCTAAATGAATAAAAATCCATAAGAGGGGACTTTGTGGTACTTTTTTGTTCTTTTAATGGTACTTTTAGAATTTTCTATAATATTGATCATAAAATCATGAAATTAAAGATATATGGTCCTATGTGGGTAAGAATTAAAGACGGGGCTTTTTGGTACTTTTTTGTTCTTCTACTTTTTGAATTTTCTATAATATTTAATCTAAAATCATGAAATTAATGATATATGGTCCGAAGTGAATGAAAATCCATAAGAGGGTACTACTTTTCGTTATTTTGTTACTCTTTGAATTTTTTGTAATAACTTTTAAACGTGAAATAAGAATCCACAAGCCCTATTGGTCACATTCTTATCTACAAAAAAATAATAATAGAAGTAATTTAGTAGTTTTTGAACCATCGAACGTTAAAGGTCTAAGAAACTGGTAACTATTATTCTTCTTAATGCTGACAGAAGACCAATATTAGAACTGTTTCCACGGTATTTCATTTTTTTTTTTTTTTCTAAATGAAAAGGCTACCAATTTTTTATCTGGTCTATGTAGAACTACTGCAAGTTCGGATACAATGGGCTAGGGAAGCGCACTGTATTTATGCCTTTAGAAATATTATTCAAAAATTTATAGGTTTAAAATAACTTAACTTATAACTTAACACAATTTGAATTTATATATAGTATAGTTTTTATTTAAAAAAATCTATGCTAACGAAGTAGCGGGTATACAGAATTTTTTTGAGAAAATTTATTTTTTCTCCAAAAAAAAAAAAAAAAATCTGGCAAAGGACGAAGTCCCTGGCTTATCCGAACGATAGACTTTTTCGATTTTTTTTTTATCCGACATTTATTCCAAATTAGTAAAAAATTCTACGCAGCGAAAAACATGATGCAGTATTGTTACGACAACAATATAATGTTTGCATAAACAGCCGGAAACATGTTATAATTACTACGATAATATTCTGTTCATGACAATAATAATGTTTAGTTTTACCCCAACTAATTTTATTATATGGTTGACTAATACAAAAAACATATATTTTTATTAAAAAACAAATTATAATAAACATGCAAAATATTATGATTTTTTCAGCTATAAAAAACAAGTTAATACATTACTTCTAATAAATTGATATATCAAGGTTGGAAAAACCATAATTCATTTATTTAAGCATATTGTGATTTGAAAGTTTTTTTTATACATCTGTATTATATTTACTTTAACTATTTATTGCAAACAATATGAGCAATAAATTAACTGCACAATTATATAAGGTTTTGGACCAGAGCAACCAACAACTGAATCTAACGCTAAATTCGAATTATTATAATGCTTTTCAACATTATTTCTAGTCTTCGAGATATTGGTAAACACATTTTTGCGCTTATTTGACAGTTATTTTAAACCGTAAATTGGATAAAATATTATAAGTGAATAACAGTCGAAATAAGTTTTTTATATTGTCGAGAATCTCTTTCACTTTTAAGAATATCAATAATATGAAATTATTCACCACGGGCTCTTCTATAAGTTGTAGTGGCCGCACAGTGCAGTCAACATGCGAGAACTAAAAAACTAGGACCAACCTTAAGAAACGGATTTGAATTCAGCGCCTCAAATTACATCAAGATTAGTTCTTATCTTCTATAATTTGTAAACTTCAGATTTTAAATAATTTTGTTAAAAATGTTATATTTGTATTATCTTGCATAACAAATAATGAAGAAAATTATTAATGAAAATCAATTAATTAATTATTTGATCATAATAATATAAATAATAATCATATTATGATCGCTTTTTTATGATACTATAATAAAATTGAAACATAATATGATACATTCAGATCCTAATGTGATAAAGTCGGACAATAACATAATAACATTTTTAGGTTCAATAACCAACCATATTTTCTGCTAAAATTTTTAAAATAAAAAAGTCAAAACGAAAAAAAAAAATTGCCCAAAATCAAAAAAAAAAATTTTGAAAAATACAAATGCCTAAAATGCGATGCGTATATAAAATTTACTATTTTTATTATTTTTTTATTCCACTGTCTCTTAAACACTTTAACGCCATGAACAGACAATTAATGATGTTAATCAAATCAGATGAACTTATACATATCAATCACATTTTAAAAACAAATGTTATTTAATAAAAGAAAAATCTGTTAAATTGCAGTGTCTTTGTGTTACATCTTAAAATATAAATATGTCTAAAATTAATACATGAACTTGTTGGACATTTAAGCCAATTTAATAAGAAAACCTTGACAAACAATTTTTAATTATTCAAGTTAATTAATTACGATGAAATTTTCATTCATCAATACTTTAAATAGTTAAAAATATTTTTTTTATTGGCATCGTCTTTACCCAAAAATAAACATATGTGGCAAATTTAATAAAATTATCTTTGAAATTGCAACCTGTAATTTGTGCACAAGGTTTAAATGGACAACCAGCCCACAGTGGAGCCAAGGGTTTGAATTTTGTAAAAAAAAAGAATTATTTACAAAAAGTTTTAATTTATTTGTCTCAGGCAAAAAATTTATATAAAAATTATTTTTAAAAGGTATCTTTAATTTCTTTCTTTTTATTCCATTTAAAACCAACACGAAAAAATAAAATTTTAGACAATACCTCCGAATTTAATAATATTTAATTAAATTTAGCGGTCGCGTATCACCGAAAATGGTATTTTTAAATTTATTATGAAATAAATTATTATGAAATAAATAGCAAGAGTAAAAAACCGTACTTTATTTTGTCCGATAGTGTATATGTAGAGGATGGAGCCGTTTTAAATGTCCTCTGTAAGTATCGTGATGGGACTCTCAATAGCTTCTGAGTTATTACAAAAACTATAACGCAGTGTAAAACAAAAAAATAATTATTTTTAAAGAAATTTCAAGCTGAATTTGTTCACTTCATTCAGCGTGACTTTTATCAATAACTCAGAAACTATTGAGAGTCCCAGCACGATACTTACAAAGGATATTTAAAACAGCTCCATCCTCTACATATACATATATTTTTCACGAACATAAAAATATAATTTTTGGACATACGCGACCGCGAAATTTAATTCGCGAATTTTCCACCAGTAAAATTCAACATAAAAAAATGTTTCAGGTATCATTTTAAAGGTAATTTTATTTCTTCTCACTATTCGCCTCAACGAACGTTATAACGTAAATATTTGATTTTTGGATCCAATTGGCGATTTTTCTGTTTTATTATAAACAAAACAATACAAATTGAAATAAATATTTCGTATTTATTATGGCATTTGTTGTAATAATTCATAAAATATTGCGAGTCCCAGAATGTCACTTACCACGGTTATAGAAAACATTTTCACCATTAACATAACACCATCATACGTCACATTAAAGGTAATTTTGATAACTTTAATATGACATCCCAATAAATCTTATATCATAAATAGTTAGAAAGATATCTGTAATTTTGTGTACACAACTTTGTACATTTTTTAAGCTATTTTGCACTTTCAAATCGCGATATATCAACCACATGATGAAATTATCTGAAATTTTGAATTAGTCTTAGTTTTGATAAGCATAATGACTGTACCAAATATTATCAAATTCGGAAGAGGTGAGGAAAACAGCTGGTTGGTTTTAAACAAGGTACGGAAAAATTCGGATCTCGAATAAAATTTAAATTTTTTAATCGATTTTTTAAATATTATTCGTAAATTTAAAAATAAAATTCACTTTTTGGATTAAATTTTTATTCTTTACATGTACAAATGTTTTAAACATCCACACATCTTTCATTCAACATAAGTCAACACATTTCTATACCGTTACACGACTTCAATTCGAATAATTCTTTTCGGGTTAATTCCTGAATAATATTTTTATATTCGAAAATAATATTTTTGATCTTCGAACAAATTTAAAAATTAAACTTGCAAACAAAAAAATAAAATTAGTTTTAAAAATTAGGATTAAATTCGCTGACAAAAATTATGTTCCGAACGAATCAAAAAAATTAGCGTTCTACCTACTCTGGTTTTAAATGGAATGACTATATTATATTATGAAATTCATAATCGTTTGTTAAAATTTTATAGATACATATATTATTATAGTGAACATGAGCCACTTACATGCAAGAACAGAAAATCATAGAAATATTGTAATTTACACAATGTAAATAGTAATAATAAAATAATGTATGTATGAACACTGTACACATGAGTAAACATAACAATAATTTCGATAAAACTTGCCAAGAATTTTAAATAGGTAAGAAAAAACAAAACATAAAATTATTAGCTTTAATAAGAAAAGTGATTTTTTAACTTCAACTATTACTTATTTCTAAATGGCTGCAATCATTCAACCATTTAGCAAATTCTTAGTAAAAATTGCCTAATAGCATTATGGTCTTAAATCATTAGCCAAAGGGTTTAAGGATCTAAATCATCTCAAAAACTATGTAGCATATAATGTTTATTTATGTAGATAACAACTTTCCTAGAAGAACATGTGGTTCCTTTTAGTCATTTAAGTAATCTTCATATTTAAATGGATTTGACAAATTATTATGTGATGAAAATGTTTATATAAATATTTTTCCAGTTACCTTTTTTTCTCATAATAACTTGCACACAATTTACTTGAAGTCATGTAAGGAAAAAAACAAATCATCATTTAGAAATTTGTCTGTTAGAATAGTTATATACATACTTATAGTGATAACCAGGGTAAACAAAAATATAAGGAACAAAAATTTTAGTTATTTGTATGTTTGGACAATTTTAAGAATTTCAAGAATTTGTTTTTGAGCATATTTCTGCATATTTTTTTTTTTTATATTTATCGTTATTTTATTTTTACAACATATTCTGTCATATTTTTCTATATTTTACACTCAGTAGCATAATTTTGTCATTAAATCATTTGAGTGAATCACAAAAATAATTATCGTAAAATTGTGTCATATTTTGAAACCCATAAGAAAGATTTTTATACATATCAATTGAAAAGTGTAATAAAAGGCATTGATTCTAATGTAGAACCAATCGAAATAAAAACCAGTTTAAAAGATAAAGGATTTAAGATAAAAAATGTTATGAATCTGCGTAACCGTGAGAAAATACCCCACCCACTTTTTAAAGTTGAATTAGAACCCGGCGACATTGAATTGAAAAAAGGCGAAACCCACCCAATATATGATTTGAAGTATTTATTGCACCGAAAAATTTCAACAGAAGAGCCGCATAAACGATCAGGACCAGTACAATGCGTAAACTGTCGGGAATATGGTCACACTAAAGCTTACTGTAGATTACCTCCAGTTTGTGTTGCTTGTGGCGATTTACAATACTCGTCCCAATGTAATAAACCGAAGGCAGACTTTAACATAAAGAAAGAGGTTGTCCAGTGTATTCCGTCGTCAAACGATCCCTAGGACAGAAAACTAGAATTTCTCCCACTCAACCTCTAAACATTCTTGAAAATAATTACCCTCAATTAATAGAGTCGTCTGGCAACAAAAAATCATACGCAAATGTTCTTTGGACCGAGTAAACTCCACCAGCAAATTCTCTGCCTAAAAATAAAAACACTAACTCGAATTCCGATATAACGGAAAAATCACATATATTCAATTTTACAAGGCTGGAAACTACAAAAGAGACGCTCGTGCAATCGGTAAACAATTTCACAAACTCTATGAACAATATGATGCAGGAAATGCTCAAGATGCAAACGATGCTTTTACAAGCTATTCTAATTGTCTCAAGATATGTTTTTGGAACGCAAACGGCATACGCCAACATAAAAATTAACTTGAATATTTTCTAAAAAACCAACAAGTCGATATAATGTTAGTTTCTGAAACTCATCTGATATCTCGAAGTATATTCCAGATAAATGGATATATTTTTTATGATACAAAGGATCTCCGAGGAAGAACATGTAGATACTCGGCTATTCTAATAAAGACTCGAATTAAACAATACTTAATGTGTGATCTTTGTGAAGATTATCTTCAAGATACAACAATCTGTATTAAAGATTGTTATAGAAACTTAGTGATTTCATCGATATATTCACCCCCAGGTTTTCAATTTCAGAAAATCAATATAAACACTATTTTAAATCACTAGTACCCCGTTTCCTGGCAGCTGGCGATTATAATGCTAAGCATACATTCTGGGGATCACGACTAATAACCCCGAAAGGTCGTGTTTTGTTTGATACAATTTCTAAAATGGGTTTGAATGTGATTTCGAGCCGAGAACCTACTTACTGGCCGTCTGATCCAAATAAGATACCCGATGTGATCGACTTTGGAGTTATAAAAAACATTGCTATGGATCTAATACAAGTTGAATCTTCACTAGAATTATCCTCGGATCATTCACCCTTTTGTTATGCTATTAAGCCCCCGAGAAATTATATCCCCGTCTGGTAACTTGGCGACATCAGGGACAAGGCTGAAATTGGCTGAAATATAGAAAATACCTCAGTACACACTGCACGGAGAACATGTCGCAAAGCACACCAGAAGAAATCGATCACTCTCTCAATAATTTTGATATGAATTTAAAACTTGCTTTTGAACAACCCCCCGACAAAAGAGATATAAAAGTATATATTCTGTGGATGTCGAATGGCTCTTGACTGAAAAAAGAAGAGTTCGTAGAGAGTGGCAACTCTACAGATCCCCTGAACTCAAATCTAAGATTAGAAAATGCAAAAATCGTCTTAATAAGCTCTTGGAAAATCGAAAGACTGAAAATATCTAGAAAACCTGGATGCAAACAACGCAATCTGATTACTCTCTATGGCGAGCTACTAAAAAACTTAAGAGACCAGTCATATGTAAACCTCCTTTACGTAATACTAATGGAGGATGGGCAAGAAATGATACCGAAAAAGGGAATCTGTTTGTAAGTCATTTGAAAAATGTATTTACCCCGAACGTTGTACCTCAATTCAGAGCAGTTGAAAGTAGAATCGTATAGATCTATAAGTCTATTATCAAATATGTCAAAGCTATTTGAGAAACTCTTAATGAATAAGTTAAGCCCTCTATTGAATCGAAACCAATGTATACCCAATCATCAATTCGGATTTAGAAGAAAACACAGCACTATCGAACAAACACACAGACTTGTAAATGTTATAAACAAAACGTTTGAAGAAAAGAAGTATTGCTCTGTTCTCTTTATCGACGTTTCGCAAGCTTTTGAAAAAGTATGGCACTATGGCATGATATATAAATAAGATAAAGCAAAATTTACCCACTAATATACATAAATTATTGGAAAGCTATTTAACTGAACGAAAAATTATTGTTAAAGAGGAAGACTTCTTAAGTAATCTACAGCCCATTGAAGCAGGAGTACCCCAAGGTAGTATACTAGGTCCTTTGTTGTATTTAATATACACCTCTGATATGCCAACTAATCGAACCCGTACATCAACATTTGCTGATGACACAGCTATCTTAAGCACACATGATAGCCCCCAAGAAGCATCTCGGCTCTTGCTAGATCATATATTAGACATTGAAAGATGGTTACGTAAATGGAAAATATAGGTAAATGAGCAAAAATGCATTCACATAACATTTACATTGCGTAGAGAAACATGCCCACCCATCTTTATTAATAACCAAGTTATTTCCCAGCAATCAGAGGTCAAGTACCTCGGTATCCATCTTGATGGACATCTTACATGGAAATCCCATATTGATGCCAAGTTGACATAAATGAAACTGAAAGCACTTCAAATAAATTGGCTTATCGGCAGAAACTCAACACTTATTTTAGATTGTAAACTATTTTTATATAACTCAATTTTGAAGGCAATATGGAGTTATGGTATTCAGTTATGGGGCACGGCCTCAGCGTAAAATATAGATAAAATTAAGAGACGTCAAAACAAGATTTTGCGGATAATAACTGCGGCACCATGGTACGTTAAAAACTCAAATATTCATAAAGATCTAAACGTCCCCTATGAGAAAGATGTAATAACAGAATATACTGAGAAATATTTTAGGAGGCTAGAAATTTACCCAAATCCTCTAGCTCGAAACATCCTACTAAGCAATGGATATACTCGATTGAGAAGAAGGCACACATTAAACTTGAGGAGCTAAAATATTCGAATTAAAATAGATTTAACAATTTTTTTTGTTAATGGCGCATTAGTTTTAAATTAAAATCCCCATTAATTTTCGTCTTATAAATTGATAACAATTTTGTAATTTTCTGAACAAAATCTACCAAAAAAAATTAATTTAACTAGAGAAACAACCTTTTTAATCGTAATGGCATTTTTTCAATTTTGAAACACCTTTTTGGTGCATATTTTTGGTTGCCCTGTTGATATCAAATTCATATCTTATTTATCCTTTTAGGACATGTATAGTAAAATATTTCGTGTGTTTCTAACAATTCTAAGAAATAAAATGTTTTTCTTTGTAAGCATTGCAAAACCAAAGTTATATTATTATTTAAGAATGAAATGCCAATGCTACCATATATAAAAAATATTAGCGAAATTTTTAATGTTATTTTAAAAAAATTACGGAAATTTTGAATTAGAATTTTAATTAAATAATTTCCATTATATTTCCAAACCATTAGGATGTATTAACAAAGGATATTCAATAAACATACTCCAAGAAGTTATCTGGTAATGTACATAAGTTTGAAAAAAGTTTTAATTCTTAAACTTCTTAAAAAATTTTAAGCAAAAACTTAATTGGGCAACTCAATTCCGACACATTATATAGTTATCATCAATAACAACAACCATTTACTTCCAAAAAAAAGGTCAAGTAACTTGAACAAGAAACACAGGCTCACAAACTCACTAAAACAAAAGAGAATAAAAACAAAATAAGCCAATATACCAGCTAAATCCTTTTAGTAGCAGTATCACATTTACAAAAACATAAAAGAAAACTTGGAAGGTTTATATTATACAAATTTATACATTTAACTAACATTCAATAAATTCTACAAATGTTGTTCATATTAAATATTAATGATTATTGACATTATCCTTGTGAAATAAGAAAAATAAAAATAAAAGAAAAACAAAGAAACTGCTTGAATTCAAATTTCATTGAATGAACCTTTTTGACCCAACTTAAGTTCAAGAAATTGGTAAGATAAATAAGATTTTTCTTTTTTATTTATTAACAATAAATTTTTAACAGCAGCAAATGAAATTAGTTAAGGTATCTATTTCAACAGGAATTGAAAAGTGAGTAATATTTTTTTTAAGAAAAAGATGAATTTATCTTTTCTTCCTTAAAAAAATAAATAAATAAATAAATAAATTTTTGTTATAAGAAATAAAATATTTAGGGATTAAAGAAAAAGGAAATATTTAAAACTTCAAAGGAAGTTATCATTTAACACCATTTTCTTATGTTTCATTTCAAAATTTTGCATTTGAGATTAAATTCGTAATTCCATATTTGTTGTATAATTTCTATGTTAATTAAGAACTTTGTTAAATTTAATTATGGGCTTATTTTAGCTCAAAATAAAAAATACGTATTTAAATAAGTGCATTTAAAAAAAATATTTTATTTATTTTTGCTATTTTAATATAAATTTTTCTTTTGAATTTCCATGGTTTTTAAAATCCCAGTTACATTTTATTTTCCTTAACATATGTTTATATTAACTAACAATTATTATAAATCTTTATCATGTTGCAATGATACTTGTAGCTTTAGTCCCTGTAACTAGGAAAAAGTATCTTAAGCTTAAGAATTGTAAATGTTAATTTAGTCGCATTAAGATTTTATTGTCTTACACAATATTAAATTCTAAGGGCTAATTTTTGTAGTTGTTAAGAAGCTTTAAATTAAAAATTCATTCACAATTAAAAAATTGTAGAGTAAAATAATTTATATTAAAAAATATATATTAAGAAAGTTCTAATTTAAATAAATAAAATAATCATAAACGTTAAAAAAATTAAAAAAATACCACATTTTCAAAAGGACTATTTCTTATACATATTATAAAAATAATTTCAATGAAATTTCGCATAGTTATTACTGAGGTAGTTTCCAACTATTTTGGAGGAGCACAATTTTCTATGTGGTCTTGGGGCAGAGGTGAAAACCGCAGAAGTGGGTCACCTCGGATATTATATAAGAAAAGAGTTGACCACTTTCGGATGTACTCCTCCTGCCCACAGACCAGCTAGAAATTTATAATCCTTCAAAATATATGGAAAATACCTCAGTAATAACTATGTTAAATTTCATTGAAATATTTTGAACTGTTCAAAAGTTACACAATATTATTTAAAAAAAAACGTTGAAACTGCTGTGCACTTATGTACATATATAGAATGCTTCAGCACACATTTACCATAGAAATTGAAGGAAAATGTGCAAATTTTGCTGAAGGGGGTAAAGTTTCAGTTAGTTTTTAAACGATTGTGTAAAGTATTTATGCAAGTATTTGATATCGTTGGAAAATGATAATATATAAATAATAAAGTATTCGAACAAAATTTTTTCATTAAATTGATCAAAAAACGAAAAATGTTTGTATTTATTTATATTTAAAAAAAAATAATAATATTTGAACTTAAATTAAATGTACATTAATTAAGCTATCATTGTAAAATTTTAGTATAATATAAAAAATTTAGTATTTAAAGAAAAAAATAAATAGATTCCCACTTTCTTACTCTGAAATACCCAAAATTCTAGTTCGGGGAAAACTTGCTTCAAAAATTTACTTTTTTCAGTAAAATTGTCACCCTGAAGTTATAAGAGATGTGGCTTATTAAATATTTTTTGTCTGTTTAGCTAACATATGTAGGTAACTTTTTAAGGTATTATTTTTTTAATTTCAGCTTTGGCATTTTTGAGCTACACAAAAAGCTATAAAAACAAAAATTAAAATTAACGAAATTCTAATAAGGGTAGCGGGGAGACTGTTACCCCAATTGCAATCGGATTTATCTTACATGTATTTACGTTAAGTATTCTTTTAGAAACATGAACAAATATTTATGGTCCAGAGGAAAATAATGGATTTTAAAGTGAAAAAATGTTACCACCTTTTTGAAAAAAAAAAAAAAAAAATAAAACTTTTCAAATTTTCTTTTTCAAAATAATAAGAACTTTTTATCTAAACCATATAGGTATATGATTCTTGCACGAAAATTATTTAGAATATTGTACAGAATCCAGAGAATATTTTAGAAAATTTTTGGGACTCATATTGAGCCCACCAAGTTAAAAAAGACTAAAAAAAACATGTCCAAAAATGGGTCAAAATTTGACTTCGGTCCAAATATCTCTTAAAGTAAAAAAGATATCTCACACATGTAAGCATAGCTTTTGCAGAGAATTATAAGCACTATATATGTGCAAAATTTTTTTTCAATCAAATCATAAATTAAATTTTTGCGATTTTTTAAAAAATGATCATACCCGAGGTGACCAACTTTGGAGGTACACCCCCAGTCCCCCAGACCCGCGAAATCAATTGGAATACACCTCATAATTGCCCATACAAAATTTCATTAAAATACATCTAGCAGATCTAAAGTTACGGAATAATTTCTAAAAAAATTCGTTTTGGGACCACTGTGTTTTGCTGTAACAATATTTAACATATCCGTTAAAAATTATTTTCTTTGTATGGGGGCTTCCATTCCCCCTGTTCCTATCGAAAAGTAAAGTAGGCTATTTTACTTTCAGGGCCTTCAGGATGCTGTGAAAATTTCAAGAAAATCGGTCCAGTGATTTAGCTGTCTATAAGGTACAAACAAAACAACAAACACACATTATATTCCACTATTCCAAAAAATACAAATTAAATAACTAATTGCAATTGTTATAAAAAATTTAAGAGTACTAATTTAAAATAAAGTACCAATTATTTTTAAAAGGTTCAACGTTCAAAAATCCGATTTTCAACAAAAAAAAAATAATAAATCAAGTAACAAAAAGCCTGCCAATTTCCAAACAAGATAATTCCGAAAAATAACGATCCAACTGGGATTTTGACCTATCCCGTTTCGATTATATTAACTAACTTAAAAATTATTTTATTCCAAAAATTTATATTTTTTTAAGAAAAGTACCACTATTAAATTTTTTTTAATGATGTGATTAAGGTGAAGCGTAAATAAAATTCGGCATAGCCGAGTATAGAACTTTGCATTTTTTAATATGGGTTTCTTAAGACAAATGAATTAAATCAAAGTCACACAAATGCAATGGACATAGAATCCTTAAAAATGAAGACATAAAAGATGCAACAAATTATTTTCCTTTTACAAATGCAGCTAATATTTATAATAGAAAAGTATGCATAAGAATTTAAAAAACTGATTTACGTTCTCATATTTCTATCTAGATGATATTTGATTTGTTTATTCATTTTTTTTTTTTTTTTTTAATATGTCACAAGGCTATGTCACACACATGCAAAAAAAATTCGCAACTGTTTAAGAAAAAAATAATATATAATTTAAACTGATTTCTATTATTTTCCTTTTACAGGACTTGAATGTTTTCATGTTAATAAATAAAGAATAACAGCACACAGTGGGGTCAAACGCAAATTTTTTGGTAATAACTCTGTATCTCCTAAACTACTGGGAGAGTTGTAGAGGAGGACCTAAGCTTTTATAAAAATTATCTTGAAATCACCCTGTGATAACACAAGATAAGCTACATGGTATCAAAAATTGATTACCTCGAAAATATTATGTTAATATGCTTTTTTATGCAATTAAATTAAAAAAATTTACTTTTTTCATAAAATATCCACTCCTGCATTCGTTTTTGGCTGGGAGGGAAGCAGGCCAAAAATGTTCAAACAGTTCGATTCTCTCCGTTTTCATTCCATTTTCTAAATTTAGAAATTTTTCGTAAAAGGTCAGACTTCTTTCAAAGCATTTTTACTAATGATTTTTCCACTAAATTTTAAAAATAAAAAGCATGTTGAGCACAATCTTGACAACAAGTCTGCATTAGCATGTAACTCCATTTAAAAAAGACAGGATTAACTTGGGAAAATGACGTTGGTAGCCTGGCCTCGATCTTAAGCTGTCAAAGGTTCAAAAGGCTCAATTTCTTAAATCGAATTAAATTTATTATCCTAGTCATTCTTTTAATTCATTGAATTAAACTCTTTGTACTTCATATGAATTGAATTAATTCTATTATGAAGCGGTGAACTGTGAATACCCCTAATAATTTAATTATAATATTTTCTTAACCACAAAAAAAAAATCACTTTATATTTAAAAACAAAAACCAACTGAATATATATAACAAATTACACTTCCACATGCGAGATCTTTCTTAATAGCTTCCATTTATAATTTTACCTTCAAGAAAGCTGTTTAATCATTTATTATAGAAATGAAACAAATAATTTTAATATTGATTTTAACTTCCTATCTTTTTACTGGAATTCAAGGAGTTTGTTTAAGAACTTGCCGTAATAATCATACTATTGATAAATTTGATTCTCGTTTAATTTTTAGTATTATTGCAACTGTTGCGATAATTACACTTATAATTGTTATATTTTGGTTAATTGAAAGAAAAATATTTCATAATAAAGTGAAAATGGAACCGCAGAATCCAGCAATGAAAAATGTTTTTATTATTTAAGAAAAAAAATAAATAATAAAGGTGTATAATAAACAAATTCTGTACTTTGCTTTTTTTCTTTTTAATAAGATGAGTAAACTAAATTATAGTAGGAAAATCAAAAAAAAAAAAAAAAAATACTAAGAGAGGTAAACAAGTGAATGTTATTTTTCTTTTCATCTATTATTCGAAGTTCAAACTAATAAAAACTGAAAGTTAAATAACTCAAAATATAAAAATAAAAAAGGACCACGAAATATTTTTTCCAATATTAATTATACCCTACACCACCATAGGTGGTTATGGTATTATGCGTTTGTGCAGATGTTTGTAACGCACAGAAAAAAATACCGGACCACCATAATAACTTTCTGAGTCGATTTAACGATGTCCGTCCGTCTGACTGTCTGTCCATGTAAACTTTGTGAACAAAGTACAGGTCGCAATTTTAATGATATCGGCATGAATAATTATTTTGACACAAGGACGAAGCCTATTGAAATTGGTTATGATCGATCCATTATTTCCCATCCATTATACCCTCTTTCGAAAATCACTTTAACGTGCATAAATCTCATACAAATGATAGTATCAAGTTAATATTCGACACAAATAAGTTTTATATAAGTAGAAACAATATTGCCAAAATTTATGAGAATCGGTCCATAATTTACCATAGCTCCCATATAAACCCACTTCCGGGAATCGCCCTAAAGGGCATAAAATCATATAGTTGTTAGTATCAATGCATTGTTCTGTATTTGTATAATTTATTTTACATTTAGTAAAAGTATTTGTCTACAATTGGCCTCATACACAATGGTGTAGGGTATCATATGGTCGGTCTTGACCGACTATAGGTTCTGTCTCGTTTTTTATTTGAAAAACTCAAAAATATCTTCATTCGTTACTATCTCAGTAAGATCGTCCAACATTTTAAAAAGACGATCTCGATCTGTAATCAATTAAAACTAAACAAAATTATTACATAGAAATATTAATCATATTTGAATATTTGAAAATTTTCAATAATTTGTGAATAAAATTAATTTTTTTTTCTGCAATTTTGTATAAAATTTAATTTTTTCAAAAATAAAATAAACTGTATTAAAAGCCATTTTAAATAGAATTTTTTATAAATTTTTAATAAAATCAGATAAGTCGTTTTGAAGATATGCTTTAATATATATATATATATATATATATATATATATATATATATATATATATATATATATATATATATATATATATATATATATATATATATATATATATACATATATCTTTAATTTTACAAATAGCGATCTATCACGAGAACTAAATTAAATTCAAAACAAAAAAACGGATTAAAGGCTTAGTACTTATTAATACAGTGTATTCAAATTGACTAAGAAACGTCGCACAGTGCTTTGTTCCATAGACAAAAATCAAAATAAAAATATTTTTCAAATTGTGTTGAAATATACGTTTTTGGAAAGGTAACAATATGGATCATATAATTTAAAAAGACTTTTTTGAATAAAGTAATTTTTGTGGCTACTAGAGGGCGCTAAAGTCAGAGAATTTAAAGCCAATATTAATGAACCAAAAACCTGTTTTTAAACTGTTTTAAGAAAAAAATCGTAAAAAACTAATTTTTTGATGAATTGCGTCGAACTTTTATTTTTCCAATACCTCAGAATATTGGTAAATTAAATCTATTATTATCTTTTAAATATAGTGTTACGAATATATACATATTATTACTCAAATTCACACATATTTTTTAACTAAAACCTAAAAATTCCTTAAATTTGATGAAGGATATAAAAAAATTATAAAAAATTATACAATATTTTTTTACGGTATATGTAATTTTTAACAGTTATTTAACAGATTAAAAGATAGTTAGAGCCTATTTTTTGCCACAACTTTAAAAAAAGTTAAATTGAAAAAGTGTCTGATTTTCCGTTTTTACTACAATTTCAAAGAGTTCTCAATGTTGACGTCATTTATTTTGCTAAATGAAAACAAAATATATATAAAAATTATTTCAAAATTTAAAAAACAACTAAGAAATAGAAAAATATATTTTTTGGACCTAATATATTACGTTAAAAATCCTCCAGATGGCGCTAATTATAGAGAATTTTTAAATTTTAATACAAGAATTACATGAGTTCGATGGAGTATTAAAAAATAAAAAAATTATACAACCTTTTTTGCTTGATTCTAAAATTTTGTATTGTTTTTTAATATATAAAAGAAAAAGTACTTCCTATTTTTTGCCACAACTAAAAAAAATTAATAATTCAAAAAATTTATAAATTTACTTTTATTACACAAAAGTCAAAAAATTCTTTATGTTGAAATATTTCGTGTCGTTAAATCGACATTCCTTTGAAATTTAATACAATATTGAAAACTAAAAAAATATAAAATTTTTGGATCGGAAATCGTTCGAAATTAGGCAAATTAATGATATAATCAACATAAAATATGGGAGCAGAAATTAAAATAATATTTAATAATGATAGGGCTTGGGGGAGGTAGATTTGCCCTTGCTCCTATTAAATAGAATATCTTCTGACCTATAAAAAACCCATTTCCAATAGCTATCGTTAATTTTGATACAGTTTTGACCAGTATTTTGAAAGAAAATGTTTTTTTCATATTTCAGAATACATGGGAGGTAGGCGTGTTCTTGCTCCGATTTTTTCAAACCATTGTATATAGTTTCTCTGCGTCTAAAGTAATATATGTGCAAAGTTTCAACTTTCTGCGTCACTTCTTTCTATTTTTATAAAATTAAAAACGGTGTGTTAGCCAGAAATGCGTTTTTCTCATTTCAGGATATAGGGAAGGTAAGCGTGTCCTTGTTCCGATTTAAATAAAAATTGGCGGAATCATAAATAATCTATATTTAACTGCAATCACACATTTTGGTGCAATTCTGACCAGTATTCACGAAGTAAATCCGTTTTTTAGTTTCAGGATATATGGGAGGTGGGCGTGTCCTTGCTCCGATTAAGAAATAAATTAGAAAACGTATAAGCAATCTATTTTTAATGGCTGGCACAAATTTCGGTAAAGTTCAGACCAGTATTTTAGAAAAAATTTAGTTTTTTAACTTCAGGATATATGGGAGGTAGGCGTGTCCTTGCGCCAATTTCGTATTTATTCATCCTATGCCTAAAGTAATATGCGTACCAAGTTTCAATTTGCTACGACAACTCCTTCTATTTTTTGTCCCATCGTTGTATGGGATCAAAGCACTGTGCGTCGTGTTTTTTATTTTTTAAACGTGTGCTATTAATCACTTTGTAAAAATGAGCTTTTTTAAAAGTATTTTTTAATTTCAAAGCCTTAGAAAATGAATGTAGATTATAATTTTTTTAAAATTTTTTTAAATTTTTCTCATAGTTGAAATAAATTTTTGACAAAATAAAATGTTCAAAAAAGGAAAAGAAAAATAAATAAAAGAATCATATATTTAAATAATCAAATTTTTTTCTAAATTTTTAATAAACTCTTAAATAATCTGCGCTATGTACCTAATTAAACTAAAAATATAAAAATCGTAAAATCAAAATTAAAAAGTGAATGGCAAAATTTTGTGGAATGGATTTTAGTTGTTGGCCCATTTCCGATAAAAAGATTGATACCTCTGTAATAGAAACACAAACTTTAGAAAGTAAGAAATAATTTCAAAAGAAATTGATGATATCTATTTTAAAATATGCACACTTTTATATTCCTCTTTAAGCTGAATTTTCCTTACCCACTAGTGATCTCTTAATAATAGATTGTGGTTCAGATGCTTGTAAAATTGGTTTTGGAGGAGAAAATAAACCTCGTATTTCAATACCCACCATAGTGGGTAGACCTAAACAGGCAGCTGCTGTAGCTTATCGCTCCAATCAAGATTCTTATGTGGGTTTTGAGGCACAACAAAAACGGGCCATACTTAATCTCAATACACCCATTGAAAGAGGTATCATAACAAATTGGGATGATATAGAAATATACTTTCAGTATATATTTCAAGAAGCCCTACAACTTAATCCTTCTAACTACAGTATACTCTTAACTGAAACTCTTAATAATCCCACCAGAAATCGTGAAAAATTATTGGAATTAATGTTGGAAAAATTTAATTTTAAATCTTTTTTTCTGGCACCCGCACCACCTTTGGCATTATATGCCTATGGGTTTTATACGGGAGTTGTGCTAGACTCGGGAGAGGGACAAACCCATATAGTACCAGTCTATGAAGGGTTTTCAATGCCTCATAGTACCCGTTATATACCTTTGGGAGGTAAAGATATAAACAGAATGTTGGAAAATATTTTAAGTCGTAAAAATGATGCAGCTCAATATTTTCAAACGTCAGGAGATAGAGAATTTTTGAGACACCTTAAAGAACAATTGTGTTATGTAGCTTTTAACTACCACGAGGAATTAGCTAAACCTATACAAAAACCTAAATCTTATCGTTTACCCGATGGCACCCATATAGAATTAAATAGTGAACTTTTTCGTTGTACGGAAGCATTATTTGAACCCACCATGTTGGAAGTTAAAACTGGTGGTATACATGAGAATATTTTCAGAGCTGTACAATTATCTGACTCCTCTATAAGACATTTACTTTACGATCATATAGTTTTAAGTGGTGGCAATACATTGTTTCCGGGACTTCAACATCGTCTTAGTAAAGAGTTACGCTTTATGTCGGAGCCAGATGCTACAATACGTATTCATGCAAAATCTGACCGTAAAAGTGCAGTATTTTTTGGAGCCTCTCTATTGGGTTCGTTGGCAAAATTTAAGGAAATGTCAATAACGTATCAAGAATATTTTGAAAGTGGACCATCAATAGTGAACAGAAAGTGTTTTTAAGTAATGAATTAAAATTTTTGTAAAGGATATCATGAGCGCAGTATAATAAAATTTTAACAAAAAATTTTAGTGCAACTTTAAATACATCAAATGGTTTAAATAAAAAGTAAATAACATTTTTAATAAATAAAAAACAACAAATACATATCCTTTTTTTAATTGTTTATTGATTTATAAAGAGTTAACAAGAAATGTTTAATTTTTACCCGCTAAGCCTTTAGCTTGACAGCAATTAACAATTTATTTAGTTGCGCCTCAAAACACACATAATTTTACTTCAGTTCTAGTGCAGTTCTAGTTCAGTTCTAGTTCAGTTTTAGTTCAGTTCTAGTTCAGTTCTAGTTCAGTTCTAGTTCAGTTCTAGTTCAGTTCTAGTTCAGTTCTAGTTCAGTTCTAGTTCAGTTCTAGTTCAGTTCTAGTTCAGTTCTAGTTCAGTTCTAGTTCAGTTCTAGTTCAGTTCTAGTTCAGTTCTAGTTCAGTTCTAGTTCAGTTCTAGTCTAGTTCTAGTTCAGTTCTAGTTCAGTTCTAGTTCAGTTTAGTTCAGTTCTAACTCAGGTGTAATTTTTTTTTATTTTTTTTTTTTTTTATTTTACGGTTTTATAAAACCGTAAAATAATAAAAATAGTGTTAAAAAGATTTGTTATTCAATTTATTTCCACAAATAATTTTATATTAACACTTCTGCATTATAAATTGTTTGGCTACCCGTTTATATCAATAGTCAATCAAAAGAATTTCCAATGCACGATTTGTGATCCAACTTCTCGATATTCTTGATATGATATCAAATTATCCCTTAACTTTGGACAAACTCCCACCAGAGAAGCTCCCAAGAAAACTAAATTTTCCCTTTGGGGCAAAGCATTAATCTTGACATTTACATTAGGCCCCGCATAGGTTCTCACTTCCCACAGCAGGCGATCTTTGATGCCATGAAACATTGTGTTACCACCACACAAGCAAATGTTGCCATATAATTGTGCTTTTAAATCGGCATCACAAGCCTCAATGCACTCGTGAATATTTTTCGGTATACCACCACCATGTATGCCAATAATTTCAGGTTTAAATAACAGTTCTGGCACACGAAATACTTCAGTTTTCATACCAATCATAGTGCCATCACGAAGGATGGCATGATCTGCTATCAAATCGGGATTAATTTGGGACTTTTTCATTTCTTCATCATAGTTTAAGACCACATGACAGCCTATACGTTTAATTTCATTTAAAATTTCATGTTCATTACGTTTGCCATGAAAATATCGTGCATTACCACTTTGTGTTAAAAGTTGGCCCATATATTTGGTTAAATCATTACCACCTATTGGTATGTTACGATAAGAATCCTTCAGGTAATCGCCATCTTTAATGGCCACAATATGAGTCTGACCAGCACCAGATTCCACAATCACACCCGTTGTTGATCCATAACCATACATACCCATTGGGGTTGAAGGCATTAAAAGAAAAGCATTAAATTGAAATTTTTCAAACATCATTTCGGCCGTTTTCTCCTGATTGGCAGGTGGATTATTGAGTGCTTCTGTAAACATTAATTGATGCATTTTAGGTTGTATATGTAAATCATGTTCGATCACATGTTCCAGTAATTCTTCGGTATCATGCCAATCTTTGATAAAACCACGTTCTACTGGGTATGACAGTTTGTAATCGGAACTTTTAAAAGCTGCGGAACCAAATACTTTTTTAGTAACATCATCAATAGTGGATTTGCCCACAACTGTGGGTATTGTTACTAAAGGAGACTCATCGCCGGCAAATCCTGCTCTTATTACAGATGTGCCACAATCAATTATTGCTACCGTATTGCGTGTTGGTTGAGCAGGAACTTCATCTATTGCAAAGAAATTGAATTTTTATGCAAATTTTTATTGTTATTATGAAAAACTTACGATCGGAAGTTTGAGTTTCTATGACAACAGTTTCTGCCGCTTTATTATAAACTACACGAAATTCATCATATTTATTTTTTTCATTGCCACATAAACTAAAACATGTTGTAATAAGATAAAAGTTACATTGGAATTGTAAATTAATTTTTAATTTTTACCCAAAACAACTCATATTGCAGATTTAAGAATTTTGTTTGCCAAAAAAATATATATTTTATTCAATTTTTAACCAAAAACTAAAACTTTTTATCGAAATTTCTTTTTGAACATAATTTTTGAAACACTGAAAGAAATTAATAAAAAAAAATGATTTTTTTTTTTTTTTTGTTTTTGTTATTTTTATATTTTTAATTTCGGAGGAGTACAAATGGAAATAAGTTTAGTTTTATGTCAGTTCAGTTTCAAATGAAGCATATCAATGTGCTAAATAATGAAAAATATTAAAAACTTTTTAAAATTAAAATTCAGTTCCCTTCCACTGACTGAAAATCAAGAGTATGGGACATGTTGGTCCAAGAAAAGTTTTGACATTGGTATCGAAAATTGGCTATTTGGAGGTGTTATGGAAAAATGTTTTGCTTATGCATTTCTGCTTTTTAAGCCGTTCTGGCGAACACAAATCAAAATTTTAGTAAAACAATTTTTTAATATTTTATTCATAAAAGAGAAACCTATATACATAGTTCTAAACGACATTAATGCTAAATATTTTTTTCATAAAAACTCAAAAATTAAATTATTTTAAATTTATATATATTTTTCCAAAGAATATTTAAAATTTTTCCCCTGATGTTCTAAAATGACCGTAATTTTCAATCGCTGATATAGTACTGAATAAAGGACTGCGTAAGACATCATTTTTCTTAAAAGTGTCATAGGCAAAAATTTGATGTTGTGCTGTGTTATGCATTGGCTAATGTACTGTTATGTTGTGTCATGCTTTGGCTAATGAAGTGTTATTTACTGTCATATCGAAATACGCTTACTGTCATCGCATGTCATGGTAATGTTGTGATATGCTTTTTCTACATTCAGGTAGTGGAAGAAATTGTTGTGTATGGTGGTGCATGCTAACATTTGAGTTTGTATGCAAATTTAAAAAAACTACCACCAAAGATAGTGTAAGAAATACTTACACACACATACAAACATATGTATGTATGAAGTGTTAACATTTGAGATTCGATGGTGATTGAAAAACATTTTTTAAAATCAAATAAAAAATAAATAAATAAGTTTTATGAAAAGTAAAAGAACATTTCCAATTCTTTAGTACAAAATATAATAAAATGTAAAATCTTAATATTATTATACTGATTGTTTCATTGAGTTGCAGAAATATTTAATTAAAATGCAGTTTATTGTCTTTCAATTACTTGTACTGTTCGTTGAGTTGAGTTGTCTTATTTTTATGTAGTAAATACATATGTAGATGTAAATGTAAAAAATCTTAAAAAAAATAACAAATGTACAGGTAGTTATAAAATTTTTCATAAACAAAAAAGTTAATGGAATCCAATGAAAAAGGTAAAATTTGTATTTTCTTCTTTTTAGTTACATTTTATTACCTAGCATCATGGTATTATGCTATTTTAAATTTCTGCGAATTTTATATATTTTCTTACTTTTTTCTATAAAGTATTATTAGGGAAAACAAAAATGTTCAATTGGGTTATTCTTTATTTTAAATAAATTCATTTAACACATAAAGGGAATTCATTTGAACACAAAATACGATATTTTTTATAAACATTAAGAAACTTGTCGAAAACGAAAAATATTAATCGTTTTTAAAATAAAAAACATAATTTCGTCCAACACAAATTTTTTCCATAATATTCTAAATTTATAAAATTAAGCTATCAAATTACAAAAATATGTATAATTTAAACCACGTATTCCCTTAAAAAAAATTAATAATTATTGTTTACCCGTTTTTAAATATTAGTTATTTATAACTTAATTTAAAATGTATGATTTATTTCGTTAAGGAATAATTAAAAAAAAAAAAAAAAAACACACAAAATATATACCATATAAAATGTGAAAATGTCGCAAGTGTCACACGTGTCGCATGTGAGACAAAGTCACTTCAAACGTACTATGCCTTTCTTAGTTCATGTGTGACACTTCATTTTTAAGTTGGTGTCTGTGTGTATCTTTGCTCGTATTTTAAAATGCCTTCGTATGCTATGCAAACAAGAAAAAAGAACATAGCACAACATAACAATGTTAAGTGTCGCACTAATATTCATAACACGAATGTCATCCATCGCTGTTCTTTAGTACTGAATATGAATTTAGAAAAAAAAAATATTTTTTTATAGAGCTCATAAATACGCAATATTTTAGTGGTTTCTTCGGTTATTTTTAACGGAACACTCTAATGTGCATTGATATTAATATAAACAAATTCCTACTTTACATATACAAAATAACATTCCCGTTGCTGATGCCGATTTTAGGATTGAAGGAAAAAATGGATTTTTTAAAGCCGGCAGTCTATGCCGACTATAGGAAATTGTAATCCTTTTTTGTTCCTAAGGTCCGAACAAAATCAAAATGTAAGTTTTTGTATTTGTATTTTTAATTTTCGCTTAAGTTAATATTACAATTACAATTAGCCAGTGCACGGACCAATAACAAAAACTTACATTTTTATTTTGTTTTTATTTTTTATTTACTCTCTTTACCATTACATTTGAATGTCAGAAAAATTCTGGCCTAATGTAAAAAGAATGTAAAGAAAAATAAAAATCTAAATTTATTGTTGTGCTTTGTTAAAGCTTTGTTGTTTCGTACATTTAGCTTTTATGAACTCTCATTGAGTTTACAAAAGTTTTTAAATGTATAGACAACTTTAGCTTTTCTAATAACTGGGAAAGGTTTCCTGATGGTCTGGCATAAGCAACCAGTGAAATGCGCATAGAAACCAGCTTATCCCCACAACAATAAATTTAATTTTTAAAAATCTTCTAATTTTTTATACCCTCCACCACCACTAGTGGTGAAAGAGGGTATACTAAGTTTGTCGTTCCGTGTGTAACACCTAGAAAGAATCTTTTAAGACCCCATAAAGTATATATATTCTTGGACCATATGAAATTCTGAGTCGATTAAACAATGTCCGTCTGTCCGTCTGTCCGTCTGTCCGTCTGTCCGTCTGTTGAAAACATTCTCACGTCTAAACTGATTGAGCTATTCCAATGAAAATTACTCAGGTTATTTGTTGTTCCCAGACGCTGTTTGGGATTGCAAACCAGCCAAATCGGTTCAGTAGAAAAAAAGTTATATATCCAAATCTGAAAGAATCCCCAAACCACACTTGAACTGATAATATTTCAACAAGCAATTAACGGATTTAAATAAAACTTAGCCAAAGTGTCTACCTATATTCACTTTAGATAACTGCCAAAAATTGGCTAAATCGGTTCAGTCGGAGAAAAGTTATAGGCAAAAATATGAACAGTTTCTATGATTCCAACGTCATAAGTGTTTCTTAAACATCATGTTATAATTTTTATATGGAGTGCATATGTGTATGTTCGCCTCAATATGAATGTTGATAAACACAAAGGCATACAACTATGTTGAGTTTGATGTTTGATCGTGGTCACCATCGAACACACCACGATATGGTACGTTCGCTACTTTTTAGCAACATATGTTGATAAGTTTATTAAACTAGTTAGTAGTTCGGTGTGTTTCAAGCTGTACACATCGGTAGAGAAGGATACGTAATGGTTTTACTAAAAGTTTGTCTGCTAACATAAAGATATAAATAATGTTGATGGAATAAATTGCATAAATATGAAATTGTCTTGAAAATGTTTTGATTTTTATTTAGCACATTGAAGAAAAAGTACTGATACATAATTATGTTACTTTATAATTTCTTATTCATTATAGTTTTTTGTGCGTTTATAATTAATAACTTGTAAATGTGGTGATATTTTTTAAATTTTCATTGTAAAAATAAAACTGTAATATACTTAGTTATGTTAGAATTTTGTTTATCTCTTTTTAATTTATTTAAATAACTATCTTTAAAAAGCATTGCTAATTTTTATCATTTTCTTAAAGATTAGTATTTATAAAAGTTTTCAAATATAATTTTTCAAAAATTTTGAGAGCGCCGTTGGGCAGAAATAATATAATTCAACAGTAAATTCTTAATTCATGACCAGTTAGGGTGATTTATATAAATGCAAATTACGAAGAGGGAAACTCTTATAGTTAGTTTATATTTGCTTTAGTTTACTTATTTAGTTTTTCCAACATCATCAAAGAAACGGCTCTCTAATCGAATCGTTAAATATAAATTTGAGGTAAGCGAAGATTTACAGAAATAATTGATCAATTTTATTATATTGATTAAAAGAATAAGTTTTAAATTCGGTAATATTAAAATGTTTCTGAATAATTATGGCCTATTTGGTGTATAAATCTGTTTTTACCAATCGAGCTTAAATTTTAACGCAAAATAAAATTTCAGTTTTTCGTTCTTTAAATCGACTTTGCACAGAAATACAAAAAAATTGGTGGAAAGTTGCATAAAAATAAAGAAAGTCATGTTTTTATTATTCGAGTGTGCTTAACCCATTTACGACTGCTGCTGCGTTTTCGCATCAGTAGCTTTAACATCGCCTAATTATTTAATTATGCAGTCGATGATGAATTTTTTCACAGCTATTATAAGATAATATGTTCTCTTAAAGATAAGAGAAAAAAATAAATTTTTGTATAAATACTCTGTCCAGAATTGAGTGTTAAAGCCAGGTGTATCAAATAAATGGTTGGTGTAGTGAAAAGGCGATATTTTCAGATCTGCTTTTCGAAAATATGTTTTTATATTATGGGTGTATTCCAAAGGTAAATAGCTTTAAATTTAAGCTAAAAATGGTACGATTTCTGAAATTCTCGAAGCATTATATTTCGGAATCAAAAATATGTAGGTGTCCAAATCTTTTTAATTTGTTATAACAGTCGCAAAAAAAAAACTTCATGCTAAATTTCGTAGTTATCTTAACGGAATCGGGTAGTGGTCGGAAATAGGTTAAATACACATTTTCTACATTTAAATGGTAATAATTGTAATTGTAACAAAACTAAAAATACAGATTCTTTACAAACACATACAAGGTATTAAAAAAAAACTAACAAAATAATTTATACAAATCAAACTACAAAAAAATCTGTAAAAATCGGGTTTTTTGATAAGAACTCCAATTTTTGCGGAATATGCAAGAAATCACATAATTTCATTTCTCCTAGCCCTTAGATTTCTTATAGAATAAAATTTTAGTTTTCACTAAAAAAGGCATTTTTTTGTGAAGATAGTATATAGTAAAAACAAATTTTCGTTCGTTTCGCTCTGCCACTACTATTTAACTTTCTTACAAAATGCAATTTTTTTACTAAATGAAAAATATACTTTTATTTAAAATGAAATATTCTATTTTTTTTACCAAAATAATCGACTTTTTGTAAGAAAAATAAGTTATCAAGATTTTCCTCCTTTTTTTACTTTTTACACATCATTTGCATAATAGTTTGTTAAAATATCTTATATACAATACAAAATCTTTATTAGAACAAGTTCATACTACTACACTATTATGGACGCCAAAAATTAATAAGTAAATTAGAAAAACATCACTTTCCGAAGAGCTTTTCCTACATAAAAACTGATGAAAACACTAGCTCAGTGGTGGAGGGTATATAAGATTCGGCATGGCCGAATATAGCATTCTAACTTGTTTAAATTTAATTTTTAAAAATCTAATAATTTTTTCCAAAATTAGATTTTAAGAATCAAGTACGAAAAAAATCAACTTAAATAAACTTTTAATTCTCGCTTAGGTTAAAATTACAATTAAATTACTATGGTTAATTACCATTTTAAAATTGGTCTATACACTTTTTTTTTTTTTTTTTTTTTTTTTAAAAAAAGCTATCCAAAACATGTTCTTACAGAATAAAGAAAAATGACACAAAAGTACTCATCATAGCATAATTTAATCATTACAGCTAGAGAGAAGTATATTTTTGCAATACATAATTTATCATTTGTTAATAATCGCTACTCTCAATTATTGATGTTTAAATTCGAAATTGCCGACTACTGGTACATGCCGAACTTAGGTACACTTACCCTATTTTTAATTTCGGAGGAGTACAAATAAAAATAAGTCTAGTTTTATGACAGTTCAGTTTCAAGTCAGATCTTATTCAGTTCGAGTTCAGTTTTAGTTCAGTTTAATTCAGTTCTAGTTTAGTTCTAGCTCCGTAGTACAATTCAGTAACTTATTTTTAACGATAATCGAATCGTTTATAAAATTAAACAACACAATTATAGATTTTGCGTTTTTAAACGATATTCGTTATCGTTGCATCTGTCTCTGTCGTTTACCAAACTACAACATTTTTTACTTTGTTTATTTTATCAGTTCTAGTTCAGTTCTAGTTCAGTTCTAGTTCAGTTCTAGTTCAGTTCTAGTCCAGTTCTAGTTCAGTTCTAGTTCAGTTCTAGTTTAGTTCTAGTTCAGTTCTAATTCAGTTCTAGTTCATTTCTAGTTCAGTTCTTAAATTAAAGTAATCTTGTTCTTATTTTAATGACATTAATTCTCCTAATGTCAAACCCTTTGCTTAAAGTCAAGGACATTTAATGACAACCTATAATTAAATCTGTTAACAAATTTAAAACTAACACCGCTCTGTAAAAAAACATGACTTATACAAACAATACCCCTAATTGCAGCACGTTCTCGTCTTTGTAAAAAAAAAAAAAAAAAAATCAACCTTTGTAAACACACGAAAGTTTTTAGCTAAGAATAAACCTATTGATTTTTTCTTTAACAATTTATAATTTGAATTTTTTTCTCCTTTCAATACAGCATGTACAATTAACTTTCTAAGCATTTCCAAATATTAATAATTCCTTTGGTTTTATGTTTTGTGCTCGCAAGATGACACGTGTACGAGCATGTAAAACAATATCTAATTATGCAGAAAAACTCTACAATGCCACCAGGTAAAATGACAATCTTCCAGATAAACTCATAAACTTGCTATAAAATTTTAGATATAAATCATTTTACATGTAAAACATGTTCACCTCAACAGACAAACTCACATCCAGTCGTTTTAAATATTAAAATAACCTTTAAATTGAAGGAGAAAAACAAAAGCAAAATTAAGATTTAAATCAAAACCAATGAAAAATGGTGAATATTATATTGAATGGGTAAAAACCCCGAATGTGGAGGGGGGAAAAATTAGGTCATTAGAATGATAAACACAAAAGAAGTTTGTATCAAGGTAAAATACTATATTGAAGTATTTAAGCACCTTATTCATTTCGACTACTAAGGAGAAAAACACAAACAATTTGCACAAAATAATTCATGTTGTACCTATTTAAATACAAGACAAAGTTTAAATGGAAACTTATTTGCTTATTTTATTTTTTTCTTTTGCCAAAATAAACATCATCGACATTGTTAACATCATGTTTCACTTGCTAAAATTTGCCATAAAGAACAAAAACTGAAAAATAAATCTGTAAATTTTGTGTGTAAAACACAGGCTGAATACAGCTTATTTTGTTCACTTTTTCTTTGAGTTATCACTAGAAATTAAAATAAAATGAAATTCAAAAAAATAAACTTATAATTACAAAAGTTTTTTGCCTTTTTAACCTCTGTATCTAAGTAAATGGAGGAGTAAATTATCCTAGTAGTTGTCAATTTGTTAAGCATTTAAAGCGGAGATTCTTATAGTTGTCTTTTAATTAAAGAAATTAATTTGAAATGAAATCTTTAATTAAGGTGTAAACTTTAGGTCATGAATCCTTTGTCTTTAATATATTAGAAAAAGTTTACAGTTCTATGCTATAAAGAAAAAAACATTTATTTGGTTATAAAGGTTCTTTTTGTTTATTGTTCATTGGGTTATTTAATAAGAAATTTTTGCTTACAGTTTCAATTTATTTTTATCAGCAAAAAAATCTAGGTTATTTAAATAATATTTAAAAAGATTTATAAACAAAAACCCACAAAAACCTCAATCGAAATGAGATAAAGGAATTGATAAATATTTGTAAGATATTAACTAAAACCAACATAAATTTTAATTAATTACTATTAAATTAAACGTACATTAAATATTTTATTAGTAAACAAATTTAAAATGTAAATAGTAAAATACATTTAATATTAAAGGAAACGAATATGAAAATATGAAGGAAAAATTAGTTTAAAAATTACTAGTATTTATTGAACACTTATTTTATTATAACGTTTATATACACCTCGCAATTAAAAATATTTCGATATGAAAATTATAATAAGGAAATATATTTCTTTATTCAATTTACGTTTAAACAGTGAGTTGTTAATTTGCAAGTTATTTTTATTTGCAATAATCGTAGCAAAATTCGGGAGGGTTAGAAACTTTTATGCAATCTTTTACGCAGACAATAACCTGTTTTAATCAAAATATGACAAATTTTATGTCGTCCATGCAAAACACAATACAAGAACTGTTAAGAGCGCAGAACCAAATGATTCTAATCCTCTTAATGAGAAAATGAGTTATTTGCGAATATGCTTCTGGAATGCAAATGGCCTAAACTAACATAAAACCGAGATATCTCACTTCATGCAGAAACAAAATATTGATGTGATGTTGGTCTCAGAGACTCATCTCACCAATAGATATAATTTTTATATTTTTACATTTCATTGCACAAATCATCCGGACGGTAAAGCACATGGTGGTACCGGTAAAATAATCAGAAGACGAATAAAACATTATGCACTAGATGAATTCTTAAAAGATTATTTGCAGGAAACATCCATTCATCTTGAATGTTTTTCTCTGGTAATTTGACATTAAGTTCAATTTATTGCCCCCTCACGATTTTCGATGACCAAGGAAAAATTTTAAGAATTCTTTAACACGCTAGGAGATCGTTTTCTGGCATGTGGTGATTGTAATGCTAAGCACACTTACTGGGGTTCCAGGTTAATGAATCTCAGATTTTGCCATATCTAAGAATATTAATCGAAATTCTGTTACTATTGAAGTATCATATGATTTATCTTCTGACCACTCTCCAATAATAGTTACGTATTATGGAGCGATGAATACACCTAAATACCTTACAAATACTTTTTATAGGACGAATTGGTTGAAATATAGAAAATACATCAGCAGTCATATCCACACTGAGCCTTATCTTGAGTGTGAGGAAGATATAAACAAATTTGCAAAAGACTTTACGTTGTTAATTGCTTCAGCTTTGGAACATTCTAAGATTCCAGTTTATAAGAAAAGCTATATGCCTATTTCAAATTCGGATATTGAAAAACTGCTTTTTGAAAAGAGAAAACTTAGAAGAGAATGACAACAAACTAGATCACCAGCTGCAAAACTGAGGATGTCCGTTGCAAGTAAAAAAATAAGAAGAGGCCTTCAAATAGAAGAGGATCGCCTAGACAAGAGTTGCATTGAAAGTTTGACGAATAATAAATTTACTAACTTCTCCCAATGGAGGGCAGCTAAAAGTATTAAGCCACCGGTAGAGGCACAAAGTCCTTTAAGGAAAGCTGATAATACCTAGGCTCGTAGTGCAGAAGCGAAGGCCAACTTATTTGCACATCATCTAAGTACAGTCTTTCAACCAAACCCCCTACCAATGATTTTGTTTTGATGACATGATTGCTATTAGTCCCGATGACATAAATACAATTGTCAAAGAAAATATGAATCAAAAAAAAAAAAAAAATCACTTGGATATGATCTAATAACAACATCCATGATTAAAAACCTACCGTACGTGGAAATAACAGTGCTGTCTATATTGTTTAATGCGATCTTAAAACTAGGAGTATTTCCAAAAATGTAGAAAACTTCTCAGATTATAATGATACCAAAACCAGGAAAGGATTTAACCGTACCATCATCCTATAGACCTATTAGTCTCCTTTCTTGTTTGTCAAAGCTATTTGAAAAAGTATTGCAAATGAAAATCATGCCAATCTTAAATGATAGAAATATAATCCCAGTTCATCAGTTTGGTTTCCGTGAAAAGCATGGAACAATTGGACAAGTTAATCGTCTGACTGGAGAGATTAGAAAATCTTTTGAATTAAAGAAATATTGCTCTGCCATCTTCTTGGATGTAGCACAAGCTTTCGACAATGTATGGCATCAAGGTTTAATATATAAAATAAAATGTTCTTTGCCACCTTATACCCATAAACTGTTCGAGTCATATCTATGTGACCGATCATTTAGAGTGAAGTATGATAACTTTGTGACAGGAGAATTTGAAGTAAAAGCAGGTGTCCCACAGGGTAGTGTTCTAGGGTCTATTCTGTATTTAATCTACACATTTGACTTGCCAACATGCGATGAACTGACAATTTCTACTTTTGCTGATGACACAGTAATATTGAGTTCACATGAAAACTCACATGCAGCTTCTAATAAACTAGATGCTTATCTTAGACATGTGGAGACTTGGTTAAAAAATTGGCTTATAAGAGTGAACGAGTTAAAAAGCAAACATGTTACTTTCACACTGAGGAGAGGAAACTGCCCACATGATAAACTCAATAATATTGTCATTCCCCAGTCTGATTATGTCACATACCTTGGTATTCATTTGGATAGGCGATTTACATGGCGCCGTCATATAGAAACCAAGAGAGTTAGTATGAAATTAAAAGCTTCCAACCTTCATTGGTTAATAAATAGGCAATCGATACTCAGCCTTCACAATTAAGTCATCCTGTATAAAACCGTTTTAAAACCAATTTGGACATATGGCATCCAAATTAATAATGTTACTCGTTAATCCCGCATTACATTAGCACGTAGTCAGCAGCAGTGTGTGGTGCCATAATCAGCTGATAATTTAGAATGCACTGTTTGTTATGGAGTTGATTACATTTGAACAGCATCAGTTTACATTGCTGTTTTATTTAGTCATGTTTCTAAATTTAATGCGGTGCTTTTAGACTAAAAGCGAGGGGAAGAGAGCGAGGAGCAAAGACATGGAAAACTCAAATACACAAATAGAATAAAGAAAGATGGTGGTTGTTAATTGTCGATGCCTACGATTAAATGTTATTATAACTGCAGCATCATGTTATTCTGATAGTGAACAGCTGATCATATTTGCTGATATTGTTGCTGACTGCGCCAAAAAACGCTTTTTTGGAAATAATTCTGTAACTGTAGAAATATCTCAATAAGATTTCAGGTGGCCAGAGACGAAGTATTTTTAAGTTTTTTTTTAACTCGTCGGCTTAATATTGACCTTAATTTTTTTAATATTCAGCAAATTCTTTACAAAATTCTTAATAATATTGCTGCAAGAATAATATAAATATGTAGATCCTATAAAAAGTTAAAATATTCTAAAGTTGGAACCATGATATAAAGAAGAAGGTATTTCCACTTTCTCTTTTAGTAGCCATGATTAACCTTACGTTTATGGGGATTATGACATATCATGCTACCATATTTCTACTCATAATCCCACCTTTTGTTTCAAATTTGTTTATTATTTTTCAAATTGAAAGGAAAATTTAAAACAAATATTAAAATATATTGAAAATTTGTTAAATTTAAAAATTAAAAACAAAATATACAAACATACTTCACTGGATGTGCCAAATTCAATTGCTATCGAAAAGGATTATACCAAGAAAAATAAATCAGGTAAATATTTATCGTGGCATAAAAATATCTACATAATTACAAAGTCTCATACAAATTTTTATAGCACTAAAGGATTTTAATAGCTCTACTCAATGATATCAAATTATTTTTTGTGAGAGATAAATGGAACTACCTTGTTTTTTATATCATGGTTGGAACTTTTATATTTTTTTAAAAAAAAAGTGTCAAATTTCTTCATTAAAAAAGGCATGACGGTTCGAATGAAAATAGACCATTTTCTAAACATGTTTTTTCAAGGTTGGGATCTTGGATATTTGGTACAAAAAAGTAGGAGTTTTTTTATTCTTTGATTTTAGGATTTTGCAGAAATTTCATTTAAATTTAATTTAGATCCAAATATTAATATTATTTAAAAAAATTTATATAAAATCAAAATTTTGAGAAGAAATTCCACCTGCAATTTTTGAACCGATTTTGCTGAATTTTAGTAGCAAAATTCTCGAAAGGATTACCAATCGTCAGATACACATATTGTAGTTTTGCTAAAAAAAAATAATAATTTAAGATTTTAAGATCATTTTTTATGCGCATAAATCACTTTTTTAGAGCATATTACATACATACATATATACTTAACTTAAAAAAGGACTCCTGACATTTATTTTTAATAAAATCTATTCATTTTAATTTAAAAGGAACAGTTAAATACGTCAAGACTTTTAATGAGTATTAAAATTGTTCTATTGTTAGTTTTTAGAAAAATGCCTTCATTCTTACTCCTATTCATAAAAACTCAAAAAGATTTTTTTCTTCATCTTTTTTTTTAAACTACTTACTACAAATCTCTTGTTGCTAAATGTCAAAGGTAATTATTAAACAATTAAAGGATTTTTTATGCCATACAAATGCAAAACTATTTAAATACATACATATTTTTTAAATCAACATATATACGTACGTATGTACGTAGATAAAATAAAAAAAAAAAAAACTCTAACAAATGATTTTCTATTGAGATATTCTCATTTCAATGATATTACAACGTCAACTAAAAAAAATACACGATAATTTACACAAGAATAGAAAATTGTCGGAATGTGTTCCTTGTCAATGACCTTTAAACACATATACAGGATTTTTTTGTTTGTTTGAAATTGTAATGACATTTTGAAGGTTATGACAATGACAATGACTTTACCTTGTACAAAGATTTTAATATTTGGTGATGTTTTCAAATACATATTTGTCTGTTTCGTTTTATTTATTATTTAGAAACTCATCAAGTCATTTTGAAAAGTTTAATTAAATTTGAAATTTTTTTATGCATAAAGGAATTAGTATTGGAAATATTAAAATTATAATACAAAGGTAAAAATTTAAAGAAGAATTTTTCAAAATAAATAAGTAAATAGATATCTTCATAAATATTCAGCTCATCTAGAAAAGGTTTCCACTAAGGACTGCGCACGAAAAAATCCGTGCATGCAAATATGCTTATAGAAACTGAACCAATGGGCGAATCTTTTAAAGTGATATTTTTATTAATGACTGTTAAGTTTTAAACATAAAAGTATAAATTATTTTCTATTGGGGTTTAAAGAAATATCTGATATTTTCAAGAATTATTCTAAGATAATTTTTTATTGTGTTCCGGTCACTTTTTTGCTCGAATAAGTCTACTTATTTTTAAATTCCGTTTCATTTTATGCTGAGCTCTTAATGTCCTTTAATTCATTTTTTACTAGAGCCCAATATTTTTCAATTGCACGGAGTACCAGACAATTTGATGGATTAGCCTCTTTCGGTACAAACACTTACATTTTCTTTGTTACAACTCCATTGTTTTGCTGTAATGGGAAGAAGCGGGAACAGGCCAGAAAACAGCCGATACACTGTATTTTCTTAGGAAAGGGAGAAGTCTTTTCCAAAGGCACTCATTCACGTATATTTCTGTTTTAATCAAACCATTTTTTAAGAATGAAGTGCTTCTTTCGCGCATATGCATATGGCTTTCCAAATCAAAAACTTTCTTGGGAATTTTTATTTCTTTGATATACGACATTTTTCTGCCAAAATCCCTCTACCATCTGCGACATAGAATTCCTGGCTAGGATGTTGAAAAATGTCAGGCTGTACGAACGTTTCATCGTCTATTATACACTAATCATAATCATGAAAAAAAAAAATCGTCTGATGTACTTTCATGCTATTTTTTACTTCTAAATTCTTGCTTGCGTTTCTATTAGGACTTTTTTCTTACTTTATACATTATCAGGCTAGATTTCCTTTATAATTTTCTGATAAAGATTCAAAACAATTAACTTTTTGTGACACTTTTCTTCCAGATATGAGGTGATTTTCTTTCAAAATCCTTTCTATTTTGTCTACAGCCTGAAGATACACCTAAATTTCGAGTGACTGTTTAATTCGATAGCAATTTCAAAATAATATCAGTAATGATTCAAAATTTCTTGCTACACCTTACATTTAGTACCAATATTTGTGTAATAAGTAAAAAATGGATACCCCAAATTCAGATTTTGGTCCATCTAACCTAATATATTAAGCAAATGTGACAAAACGTATCGATTTATAAAAACTACAAATCCTGCTCTATAAAACAATAAAAACCGTTTCTAGCAGGCTAAGCCCATATTAAAACCAGGCCTTTTTTAAAAAAAGTTCATGTAAAAATTTTTACTTTGATTGCTTATAACATCACAACAAGTCATAGTGGGCAAAAAAATTATATGTAAAAAATTTCTGCATTTTATTCTGAATAAAAAAACTTTTATAGTATTTTGTCGGAAAATGTTGAATTAAAGATTTATAGCGCAATAAAGATATTAGTTACTTTTAAGCCTTTTTTTAGGACAAAGGTCAAAGTCGACTGGCCGGTTTACGACCGATCGACCCAATTTTTGCACAAATATTATTTTTTTAGCCCCATCTACCAGAAACTATTAGAAACCAGTTAAAAAACTTTCAAAGTTTTCATTTGCAAAAATTAATATATATTAACTATTTAATTTCTTTATAGTTTTCTTTGTAAAAAAATCTAGTTTATTGCTTATTCATCGTTATCTCCATTCATACCAGACAAAATGTAAAGGTCAACAAATTTTTGGAAAAACACTTTGTTTTTTTTTTTTTTTTTACTTTTATGATCCTTTTACTCTTATGCATAAATACAAGCCAACACAACTAAATAAATATAGTAAAATAAACAAACAAAACAAAGGTTAATAACTTTTCTAGCATCATCTTTATAACTAATTACTCATACCAAAATTAAACAATTAAACAATTAAAATACAAAAACTATATAACTAAATCTTTAACGTTTCATTTTTAATGCAAAACTATTGCAAATTAGTGGTACCATGGTTTTTGTTGTTATCTATTGTTAACAATGTTAGAATAGTATGAATAGAAAATGAATTAGTTACTATTAATTTCAGACATGTAAAATTATACACACGTACTATGTATAATATTGATAAGTATGTATGTATAACGTACATGTCCCCATGTGTTAGGATTTATAATAAATTAAATATTTTTATTTTCGTAAATACTTTTTCTATCCAGCTGTGTTATACATATTAGCTATTTTTACTACAATGAATTCTTTGTGTTTCTATTTCTACACACGCAAATTTTTTTGTCTGTTTTATTATTATTTTTAATATACACCCTATTCAGAGAGATATGTTATTTTTTGTAAAGTGATTTACAAATAGAATAGGTAAAAAAAAATATACCACAGAAAATTTGTTGCGGATTTCTTAGGTATTAACTATGCAAATTACTATAATTATTTTAGTATCATTCCATCACATATTAAATTTAATCTATTGAAAATCTATGAAAATATTCTTTCCCAAGCAGTAAGAACTGTAGCAATATGTATGTTAATTACACTGATCAACAAAAAAATCCCCCCATAGACGAATAGTTGGACTTGATGTATTTTGATGTGCTTAACACGAATCTGCTTTCAGTTTTTTTCCATCAGGTCTGGATTTTTTTTTATGGGCGTGTCTAATTTTTCGCCTATAGTAAGGCCATTACTCTAGTATATTTCCTCATAACTCAAGAACGGTATGTCAAACGGTACGATTGATCAAAGTGTTGCACAAAAATATCTTCAAATTCCCCAAACTTAATTTTTTTATGTGCTCAATAGTTTTGGAGTTATTTTGAAATAAGTGTCCGAAAAAAATAATTTTCATACAAAATTTTAGATTTTTTTTTTTATTAAATTTCTTTTAATAAATGGAAACATCAATAATGTTCAAGTTTATCATCTTTATCTTAAATCTGATAATGCGGCGAATAAAATAAGGCATGTATCTTCAAAATTGATGCAGAAATCTAAATTTTATTCACAGTTAAGTAAAAATTCCCAAGTTACATACAATTGAGTAAAAATACAGAATCTGCATTCACTTTTTTTCTATCTGGTACTGATTTTGTTTCATGTGCATGATTAATATCATCACCTTATTCAGCGGTCACACTATTGTATTTCCACTTAGCTATAGTTATGCACGGGTATCCAAACTTAACTGTGAATCCAAGATTTGTCCATCAAATTTTATGATACGTGGCTTTATTTACTCGTAGTTTTGCCAGCTTTGAGATAAAGTTGATAAACTTAAATATTTTTGATGTTTTCACTTTTAAAAAAAAGTTTTAGTAAAAAAAAGAAATCTTGAATTTAGTATGAAAAAAATTTTTTTCGACACTTTTTTCGAAATATCTCCTAAGCTATTGAGCGGATAAAAATTTGATGGAAGAGCGATTTAAAGCTAATTTTATTATTTTTTTGTCGGCCAGTGTTACCTTTTGTAAAGAAAAAATTTTTATAGCCAACACTATAGGCCAACACACACAGGAAAACTCATCGGACCCCCACCATAAAGTAGATATACCGTTCGACTTAGAAACACTTTCTAAGTCGATTTAACAATGTCCGTCCGTCTGGCTGGCTGTCTGTCTGTCTGTCTGTCCATGTAAACATTGTGAACAAAGTACAGGTCATAATTTTGAAGATATCTTGATACAATTTGGCACAAAGGACGAAGCCTATGGAAATTGGTTATGATCGGTCCATTATTTCACCTAGCTCCCATACAAATGTCCTCCCGGAATAGGGATTTAGTGGTCATAAATGCCTTACATATAGCAATATTTTAATGAAATTCTGTGCAAAGAAGTGTTAATCTTTGTACCAAATAATTTAATCATAGCTCTAATATAAACCCACTTCCGGGAATCATCCTAAAGTGCATAAAATCTTATAGATGTAAATATCAACACATTATTCTAAAAATGTGTGTAATATAAGTCCCTTTCCCGGATTTTTATGCTCACACAAATTAATGTAGGGTATCATATGGTCGGTCTTCACCGACTATATCTTTCTTTCTTGTTGAAAAATATGGAAAATATCAAGGTTTTCACTTTTAACCACCACTAAACAAGTTTGCAATCGTAAATTGCCTTGTTGTCTCTGTTTGGCGGTACCAAAGCAGAGTTTGTGGACTATAATTAGACACCAGCAGAATGGAATACGTATTTTCTGTGCCGCTACACACTTCATCAGCATTCGTGGTGTCTTATCCATTTCGGTTTCGTTGAAACCTAAACATGTCGCCCGCCTTGCACTGGGTGCAATTTTGAGGGACTCAGTTAGCAGCGCCAGGCGTTTGGAGCAAGTAAAAAAGAGGTTGAACCTAGCGTCGTAAACGCTGTTTAAGATGTGGTTACATAGTGTCGTAAGCCGACATCCGGTTCGAAGGACCATAAACAAGTTTGCAATCGTAAATTGCCTTGTTGTCTCTGTTTGGCGGTACCAAAGCAAAGTTTGTGGACTATAATTAGACACCAGCAGAATGGAATACGTATTTTCTGTGCCGCTACACACTTCATCAGCATTCGTGGTGTCTTATCCATTTCGGTTTCGTTGAAACCTAAACAACCACAACTACAAAATTTGCATGGAATATAACTAACGAATGATCGTAGAACATGAACATTTCCAAGCAATCAAAGTTATTCTACCAAAAAAGAGGTACGTTTAAATATTGTAAATATCTAGCACAAGGAATATGAATTAGGTAAAATTATTTGGGATAAAATTTTCTTCTGCTATTTTCTTGACTTGTATAATTGTGATATGTATACTACGGCTACTTATAACCAAATTTTGGCCCTAGCACCACGCGATAGCGAATGTTGTTTTATTTACGAAAACAATTTTTTCGGGTCATTTTGGAATAAAAACTTCACCCAAAAAACGGTTTTTTAAAATCTTCCCAAAAGAAAATACATATATTTTTAATAAAAAATTTTTAATATTTTATTAGTAGATTAAAATAGTAAAGTGAAAAATGTGTAATTATTAAAAGACATAAACTTCAAATTTATCGTCCGCGTTGTTTTTCATAATGGATATATGTTCTGTATTACTTAACTTTGAGTCTACATTAGACAAATTTTTATCAAGACAAACGTCAAAATTTTATCAGGATAAAGATTTGTCTAATGTAGACTGAATTTGTCAGTGTTATTGCAGCGTTAAAAGAAAATTGTCAGCGCTCGAGCTGTGACAACTTTGTCTTGATAATGCTTAGTAAAAGACGCCATCTTGATTGTTGTTGCTACTTTTTGCATGGCTTATTATGACATACGTTTTCCCCTATAATTGATAGAGATAAAAAATTATCTGCAAATCAAATAATAATTTGACGTTTGTCTTGATACAAATTTCTCTAATGTAGACTCAAAGTTAATACCAATGCAACAACGAAGCAACATGTCTACAGTGTTGCATTGGGATTATTGATTTCCAAACTTTACCTCTTTTTGTGTGTGAACTTTTTTGACAACCGCGAAAAAGTAATACCATTTTTTTAAATAATTTTCAATGGCCTATTCGATTATGCTAGGGCCAGTTTGATATTTGCAAAAAATATAAAAAAGTTATAGCCCTAATGTATATGGACTATAACTTCTTTTAAAAAATATATTCATCTTTGAATAAATAAAATCGAAAAAATAATATTAAGATTAAATTATTTTATTCCATACATAAGCAAAATTTCAAAATGAAAGAATTCAGCCTTCAATTCACTTTTTAAAATCAAACTAAATTTGTTATCCTAGTCATTCCTTAAAAAATGTATATTAGTTTAACTTATAGAAATTCTATAAATAATTAATGCCTTAAAAATTTCATTCATCAATTATACAATTCAAGCTTAAAAAATATATTGAATTATTAAAATTTTCTTCAATTCAAATCTACAACAAATTAGCTTTAGAAAAATATTTTTTAATTAATTTTGTAAAAGATTAAAAAACAAACTATTAAAATTGAATGAAAGAAAAATATTTTCATTAAATTTGGAGAATTAACAAATATTTAATGAATTCTTTATGAATTAATTAAATAAAGTATGAATTCTATTCAAACAAAAGCCTTTGAATGAAGCTATAGAATTATGTTTTTGGGAATGGTATTATGGAATGAAAAATAAACATTTCTTAATTCAGAATTCAGATTTAAGGGAATTAGATTTAGTTAATTCTTTCGAAGCTCTGTACTTAGTATATAAGTTTTACCATAGACATTTTGGAATTGTATACAAAAATTTTTTAAATAAAAATATTAAGAAAGTTTACAAAAGCATTTTAAAAATCACAAGGTGCGTGATGTTTTTTTATCCAAAATCGACTTAAAAGTTCGGTCTTCATTACACAGTGTAACAAGAAAAATTATCTCATTAATTCCAACGCAAAATGAACGTGTAACAGTTGTATGCCACACCCTCTTTAAGCCCATTTTTGTCATATTTTTTTATTTAACGAACTAAATAAATGAAGACATACTACAGATATGATCCTGTGAAGTATAGTATATATAAGATAATTGATATATTTGCATAAAGAGTGAGATCGAAAAAATCTTAATATGTAATACACGTTTTGCCTCTTAACTTTTTCGGAAGCAATATTTAATTTTTTTTTTTTTTTTTTTTTTGATCTAATTATCTTTGAAAAATATGTCAGTTATTATTTTTAATGACAACCATGTTGATTTGCCGTGAGTTTGATCAAAATGAGTGACGAAATAAAAGTACGTGCTAAAATTATTAAAAATTAAAAAAAAAAAAAAAAAAATCAAAATTGGTTTTACAAAAAATTGTCTAAAGAACTAAAAGTTTGCCGTTAAACTTTTTCCAATGTTATTAAACAATATCAGAAAAATTTGACCATTGCACTATGGTTTCAATGACCACTTTTTTTGGCCAAAATTACCAAATTGGAAAAAAACATGTTGTCTTGTTTGAAATATGATTTTGGTGAAAATCAAAGCAATTTAATGTATTTATTTTGTATTTAAGAAAATTAATTAATTTTTACATTTTTTACGTGTCAGAAGTAAAGTCATTATAAAGGAAATTTTAGCATATTTCACTTATAATTCAACCCAAAGGCGTAAATTTTCTTTAGCAGCATTAGTTTTGATACACAATTATGTTTTAGTAATATCTGCTATTTTATTTTTTAATCTTGGCTTTTTTTATTCGTTGGTTAGACCTTTGTAAATGATAAGAATTTCCAATGCTAACTTATACGGAAAAAAATAATTTTCTCGAAAATCGCAAAAAATCACAATACGAGACAATATGGAAAATATAGCCAAGATATATGTTTATTTATTTCCGTTGAGTTTTTCTTTACCAATTTTCACCAAAAACTTGCAGGTCTAATGAAATGTAAAATTTCTTACGAATCCAATTTTATTTTGGGTTTTGTAAAACAAACTGTATTTTTCTAAGATGACAACAAGTTTTAACTGATTTCATATTCAATTATAAAAGTACTTATCCTAAGATCTATTTTTATACCCTTCACCAAAGGTGTAAAGGGTATATATAAGTTTGTCATTCCGTTTGTAATTCCCACAATTTTCGTCGGAGAGCAAAAAAGTTGACATTTTCGGGATCCTTGTAAGAAATGATGACGATAGGACCATGTCCGTCCGTCCGTCCGTGTGTCGGTTGAAATGGCGTTTATGAAGCCCACCGATAACTGACATATATAATATATATATCAAACGATCGGAAATGCTTTCTAGAATTTTGCTATTGGAATTCAGCAAGATCGATTCATACAATGCCGAGATATGTTAAAAAAACCGGTTTTTAGAACCGGTTTTCCAGTTTCTGAAGCCTCTGTATATACTAGGGACTTCGTTTTTACAAAGAAGTTTCGGACATTTTTTTCTGAATTTTTGTTCTGAAAAAATGAAATAAATCGGTTCAATAATAAATGAGATATCGGACAAAACGCATTTTTTATTTTTTGAAGCCCTGGTTTAAGCTATAGATTTTTATTTTTATACAGATCGGTCACAAATATTTTTTTAAAATTTCGGTTTTTTGAATCAGCAGGATCGGTTTGTAAATGGCGGAGATATGCTTTAAAAACCGGTTTTCGGAACCGGTTTTTCAGTTTCTGAAGCCTCTGCATATACCAGGGACTTCGAATTTTTAAAGGGGGCTCGGAAATTATTTTCTGAATTTTTGTTCTGAAAAAATGAAATAAATCGGTTCAGTAATAACTGAGATATCGGGGAAAACGATTTTTTTTATTTTTAAAGCCCTTGTTCAAGCTACAAATTTTTATTTTTATATAGATTAGTCATAAATGTTTTTACAAAATTTCGTTTTTTTTAATAAACCAAATTCGTTCATAATCAACAGAGTTATGGCCCAAAAACAAATCTGTTAAGAATATAAATACACACACAAACATGTATATTAAGCATTGTAATGACTATTAGTGACGTTTTTTGTTTTTTGTATAGACAAGTAGTTTAGTTAGAAACAGCAGTCATATAATGAATAACAGTGTTGTTGTTGTTCTTTGTATATGCAGTCTGTACAAAAATAAATAGATATGGAATTGTTGTTGTTTATTTTTTAAAACTAAAACATATCTGTTAAGAATATACATAAATACATACACAAACATGTATATTAAGCATTGTAATGACTATTAGTGACGTTTTTGCCTATAAGACAAGTAGTTTAGTTAGCAACAGAAGTAATATAAGGAATAACAGTGTTGTTGTTGTTCTTTGTATATGCAGTCAGTTTGTATAAACACACATAAAAAAATAAGTAAATATGGAATTGTTGTTATTTATTTTTTAAAAGCAAAGCCTGCTATGATTGTTTTTTTTTTCATATTCAAATTTTCGTAATTTGAAAAAAATGTAGATTTAAATATGTGAAAATATGAAAGCATACGTTAAAGCGAAAATTTTATTATTTGTCGGTAATATGGTAATATGATGTCGATAAGATAATAAGATGGTAATATGGTAATATGGTGAAGGGTATCAAAGATTCGGCACAGCCGAATCTTTTTTCAATTTCATTTATAATAAAATTATTAAAAAAATTGTTGTACTCAATAATTATAAAGTATTGAAAACTGTTGAAAAAAGGTACCTTTTTATACATATTTTAAATTTGCTTAAGTAACTGAACTTTGACCTGTTGTATTATGAAGACAAAACAGTAAAAGTAGTAAATGACTTCATTTTTTGGCGTTTTGAAGTGTTTACTACAAAACTATCGTAGTAAATTCAAATATCAATATTTAGCGCATAACTTTTTGAATAAAAATGTATTTTTAAAACCGGTTTTCTGTGTTTAAAACCGGTATATTCGACATTCGAAAAATGAACATTTTGAAAAAACCGAAGGCACATTGACTGAAAAAACCGGTTTTAAAACCGGTTGGAAAACCGCGTAGATCACCCTAGTTGTAAATCAATTATTCATATCGAGTTTTTATTGTATTATATTCGTTATAAATTCCATAATATTAAAAATTATTCTTTTAAATATTAGCTTTGTTCCCGATCTCGATTGGGTAAATAAGAGTTTTTTTGAGAAAATAATGTTCTTCTTCTTGCACGAAACAGCCCAGACAATTTCTTCGGGTAGATTAGGTAAATTGCTAAATAACAAAAAATAAAAATATACAAATTAAAATTTTGAATGAAAATAAATAAAAAATATTTTGTTTTTGTTACTAATACCCCATTTACATTGGCTCAAAATCTAGTTTAAAAGAGATTTCAAGCTAAATCTACATAATTATATTAGATTTTAAAAAGATTTACCATACAAATCAAAATCTAGTTTCTAACAAGATTTTACCAAAATCTACTAAAATTTAATTCGATTTTGGAAAATATTGTTTTTCAACACTGTTTTTCTTTCAGTGTGTTAGTAAAATGTAACAATGTTTTAAATAAAAATGACATTTTTGTTTAAACAAATATTTTAAAAATTAATAAATAAATACAATTGAATTTAAAATTTTGTAAAAATAAATTTAAAATAAAAGAAAATAGTTTTTGTAAAACATGGAGCTAATTTAAAAGTGCTAAGTGCGTGTTTTTAATTTTACCAAAAGCAGTTGTCAAACTAAATCTCCACAACTGTCCAAATTTTTTAATGTAAACAGGGTAGATTTTGTTTTTTCGAAATCTCGTTCAAACGAGATTTTAAGTGTGAAGGTCGGGTTAGTTGGTTGTTTATGTGATGTTGATGTCCCGTTTATTTACGGGAAGAATTTTGTGCAATTATACAAAATTAATAACGTGACATATGTTTTTGACATTTGTTAGCAAAAACACAGAGTTACCATAAATTATTTACTAGAAAAAGCCTAAAAATGCAACTCTGATTGAAATTAAACATGCGAAATATTTATCTATTTAATTGTTTGTGTATTTAATTATTTTTGTTTATTTATTTCTTTATTTATTTAGTGGTTTTTCCTTTTTATTTCGTTAAGCATTTGTTTATTTGTAAGAAAAAAGTTATTGTTTGGCAACACTGCTAACAGCTGTCACGGAACAACGCAAGAAAATTCTGTTTTCAACAGAATCAGACATCACATCACATCAACGTCAAGTTTTTATAATTGTTAGCATTACAATACATGCAATATAAACGATCAGCTGTTTCCTTCGCGGGAGGAAACGTCACATAAACAACCACCTAATTCACGCTTAAGTGTAAATTAGGTATAACAAGAAAGTTTAATCTAAAAAAAATTAAAAACATTCAAATATGCTTAGAAATAAAATTATACCCCATTTACATTAGCACAAAATCTAGTTTATATGAGATTTCAAGCAAAATCTTTTTATTCGATTTTCATTAGATTTTCCATACAAATCAAAATCTAGTTTCAAATATTATTTTACCAAAATCTAGTAAAATTTTAATAGATTTTGAAAAATATGATTTTTCAACACTATTTTTCTTTAAGTATGTAAGTAAAATGCAACAATGTGCTAAATAAAAATGACATTTGTATATCAACAAATATTTTTAAAATTAAAAAATAAATCAACTTTTATTTGAAAATTTTTATAAATTAACTTAAAATTAAATTAAAAAAGGTGTGTGAAACAATACAAGCTCATTTAAATATGGTAAGAAGATATATTTAATTTGAATAAAAATCAATTGTCAAACAAAATCTACAGAACTGTCGTTATTGTGTAATGTAAACAGGTTAGATTTTGTTTTTTCGAAATCTTGTTCAAACGAGATTTAAGGAGTAAGTGTAAATTGGAAATTACATTCACATATTAATTTTTAAAATATTTTGATGTTTTCTTTTTGGGTAAACAAATTGGTTTTTTTGTGTTCCCGTACTTTTGTAAAATTTTTTAAGTTTTTAAAGAAAAGATATCTTTTTCTTATTTTACCGAACTTTACCCAACAAGTAAGAAAACAAACCTATTAATGTGAATTGAAGTGAAAGAAAAAACACAAATAAAGTTAATCTTTTAAATGTGAAAAGTTATATATGCTAAACAAATTTTTAAAATGAAATTATTTATCCTAAACAAAGCTATTGATTGTTAAAGAAATAAATCTTTATATAAATTTGCTCGTATCTAATTCTCCACTTATGGTTTATTTGTAAATAACTTGTATTTGAAATTGAATTTATTCAAGTGTAATATTAAGTTGTTTAAATTTCATTGTATTTTATTTTATAAGATTTTTTAAAGAAGGAAAAAGATTTTTATATTGTGTTCCTAAATAATTTGCCAGCCTTGATATGCAGCATTAGAATTTAAGTGATTTTTTTTTTTTTTGAGGTCAAATGAAGCATAACTAATCTTAGGCTATTGATTACAGTTAATAAAGTGTAAACTCCAAATATAAGCAGACAAATATTTTTTTTATTAAAAATCAAATTCATATAAATGCGAATGTTTAGGTAGAGATAAGAAAAACTTAAGATTAAGAACTAAGATTCTTATAAAGGTCAATAAACTTTGAATATAATGACCTTTTACGACAAGAAAGAAAACTAACAAAGAGGAACAACTTGTATAATTAATCAAGTGAAAAATTGATGTGGTTTGTTATAATAAAAAAGCAAGAATATTTTTTATGCATAAAATATTTGAAATTTATTATTTGTATGCAGTTCTGCTAAAGTAAAATCACGTGGCAGTAAAATAAGATCTGCTAACTATAAAAATAAACAAATATTTTTTTAGTTTTACATAAATCTACTATTTAAAAAATTAAATTATTATTTTTTAAACATTATCACAACTTTAAATCTCTAATAAAACTAATTAAATAATATACATTGTATTTTCTTCTTTTATCTTAAAAAATCTCTTAAGTAATTACTTACAATCAAAAAATTCCCTTGAAATTCTATTCCATTAAATATTAATTAATGAATGTCTTTTGTTTATTTAAGTTTACTCATTTCAACTAAATATTGAATAATTTAAACAAGTAATAAAAGCTAACAAAAAATCTCCCTATACACAGACATCAAATTGATTAATAATCTCTATAAAAAACATTAGTATAATTTTTATTTTTTATTTAAAATTCTCATAATAAATCATTTTCAATATAAAATAAAATGCAGCTGTAATCGTACTAAATTAAAAAGTTTGTTCAAATATATATATAAGGAAATTAGTTTATATTTTATTTAAGTTATACAAATTCGGATGCATTTAATAAATAACAAATCGCTTAAAAAAGTTCTCATTTTAAGATCATTCACATAGTTCAAGTTCAGTAACATGAATGTCTATAAATTTCACTTTTGTATTACTTTTAGTATTAAATAATTAAGTGTGAATGCCGAATATATTTATAAATAAAAATGAATGTTTAAAAATATTTAATGAATGTTGTTATTGTTGTTTAAAATTTGCAATTAAAATTGATTGACAATGAATATTTTCAATATGGATCTTGTAGAATCTCTGTAAAGAAAGTTTTTAGTTACAGACAGTAACTTTAAAGCTTAGTGTTTGTTGTAATAATAATTTATTGTGAATATATAAGTTTAGTGATGACAATTTAATTACCTACAACTGAACTATGTGTTATTATGTAAAATATGTAATTAAGTGTTATTAAATAATAGACAACAATTTCAATCGTTATTAAATGCAAAAATAAAAATTTACGTAATAAAAATATATTTATAAAAGTTCAAAAGGAATTCTATGGAGTATAGTTATATTTCTACAAATATATAATCCTATCTTTTTACCATAGAAATCAGTTCTGATCAAAAATTAATTTGTGTCATGTAAAACGTATTGTTGGTTCGAAAAGGTTTCTTGAAAAAATATATATAAAATTAAAATATTTGTTCTCTTGAAACTTCTTTAAAAATTAATTATAGTCGGTTAAGCCCGACCAAATGATACCCTACATCATTGAATATTAGTATAAAAATTCAAGAGGGGGTCTTATATTAGACATTTGGCCAATACTTTTACTAAATGTAAAATAACATATGCGAATACAGAATACGGAAATGCGCTTATACTAAGAACTATATTATTTTATGCACTTTAGGGCGATTCCCGGTTTATATGGAAGCTGTGGTAAATTATAGACCGGTTCTCATACTGTACTGTTTTTTCTACTTATATCCCAGCAAAAATTTTTTAGGTACTGGTAAGCAGTACAAAATTATTCATGCCTGCCGATAGCACATCATTGATGCGCATTTGAGTAAGCTATAAAAGGAAGCGAGAAATTTACATTGAGCTCATATTTTTTTTTTTACCGAATTATAACCTGCATCCTCTCTCGCTTACGCGGATGCAGGATTGTAAGCGAATGGCTTTCTTCTCCCCATTTTTATTTACAATTTAATACAAAAAGTTCTGTTAAGTTGGCTGATGCAAAATTTTCAATTGAGTTGATTAGTTGTGATCGAGCGTTCAAAGTGTTAAGAGGTAAGTTTGTTCGTGAAAGTCGGAAAAAATAATGTACAAAAATTATATTAAAATTGTAAGTAAAATTATTATATTTATTTTAAATAACTGTTATATTAACAAAACAATATTATTTATTAAATTAAACAAGCTCTAAATATATATATTGTTTTTAGTTTTCTTTATAATATACAAGAAATGACATGTATTGTAACGTATTTTGTGTTTTACTACCTTTTTTTAATTTTTAGTTTGACTTGTATTGAAGAAATTTTGTGTTTTTGTTTTTATACGATTAGAAAAAAAAAATACGATTAGAGAAAAAACAATGGGTTATTTATTTTTTAATATACGGTACGTATAACATAATCTTATGTTTTTGAGTTAATTTTTTTCTATTAAGCAATATATCTTTTTATTATTATCATTTATTTTGCAGATTAAATAATTAAGGATTACCCCAATAAAAAGCCCAGTTGATGATCTCATTTAAAAAATTGTCGATTTTTCTTTTTAATTTTAATAATAAATAAAAATAATATTTTTTATAAATGCATTATTTAAATTTAAGGCATGATTTCACAGCTTCTGGGATCACTAAAAGATGCACATAAAAGAGGCATGAAATCATCACATCTATGATGCCTTAAAATGCGCATAATAAAGGCATGTATGAACCTAATACATAGCCCAGCAAAGAGCCCTACCAAGTGGGACATCGCGAACAAAAATCATGCCTTCTTGAAGCAGGTTGGTAAGGGAGAGTTCTTTTATCTCTCCCTTACAAACCTGCTTCTGGGTATGCAGCAATTTTTGCTGGGATACAACTTATTTGTGTCGAATATTAACTTGATATATTAATATTTGTATAGGATTTATACACGTTAAAGTGATTTTCGGAAGAGAGGTTTATATGGGATCTATGGTCAATTATACACCGATCTTTACGAAAATTGGTACACAGATTTATAATATATAACTTCTCTGTGCCAAATTTCTATTCCGGGAGGACATTTGTATGGGGGCTAGAAGAAATAGTGGACCGATCATAACTAATTTCAATATTCTTCGTCCTTGTGCCAAAATAACTATTCGAACTAAATTTCATCATTTTTCATTTATTTAAAATTTTTTTTTATTTAAAAAATATGAAATTTTATATACAAAATTTGACTTTGGTTTATATTTTGTTACATAACTTCTAAACTAAATGAGTGTCCAATATGAAATTTTGCACTGGTATGGACAAGAGTTGTGGTAACATTATATAATTTTTTAAGAATTTTAAAAATATCGTTTTTGGAGATATAAAGATTTAATTTTTGTAAGTTTAAATTTGACCTTTGAACTTTCAAATTAAATAAATTTACTACACATAATTTTGAAGACAATGTCTTAATCTTTAAAATGGTACTAAAATTTAAATTTTATTGTGTATAGTTTAGAAGTTTTAAGTAATTAAATTTTAGTTTGGTCCATAACTTCTAAACTAAATGAGACTCCAACTTGAAATTTTCCGTGCGTAGGAAGAAGAGTTATGTCAACATTATAAATTTTTTTCAAAATTTTTAAAATACCGTTTTTTGAAATATAATGTTTTGATTATTATAAGTCCAACTTTGACCTTTGAACTTTTGATTTAAAAAAAATTTATAAATATTTTTATAAAGGTAATACTTTTGTCTTTATTATGATACTAAAACTAGATAACTACCGTATATAGTTTAGAAGTTATTAGCAATTAAATAAATGCACCTTTGTAAATTTTTTAGCTTTTTCTCGTTTTTTAAACCGTCATATTTTTGGATCGGGAAGAGGCATGAGTCTAAAATTTGATGATTTGGGAAACAGTTCCAATTGCCAATATCTGTAGTGAATTTCATTGATATCGGAGATGTCTAGTCCGATTGCTGTGCGTTTTGACATGGAATCACTCAAAAGTTTTAAAATTCTTTAGGAAAAATCTGATGAAAGAATTATTCTTAAACAATCAATAAATAACACCAAAATTAGAGGTGGAATGGTGGCTCCCACACACCGAAAATATTTTAATATACTGCCTATAGGCAAAACTTTCTCATTAACATCCATAATTTAAGACACAAATGGGACGGATAGGACAAGATAGAATGGTACCTCTTATTTAAAGCACTTATTATTAATGATATCTAAAGAACTATTATGAGGAAAGACCTCAATTTCTTATCATATTGAATTGATAAAATAAAATAGAACGGATAGGGGAGTGTAGCCCCTATACTTTTGGCATATCTAAAGTAGTAATTTAAAATTTTAATAGAGAGAATAAGTCGAGGGGAGTAGTAGCTCCATATAAAGTTAATATCTAATATGGCATCAAAAGGGTTAGGCTAGTAAACTTCTAAATAAAACATAGGACTGCTGTCAGAATAATTTTTATTTTATTATTATTATTTTTTTTTAATTTTCTCTTTAGAAAATATTTGCTATATTTTTCTTTTATAGAAAGTTTTTAAAACATTTTCTTTGAACAAATTTTTCAATAAATTATTTCTTTAAAGAAAATTTACAATAATTATTTATTTTATTCATAATCTGTAAACCTAATGGCCAAATCGATTACAAAGATGTTTATAATTTTATGGCATATAATCTAACTTTTGAAATTTTTTTAGACATTTTTTTCTTTTTATTAGAAAATAAATTTTTATAATTTCTATAAAAAGTCTTCGTTAAATTTTTATTTTTTTAAAATTCGATAAATTTTATTTTTATAGGAAAATTCACACAATTTTCAATAAATTTTTTCTTAACAAAAATTCTTAAAATTTTTCTCCTTAAAGAAAATTTTCAATGTAGTTATACAATTTATATAAAATGTTCGATAATATTTCTCTACAGAAAATTCTCGATAACGAATATTATCAATAAATTTTATCTTAAAAAAAAATAAAAAATAAAAATTATCGAAAACCCCCTAATTTACATACATACTTATAAGTATTTTATTCTTGTATTTCGAAAAAAAGTGTAATTGTCTTACAAAACAGAAATTGTCATTCCCTTTTATGAATATTTCTTTCATTACTTCTCTATGTTTTATTTTATGTATTTAATGTTTCCATAGAATTCTGCAACCTGTTGCTAAGAATTTTTTTAATCATTTATTTAAATCACAAAGTTTATTAAGAAAAATTACAATTTCTTAAGACAAAAAAATAAAAGAGAACAACTTAACTTTGTATGTACAAACTTAAAATTACAGAAAAATTATATCTCTCTTCTTAAACAATTAAAAAATCAAAATTTAATACAAACAAACACCAGTTGCTGTTTATTCAACCCCTTTTTCAAAGAAACAAAAATTGTTTGAACACAAAAATGGTTACCTAGCAACTTTGCTAGAGGTAAACAAAAGAAACAAAACCTAGAAGCCACAACAAATAAAAAATTTTATAAAAACTTTAAACTTTAATTAGACTGGTCAAAAAATGTCTTTTAAGGAAGTTCGAGGTAATTTTTTTTTAATTAATAAATACTTAAAATTTAATAAAATATTTAATTTTTTTCTCAAGATCTCGCTGAACATTTAAAATTACTGGGCTATCCGCATACCTTTCCTCTACAGGCCTTATCCACAAATTTTGGCTGTTTGGCTTCTTTTTATATAGTAGCTGAAGTATTGCAATGGTTAGCTGGCCTTTTGGAACCTGGAACCGTTTTGCCGGGAGGCGTAACCTCACAAGAAGAACGTGTTTTACTTATACGCTCAGCCACTGAATTTTTTGTCACCAAATCAGCCATTAAATTGAATCCTCGAAAACTTTATGCTGCTTCAGCGGTAACAGCTGGGGAACTGCAAAAAATAACAAGACTTTTAATTGCGCCCAATACCACCGATGACAACCAGGAAGAAGATGATAATTATCGTAGTCTTAATCAAGTAGATATTGGTGATAAAATGGATGATTTGAGAAGGGCTCGCGAATTATCCTCTGACTTAACACAAAGAGGAGCCACTTTGCATGATTTGCTGCTCAAGGAAATGCATAATAAGGAATCTAGACTAGCTCAGGCCAATCGTCCCATGGAATTGGCTTCTGTAGAGAGAAGCTTAAAAAATGCTGTAGCCTCTTCACAGGTTAAACTACAATCGAGTAGGGTACAATTAGAAAATGCTCGTGTTGAATTAAATGCTCTCAATTCGAAATTACAACGTAAGAAAGCAGAATTAGAACGTACCAAACAACGTTTGGAGGCATTGCAAAAAATACGTCCCGCTCATATGCAAGAGTTTGAGGAACATGAAAAGGAATTGAAAAATCTATTTCAACAATATTTTTTACGTTTGCATGTAAGAGACGCCTTAAGGGCTCAATTTGAGTCACGCACGAAACGAACAACACCCATTTCCTCTCCCTTATTACAAAAACCGGCTGAAAATTCTATGCCCTTTATACCAGAAGGTCTTTTAGCTGATGACGATGAAGACTTAGAAGATGATGAAGCTCAATTAGATACACATTTTGGTTTAGAGCACAATAGACGGGATGAGGAGATGTTAAATAAAAACTCCAGAACTACTGCCAACATTAAAAGGCCTGGTACTGCCACATCACGTATACGGCCTACAACAGGAAGAGGAAGAACTTCTACTATTAAAAGTGATGATAGAACAAAAGCTGATCGTTTAGATTTGGAGGGTGATAGTTCATTTGGTAGTTCTGATAGTGATTTAGATATGGCGGAAATTTTGGGTATGAATGCAAATGGTATGGCTGGTGGAGTGGCTGGCGCTGGTACTGCAGGTATTGGTGATTTGAATGATTTGGGAGACGATGATGATGATGATGACGATGACTGTAAGTTGAGGTCATAGGTAGTCTAAAATATATTATAATAATTGTTTTTTTTTTAGTTGGCATGAATTCTATGGACAGTATAAGCATTTCCAAGATTACGGGGGAATTACAATTAAGGCCAAAAACAGCTAGCAAACCGGAACATCATAGTGATGAAGATTTTTAAATATATAAAACACACATGCATACATATTTTTGTATTTTTTTTTTTTTAATAAAGGGTTAATAATAGGGTGATCGATTATTCGACTTTTTTGAGAAACCGGTTTTCGAATAGTTCGAATAGTTGGTTTAGTTTTAAAAAGACCGGTTGCACTTTTTGAAATTAAAAAAAAAAAAAAAATGGTTAACCGGTTTTTTGCAGAAGTTAATATTTATATCAAAAGACTACATTTCTTTAAAAAAATCAATAATTCTTATAATCAAGTTAAAATTTATTAAATACAAGCATAAAAGCCTGACAATGTCACGAAAAATAATATACTTAATAATGAAAATATGCACAAACAAATCCGAAAATTAAAAGAAAAAAATATGAACAACATTTAGACACATTCCTCTTCCTAATCGAAGTCAATTATTTGAAGCCGTTAGAATTTATTGGGATAATATTGATTAAAGTTTTAAATTCGTAAACCTTTCAAAATAAAAAAATCGTCGTAAATGCGCTCCCTGGCCGAAATACAGAATCAGTTTTTGATAGGATTTGGAGAGCAAACAATAAGTATAGCAACTCAAAAGTTGTTAATACCAAAACAGACTTTTCGGTCCCTGATAGAACGAATAGTTTTATAAGTAAGACGATTTTTAGTTTCTTACGTCGTCTGGGAGCTTCAGAAAGCTCTGGAGAGGAAACAATACTTAGGAAAGATATATATAAATCCATATATATAGATCCACGTATTTTCGCTCCCTGATAGAGATTTCAAAATCTGGCTGCGTTAGGAGTTGTAGGACGAATAGGGTTATAAGTAAGCCGAATTTCAATTTTCTACGTCTTCTGAGAGCTTTAGAAAGCTCTTGAAAGAGAAAAAATTCTTAGAAAAAGACACATAAATCCTCTTATATCCGCTCCTGATAAAAATTTCAAAATATGGCTCCATTAGGATTTGTTGGACGAAAAGTTTTATATTTTAAGACAAATTTTAATTTTCTACGTCGTTTGGGAGCTTCAGAAAGCTCTGGAAAGAGAAAAAATATATCTAGATGACTAGAAGATAATTATGTTTCAAAATTGTAGAAAAAAATTTTAGTTAGCATAAACAGAAACCATGGCTTAATATGGAAACCTGTCTCAATTGAAACGATTCTGCAGGTGAAACTTTTTTAACACAACACCTTTAAAAAATAAAGGAAATATTGGATCAAAAAAATTAAATTGGGTGTAAAAATATTACAGATATTACAATAGATTAAAAAATTCATACAGGATAATTATTAATTATTTATTTGTTTAATATTACAGAATAAATTCCAATTTAGACTTAAACTATATTTTTAAAACATAAGAAATCAGTCTTTATAAATATTTAAAAAATTATTCCTGAATTTCGATTCAAATATCACTATTTAGTACATGTTTTCTGAAATAAAATGCTATTTTTAAAACCGGTTTTTTGTGTTAAAAAAAACCGGTCTATTCGACATTCGAAAAATGAACATTTTGAAAAAACCGACAGCACTTTGACTGAAAAAAACGGTTTTAAAACCGGTTGGAAAACCGCGTCGATCACCATAGTTAATAACGATGAATACTATTTTACATAATATTTGATTTATATGTATTTGGACCTTTGTTCTGTTATAAGTTTAACAGGTTTTAGATGATCGTAAATTATCATTATACTTAAATCAAAAAGGTCCACTTTATATGATTTGCTGATCAAGAAAATTCATGCAATAGCTCAAGGTAAAAAAACACAAGGAATTTGCTCCTGTAGCGAGAAATTAAAAGAAAAAAAAACAACACAAACCAAAATCCATAATATTGGTTTGGCTATTTACAAAAGCTGCCCGTCAAACAATATTATTCGGACAAACTATTACATTGCAGAATGGTTCCATAACGCCTTTTTTAATAATTCCGTAACTTTTTAACTGTTTAAGATATCTCAATAAAATTTCAAATGGTCAGAGCTGAGGTGTGTTCCAGTTGAGTTCAGGTTCCTAGCGGGTAGGGTGGCTCTTCAAAGTTGGCAAAAATTCTTTATGATATGACAGAAAAGAAATTTTATATATAGGCAGTTCTTTTAAATCTCTACAAAAAATACACTTACATTTGTAGGTTATCTCTTTTAGTTTAAGAGATATTCAGCACGAAATTAATTTTTACATCATTTTTAGTAACGTTTTTTTATTTTTTTAACTTTTAGTTTTTAACTTAAATATTCGAAAAATTCCTTATAAAATTCTAAATAATATTGCTGTAAGAATCATATAATTATATGAATCCGTTTACTGATAAAATTTGTTTGTTGTTCTGGGATTTATCATTTTTTTAATGTTTTCAAAAGAAATCACAATTCAAATGCGTGTAAAGTAAATCCGGAGAAGCTTGGGGCAACAATCTGCCCACAAGCCCTATCCAAACTTTGTCAATTAAAAAAAAAAAAAAAAAAATATTATTTTTGTTAAGTTCTCAAATTGCAAAGCAGGGATCGACTCAAAACTACTTTAATTATAAATCTCTATATGTAAGTTAAACACTCAAAAAGTATTATCTGACGGACGTCCCTTAAAACGACACGATAATCATTTTAATGAAAAAAGTAAATTTTTTAAGCATGTTTTATACGTATTGGGATTTTGAGTATTTTCATGTAAAAAAATGTGAGCTTTTTTAATACTCCAATTTTAAGACAAATATGCATAAATATTATACTGAAATTTCAATAAAATATCACTATTCGTTTAAATTTTATTAAAGTTTAAATATTAATTTTATTTTTAAAGAAAACCGCAAAAATGCTAAACTTTAAGTCCTTCGAGAACTTCTGCGATCAAATTATATTCCACTTCCTTTTTTTTATAAATTAATAATCTTTATATTATAAAATTTTCTTAGATACCAAATACTTGTATAAAAAGTATATACTTTTGTAAAAAACTTAAAAAAAAGTTACAGAATTATTTCCAAAAAATTGCTTTTTGAAACCACTGTGCATTGTAAATTATAAACTTTTTTCTATCGATTTCTTGGTCTTCTTTTCCTAAAAATTACTTAAGCCCAAACCACTCAACTAAAAATCATCGTATCGCAATCAGCTGTTTCAACCTGCTTTATGCAGATGTGTGAATGTACCTATTGGCACAAAAATTCTAGGTAACGTATCGCAGAAATCTACAGAAAATAGATTTTTACGTAGCTGCGTAAGTTTTTAACAACCCTGTAGTTTATTTTGTTCACAAAATAACCGAAAAACAGAGTTGTTTACACAATGAATGTTCAAAAACACATGCTACGTATACTTTTGTTGACTGGTTGTACAAAATGTTTCACGCAACTTTTCTTCATTCTGCGTTGCGTTGCAAAGTTGACTGGTTGGGCCTTTAACTTCAACTACCCTGCAAGCATTTCGTGAAGTCTTTTTCGAAATATCTCACTACTGCGCGACTTCTAGAAGTGCAATGGATGACTTCTCTCAATTTTGTAACAACAAAATATATTAGTATACGAATTGAATCTTCTAAACGTAACTTCTTTAATCACTATTAGAAGTTGTTTGGATAACAGTTACAGCTGTTCCAAAAACAAAAACACTATTTTTCAACACCTTTTCTAGCGTTGGAAGATTGTTTTTTATCAATCCACATAATATATCTAATTCGGCACTCTAAAATGTTTAATAGTAGAACGTGCGAAACTTTACAAAAACAACACACATTAGGATCGAAATTTTATCATAACATCATGATTTTGGCGATTGTTTACATTTCATAATGGGGAAAAGAACAAGCATAAAGAATATAATTTTGCTTAGTAAAAATACAAATTTTGAAGTGATTAGAATGAAAAAATATTTACATTTACTAAAATTATTTATTAAAAGTGAAAGTGAAACAAACAATTAATTAGCCTTTTTACTAATAAAAATACTATTAGGAAAATAAGGTAAGAATATATTATAATTAAAAAAGTTATCAACATTTTAAAGTTTTGGGCAGCCACATGAAAGTTTTTATGAGAAAATGTTACTCAGTTTAAAAATTCTGTAACAATAAAACAATTATTTATTCTATTTGAAAAATGTGACTATTTCGGTATAACGCTAAAGTCTGCTGAAATTGGGTATGATCGGTCCATTATTTTACCTTGCATCCATGCAAATATTCCCTCGGAACAGTGTTTAAATACCCATAAATATCTTTATCATGAATATTTATGCCACGATTTCAATATTATCTGCAGTATGATGTTTGGTATATTTATATATTACTCCGCAATAATTCCTTAAAACAGTTTTTGTAATTTCACGCAAGGATTTTTTCCTTTTTCATATAAATTTGGTATTATTTTCGAGTTTGAATTGAATTTTGTTTTTCTATTATTAAACAATCACTTTTTTACTTCGTTTTAAAGCAAAAAACACATTTAAAACTATAATTTATTCCTTCCCTGAAACCTAAACTTAAAAATATAAGTTCTTCTCCCACTTTTACAATTTACTGACCTTTTTTATAAAAGAAAGGTGAAACTGTTTATTTTTTATGACGTGTAAAAATTGGTATATTTTCTTATAAGTTCAATTATATCATTATTCCGATTTATTTTCGCAATTTGTTTTTATGATTTCAATTCCTACCTAATTACCAAATAATTTTAGAATAAATTATAAAAGAATAAATATTTTATAAATGAGTGAATCAGAATACAAAATTTTATGGATCCATAATTAAGTAAAGCTATTTAATAACACCAAAAAATTACTCTAACTACCATAAAAATCACATAAATGGCAGTATTGAGTAATATTTGACACTAATAAATTTTATATAAGCAGAAATTATAGTACCAAGGATTTATTAATATAGATCCACAATTGGCCATTGGTCACATATAAAGCCATTTCCAAAAAAATTGGAAATCATTTTGTTGGACTTGACCGAATATACTTTTTAACTTGTTTTCATTAGTAACTCCATTTTTTCGGATTTCAGTAAAAAATATTTTTAGTTAAAAATTAAATTTTTCATTTAAAAATCTAGTTTTTAGTGGAAAATAAAATTTTTAGGGAAAAATCAAGTATTTAGTGAAAAATTGGATCATTCACAATTTTATGTATGTTTTAGTATATTTTTGTACCTTAAATTAAATAAAATTAAAAATATAGTATTAAAAGAAAAATAATTATCCCAAACAATTCTTTTAATGCCAATAATTGATTTTTTTCCAAAACATTTGTACGTACCATAAGTTCTGCAATATAATTATATTTTCAACCAAATTTGAGATAGGTCTCGAAACGAACTCAGTTCGGTTGTGACAACGAATCTGTTTTCTTTGTGTACTTTTAATTTGAATCCATTAACATTACTCTTTTAGTTGACCCGATTTTATTCCTACTCATTACAATACTCATTACAATATAATGTTGCCAAGAATCTCTCTATATTTCGAGGATGTATTTAAATTTTTGAAAATTAAATATTGATGAACAAACAATCACTTTGGGTCTTCTCATCAAACTTAAATGTTTTTCCGAAAAACAAGTGCACACTAAAATGTTTTACTTAAGACTTTGTAGTTTTCTTCTTAAAAAAATTTTAAATTAAATTTTCTATTTTATTTATTTTGATTTTCTAATTTAAATACAACTATGTGAAAGTTTTTTGTATAAAGCGCCCCATAGACACATACTGCATAAGATCAAGCAATAAGTATGTATTAGTAAAATTTAGAGAGCTTTTCAGTGAGTGCGTCACATCGACAATGCAGTATGAAAAATCAAAATCGTTTTGATTTCAAAATGAACTCATACTGCAAACTCATATTTTAAATTAATTTTTGAAGTTTTCTTTTTCATTTATAAAAATTTCAGTTTGACTTTTTAAACTGAAAGAAAAAATAATTAAATTATTTAAAATTGTTTCTTTTTATTCGAAATTTTTAGCAAAAATAAAAATTTGATTGATCAATGTGTAGTGAAATCGTCAATCACACACGTATAGGGGGGTTCATCGGCAGTATCTCTCTGCAGTATGTGTCTATGGGCGCCTTAATATTTAATTTTTTTATATGAACCTATTAAAATTTTGTTTCTATTTTATGTACTAATTTTGTAATTTGAAAATTAAAAATTTAATAAAATATGTATTTAATTAATTTTTATAATTTTCTAAATTTAATCGACGTCTTTAATTTCATTAACTTTTTGTTGTTAAAAAATTTGTAAATTTAAAATGTTAAAAATCAGAAAAAATATTGAATCAATAGATACTTATGTATTTTTTTATTCTCCAGTTAGAACAGCAAGCATAATTTATATTATTATGTTAAAAATTTCATAAAAAGTGAAGGTTTTACGGCTATATTTAAAAATAAAATGTTAAATTTCGTCAAAGCTTAATAGGAAAATGTTCAATACAAATTTGATTAATAAAAAGTTTATAAATTTCCAATTTTTGTTATGAATTGTCCTCTAAAAATGTTTTTAATTCGATCAAGTTTTAAATATGCATATTTTAAATTTAATCATTTGTAATGTTACCTTAAATTGTTAATTATTATATTTTATTATCCTCCTTAAGTGTTTTTAATTTCATTATTATGTACTTATATTATTTTACACATACAGATACTTTATTTACGAAAATATCTTTTAAGTTAATTTTTTGGTCAAAATTTCCATTATTACAAGTTACTTTTTTAACAACTTCCTTTATAAATATTTCCTATCGAAATTGTAACTATATCGACACACCGGGAAGTTCATATGCGTCGTTTTTATTATCGAATTCTTATCTACTTTGTAACACCGTTCGTGAAGAACTGTGCCACTAAGATATAGTTCCTTTTGAGTAACGTTTTAGTGGGGATTGGAAGATTCGAAATAGAATCTTTCAATAGTCGCGTTTTATACAGTTATAAAAATGCCTAATTCGAATCTTCCAATCCCAACTAATGCGTTACCCAAATATAACTATCTCATAGTGGCACAGTTCTTCCCGAACGGTGTTACTAAGTAGATCAGAATTCGATAGTAAAAGCGACGCATATCAACTTCCCGGTGTGTCGATATAGTTACACATGCGATAGAAAATGCTTGCAGGGTAAGAAAATAAATTAAATAAAAAATGTTTTATGTGTATTATTCAACACTTATAGCAAAGAATACTAAGAAGGGAAAATAGTACTCTTTCTTACAACAACAACATTTCTCTCTCTTCACATACAAGTTCTGTGTGAATTCAACACACTTGTGAGAGAGAGAAACAACACAAAATAAACAAATATTTTCCTTAAAGCCCCAACCCAGTGGTGTTAGGCTTTTTTCTCAAAAAATCGTCAAAAATTAGAAAAAATATCGTCAAAATCGTCACAAAAATTTAAAAAAATCGTCAAAAAAAACGTCAGTAGCAAAAACACTAAAAAATAAGTTATTTTCATAACAAAAGTTAACATTTTGTTGAGGAAGATAATATTTTAAAAGGATTAACTAATAAAACTCATAACTTTTGACAAACATGTTTAAGGAAAATAGCTGCAACTTTTACGTTTGTTGGCAAGAGGTGTAGAAAAGCAAGCGCGGTATAAAAAGTTGCACGTCGTCGCATACCTAAAAATTTCATGAAATTTTTTCGAATTTATTTTTAAGTTTTCTGAATTGTTGTTTTTGTCAAGCATTTTTTAAAAAAAATTCTCAACACAGATTTATATGTATAAATGTAGAAGGGTTTAAGAAGCAACATCAAAACAAAATATCATAAAAAAACGCTGTGATAATCCCCAATGTTAATAGGCTCTAAGTGAATATTATTTAACTAAAAGCTAAAGATACATAGTTTACACAAATAAATATTTTCTTACGACTATTAGTTTAAAAATATATGTAGTTGATAAATTATTAGCATTACCATGATAATTTACAAAAGCATGTGTAGTAGGGTAGTAGTTTGTAAATGTAAATGTAATGTAAATAATATTAATATTTCTTGAAATAATTGTTCAAATTTTTTTAATTATTTAAAATTATGAAATTCCTAAGGAATTTCTTCTCTTAGTTACGTTTAAGTTCGTTTGCTTAATAATTTATGAATACAAAATATTTTTGCAAAAATTTACAAATCTCTTATTTGATTTTAAATATTCTTTATTAACCCAATTAAGAAAAGGTTTTAATAAAGACAATATGTTATTTCTTATTTATAACAAAAAAAGATATCAAATTTAGTTAATTATGAATGATTTCCCAAAATTAAATATTTCTCTATATTAAATGCACAAAAATATAAATTCATACATAATTTTCTGAAATTTATATATTCGCTGACACATTTATATTTCAAAAAGTATTTAAGTCAAGAAAATCGTCAAAATATTAGTAACTTACTATAAAAAATCGTCAATCGTCAAATTACTAAATTCATTGAAAAAAATCGTCAAAATGACGTAAAATCGTCACACCTAACACCACTGCCCCAACCACTCAACTAAAAATCATCGTATCGCAATCACCTGTTTCAACCAGCTTTAAGGCCCAACCAGTCAACTTTGCAACGCAACGCAGATTGTAGAAAGGTAGCGTGAAACATTTTGTACAACTAGTCAACAAAAGTAACTTTGAGTCTACATTAGACAAATTTTTATCAAGACATACGTCAAAATGAATTCGAATTTATGGAAGGTGGCAACAATTGTGCAAGAACAACAATATGGCGAATTCATTAATGTTTTTTATGTATGCAGTTTGACAGCTGTAACAACCAAAAATAATAATCAGCTGTTTAACTGAGGCTACCTTGTATAGATTCGCACCGATTTTGACGTTTGTCTTGATAAAAATTTGTCTAATGTAGACTCAAAGTAAACGTATCATATGTTTTTGAACATTCATTGTGTGAACAACTCTGTTTTCGGCTATTTTGTGAACAAAATAAACTACAGGGTTGTTAAAAACTTACGCAGCTACGTAAAAATCTATTTTCTGTAGATTTCTGCGATACGCTACCTAGAATTTTTATGTCAATAGCTACATACACACATTTGCATAAAGCTGGTTGAAACAGCTGATTGCGATACGATGATTTTTAGTTGAGTGGTTGGGGCTTTATGCAGATGTGTGTATCTAGCTATTGACACAAAAATTCTAGGTAGCGTATCGCAGAAATCTACAGAAAATAGATTTTTACGTAGCTGTGTGCGTTTTTAACAACCTTGTGGTTTATTTTGCTCACAAAATAACCGAAAAACAGGGTTGTTTAAACAGTGAATGTTGAAAAACATATGATACGTTTAATTTTGTTGACTGGTTGTACAAAATGTCTCACGCTACTTTTTTTCATTCTACGTTGCGATGGAAAGTTGACTGGTTGGGGCTTAAAATTTAAAGAAAATTACACACGCGACACATTTTTCAACAAACACACGATATTTTTATTATTTTTTCACACGCGTTTATAGTATTTTAACTCCCGTTAAACGAATATTTTCCACAAACTGAAAAAATATTTTTTTATTTTATTTTTGACATTCCTTTTTTGTATGTTGAAATTTAAATTGAACGAACAATGTTGCTACTTTTGGTATTAAAAATAAAACAGATTTTAAAATAATTTTAAATTATTTTCATATTCATCAACAAAAAGCAAAGAAATGTAATTATATTACTATTTGTGGATGTAACCCGCATCAAAAGATAAAAATCTGCGAATATAATTGTGATGAATTATATTTAATAATTTGTTAATACTCTTTTGTGCAACTATGTATGATTATGATGTGTGGTGAAAGTGGTTTCAGCACTAATACATATAAATAAAATTTAACTAACACAATCTTAAAGTTAGGTTTTTTTGACAACAGAGTTAGGTTTTTTTGACAAGCCTTCTATTCTTAGTATTCTTTGACTTATAGTTACCGAGTTATTGTCATCCGAAAATTCAAAATTATAATTTTATTTATAATCTTCCGAATATAAAATTACATACACATTTTAAATTTATTTTATTTTTACACGTAAAACGATTTAATGCGGTCGGTAGATCTTTTTGTGGACATCACTTAACAATTTAAAAAATTTCGAAATATCGTAGTTCCCATGATTTTAGGTCATTAATATATATTTATATTGACAGCAAGAGAACGTAGCTTTATGACTATATTAAAATATTTTATATACACTTGAAATAAGCAATGATTTACTAAAGTAGTTTAAATTTATTTTCAAAGTTCTTTTTCGAAATTTTGACTTCGATGTCAATTTTTTACAAATGTTTAAATGTTATATTGTTTAGAATAGAACACAAAAATTTATTAAATATTTTTTACTTTTAATTTATTTTTTATTTAGTGCATACTTTTTGGACAAACATGAAAAATGGAATAGTTTATGTCTAATTTCCAAATATGTACTTACAACGACCCCTATTGCAACGTTTTATAGGCTTTTTTAGAAAAAATTTTAACAAATTACAATTAAACTCGAAAATTTGCTAAAACATTTTATTGTCCTTTTTTTCAGAATTTACTTTTAATATTTCATGTTTAAATAAAAATAAACTATTACCAGGGCAAGTTTTTATATGCACAAAAAAATTTAAATATGCGCTTGAAAAAGCACGAAAAAATGGTATAATATGCACAGAAATATGCAAAAATAGCATGAATATGTGTATAAAAACCAACGAATTTATGCATTCTTATATATTAATGTGTAGAAAATATGCACAAATATGCATTTTTTAACTTTCAATCTCTAATAGATTTCGATGTTTATAAAAATATAACTATTTTAATTTTAAGTATCATATTTGACGCTTCTAATTTTTTTTTCTTTACAAATATTTACAATGTACTCAAAATACTCACAAAAAAATTTTTAGAAATCATTTGATTGAACTCCAAAAAATCACAAAAAAGTGTGTTTTTTAAGAAAACTAATTTTTATATCCATTATATGCAAATTTATGCAAAGATTTAAAAATTAAGCATTTTTTGTAAAATTTTCTTGAAATAAGCAAATGCTTACTTTCCAAACGAAAAGCTTGAAAAACTTGCCCTGACTATTACACTTACCTTATATTCATATATTCTTCTTCCAAAATTAAAAAAAAAAAAAAAATATATATTAAATTGCACTATATATTTTTATATTTAAAAGGTCATATTTTGGGCAGAAATACCTCTTTTTATTATAATTTTCTTAATTTAAATTTTCTTACTTGTACAAATAAACACTCGTTATCTTTTCCGTTTCCGCATTTTGAAATAAATACAACTTATAAACGATAAAGAAATTTTTACTACTTGTTTTTTTTATTTAATAACACTATTATTTCTTTAAGTATTATACTAATATTAGTATTATTATATTAATACTAATATTAATTGAAATTTAATAAAAACCATTTATTAAATAAATTTAAACAAAATAATATATTTTTCTTTAAAAACAAACACGACAACCGACACGCACTAAAAACAAAATATAATTTCGTTTGTTTACATTTAAGCCCAAATTACAAAATAGCGCGTAGTCAGCAGCAGTGTGTGCTGCCATAATCAGCTGGTGATTTAGAACGCACTGTTTGTTATGGAATTGATTACATTTCGTCAGCAGCAGTTTGCAGTGCTGTTTCATTTAGCCCTGTTTCTAAATTCACTGCGCTGCATTCAGTTTGCGAGCGAGACAAAGAGAGTGAACAAATAAATGAGAGGCTAAAATACACAAGTAGAACAAAGCTAGATGGTGGTTGTAAATTGTGGCTGCCTACGCTGAATTGTAATTATAACGGCAGCAATATGTTGTGCTAGCAGTGATCAGCTGATAATTTTTTGCTGATACTGTTGCTGACTACGCGCTATTGTAATTTGGGCTTTAATGTAAGTAAGCATGAAAGTTTAAAACATGATGAAAAATTGACTTTATTATTGTAATTCACATATTTAATTTATTAAACCTAGGATGTATTTTGCTCTATTTCCTTGTGTTAAAAATCATTTTAATTTATAAAGATAGTTTTATATACTTATTATGATTTGTTTACTTATTTATTATTTTTTAAATTTATTTTATTTAAAATACGAAAAAAACTTTAAAAATTATAACGTTAACTAAAATGCAAAGTCATGTAACTGAAATTTTATTTACTTATATAAGAAATAAAGTATGCAGATTTTCTTAATATAAAATATACACTTTGTTTTTCTTAATATACATTAGGGTGGGTCGAAAAAAAAGTTGTGTCAGTCACCCCCTAGAATGAAAGAATAGTTAATGAGGTTTCCAAAAATGCAAAAATTATTATTTTGCCACGCCCCAAAATACCGCCCTTTTCGTTTTTTGTGTATATCGTCGCCATTTTAAGTCCGATTGCAGAATGTGATATATCGTTGTTAATGGTTTAACAACTGCTTCAAATTTTTCTTTGATGATTTTTAAATCTGACATCAAATTGAGATTTTACTTCTGGTATCTCGGATACATCCCTCCTAAATTCCAATTATTTTCATATATAATGAAAGCCCTTTATAAACCAACTACCTTTTGTTTTTAAAATATTTCATTTTATGCATATATAACAAAATTGCAAAGGTTTAAAAAATTGCTTAAGTTTAAAGCAATTTCGTATAAAAAATTTTTTGAAATTTTTTTATAATTAAACTTCTGTATATTTTTAATTTTGTTATATGAAATTAGTTTAAACGTAAACAGTTTTTTAAACCTTCGTAATTCTATTATTTATGAGTAAAATTAAATACTTTAAAAGCAAGAGATGGTAGGTTTATAAAGAGCTTTCATTATATATGAAAATAACTGAAAAGTAGGAGGGATGTATCCGAGATACCAGAAGTAACATCTCAATTTGATGTCAGATTCAAAAATCATCAAAGAGAAATTTGAAGCAGTTGTTAAACCATTAACAACGATATATCACATTCTGCAATCGGACTTAAAATGGCGACGCTATACACAAAAAACGAAAAGGGCGGTATTTTGGGGCGTGGCAAAATAATAATTTTTGCATTTTTGGAAACCTCATTAACTATTCTTTCATTCTAGGGGGTGACTGGAAGAACTTATTTTTTTTTTTTTTTTTGTATGGAGTCCGACCCGCTCTAATATACATATATGTAATCTATATTTATTAATTTCTTAAATTAAAATAAGTTGAATTTTCACATTTCATATTTTATATATTACTTACCCATTCCATTATATTTTTACATAAAAAATCATATTATATTAATATTAAAGATTTATTTTTATAAGTATATATTAATTATTATTAATATCAAAAGTTAAATATACAATCGTTTTTTATTATTATTAGTTAAATATTAATAAGTACGTACATATGTATAAGTACGTTAAATGAAGGTTATAAAAAATATATATCCTTGATAAATCTTGAATAGATTAGTTTTCTTTTCATCTCTTAAACAAATACAATATATACAAAAGTTTAAAAAATAATAATAATCAACTTAAATCTAAAGATGTTCTCTTATTAAGTACTACAACATAATTACTCTTACATTACAACATCACGACAAACAATTTTAGTTTTTGATGAAGCTCTTGACGCTGCTGTATTTCCATACGTATCACTAGCACCCGATGATGAAGAATAATCCAAATGACTACCAGCATGTGATTGTTCTTGACGTGCTAGAAAATTATCAGCTATAGCACGATCTAAACCATGATATTGAAAAGATGGATTACCATCTACAACATCATTATCGGATTTACGTCTTTGACGACGCTCAGCATTTGATTTGCCTGAACGTAAAACTTGAGCTGCTGCTCGGCGTTTTTTGCGTGCGTCATTGGATTTGGAACTTTTATGGGTACGATATGTGCCAGGCATGCTGCCAGGAGGTGGAGCATAAATAACGGGCATGGAAGCAGTTCTCATATAGGGTAAAGTCATACCACGATAAGCAGCCATAGGTGGAGGACCCATCATGGGTTGTGGTCGTGGCATCATCATGGTGGGTGGCGGTGGTAACTTTTGTGGTGGGACAGAGAAGAGAGAGCAAAAGTTATATTTATAAGAAACTAATAATAGTTAATTGGAATGCATTAAAGTGAAAAAGATTTCTTACATTTCCAGTGGCTGGTATTAGCATAACAGGTCTGCCATTTGGTGCCATTTTGGGTGGTGGTGTCATCATATTACCATTTTGAGCTGCATACATCCATAAGGCTGCCAATTTTTCGTTGTTCTAAAAAAGATGAAAATATTAAAATCTTTTTCTGGAATATGTTTTTATGATTTTTAGTTTGCCATTATAAGTAATAATTACATTTGTCAAAATTAATTAAAACTAAAAGGAAAATAAATTTTAATGATTATGTGTAAAAAAAGTAATGAATAGATTAAAAATTTAAGTTTTATAAATTATTTTATTATTAAAGTAGTAATAAATTTATTTATTATTTTTTATTGGATGTTATCGAATTAATTAAAATTTTGGCGATTTTTTTTTTTTACACGAATATGTGTAAGCAAAATAACGAATAGATAAAAAATTTTAGTTTTGCAAAAATTTTCTATTGAAGTATTATTTTTTATTTTTATTGGATGTTTAAACATAGTATTAATTAGAAATTTGGCTATTTTTTTTTGTTATACCTTTTCACTTCCTGCTATTGACATAGCTTTGACATATTGATCAACACTATCTGGATGCAGAGTCAAACCATTTGCATTTGTTTTAATAATAATGTCTTGTAATTCGGCGGTCTTGGATCTATAAGTAAATTAAAAAAAATAAAAATATTAAATTAAAAAATTAGCATATTTTTATACATATAAAAATATAAATACATATTTATATGTAATATGTATTTATAATTTCCTTAAACTTAATTTTAATTTAAGTTTAAATTAATAAAAAGAGTACATAATTTAAATTCTTTATCATAAATTATAATAATAAAAATTAATAATTTGATGATTTAACATTGATTTTACATTGCATTAATTCACCCTTTATTTGACTTTCTACACTATATCAAGCCTAAGGAATAATAATATTGTATACTTATTCCAGATATAATTTTTTTCTTTTTTTTCGATTTTGTTGACCTGTGTTATTAACTCCCGTGGAAACATTTTTAATAATGGTGCTATGTCGGTATTTACAAAAACAAAAAACTTTTTAAATATTTTACATAAAAGAGTATCAAAAATTACAATAAAAAAATATATTGTTAATTTCAGGTTTCTAATCTTAGAATAACGAAAAATAAATATCAGAATTACGAAAAAATATATTAGAATAAAGAAGAAGACTACAAAATCCATTTTAAGGTTCCTGATTTACTTAGGACCTTACATCTTCAATTTTATGTTTCTAAGGATGAAAATTGCAGAACATTCAAGTACTATTAGAAGAACGGAAAAAATTCCACAAAGTCCCTTCTTATGGATTCGCATTCATTTAGGACCACATATCTTTAATTTCATGTTTTTAGATCCATAATATTAGAAAATTCATAAAGTACCATTAGAAGAGTAAAAAGAGTACCACAAAGTCCCTTCATATGGATTACCATTCATTATGGACCGCATATACTTATTTCATATTTCTAGGTTAAATATTACCGAAAATTAAAAAAGTACCATTAGAAGAACAAAAAAGTACCATAAAATCCCCTCTTATGAATTCACATTCACTTAGGACCACATATCCTTAATTTCATGTTTCTAGGTAGAAAATTCAAAAAGTACCATTAGAAGAACAAAAAAGTACCACAAAGTCCCCTCTAATGAATTCTCATTCATTTAGAACCAAATATCTTTAATTTTATGTTTTTATGTTTAATATTATAGAAAATTCAAAAGGTACCATTAGAAGAACGAAAAAGTACCACAAAGATCTCCCTTATGGATTCTCATTCACTTAGAATTTCATTTTAGAAAATTAAAAAAGTACCATTCAAAAAACAAAAAAGTACCACAACGTCCCCTCTTATGGATTCTCATTAAGTAAGGACCATATATCCCTAATTTCATCTTTCTAGGTTCATTATTATAGAAAATTCAAAAAGTACCATTAGAAGATCGAAAAAGTACCACAATGAATTATTTATTTAATTATTTAACACAATGAAAACATCTAAATTTCCATACAGGGAAGAAATTTTTAGTATTTTTAGTACATAGAAAATTGTTTAAAAATGGATTTGTAAAAATTGCCGAAAAGTTTACAAACAAAATTTATATTTGTTCACATTTATTATTTGTTTAAAAATTTCATTTTTGGAATTAGAAAGTATTTGTGTGTAAAATTTTTATTTAAATCAACCATTTGTGAAAATATTTTTTCAAACGAAAAACAGGCCAAAAGGATACACATAATAAAATTATATGTGAACAGTGATGCTTAAACTTATTGTGTTTCTTAAAAAACTACACCACTTTTAACGGTATTTATTAAAAAATCAATTGAAAATAAGATTTTCTATTTAAATTTTAGAAAAGATCATTGGAAAATTAGATTTTTCATTAAAATGTAAAGTGCTGGCATGATTAGATTGATAGTGTTATATTAGAGAAACAAATTCAACATTTTTATACAATATTTTTATAATCTGTTATATATTTTTACTACTTTCAAATTTATTACTACAATTTTAAAATTTAAAACAATTATACAATACATATTTCTAAATTTCACTAAAAAAATCTAAAATTGCACTAAATTATACTAAATACATATATACATCTCAACTACACTAGATTACGTTTATATTACTGTTATAGATATAAATCTGTTTCACCTATGTTTTACTGTATATCAGAAAATCTCTCCACTAGGGGCATATGATTAGACTTGAACATATGATTTTTACTAGTTTCATTTGAGTGAATTTTATATTGCGGTTATTTTTTATTAAGCTATTTATTTAATGCTTAAGCAAAGGTATAAAAGTGGATTTTTACAAAAATGTGGTCTTTCATTTTAACCTAAATCTCCATAAAGAATAATTAAGTGAAAAAGTATCACGTATTTTTATTCAATTGCACATTTAAAATTTAAAGTTTTACATTTAAAAGTTTAAAATTTTCTTTGAATATTTTGTTAAATAATATAAAATTAAATTTCTAAACTTTACCAATAAGTGCTTATACATAAAATTTTTACGATTCCATCGATTTATTTATTGGTGCCAGTCCACAAAAGGGGTAATTATTCTTTTAATATATAACATTTCCTCATTTTTTTTATCGTGTGATAATTTATTCTCACAGATTTGGCACCAAATTAAATTTGTTTCAATATCTGAAAACGCTGTAAACTCCAAATCTAAATTTGGTTAAAAATAAAAGTGAAAATAAGCTTTGGTCGTATCGTTTTTCATCTTTAAGAAAAATACTATAAAAAGAAAGATCATCATTCATATCCAAGGAAAGATTTACTCAAAATACAATATAATATTCCCTAAGACTTCCTATTTACCAAAACCAACACCTACATCTTTATAGTGCTCGAAACACGTTTGTTCTTCATTTAGTCATCAATATATTTTAGAAGAAAAAAACTGCTTCCACCAACATCTATTTTAAAAACCTAAATCGAACATGGTCACCTTTATAAAATAAGTATAAAATATCTTTTATGTTTAAAAGTAAAAGAAAAAAATCATTTATAGAAAGTTCTTTTAAAATAATGTTAATAACATCTTTGGATACTGTTGCTGATTTTTTATATTATTGGGTAAAGAAGAGCAGATAATCAAAAATTTATATCATCGATCTCTTCAAAAATAAATTTTATAATTGTCTCTCTCCAGCGAATATAGATAGCATTGCTGAATGATCATTCAACGATGGATTAACCGTGACAAATGTAAGTTACAAACTCTTTTATTATAATTTTTCTTTATTTGCTTTTAGTTATTTTTCACTATTTGAAAAGAAGAATAAGAATTTGTGATAAAGATATATGAAATTAATTTTAAATAAATTTTTAAATTATAATTTAAAAAAAAAAGTGATGAAAAATAACTAAAGTGCAAACAAATATATAGATATAAATTATAAAAATTATTTTTGATTTGTGAGAAATATAAAATAATTAGTGAAAAATAAAATTTCTTTGAGAAAACGCATGCAATAAGAAAAATAAGGAAAAGAAGTAAAAAAAAAAAAAAAGAAGTAATAAAAATAATAATAAAAAAATAGAAATAAATTAAAAATATAAAGCAACAGAATTCAAAAGAATTAGTTATATTGGTGGAAAATGTTAATATAAATATAAATTTATGGATAAAATCAAAATATTATTAAGGTAAACTCTAAACTATTTTTTTTTATTTTGCTATATATATTTAATTATAAAATATACTTTTATAAAAAAAAAAGCCCCCCTCTTTCTGAATTATTAAGCCCCGCTCTGTCCGTCTGTTATTTTTTTATTTTTTGTTACACATTTATATTCTTTAAAACTGACCTACATCAATCTGACCTAATTTCGGGTTTCTTTTGTTATATATTTTCGTTCATACTTATTTATACCGGGTGTAAAGTTAATTTTACGTTATTTAAAATTAGAATTTTTTTTTAGTAATTTTAATTAATCAAAAAAAAAAATATTATATATATATTAATAAATAATTCTAATATATTTTTTTTTTTTATACATATATTTAAACATTTATTAGTGAAATGAAAAATTATTATTAAATTGTTTTTGTTATTATTATAATTTTTATTATTAAAAATTGTATTCCTAATGAATGAATTGTTTTAAAATCATATTAATTTTGCATGAATTTTTTTATATTATTTTGGAATAAATATATTACAATGAAATTGTAAATCTTTTCGTTTTGATTCTGTAGGCAAAGTTTAGTTATGTGGTGAGGTAAAATTTTAGGGATCATCTAAAAAAATTAAGATGTACGATGGTAGATGATCAAGGCTGGGAGGGAAAATGTTGCATATTTTACACCTACTGACAACACCAATTTTAGATGCAATATTTATTTAGTTTAACAATAGATTCAATTGCCTATTTTTGTAGTACCACTTCATATAGTTTTTATTTATTTGATCACTTCATTTATTTCTTTTTTTTTATGTAATGCATGCAATTAAAATATATAATACTATGTGGCCTTTATTACATCTCGCGTTAAGTTCATATATATACCCAGCCCAATAGCCGACGAGCCAGAGCCGGAATAACTAATGCATGCAAGAACATAAACGCAGCACAATGATTAGTATTCAGTTATATGCTACAAAAATTTTTAAAAATAACAATTGAACATGAGATTTTTCATTTAAATTTTAGAAAAGAACTGTTGAAATTTCTATATTTCATTAATATTTCAGAAAAGATTAATTGAAATTACAATTTCTATAAAAAATTTGGAAAATATCAATTGAAAATTAAGTTATTTATTTTGCATTCAGAAAAGAACATTTGAAAATAAGTTTTTTATATCAAATTTAGAAAAGAACAATTTAAAATAAGTTTTTATATTTTAAATTTAGACAAGATCAATTTATAATTAAATTTTACATTTAAATTCAGAAGAGCACAAATAAAATTCAGTTTTTTATTTTAAAATTTAGAAAAGAACAATTGAAATTGAGAAAAATTCATTAAAACTTAGAACATTGAATAAGAGAGATTTAAATGATAACATAATGATAGGTCAACTTAATTTTTTTTAACTTTAAGCTAATAATATTTAGAAATTGTATAAAATACTTCTGGAGTGTAAAGTATTAATTACTTTTACTCTTTATGCATATTTCACTCTATATATATGAAGCTCTGAATTTAATTTAGTTTTTTCAAAAATTCAATTGTATTTTTCTGATTTTTAAATAAAAATTCTTCTTTTCAAAAATTAAAATAAAAAATTCAAATTTAAATTGTTATTTTCAAAAATATAAATGGAAAACCTAATTTTCAATTAATCTTTTCTCAATTCTAAATAAAAAATCTCACTTTCAAATGATCAATTCTGAAATTTATGTGAAAAATGTAAATTTCAATTGTTATATTCTGAAATTAAAAGAAAAATATTTTTTTTAATATGTTCCTTTCTGAATTAAAATGATATTTTCAAATTTTGAATTGGAATATCTCATTCTCATTTGTTCTTTTCTGAAACTGAATTCATAAACCTCATTTTTAATTGCTGTTTTCATAATATCATATAGAAAGTTCTTATTTTAACTTAAAAATTGTGTAGTAAAAAACATATGTGTCTGAACATAATATTAAATAACATATAACACAATAACTCAAATAATATACTTTGTGAATTGGGTAAGTAAGTATGTATTTAGTTCATATTTTAGTTCATATTAACACACGTTTTGCTTCATAACTTTTTTCCGAAGCAATTTTTAAAATTATTTTATCATTGAAATTATGTCAGTTATTATTCTTGATATGATCATCATACATCAGTGCAGCGCAGCTTCATCCATCATTTATTTTCCAACCACTGTATACTTTAACGTTTTACAACACTCTTATTGCAACAACGCTTTCCAACACTATTTTCTTATTTGACATTTTGCAAGTAAGAAAACCAGTTTGACACAATTGAGGTGAATTTGAGAAAGAACAGAAAAAAATAAAGACAAATAGACGTGTAAAAATTATTTTAGGAGAAAAATACTGCAATTTAATGTAAAATAAACTTAATTAAAACGTTAATTATTTATAAATATTTGCTTTAAATTTAATAGAGATAACAACTATTCCATACGTTTTAAAACATAACAATAATTTTAACACAATAATCAAGAAAATTAAGGGAAAAAATGTAAAGGAAAAATATTGATTTTTTTTTACAACACGAAAACAACAAAGAAAATATTTTGTAAGAAGTTAAGTTATTTAAAGAAAATCTTAAGAAATAAAAGAAACTTAAAAAAGTTTTACTAAATTTAAGGAAAATTTAAAAAAGATTAACATACAATTTTATATACGTGGCTTAAAATAAAACGATAGAAAAAATTAACACACTAAAAGGCCAGATAAAAATCTAGACGTCTGACTAACATACGAGCGAAAACAACAACAAATTGTAAACGGTGTTACGTTCATCCCTCCTACAACAGCTAATAAACGATATAGTGCAGTGCTATCTACGTCATATGGTGAATTTGTGTCGATATTTATGAACTGTATTAAATAAACCACAAACGGGGGGCTAAAGGAAGGCGGCCTTAAACGAAATCAAAACAAACCACAATAATAATAACAGTAGTAGCAGCAATAATAAACAAAGGCTAGATTTTAGTGACAATATGTTTGCAAATTTTAAAAATCGTCTAGCTTCTGTTATAGCACCCGATATACCAGCTTTACCCTCGAGTCATGATCATCATATACCCCGTGGCTCCTCTCTATACCACCAACGTTTGTTACAGCAACAACAATTACAGGATAAATTTGCTTATGCCCGTCCACCTTTCTTGCAGTTGTTAACGCCCGATGAACTTAAGGCCTCTGCCGATCACAATGTCAGACCAATTATAGTACCCCGTGATATAGGTCTTTTGCCATGGGGAACTGGCTATGCGGAATGCGTTAATTCTGGTAAATCGGAATGGAATGAGGATCAAGGTGCCTTTTGTCGTCAAGTTCTATCAGATCCCACACACAAATATCCCGATTTACCTTATACATATTTTGGTATATTCGATGGTCATGCTGGTTATGGTGCTGCTCTGGCGGCTTCACATCAATTTCATCATATTTTACATGAAAAATTGGTCGATTGCATTGAATTGCTTTTACCGCGTGAGGGTATGGATGAGTTAACACCCTCCGCCTTGACCAAAACACAAACTGTAAATTCATTTCCTCATCCGAGCCATTTTCAGAGATCTGTATCCAAAGATGAATTAATTATAGGAGCACTTGAAAGTGCCTTCATACACATGGATTCGTTAATAGCTCAAGATCGTGACCGGTATCGTGATGCTGGCGGCTGTACGGCTTGTGTGTCTTTGTTTATTAACGGTAAAATGTATGTAGCTAATGCTGGTGACAGTAGAGCTGTATTGTGTCAACGAAAAGTTAAAGGAAAACAAGATGGTACAAATTCCTCCAGCTGTGATGGTTCAGAGGGTTCATTTCCAGAACCCTTTTCATTTGATCATACACCAGAAACTGAAAGAACACGTTTGCTGGGCGTAGCTCAGTATAAACCTCATTTAATGGGTAAATATTATACTGCCATGGAATATGCTAAACGGCCACATGAACGTGATTTGGGACAGCGAATTTTGTGTCGTCAAGGCACCAATAAAGGTTGGACCTATAAGACTTTAACGCGAGATGACTTAAAAATGCCCGTAGTAACGGGAGAGGGTAAAAGATCACGCCTACTGGGTACTCTGGGAGTAACTCGAGGTTTTGGTGATCATGATTTGTTGGCCATAGCGACGGGAACATTGATAAAGCCATTCCTTACGGCTCAGCCAGAAGTTAATTTCAGAGATCTCACAAAAATTGTAACCATTCCAGGTGAGGAAGCAAACATTTTAAATTGTTTTTGGTGAACGCTATTAGAACTGACAAAGGACTGAATTAAAATTTAGAATTACTCTTAAACTGATTTTGGACTGAACTAGAATTGAATTAGAACTAAATTACAACTGCATTTGAACTGAACCATAATTGAATTAGGAATTGAAAATAGCTGAAATGGAACTTATTTAAAATTGAATTAGTACTGACCTGGAACTGAAATTAAAAACTGAATAAGAATTGAACTGAATTGAACTAAGGTAAAACTGAACTAGATCCGCAATAAAGTTTAACAAGAACTAAACTATAACTGAACTAAACTAATGCTGAACTAGAACTGAATAAGTACTGAACTAAAGCATGTAAACGAAAAATTTTTTACATTTTCATTTGCATATATTTAAGCCACAGTATATAGTATGGGAAAATGCTTAAGGGGTCTGATTCTGTACAGTCTTGAGAATATATAAACATTTACTTTTTGAGTTTCGAGATATCAGTCAACGAAATATCTTAAAAATTGCAAAAAAAATCAAAACAATTTTTGGACAAATTTCTTAAAAAAATGTGTAAACGAAAAATTTTTTACATTTTAAAACGTAAATATTTCAGTCGCTATAAGCACTTTTTTTGAATTTGCAAAGTCCGAAGATTTTAAATATGTAATACTTTTTTATTAAATCCAAACTGTTAATTCATATTCTTAAAAATTGTAAAATAACAAAAAATTTATTTTGAGCAACATTTTTTGAACACTGCATCAACCAACTTCAAGTCAAAAAAATCCTACTTTAACAATGACAATTTTTGTAAATGATACATCAAAGAAAAGACAATGTCATAATCTATCAATTGAAATACTAAATAATGTGTTGATTAACACTCCGGCTATATTTGGAATCGAAAAGTGAATCGGGAAAACGGTTATAATAAAAAACCGTAAAAAACACTAAATATGGGTGTTATAAAAAATTAACAAGGATCAAAACCAGTTCAAAAATTTTACATCCAGGGTTGACATAGCGTCAAAAAAAACATTTAAAATGTAAAAAAATTGTGAACATTTACCAAAGTACTTAAGATATGGTGTGGAAAACGAGATCAAAAATTTTTTTCTGAATTTTTGCAATTTTTATATTTATTCAGCGACTGATAATTTTAAGCAAAAATAATAAGCATATTAGTATTCTTTGAAGTCTCTAGTTTCATAAAAATACAACATTTTTGACCTACCCTATATAGGTACTTAATATTTAAATTTGAAAATGTAAAATTTTTTTCGTTTACATGCTTTAATAGCTTGAATTAAACTGGATCTAAATTAGAATAGAAGTATTAACTTTAAATCTCTCTTCCCAGATGAACACAATGAAGATGGTGATTACGGCATCCTAGTCATGGCCACTGATGGCCTTTGGGATGTTTCCGAAAACGATGCTGTGGCCCGTACCGTTTTCCAAACATTGCACAAATACCCAACAGAAAAACATCGCTACACAATGGTGGCTCAAGAATTAGTAGCTAAAGCTCGTGGTAAAATCAACGATTATGGTCACTGGCGTTTAGCCGATAGTAAAGCTGCTGCCACAGTCGATGATATATCAGTGATAGTCATACCTGTATATCAGTATTATAAAGAACATGTAGAATATGAACAAAAATGTCTGAGAGAATATCGTGAGCGTATTGAACGTGAAACGACAGCACAAGCATTAGAAGCAAAAGAGGAAGAAGGACATCAGCAGCATCAACAAGAACAAATAAATTCGTTGGTGAATGGTATGCAAGAAATGGCTAATGTTGTGGTAGAGCCAGAACTAGAAGAGAAAAATGACTGCAAGATTGAGGTTAAGGAAAATGTTAATGAAAAGGTGGCTGAAGAGAATGGATCTGAAGAAGTGGCTAGTGTTGAAGTGGAAAAGATTGAAGAAGATGATTTAGATAAAACATTGGAACAATTTGAAGCTGTTAAAGAGACAAAGGAATCAGAAAAGGAAGAAGGTATTTAAGGGATATTTAATTTTGATTGTTTTATTATTTCATTGTGGTGATGATTTTCTCGAAGTTTTTCATAAGCAAAGCTACAGAAATAATTGAATAAAAGTTAAATGAATCTTAACATTTCATTTCTTAACTTTTTTTATTTTTTTATTTTTAGATCTCCAAACCGAAAAATCAACAACTCCCTCAAAATCTAAACAACAGCAACGTAAAAATCAACGTAAAGACAAACGTTAATTTAAATAATTATTTTTAAATACAAAAAAAAAAAATAAAAAAATATTAAATAAAATAAAAAACAATAAATAAATGTTAAAATAAACAAAAGTAACAACAAAATTATACTTTTATCATAAATGTGTGTAAATTTGTTTTAGTCATTTAATATTTAAAATATTTTTCAAAATTTCTTTAATTAATCTAATAGTTGCCTTCTTGACTTTCCATTTTTTACATATATTTATAAAAACTCAATTAAAATTCCTTTGTTTTTTTTAATTTTGCAAAATAAACTACAAGTGGACAAAGCCACAATAAAATTAAGAAAAAATAAGAAAAATATATATACTTGCAATTTTATTTAAAATCACATATACCACATATAAAAAAATCATTATGAAAACATGATGTATAAATTATTTTTTAAAAATAAGTTCAATATAATAAAAAAAAAAAGTTATTGTAATTATTCATTTATTTATAAATATAAAAAAATAAATAAAAGTAATTTAAAAGCAACAAGAAATAAATGAGTGAAAACAAAATAAATTCAAATACATATATTAACAGAAAATTCAGTTAAACGTTTGCAATAAATTTAAAAGATTAGAAAAAACTTTGAAAAATTAAAAACAAAACAATAAATGCAAGTAAATAATTAAAAACAAATAAATATAAACAAAAGAAAAACTGTAACAGTATAATAGATAACAAAGAATAAAAATGCTATTCATTATATATACATAAGTATATGTATGTATATGTATTTGTTTTTTTCTAAACAAATAGAATTTTCAAAAGTTTTTTAAATAAAAACAGAAAAATTATTAAAAAATCAATAAAAATGAATCACGAAGTTTAATTTACAACAACTTATCAAAGGTTTTTTAGCAGGTGTTATCATATTTTATTTACGCTTGTTTGTTGTCGTCTCTAATACTTAATGCTTTATTAAAATTCCGCAATATTTCTTTTTTATCTTTGTACTATATACATTTCTTTAACTTTAATTTTAATGTATTATTTCCTGTTTCGTTTTTTTTTTCGGTTAACGCAAAAAAAAATGTTTTTTAATATTTGTGTCTACGATATTATTTACTCATGAACATATTATATTTTTGTCTTTAATAGAATTTTGCAAATTAATGGAATTTTTATTTGTGTATTTAATTCAATTGCCGACATTTTTGTTTGATAAGAATAACATAAGACATACATGAACTACTTTTTTTTTTTTTTGTAATAATTAAATCACAAGATACAAATGTATACACGTTTGAAATATTAGTGGAGATAAAGTAAATTAAAAATAATCATTTTAATAGAGATTTTCAATCGCTATAGGTGGTCAAATAAAACAATTTCATATCTAATCTAATAACTATTTTTGAAACTGTGCGTAAGGGGGTTTTTTACGTTTAATTGTATACTCATTGTACACATCACCAGATGGTGAATAGGTACATATGCTCAAAGAACTAGGTGACATATTTTTGTAAATTTGATTAAAATAAAGGATATTGTAAAAGTAGGCGTAGAAAGATCTAAGCACACACCAATCTTAGTGTAACATGTGCATAAAAAATTTTCAGCCGTTATTTTGTAAAACACTTCTCCTCACTTTGAAATATTTTTCATGTAAATTGTTTTTGTTTTTCAAAAATCTGTACGGAAATTTTTTCAAAGTGAGGTGAAGGGATTTACAAAATAAGGGGGAAAATGTTTAAATAATTCTTAAAAAACTGCTAATATTTTACCGCTTTTTTTTCTTATATTTTAAAAGATCGCAAAAATTCGCAGCCAATATTCTCAGATATAATTTTATAGATGTTCCTTTATATAACAATCGTATTTTTAAATTGAAACTCGGAACTTTTTAGTTCCAGTCCATTAAGAATAGAAATTCCCGAAACCATATATTTTTTTAATATTAATTTCTCTTAAATAAAAAACAATATTTTCAGTATTGATTTTTTAACTTAGCAAACAAAGAATATTAGCAAATTATAATAAAATAAATTGTATACATTTGTTATAACAACCAAACAAATAATATCAATATCTGCAGTATTTACTGAAATATATAAAGTTAAACTTTTTTACAAAAGTTGTAAATAAAATTAAAATATTTTTAAAAGTTGCAACTTTGAAAATCCATAATTCGTGCTTATAGACACTTTCCAATACTTCCATAATATATGATATGTTTACTAATAAATGAGAAAAGAATTACTTCAATTAATAAGCTTTTATTTCTTATTTTCGTCGTTCTAATTTGAATAAATGTGACTAAAATAATAGTTGTAATCTTAATTGCCTAGTTCGCGTATGCCCCTACTGGGCATCTGTCCCCTCTATACGAGTTTTTTCGTGGGCATTATCGGCTATATGATGAGAATCGCATATCGCGATTACGATTTCAAATCGCATAATAGGTGTGATGTGGTTCACTATCACAAGAAAATAGGCGATTTTAAGTCGCATGCTTACACCAAAGTGAAGTTGTCTATTTTGCTTAAACATGGCTTCAAAAAACAATAAATATGGCGTCCAATTAAATTTTATATTTTCTACTAATTTTAAGTAAAAAAATATAAAATTTAAAATTTAATCCATTATTCTCTTTCTTATTTGTTTTCTCATACATAAGCGATTTAATAGAAACAGCTGATTGAGAGAAATCGAACAAGTAAAACGCTTGAACTGCAGCACATGCTAAAATAAATTTTGGCGATTTTCAAAACGCATGTGAAATGACAATCGTGTGATTTCCATCACATAGGCGTATATTCATAAATAAATGATGGTGAGTATTCCGAGACGCTATTGTTGGAAGGGCTGAAATAGAATGTTAGTCTCAAAGATATATAAAGTCAAAGTTTGGGAATATGTTTTACGAGCGTGCGTGGGAAGGTCATTCATTCATAATGGTTCGTCAGAACTCCGTGATAGAGACAAGAGTGTCATCACAAGATAGTTTAGAGATAAACAGGAAACACTTCTCATAGAGCAGCAGATAATGAAAAGTACAAATAGTAAATTCAATAAATAAATGCTTAAATCTTCAAAACAAGCCGATGTAAATTTTGGAGTTTTAAGGGCTCTCTAAAGGATATAATTCCGAGACACCTCCAAGTGTGTTATAATCGAATTTTTAGTGAAAAATTTAATTAGTGAAAAATCGATTTTTGGAAAAAAATTGTCTTTTTGGAAAAATGTAACTTTTGGATTTTTGATGAAAAATTGGGTTTTTAGCGAAAATTTGATTTTTTTGTGAAAAATTGGATTTTAAGTGAAGATTTGGATTTTATTGTTAAATTGTTTATAAGAAATCATAAAATTTAAAAAAAATAGTTTTAATTACATAGGCAAGCAAAGGAGTGTTCAACTTTAAGTATGGAAGAAAGGCACCGCATGCCCCTCAGGAGCGGAAGTATTGGGGTTCAAAATAGGGTACCTCTGACATAGAATTTTTTCGTTTGTTTTGATCCCATTTCAAATATTTTTACATCTTCTTAAAGCCCTCGATAAGTCCTGTGAAAAACATGCTTGTCTGTGTTATTTATCCATTTTTTTCGATTAGCAGATTTATTTCCAAAAAATTTCGATTCTACTACATTGTGCAAAGTTATGTTATTTTCATGATACAATAAATAACAAGGTACAATTAATTATTAGAGAGAGTTGTCATTTTCAAGTCTTGTAAAGTCAAAAAATCTAAAACAAAAAATACAAATGAAAAAATTTAAATACGTTTTGTTTACATTTGAAATGTGAAAATTTCTTGAAAGGCTGCAACAATTTTTGGCATGTTTTGCGAAATTTATCACGTACACAATTGAATACACGGATCCATGTTTACTAACATAAAACTATATTTTTTTTTTTTTCTTAATCTCGAATACCTGTTAACTAATTTATTTTTTATTTTTCGTAGCAAAACTGTGTAAGATATTCACTCTTATAATGTGTGTCGTAGACATGACGAAAACCTGTCGTTTTTTCTAATTTGTCGTTTTCTGATTTAGTCGTTTTAAACACTCGTAATAAGAGTGATTAAAGGCACAAATTCAATTTTTAACAGCCATATGTGATCTACACTTTTATACAAAAAAAAATTTTTATTATTATATTTTCCAAATGGCTGCCAGAAAAATGATCCAAAGCAAAATCGCCCAAATCAAATATAGAAAAATTACCCAAATGAAAAACTATCCAAAAACAAAAAATGGAAAATTTGACGCAAAATAGTGAAAAAATTTCCAAATATTTACAAAAAATCACCCTCAACCAATGTTCATTATGACACTTTCTGGTATGAATATTTATTTCTTATATGATAAATTTCTGGACAAAATCAGCCACATTAAGAATGAAAACAGTTTTGAATCAAGACCTGAATTCTAGTCTTGATTAAAATGGTTTTCTAGACAGCTGGCCTTCAAAGCTTCGCTAAATAAAATTTTTCTGAATAGGATGACCTTCTCTTGCATGTTGTAAAAATTTAAAAAAAAATATTAAAGCGAAAAATGCCCAAAATATCAAAAATGTGATGAGTCAGGAAAAATCACCGTAAAATTTTTGTAATTTTTCAAATGAAGTATAACCCAAATTTGTATGGAAATTTTTGGCCGATTTTTCTATACGAGAGCATACATGGGGTGCCTTATAGTATTTAAATAAAAAAGTTTAGTGTGAATAATATTAGCTATAAATACATATAAATATTTTACAAAAATACAACTTTCAAAGTATTCAACTTTTTTCTATATTGTTTTGATAACGCAAGGTATTCATTTTACATAAAAATGTGTATTTGCTGAAAAGAAAATTAAATGGTTAAGGAATAAAAAAAAACGCCTTTAAAAAAGCAAAGGTGTTTTGTTTAAATTTTTTACTTTGTTTCTCATAATGCTTAAGAATCGAAAAATAAACAGAGCAATTCAAAGTATTAAATTTTTTTCTATTTTGTTTTTCTCGCTCTTCTTACAACTCTCGCAATTAAAATTGTAAAACACTGTAACTTGTTGTAATAACAAAGCTGTTGTTATTTCATAACAATTTGTCCAGTTTATTTTTATAAAAAAAAAATAACAACTATGAGGCTGGGATTTAGTAAATATTACATTGTGCCGCCCGGTTGTTCCCCATTTACAAAAAACTTGAAGTAGTTGAAATAGAAGTGAGGATTTTAACATTTGATAATAATTAATTCAAGTTTATACATTATATTATCCTTAATGCTAATAAATTTATCATATGTAAGTAAAATTATAATAACAAATAGAGCAACTACATTCATTTCTTCGAATAAGATAGAAAAATAAGTTTCTTGTTGAATTTTAATAAAAATGAGCCGATGATCGGCTTGTATCTCTGTTGTATACATGAGAAATAAAATAGAGTTAAAAATTTTAAGTTGATTAATTATATAATATATAGAGGATTTGATTTGAGCGTTTTTGCTTTGGGTCATTTTGCTGGCAGTCTTTCCAAGTACTATATTTTATTATAAAATTAGCTATTGCTTTATAAAATCAGTTGTGAATTGTAGAACACATAATTTTTCCAAAGTTGTAAAAAAATTCACATTTTACGCTTCCCTTATATTTTCACTAACCCCCCTTTAATTTAATAAAACACACAACATTTTTAATTAAATTTGTTTTTAAATGATTTTGTTTTGTTTTTTTTAATAATATTTGGTTTTATTTTAATATACAATACTTAATATTTTTTATTTTTGTTTTAAAATAATTACATTTTTATTTTGTAATGAAACTTTGAGCCTATTTACATTGGGGATTATCGCAGCAATTTTTAATTATATTTTCTTTTGAAGTTGTTTCCAAATCCCTTCTGCATTTACACATATAAATTTGTATTGTGAAATTTTTTCAAAAATGTTTGACAAAAAACAACAAATCATAAAAATTTAAAATAAATTTGAAAAAATTTCATGAAATTTTTTTGCTTTGCGACGACATGCAACTTTTCTTACCCCGCTTGCTGCTCTATACCTCTTGCCTACAAACGTAAAAGTTGCAGCGATTTTTTCCAGGGAAAATCCCCAATGTAAATGAGCTCTTTTTTATAATTTTTTTTATTATAATATTTAATAATACGATCGAATGCCTAAACTAAATGCATAAAACAAATAATTAAAATAAAAGATATATGTTTTTACTTAGGAAAAAAACTTGAATAAAATTTTTATATTTTTAATTATGTATTTTATTTAATTTTCGAATAAATATATCGATTTGTTAGAAAAAACACATACAGACATTTAATACTCTTTTCGAAAAATATTTTTTTTTTTTTTTATATAAGAATATATAAGAAATTTTATATTATATATAGTATATTAATATATTTATATGTTTGTATAATAAAGAGCAACTCTTTATTTTGTTAACCATTTAAATGTAAGCATTATAATTATTTAAACTTTCTTTTTTAATTTATATTTTAATATTTTTCTTTTATATATAAAAAAAATTAAAAACAAATCGTATTAAAGTTAAATAGCTGCTTGGTCTTAAGTTAGCAGTTTTGGAAAAAAGTCATTAGAAAAAAAAAAAATTATAAAATACTGGTTAATTAAAATAAGCCTTTTTTAGAATTAAGGATATAAATCATTTCATAAAATTTATTATAATTATTTATTTAAATATATGTATGTAGATTGTAGAGAGTAAATACTTTTTTTAGTTATTATAATAAGTGTATATAAAATTATTAGTTATTTATTTGTTTTAATATATAGTATAATATATTAATTAGTATTATAATATAATTTTTATTTAATATTTTAATGATTTGAATCAATGATTTTAAAAACTGTGTCAGCAATAATTAACAATTTATTTAAATTTTTTATTATATTTATTTAATTAACTATTTTTATATTTTTAAACAAGTTTATTATATATTTTATGTGTTTCTTTAATAATTTTTAATATTAGCTAATATTTTTTTCAAAAATATGTATTTATTTGTTTATTTTATGTTTGGGATTTTTAAAGGTTTAACAGGTCATAGGGTTTCTTTAAGTTATTGTATTTAATTCGGAGTTAACAGGAAATTGTTTTATTATTATTATTTTTTTTTTTATATTTAATTTAATAAAATTTCTTAAAATATTTGTAATTTTTATACAAATGCAATAATATTTTTATTTAATACAAAATTTTTTGGAGGAAGATAGAAAAATTCCTATAAAAAAATAGTTATTAATCCTTGAAGAAAACTGTTTGTGACTAAAACTTAAAGTTCATTCCTGAATTTTAATTATAATTTTCTCAAAAACAAATTTTATTATTTATTGAGTTATCTTGTAAAAATAAAAAAAATTCTGGAAAGGGCGTTAAAAAATGTTAATAAAAGAGTTCCAAAACATGTTTCTATAGCTTTTACATTATATTATTTTTTTTTGTCGAAAAATTTGCCATAATGATTATTTACAGTACCTGATCAAAATCGATTTTCAAAAATGATGAGCTATTTTTTTTTTTTTTTTTTTGTACAAAACACACAAGGTTTTTAAGAGTTTTTAACCAGATTTTCAAACGATTTAAGAATCTTGTTTTTATACTCTTCACCACAGGTGTAAAGGGTATATCGTCACTGCAAAAGGCAGTAACCACAGAAAAATCAGACGTTGGTTTTTTACTGTATTATAATATGCTCGCCCAAACTACATCTACACAAAAAAATTCATGTTCATATCTTGAAAAATTACATCAGTAATCACAAAAGCTGAAAGGAAGTAACATCAACTTCATTAACGAAACGTTGTAAAATTTGTTCTATTAAAAAAAAAAAAAAAAAATTCGTTCGTAGTGTTTTATGTTTTATCTATTTATGCTTTAAGTGTACGATTTGCAAATTTTACTTAATAGATTAATTTTAAAGTAAAAAATTTAAAATTGTGGTTACGGCTTTTTGCATTTTCATACTGTTTTTTGTTTCTTGTGTAAAATATGAAGTGTGGTTACGGCCTTTTGCATTTTAGGTGATGATATATAAGTTTGTCATTTCTACAATATTCATCTAAGACCCCAAAAAGTATATATATTTTGGATTCCTATTGATTGGAAAGTCGATATGACGATGCCGTCTGTCTGTTGAAATCAGTTTTTAGAAAGCATCAGTTATCGGATATATATGTTTCATATATCAGATTGTAGGATATATTCCATAGAAGAACGCTAATAAAAATGAGCAAAATCGTTTTATAAATATTCGAGATATCGCCAAAAAATCGAAGATATCTCCAAAAGTCTTTATTGTCGACTTTTCTAAGCTCATATACACGAATAATTCAGTCTTAATAACTCATTCGGACTACTAGTAACCGAGATATCGGCCAAAATTCTTTTTTAGGCTTTTTGAAGTTCCTATATAAGCTACGGGTTTCATTCTTATACAGATTTTCTTAAATATATATTTTTTTAAATTTCCGTTTTTAAATCAAATAAATCGGTCCATAAAGAACCGGTTTATTGGCCGCTATTAACCCAGATATCGGCCAAAATGCGTTTGAACTTTTTGAAGCTTCAATATAAGCTACGGTCTTTCTTCTTGCACAGATCAGTTATAAATATTATTTCGAATTTTTTAGTCAATTGATCGGTCTATATATTTTCAAATACTCTTTTTTTATTTAATTTTATTTAAATTAATGTTGTTTTCATTTGGTGTTGTTCATTAACTTTAAAATATATTAATTTTTTGCAACTTGGGTGAAGGGTATAAAAGATTCGGCACAGCCGAATATACCATATTAATCTTAATAATTTGCAGTGTTATATATCAGAAAGCAACTTAATTTAAATCAAGTTTAAAGTTTCCAAATACTGAAATTGTTAAAAATATAAAATAAAATCTTTTGTATAAATTTTTAGTATTTATTCATCTATTCGAGAATAATTTTTCAAAACCTAAGGGTTGGTTTATGGCACTATTTTCGTTTTCGCAATAGAAATATATATTTTTTAAAAGGTATTTTAAATTTTAGTTTAATTAAATTTTTTTCAAACTCATCAATTTTTTCAGCTTCGAATCGTGCTTTTTATTTTAGTTCATAATATTTATGAATAATTTCTTAAAATTTAAAACTTTTTTCTATATGAATCAAAAATCAAAAACACTTAATCAAATTGTTTAAATTTTTTTTTTAATATTTTCATTTGTAAAGAAATGTTTAAAAATTTTCATTGGAAAATTGTTAGTTTTTAATACATATGTATTATGATCAGGGCGAGTTTAAATATGCACGAAAAAAATTAAAATATGCGCTTGAAAAAGCACGAAAAAATGGTATAATATGCACAGAAATATGCAAAAATAGCATGAATATGCATATAAAAACCAACGAATTTATGCATTTTTATATATTAATATGTTAAAAATATGCACAAATATGCATTTTTTAACTTTAAATCTTTGATAGATTTCGATTTTTATAAAAACATAACTATGTATTTTAATTTTAAATGTCATATTTGACGCGTCTGAATTTACTTCTTTACAATTTTTACAATGTAGTCAAAATACTCAGAAAAAAATTTTTAGAAATCATTTGATTGAACTTAAAAAATCAATAAAAAATGACGTTTTTTTTAAGAAAACTAATTTTTGTATCCATTATATGCAAATTTATGCAAAGATTTAAAAAACAAGCATTTTTGTGAAATACTATTGAAATATGCAAATGCTTACTTTCCAAGCGAAAAGCTTGAAAAACATGCCCTGATTATGATCATTCAAAAGAACAGAAGCGCTGTTTAATAAAATTTTGTACATATGTGCTGCAGAATGGTATCAAATTTGTCCAAATTTCATTTATTGCTAATATTTTCTATTTTAACAATTTTTATTTAGCATTTTCATTAGAATCTTATAAAAATAAATTAAAATTTAAGCAATTTTTTTTTTGCAAAATTCCTAAATTTTCATAAAGAATAATTTAATATTATCTATGAACCAAATTTTATTTTTTATGAAAAAAGTTTGGAAAAAAATATTAATAATCGATTCATAATATTTATGAACAAAATGTTTAAATATATGTACTTTTTTTTGTGTAGAGGAATTTTTAGAGAACTAAATATCTAGATCTAAAATAAATTGTATACAAACAACTAAAAAATCCAATCAACATATTGTACATATTCACACATACTTCGTTTATACGTAGCTCTTATAGGCAAATCAAATTTGTTCGTAGAATTTTCGAATTTGACAATTTTTGCCATCCGCTATAACGTTTAAAAAATAATTTGATTATTTGATAGTTATTATTATTTGCACAAAGCAGTCGTATAAACGCAGTAACAGTTAATTAAAACGTGATTATTAAAAACTCAAGGATATGCCTTTATAAATGAAATATTGTTCTTTATAAACAAGAACTGCTGTAATATTTAAACTAAATATAAAAAAAATGGAAAACAAAAACCTTACTTTAACTTTTAAATCTGTTATATACCATATACCATATTAAGCTTTTATTGTAACTTAAGAAATATAAGTTTATAGAAAATTCTTATAAAAAATCAGTATTTCAAAAACCTAAACAAACTTTCTAAACTAGAATTGAAATCTCAATTTCCTATTAATGTAACTGCTGTTAAAAATTTTACAGATTAAAAAATATCTAAATAAGTTTCAATAATGCAAAAAATATAACAAAATATTTCTGTGTACTTTTAACAAAACATTTTAATCCAGAGTAATACAGCTTTGAAGTTTTTTTAACCGTGATAGGGATTTTACTTTTTCAGGACTTTTGAAAAAGAAAATTTGCTATTTTATTATTTTTTTTAAACTTATTAATACAAAATTTTAACTATTTTAAAAAAATATTTTCTATATTTTGTTTTATACAAAAAAATTAAAAAATAAATTTTAGTAAAAATTATATTGATTTTGTTTTTTAGTTATAAAATAAATAATTAACTTGTTTACTATAAATGGAAGATTGTTTATAATAATAATGACTTCTTATATTAAAATGTAAGAAGTTTTTTTTTTAAATAGTGTTTTCTTATATTTTTGTGTTATATTTATATGTTTTTTTTTTCTAAGTAAAAAGTTGTGCTTAATTTTGTAAAGTTAGAAAAAATGTAAGCCAGTGTTTCACAACTCGTGTTTTGCAAAAAAATTTTACCTTTTTTGTTGAGTTTTTCATTTATATTAATATATTTTTTTTTAATTAAAGTTTTGTAAAGCTTTACTTTTCTTTAGAAGGAATTTTTGTTAGTGATTTCTTAGCTTTCTTTCTATTCGTTTCGTTACTCTTTAGAACATTGTGTCTTATACAATTATCTTAAAAATTTCAATTTAAAACGTATTAAAAATGCTGGCCATTTTAAAATAGAAGCTTTCGATTACGTTTCTAAATTGGCACGAACTTTGGCACGTCGTTTGGCCAATGTTGATTGTGTAACAGGCCCCACATTGGCGGCCTGTGGTATGGCAATGGCTCTAAAGGTGGCATCCACCGCCCCTCTTAAATTTGCATTAGCTTCTCTTGCTACATTGGCATTATGGGCAAAATTACTAGTCACATTTGGTATTGCTGTAACGGCAGCACTAACAGCACCACCACCAACATCTCCTTGATTAGTTGAGGCCACATTTGTTGTGCTGTTTGGTATACAGTATTCTGTAAGACGCACAGAACCTGCTGATTGTTCTTTTAACCAGGGATGTTGTAATATTTGTGCAGCTGTTGGTCGATTTTCTGGTACAATGTGTAACATTTGCCTTAGTAAATCTTTAACGTTATTCGAGACCAAAGTCCATCGTGTCGAGGTAAAATCTATATGTCCCGAACCTATACGTTTTAATATCACATCAGGTGAGTCATTAGGTGTTGATGCAAATGGTGTCCGTCCCGATAGCATTATATAGAGTAGAACACCTAATGACCAGATATCACAGGCTAAATCATAGCCTTGTCGTTTTAATACTTCGGGTGCAACAAAATTCGCTGTGTAACAGGGTGTCATAAGAAGACCGTTGTCGGCACGTAATTGTTTAGCAAAACCTAAATATGTAGTTGAATATTAATGTACAATTGAATGTTAAAATTTAAATAAATATGTACATCAATAAAGTCCGAGTCATATTATAAATAGTATAAAGTTTTGATTATTTTTGGGCCATAGTTATACAAAAAATAATTTTTTTCTACAATGTACTGTGGAAAATGCTAGACTGGTATATGTATTTGAAATAAAAAAATATTTAGAAAAAGTTAAAACATTTTAAGTAGTATTATTTACGCATCTAAAATGGAATTTAAATAAATAAACGTATAATTTCTGTTTCGCTTTAAAAAGCGGCAAATGTAACGGTACATTTTTAAAAATTTGCATGTTTTTGATAAAGTTAACTTGTTTTCTCATCTTAAGTTCTTTCCTAATGAACTTTTAACTTTTTGTTAAAAGTAAAGTTTATGGTTGCAAAATTATTTTAGCACAACATTTCGGGGATTTTATCCTACGGTAGGAAAATTCACCTATAAATTATGGTTAATAGCAAAATATATAGCTGAGGAAATAATTAACATTTCATAGTGACCTTCTCAAAGTTCAGATCTATCACCACTAGAAATTTAATAAAATTTAATAGAGTCCCCATAATTTGATTATTATTATTAAGACTACATTTTTTTCAAAGATATGCAGAATATATGAAGTCACTATGCCAACACGATTGGCACAAATGTATCAAAATATTGGCGGTCACCGTGGCTGTTAGAAACCATTTTTACTTATTTATAGAACAATGATTTTTTGACTTATTTAAAAAGAGTCATATTCACTAGTAATGTATTGAATTGAATCTTTTGTGGCTTATTTTACTAACAAGACATTATATATTTATAATTAAGGACTGCGCACGAAAAAATCCGTGCATGCTCTTGGACTTATAACTTTTGATGTGGTGAAAAATAAATAGTTTTGTTACTTGTTTTACATTTATAATTATAAGTTTTATAGTAATAGCGAAACTAGTTTTTCTTAAAATGGAAATTAAACAAAAACACCTAAACACATAATTAAAATATTTTATGAAATCTTACATAGGTCAGAAAAAACAATTGCTAGGAAGGCTGTTGTGTCACAAAATACAGTTTCTTGGATCATAATATTATACAAAGTAGTTATGGTCTCTGAATGGAAACCTGGTAGTGGAAGAAAAATAATATCCTCAGGTTGTAGGACTCAGACAAAATAGGGATTTGAGAAAAAATCCTCTCATCTCTGGAAGAAGAGTGTCACAAAAAGTTAATTGTTTTGAATCTTTATCAGAAAAGTTGAATGGAAATCTAGACTGAAGTATATAAAAATCCTAATAGAAACAAAAGGAAGAATTTGGAGGTAAAAAAATAACGTGAATGTACTTCAGACGAATTTGTTCATAACTATGATTAGTGTATAATAGACGATAAAACGTTCACACAGGCTGACTTTTTTTAACTTCCTGGCCAGGAATTCTTTGTTGCAGATGCTAAAGGGAATGTGGCAGAAAAATATCGTGTATCAAAAAAACCTAAATTCCCAAGAAAGTTTTTGATTTGGGAAGCCATATTCATATGCGGGAGAGCAGCACTTCATTCATAAAAAGTGGTTACATTAACATAGAAATATAAGTGCCTTTGGAAACAAGTTCTCCCTTTCCTAAGAAAATACAGTGTATACGCTTTTTTCTGGCCTGTTCTCGCTTCTTCTCATTATAGCAACAAAACAATGGGCAAAGAAATTGTTAGTGTTTATACCGAAAGTGGCTAATCCATAAAATTTTCCGGAACTCCGTGCAATTGAAAGCATTTTTTATATGCATAAAATACTTTTTTAATATAATTTAAGCTTATATAATTAAATAAAAATAAATTTACAAATTGCAAATAGATTTAGCTTAAATTAACTAATACTACGAAAAATATTTTGAAGAATATTGATGCAAATTTGTATTCCTTTATTGTTAAAAACTAAAAAGTTCCCTACAGTTCTTTTTTTTCTCTCAGTTTTTGTTCGATTATGTTGGTCAGGCAGTATGAGGTTTTTTTATAAAAATGACCTATAAACAAATGAATTGATATTCTAATTATAGCCATTTAAAAACTTAAATCATTCCAAAACCCAAAAGCACATGTCTAAAGTAGAGATTTTAAAAAACCTACATCAATTTCTAGAATATGATTTAAAATCAATGAACTTTCATTTAACTACATAAAATTTCAAAGAAATAACTAAAACAAAACCCAACATTTTCATTAAAGAAATCTAATTTTGTTCCGTAATTTTAATTGACTTTTGTTTGTTTTTATTTGATTTCTTTGTGACGATTCTGGGATATTAAACAAAAATAAAGAAAAAAAAAAAGAAGTATACAAATGAATAAAAGAATATGCAAAAGGGGATGAATGACTGCGTAAATGCCACAAGATTCTAAATGTAATATCTTGGTAATAGTAGTAGATAATAATACTTTGATGGAGGAGCAACAGTCACTACTGCAGTCATTAGGGGTGGTTCTAAATTTAGAAACTCATTTTTTTATTCTGTTTTTTAATGTAATTGAGTGAGTGTATAGAAGGAAAGTAAGTAGCAGGTCTCTCTATATATTTTTCTGTCTGACTGACTGGCATTAATGAATGTGATATGTGTGGGTTGTAATATGAAGAAGAATGTTGTTGTTTGTGATTTAAAAATTTTTATAGAATACAAGTATTTATTTAACAACATGTGGTTTGAAATTATTATTGTTTACAGGAATGATGAGTACATTTTTTCCTTTTTAAAAAATAAAGCAACAAACCAACTAAAAAAAAGCAAAAAAGACAAAGCTAAAAAAAGAGCATCTAAGGAAACGACATATGTTGTCATGACCAACAACAAACCTACCGGCTTAGAGTTTGTTTTTTCAACAGTAAAAAAATAAATAAAATATTAATGAGTTTGCTTAAAAGGAATAAATTTTAATAGGTAAAAATATTTGCCACAAACAAAATTCAACTAATATACATACATATGTATTATATATATTTACAAAAGTAGATTATTTGCGTAATTTATTGATTTTTTTTGTCTGTGTGTTAGGATTGTTTCTTGCTTTAATTGACATTTGACTTGTTCAACAAGTCTAAGCTGTGTAATGTTTCATCCTATATTTTCTGGTGAATGAACTTTGTATATTGTTATAATGAGCGCAGAATTTTTTTCTTCTTTATTTTTGGTAATTTTCATAAGAAGGGATTTGTTAGGTTTGGGTTTTTGTAATAGATATTATATAAATTTTTTGTTAAATATAAAAGGAGAATTATGAAAAAATTCTTAAATAATTGTGATGTTCATATTTATTTAAATATGTATTAATTTTCATATAAAGTGAAGTAATTTTGTGATAAATTTTTTACTTTAACCATTATTGTTATATTCTAAAGATATTTTTTATGATTTTCTTTCGTTATATTTTTTTTAATATTCATTTGTGATTGTTTAAAAACATAATGAAATACCTGATTTGAACAAAACCACATTTCGTTTAGCTGTTCTATTGTGTGCTACATAATATTTATATTAACCATATAATTTTGTTGCTATTTAATTCTTGTAAAACCAAATTGGTCCAAATTTACTAGAGCTATTTCAAAATACATAATTTATTTTAATAAATTTTCTTAGTAGTAAATCTGTTCCAGTATAAGTCGGAGTTAAAGGTTTTAGTCAGAAATTGTTAGAAAACAGCCAACTACTGTAACAAAAATATATATCTTTCAGGAATATCTACCCAATTTTCTTTCTAGATAATATACAAAAAAATATTCTATACAGTACTGTGCAGAACATAAGATTACAAAATTAAGATTATCCTAAATGTTTTATTATTTTTATATAGTATCCATTTTGCAACAAAACTATTTTCATAAAATTGTTCACATATTTGGGTATTAAAAATATGGAGAATATTACGCACAAACGTAATATTCTCCATATGAATGCCTGGGCATCACAAGCAACTAAATTTCGAAATGTAATAAATAACACACATTTTTAAAACTTATTAGCAGAGGCCAATATCTTTCAATTGCACGGAGTTCCGCACAATTGGGTGGATTAGCCTCTTTCGGTACAAACACTAACAATTTCTTTGCTACCACTTTATTATTTTGTTGCTGTAATGAGAAGAAGCGAGAACTTCCCAAATCATAAACTTTCTTGGGAATTCTGGTTTCTTTGATACACGATATTTTTCTGCCACATTCCCTCTAGCATCTGCAATATTCAATTCCTGGCCATAATGTTGAAAAAAGTCAGCCTCTACGAACGTTTCATCTTCTATTATACACTAATCATAATTATGAAAAAATTCGTCTAAAGTACTTTCACGTTATTTTTTTATCTCCAAATTCTTGCTTGTGTTTCTAAAGATTCAAAGCAATTAACTTTTTGTGACATTTTTCTTCCAGAGATGAGGGGATTTTCTCTCAAAATCCTTTGTATTTTGCCTGAGTTCTACTATTTTTCTTCCACTACCAGGTTTCTATTCAGTGACCATGATTTCTTTGTGTATTACGAAACTGTAGTTTGTGACACAACAGCCTTCCTATATAGTTCTATATGACCGATGTAAGATTTCATGAAAAATTTAAATGATTTTGCATTTGGTTGCCCTGGTCATAACAAATCGGTCAAATTCTTAATAAAATTTTTGTTTGTAATAATAGACTTTCTAAAAATATTAAACAAAAAACTGCAGTAACTTATATTCTACTGAAAAAAAAAAACTATCCTGTGTGCATTTAAATCAAAGAAGTATTTTGTGTTATGTATTTATCTTAAAAAAAAACTATGGCTTTTAAATAATAAACAAAAAAAAAAATTATATATATATTTTCTTTTTCATTTACGTCCTTGTCAAGTCGTTTCATTTTTCTGAAAAAAATTCTTCCACTTACCTAAATCACATAGTTTTAATGTCTCTGGTGTTTGTCTCATACTGGCATAAATCATATTTGATGGCTTCAAATCACGATGCACCACACCATGTTCATGCAGATAGGCAACCGCAGAAACCATAGTCCTTAAAACCGCACTTGCTTCACTTTCACACATTTGGCCTACAGACAAAATGCGATCCAACAATTCGCCACCCTTTAAAAGTTCCATAACTAAATAGGCGGAAAGAGCATCTTCGTATACGGAAAACAAAGTAACAATATTTGGATGATTGCCGTAACGCAACATAATCTCCACTTCCTCCCAACAGTCCGATGATGAAGAGTTAGCCATATAAGCTGCTTTTTCTATAATCTTGACGGCAAAATGTTTTTTCGATGATTTGTGTTCACAAAGGCGACAAACGGAAAAGGTACCACGACCTAATTCTTGCAACAGGTTGTAATCTTGATGAAAATTGCCCGGTAAAACACCTGGCAAAGAGCGAGGAGCTTGTTGACAGGCTAAATAGGGTGATTGAGGTAAAGAGGAATGGTTGCTTAAGGATTGTTCAAGTAATACAGGAGCTACAAAAGAGAAACCACGAAATATTTCATGGGCTGAGGCTGAAATGGGTCCTCCGGGTGAATCTCTGGGCGATTTGGAGGTATATTCCACATCAAAGTAAAAAGCATCATCACGTGAAACTGCAGGTATAAAGGGGGGTCTTACTTCCTTCTTTTCCAAACGTGACCAATCAATAGTGGTAAAGAAACAATGAGCCTTTATATCCAATATACCATTAGGTCCTGCTCCCAAACGATTTTGAGGATTCCTTTTAAAAAGAGCTCTCAGCAGAGCCTGGGCCTCGGGTGATAAATTTTCCGGCATGCCTAGTTTTGATCTTAAAATCTGATTCATGGTTTCTTGTCTAGTTTGGCCATGAAAAGGTAAATTGCCGGTTAACATTTCATACATTAAAACACCAAAAGACCACCAATCGGCAGCAAAATCATGTCCCTTACGATTGACTATTTCAGGAGCCATATATTCTACAGTACCACAAAAACTATAAGTTTTTGAACCATCCAAAGGCTGCTTAGACAAACCAAAATCCGTCAAAGCTATGTGGCCGTTCTCATCTAACAGTATATTCTCCGGCTTTAGATCACGATAAATAATGCCCAAGGAATGCAAGTGATTTAAAGCCAAAGCTAATTCAGCCAAATAGAATTTAACATCTTCCTCGGTAAACATAACTTCTTTAGAAAGGCGGGTAAATAAATCACCACCTCTTAGGAAGTCGAGTATTAAATACAATTTTCCGGGGGTTTGAAAGGCATAATGTAATTTCACTATAAAGGCATGACCAACATCTGCTAATATTTTACGTTCATTGGTACTTCTTACTCTATCCTTGATTTTCAAGGTGGCTTTTTTTAAAACTTTCATGGCATACAAGGTGCCCGCATCTTTACCTACTATTTTACGCACCAAAAACACTTTGCCAAACGAGCCTTCGCCCAAAACACGCAACAGCTCAAATTGTGAGGGATCAGCCTTTTCGTGACCCTCCTTAATCACTTCTTTTAATTCAAATTCATTTTCCCCACAATCACTATGACCACCTTGACCTCCAGTGGAATGCGAATAACATTCAGAGTCACTTAAATCCATTAAGTCATTGGAATGTTGTTGTGAATTGTTTTGTAATGTTAAAGATGCTTCTGCTACCCCCTGTTGCTGATTATTATGATGATGATGATGATGTTGTTGATGTTTACCTAATGCTGCCTGCAGCTGTGAAGGTTGAAGATTTTGTTGTTGCAGTTGACGTCTTTGACATGACGTCACCGTTGTTACACCCCCACTATCCTCATCCGTAGGAGTATGTTCCATAGGTGTTACCGCCAGACTACTGCAACCGGAAGAGGTGATTTGCATACGTGATATACCCACATGATCACCCAAATTCGAAGCGGCCGTTGAGGATGACAATGAGCTGGGTATGGAAGCCGTTGTAACGCCCAATTGTTGCTGTTGTCTTAGATCTTTATGAAGATCTGCCAACGGCATTGTGGCGTTAAATGTGAACTGCGAAGCTAACGTGATGGCAAAAATATTGAAAAAACTCCAGCGAATTGAAAAATATTTGATGACAAAAATAATTAAACGCACTTATTTTTCATTAATATTATGCTCAATGCGAAAAAATAAAACACACAATATTAATGACCTCCAGAAGGCGTAGGCGCTTGGCCTTCATATAAACACACAACAAATTTCCTCTACTTTTTTTTCTCACTGTTGTTTCACAAAACTTTCTAATTATTTGCATTTAAATTTCCGGCAATTCATGTTAAATTTCTTTATAAATATTTTCTTATTCTCTTTACTGAATAATTTTCTTTTAATTTTTGCCTTTTTTCTAATATATTATAATTTTTCTTTATAAGAATTTGCAATTTTTTCGTATTTTTTTCTTCACTTATTGTTCACTTTTTAATTGTCAAATTATGACTAAAAAAAAATCTTCATTAATTGTTGTTGGTTGTCATTATTTTAAGAGAGCCATGTTTACTATTTGTTCTCTCTCCTTTTACTTATGCCATGAATATTGTGTAAACCCAGTGAGTCATAACAGAGTTGTATGAAAACAAATGTTGAAAGTTAACAGTATTGCCATTTGTAGTAGAATGGTATGAGCAAATAAAACCGTTATTTTATTGGATTAATTAATATTTTTAATAAATAGTTTTTGTAGTTGAATCATAGCAAACCCTTGAAAATTTTGTTTTTTATATTATATAATGACCTCAAATAATTAGCATACGCATTTTAATTATTTGCATTGTATTGTATTAAAAAAGGTTTTAAAACAATTACAATAAATTTATTATAAATTCTCACTTACCTTGAACACATTTGTAATGCACAGCGATATACTGAGAGTATACTAACAATAAAATGTAAAAATAATGTGAATATTAAACCAGAGGCCGCAGAAATCTCACTATTAGAATTTAATAAATTGAACTGAAAATAGAATATAGAATTTTATTTAAACATTAATAAAGACAATAACTTTACATATTAATTTCTTTAATAATACATAACTAAGGTTTTTATAATAAAATATAGTAGACAATATGTTAGTTTGGTTAATTAGCAATTAAAATTTTATGTCGTGACTTATTTTAATCGGAATTAATTTTAAATATAAAAAAAAATTATATACATATAATTAATTCTATGAAAGAACGCTTAAAAATTGTCTTATTTCTTCAGAATTTTTTAAAATTTGGCATACTCATAACATTTTATAAATATATTAAAGGTATTCACCACAGAAATTAGCAACTTTGCAAGACCCTTGCAAAGTAGAAAATTTGCGTCGATTTCTGTAAACACAACAACAACCACATAGAATAAATTTTGCACAACTTACTTTGCAAGTGTCTAGCAAAGTTGCAATTTCTGAGGTGAATACCTTATTATTTTTTTCATAAATTTTTACACTTTAAAATTTGACCCACATTTGATATATTTAAAATTGATACGATTTTCAAATGCTACTACCAAGGCAACCAAAAATATGCTCTAAAAGAGGAGTTTGAATGCATAAAAGATACTCTTAAAATCTAAAAATATGCACTACAAAATTAAAAAAAAAAAAAATTGTATTTTATTTATTTATTTTTTTTAAGCTAAATTTTAAATTATCTATTATTTATTCTAAAATTAACTCGATTTTTATTAGTAATAGCTAAACCATATTTTCTTTTGCGCTAAAAACATTCAAAGTTTATACAATGTACCAGAAAATTAAAAAATGTCTATAAATTTTTAAGAAAATTATTAGCGAATCGTATTTGAAAACGTTACATACGTTAAAATTTTATGAATTGATAATTGCCTTATACTTTTTTGTTTCAAAATAATTACTATTATAAGATTTAATAGAAAATGTCAAAAAAAAAAAAAAAAAAAATGAGATAGAAAGATATAGTCGGTCAAGCCCGACCATATGATACCCTACACCATCATGTATCAAAATTCGGGGAGGGGTCATATATTAGACCTGTGGCCAATTGTGGATCGATACTTATACTAAGTGTAAAATAAAATATACAAATACAGAACAATGCGTTGATACTAACATCTATATGATTTTATGCCCTTTAGGGCGATTCCCGGAAGTGGGTTTATATGGGAGCTATGGTAAATTACAGACCGATTCTCATAAAATTTGGCAATGTTGTTTCTACTTATATAAATCTTATTTGTGTCGAATATTAACTTGATACTGACATTTGTATGGGATTTGTTCACGTTAAAGTGATTTTAGGAAGAGGGATTTATATGGGAGTTATGGTCAATTATGGACCGATCTTCATGAAATTTTGAACAAAGATTAAAAGTTATACAAAACTTCTGTGCACCAAATTTCATTAAAATATTGCTATATTTAAGCTATTTATGATCGTTAAACCTCTATTCCAGAAGGACATTTGTATGGGGGCTAGGTGAATAGGCTTCGACTTGTGTCAAAATAATTATTCGTACCAAATTTCAACAAGATATCTTTAAAATTGCGACCAGTACTTTGTTCACAAGGTTTACATGGACAGACAGCCGGACGGACGGACGGACATCGTTAAATCGACACAGAAAGTGATTCTGAGTCGAACTATATACTTTTAGGTGGGGGTCCGATGATTATTTCTGTGCGTTACAAACATCAGCACAAACGCATAATACCCCAACCACCTATGGTGGTGTAGGGTATAAATATATATAAATAAAAAATAATCTAGAAATAAAAAAATTTAGTTCTTGAGTTAATAATAAAACAAATATTTGATATAATAAACTTTAAGATTATACACTCCCCGAAATATTTATAAGACCAAAATAGTTTTTTATATTTCTATGGAACTAGAAATATAAAAAACTGCAATTCCAGAAGTATTTGGCACACACATATGAAGACAAGTAAGGCAGTCTTTTTATATGAAAAAAGGTGGTTCCGTTACTCCTGTGCAAAAATAGCGGGACTTTTACTTGAACTTCGAACGAAATAATTATAAGACCAAATATGACGAAGTATTTTAAATATTTAAAGAAATGGAATATGTTTTCAAAATTTTTAAATTTTTTGTTCGTATTATTATTAAAGGCTGTACAGAGTTAGATCAGAGTTCATTTTTGGTACAGTTGAACAAATATATTTTTATGATATCAACAAAAAATTTTAATTTTATTGAAAGTAAAAATGTTACATATGGCGCTACTATTATATAGCACACAGCTGTATGTATATATTTTTTAAAATCTTGTATGAAAAAATAAATACGTTCAACGTTTTAGTATAGACATGCACCAATAATAAATGTTATAGTGTCTGGCAATGCTTAAATATTTTTTTTATCAAATATTTCCACCATAATAATTTCCAAGCTGGCAATAAAGTATATTTTTTTTGGTTGCGTTTTTCCTTTTCCGTTAGTTGTTATTTTATAAATTATTTATAAAATTTGTTTTATGTATTTTGCAACATTTTTGTAATTTAGGTAGAGTAACCTTATAATTAAAAGAGACAATTCTTCAGTTTGCTTTAATTATTTATATTTTTATCACAAATAAACTAATTTTATTAATTTATTTAAGCATAAGTAGTCCAAAATAATTCTTCCAGAGTTTCATAGACATAAATCAGTAGCTGTAATGTTAGTTTAAGTGGTTAAATCGTTACATGTATGTACATTAATTTATTTTAATCGTCTTGCTCATTTCATTTAAGAGTAAAAGCTTATTAAATATTCTCTTATGTTTAATAGGAGCTTTTGTTTATATGTTTTTGAATGAAATAGAATTTGTTAAAAAGTTAATTGATTTTTTTATTTGTGTAAATGTTCATTAAATACATTATGTCTATCAAGAAATATTTCAATACAAAAGATTCTATGGACAGCGGAGTTCTGTCAGGGATCCATTTTATTTTATATTTTTTTATATGAGAATTGATTTGAAAGAAGTAATTTTTGTGATTCCCTGAATTTCTTTAAGAAGATTCACTTAGAATTATATATTTTTTTTGTATTGATGTAGATTAAGTTAGGTTAAGTCGGCAACAGTACAAGACAGCTCACGTGGGTCCAGTTTTGGTCCCGTTGTGATACCCTAAGGGAACATTTGATATTATCTCACATGTCCGAAACTATGTTTGAGTCGAACCAACCTGACGCATATATTAAGGAATTGATAGTTCTGATGTCAATATCAGAGAGATCTGACAATATATGCACAAGCGGACTACCAAATTTAGCAGTCCTAATTTCAGTGAGAGTTGGACAGTGGCATAGAAAATGCTCCACTGTCTCTTCCTCTTTCTCATCATAGCAACTCCTACAGAAGTCGTTAAAAGGGAACTCTAATCTCCTAGCATGCGCACCAGCAATCCAGTGCCCTGTGACAACGGATATCAGAATACGTAGCCGATGCCTTGGTAGTCCCAAAATGAAGTTTGATCGAAGTCCATCATAATGGGGCCATATTTGCCTCGAGGTTGAACATCTATCCTGTGCAATCCTCGACAAGTTCCGCAGTATTGTAGATCTGAAGGAGGAAAGCGGTACTCTAACCAATTTATCGGCATCTTCATGTCGAAGAAGAGAACCAGTTCTGGCCAGTTCGTCCGCACCCCTAGCCCGGACTAGCTCTAGGTTTGAAGGTCTCGAGACACCCGAGAGCGATTTAATCGCAACTTGACTATCCGTACAGATTTGGATATCCACACCGAATACCCTATAGTACATCAACCAGTTTACCGCTCTTTTTATGGCCGAGATCACCGCTTGAAGAATGCTGCAGTGATCCTGCAGTTTGAAGGAAATGTTTTTCCTATATGCGGGAATGAAGACACCCCCTAACCCCACCAACAGATTTGGACCCATCAGTGTAAACCTCCACTGAGCCGGCTCTTAGTACCAGAACAGTCGAGATTGACACTGAGAAGCCTCTGTCAAGAAAAGGTTTAGGAATGCAATAATCAATATTGCAAGGAATGTCGTCAAATATCCTTAAAACTGTCGCATGGCCATATTCTCCATCAGTCCATGCACCTATAGTTTTGCGCCTAGTCGCCGACATGATGGCGATCTCTTTGGCCATAAGGTCCACCGGTAGCCAGTTCATTAGAACGAATAGGCCTTTAGATAGAGTTGTACGTAACGCGCCTGTAAAGAGTAGCGCTGAACTACGCAGAATCCTTTTAAAGATTCCGAAAAAGGTGGATTTCTCCATAGCCTTCCACAACACTAACGCTCCATACATAAGTATGGGCTTTGCTACCATGTTGAAGAGCCATTTTGCGTTCCTGGGATTTATTCCCCAAGATTTCCCAATGGCTTTTCTACACATATATAGGGCAATGTCGGCATTTGAGGTTCTAGCCCTTGTATTCTGGAGCCAGGATAGTTTGAAGTCCAGTATAATCCCTAGGTACTTCGCACTATCTGACACCTTCAGTTCAATACCATTTCGGCGTGGTAATAGGAAAGATGGAATCTTATATGTAGAGAAGAGAACAAGTTCCGTTTTTCCTGGATTTACATTAAGGCCACTAGTTGTGCTCCACGTACTGAGTAGTCCTAGAGCAGTTTGCAGCCGTTGAGACATAGTATCCACATATTTCCCAGATACAGCCACCGCAACATCGTCCTCATAAGCGACAGTTTTAAACTTCAGAGAACCAAGTTCCTTGAGTAGTGGGTTCACGGCGATAGTACAAAGAAGAGGAGATAAAACTCCCCCTTGCGGAGTACCCCTATTTGCTACCCTGTATATGGTAGATGCTCCCATATTCGATATTATAACCCTGTTGGTTAGAAGTTTCCATATGAGGCTAATTATCGACTGGTTTATATTCAATCTTTCCAGATACAATTTGATTGCCACTGGAGTCACATTATTAAAAGCTCCCTTATGTCAAGGAAGGCAACTAATGCAAACTCCTTATGTTCAAGAGCATTTTCTATATGCTCTACAAGTGAGTGTAATGCAGTCTCTACGGATCTGCCTTTCATATAGGTATGTTGAAACGCTGATAATGGGTGAGGGTTGATTGTATTACGAGGTCAATGAACCTTTCCAGTGTTTTCAAGAGGAAGGACGACAGGCTAATAGGTTTGAAGTTTTTCGGTTTTGTGTTTGAGGTCCTCCTTTCTTTTGTGATGAAGACCAAGACTAGATGTAAGTCCATGACTCAGGGATATAGGAACATGATAGGCATGCTGCGTATATTCGATTTAGCCAAGGAACTATTATGTCCGCATTATATATCAACAGGTATAATGCCATCTGGGGCCGGGGATTTGAATGGGGCAAAGCTTTTCAGAGCCCATCTTAGTTCACTGTCCGTTATATGAAAAGGAGCTTCATGTGAGGCTACCGAAGATACCGCAAAATATTCCGTTAAAGAGAGACTGCCGGGGAAATGTATTGATGTAAATAATATTAAATTTTCTGTAAAATTCCTCTCATTATACTAAAGAAAATATTAAATATTTTAAAAGTATTATTAATTCTGTTAAATTATAATTATTTTCACACCTAATTTTTTCTTATAAATTTACTCACCTCTTCCTTTGAACGATTTATATCTCTGGACAAACCAATACCGGAAATGGCCAAAGCCAATGTACTCGAAGCAATACACACTAAACTTAATGCCAAAAATGATGTTTGAGTTTTACGCAAACCCACCACACCCAAAGACCCAGTAACAGCAGCTATTAAACCAGTCCAAATGCCACAGCCAGCTGTGGACAGAGAAGCATCTCTTACAATCAATAAAGAGCCCAAAGCTACCAGAGAAATGGCCAAAACTAATTGTAAAAGACCCAAAATAATTTGTACCGGAAAAGCAGAACAACAAGCGGTACTACTCTTAGGCATTGAACGTTTTTTCTTTAATGACTTGGAGGACTTGGTAGAACTGCCATCATCTTTAATGAGTTCTGGGGGAAATCTTTGTTTTTTGCTTATTCTCGAATCTAGAGTAGCTGCTCGAGAGGCTATGGTTTCCTGTAATTGTTGTTTGAACTCTTCATGGGATATTAATTTGGGTTTCTCTAGCTCTTTAGTTTTTGTGGTCTCCAGCAAAGTAGCCGCTGTTAGTTTAAGGGGTTGTGCTGGTTTTTCATCATAAACTGGACTTGAATAAATATGACTTTGGGCATCCATAGGTTTTTGTTGCATTTGTTTTTGCATTTGTTGTTGTTGATCTTGTTGGTCGGGTTGGTGTTTCAACATTAATTCATCATCACTTCCGCCTGGATTCTGTTGTTGCAACATGGCTATTTCGGAATTTGTTAAACTATTATGCTGGTGTTGCATATTTGTTGTATTCGTACTTTGTTCAATGGTGCTCTGCATCATTTCCTCATGATTATTTGTTGGTGCTGTTGCTGTTGCAGCATTATTATGTGTTGAACGATCGACTATTGTATCCATGCTACCAGTTGTTGAATCATGTGAATCAATAGTACGTGCCGGCGATTCAGATTGTCTATTTATATCAACATTGCTAGAGATCTCATTACCATTTGTATCGGTCATTTTGCGTGTTTTGTATTTGTTTGTTTTTGCCCCTTTCTGTTGCAGGAAGGTGTTTGTTGATCTAAATTATTGGTTTTTCTTTTGTGGATTAAATTTTATTTATGGTTTGGGAAGTATGTTTATATTTTTTTACATTGATATTGTTTTTGTTTTCATTATATTTATTGTAGTTTCATTTGTGGTAACTTAAGACATTTGGTTCCTGTAAGTGTAAAGAAAAAAAGAAATTGTGTTAAATTTTATTATTTATAATTTATTTATTTATTAGAAAATTGTTTATAATGTAAATCAAAATGAAAATACAAGTGTTTTTTTTTTGCGAAGGCAGGTGAAGCATTTTTGATGAATACTTTAAAAAAGTAATTGGTGGTTTTGATGAAATTAACATTTTTCTTGCAACCATAATATATAATTATTGTAATTTTAGGAGTTTCATATCCATTTGATAATTACATATTAATTGCATAAGATAAACCTTAAGATATTTATGAATATATTTTTATTTTAATGTAAACTAATTTTTAATTATCTTTAACACCTTTTTAAACACTTTCATTTTATTACTACAAGATTATTAATATAAATCGATCGTATGACCTTAAAATTTATGTGTTCATAATTTTTTTTGTTGTAATTTGTTAAAAAAAAACTACTGTCATTAATCATAAGTTTTGCAAATCTACGGATTATAAAAGTTGTTAAAAAAAAAGATTTGTAACTGCAGGTAAATTATTTTGAATTATAAAAAGTAAGTAAAGAAGCACTGCCAGAGGCTACTCTGTTATAGACAATTTTTTTTTTTAAATATTCACAACACTGGGTATTGTTTTTTGAGCTCTTTTCAACAATTTTAAAATAACCTTAAATTTTATTTAAAATAATTAAGATTAGTAGTAAACAATTTTTAAATTTGAATATGTATTACATGCAAAGAACTTGAGGCTTAAAAAGAAACATTTAAAAATTCAAGACAATGCATTCTTTTGTTAAGTTGTGTATTTTTTGTCAATACAATTAGGTATGCAAGTATTAAATGTTTGTAATTTATAGCGGCCAAGTACATATTCAATTAATACTAAACTGTAGTTGTAGTTCTCACGCGTCTTAAACAAAAACAATAATATGAGTTGTGTGATAAATATACGATATTGAAACCTTTCAACAAATTTGATAGAAAATTAATAATCAGGTCATGTTTTAACAAAACGGTTTAATTAAATTAAATTAAAACTAAAGCAATTTTTTGTGTGTCAATTTAAAGAACTCTAAACTTACTCTGATTACGTTGCTTTACAAAATGAAAATTTAAGACTACGTAAAATGTTATTAATTATATTAGAGAAGTATAATCAAGTTTATTTACTGAAAGTTGCATCAAGCGATGGGGGTTTATTGAGTTTGTCATTCTATTTGTAATATTCCAAAATAATCGTCATAAATTATATATACACGGATCCTCTTAAGACAATCTAGCTATATTCGCCCGTCTGTGTTTTTAGAATCAATTTTAAGTGCACAGAAAACATATTAAAATATATAGAAAGATGACGATGTTTTTGTATACCAAAAATAATTTTGACAGCTTTAGGGGTTAATTTTTTTATACATTTTCAAATCTAAAACAAACTTTTCTTTAAAATTAAAAAAAAAAATCTGCCTAGTCGGGATTTACACACAGCAATTTTTCTTTCCGCAATTCTGACTTTGTAGGCGAGAGAGGTAAAGATATTGTAAAAGTTTAGTATTCTCATCTTCTCTTTCTCTCCTATAAAGTCAGAATTTTGGCAAGGAAAATTACTTAGTGTGAACGCCGACTTATTTTATTTTAATTTGTTTAGAAAACAGTTCATTTAAGGAGTGAGATCGAAAAAATCTTAACACACATTTTGCCTCATAACTTTTTTCAGAATCAATGTTCAAAAATTTTTTTGATCTAGTTATCATGGAAAAATACTTCAGTTATTATTTTTAATAACAACCATGTTAATTTGTCCTTATTTTCATCAAAATAAGTGACGAAAAAGATTTACGTCCTACAAGTTATTAAAAAATTTCAAAAAATCCAAATAGGTCTTACAAATAATTGGCCACAGAATTAAATGTCGTCCGTAAAACCGTTTCTAATGTTATTAAACAGTATCAGGAGAATTTGTCTATTGATGTGAAACCTAGTTCGGTAAGAAATAAGGACCACATGATATTGGGAAGGCCAGAAAATTGAAGGCATATTGAAAGGAACTCCAAACACATCTGGTAGAAAATCAGCTCAGTTTTCTCAGTGCTTCGACTATTTGGTGCGAAAATTTAAATCTAATGGGAAAGTTGATAACATATAAAGTTCAAAAAATTCCAAACTGGAATTCTGCAAAAAAATTACAAGCCAAAAATAGGACTCGGAATTTAAAACAAATTTCATACAAAAATACTCAAGCTGTATAATTGACGAAGAAACGTAGCTGCTTGCTGAATCTTCGCAGCTTGTGTCTCAAAAATTTTTATTGCTAATGCTCGAAGCAATGTTGGAGATAAGTTTAAGATCCAAAAGCAGCAAAAATTTCTTACAAAATTCATGGTATTACAAGCTTTTTGCAGTTGCTTCAAAACAGGAAAGTCATTTGATACATTCGGATCTATAAATACCAAAATATGCATAAAGGAATATTTGCAAAAAAGACTTCTTCTTTTCTTAAGAAAGCACAACACGTCCACCCATTTGGTATCATGTCACTACGGTAAGAAAGCTCTGGAGTGGTACCAAATCAATAACATAGTTTTAGTACCAAGAGAGGTCAATTTTCAAAATTGTCCATAGCTTAGACCAGTGGAGAGATATTGAGCTCTTGTGAAAAGTGAATTCAAGAGCACAAAAAAGGTATCCCAAAATACCGAAGATTTTAACAGAAGATGTGCACACTGTTCCAAAAAAAGTGACTGAAGTAACTATCAAATCTCCAAAGAAAGGGTTTTCAAAAATGGTCCACAATTTTATAATTAGTGGTTAGAACCATAAAAATTATATATTTCTGTGATCTGTGCTAAATTATCAAATGATTAAAAAAATAATGAAAACTCTAAGATCAACCGTTTCCATTATTGAATATTATGTATGTTAAGAATTTTTCGATCTCATTCCTTAGTTTTTTAAAATTTTGAAAAAAATATTTAATAACGAGGATTTTGCCAACTACCAACTTGTCAAATTAAAATAAAATAAACAAGCGAGAATGTTATATTCGGCTCGGCCGAATCTATATACACACCATCAACTTTTCCAAATATTATATGGGAGGTGGGTGGTAAAGTGGGTGACCACGCCCATTTTTTTTGTTTCCGAGTTTACATTGATCCTTGAACTATTTGTATAAAATTTCGTTGTCGTACATGCTTTTGTTTAAGAACTATCAGCAGAAAAGTATGAAATGAAGCTACAACGGACACCCTGTGTTTCTAGTATTTAGCCCATAAATTTTTTGTTTATTAACCGATTTAGCTCATACCAAACAAGCCTTATATAAGATAAATATTTGAGCCAATTTTCTAGGTTGTCCCGTTCGAGACCTATCCTGCTTTCAACAGAAGGACAGACGGACGGACATAGCTAGATCGACTCAGAATCTAACCAGGATCCTGAAAATATATACTTTGTGGGGTCTTAAATGATTTTTTCGACATGATACACACGAAATGACAAAATCAATATACCCCCCATGTTTTTGATGGTGGGTATAAAAATGTATATAAGTTCGGAAATATCTGACAGCTGATGGTCTTCTTCAAATGGGATTCATCTATATTGCATCTCATATTATAATGAGTCTTAAAACAAGTCTTAAAATAGAAGAAAGCAGTGTTTCCAGAAAAATGTTGCCTCATGTCCCCAAACTAGAAGCTGAAAATCCTCTAAAACCCCCATTTAATAATGTAAATTCCAATTATGTTCCCAAAACATTTTCACAAAATAAAAATTAATTCAACTTTTTCTAAAAATAGAAAATTCATTGAAAATTTCCTTTAAAATATTCTTTTAAATATTTTTATAAATAGAATATTAAAGAAAATGTTTACATATTAAATTGATCTAAATTATCTACAAAATTTAATTTATTTTTAATTTATATAAATTTTGTATTTAAAAATTAATTAATTTTTTCTTTAAAAATTAAGGCAATTTTCGATAATTGTCTATAAATTGAATAAATGTATTGTTTAATAAAGAATTTCCATATTTAAAAAAATCTACAAATCCCTACCCAAAAAAATCTGTCTCTAAATGAAAATTTAAATCCCCAATTTGGGGAGAAAAACCCTCATCTGGCAACACTGGAAGAAGGTAAAGGTAAGACTAGAAAATTACAGATTTACGAGGGCGTTTGGATTTACGTAAGCTATTAATTTTTCACACTAATTTGTATAAACAAAACGCACAATGACCACTGAAAAGAATCCTGTCAGCGGAACTAAAGGTGAATTTTCAGACTATAGAACCATAGATAAAATAATAAGATTTTTAAGAAAAAAACTAATATCTGTGGATGGAAAGCGACTTGGAAAATAAATTTCTTTGAATATTTTGTTAGAAAATTTAAAAAAGCTTTCCTGTGGATCTTGAACTTTATAGAATCCTGAAATTTATTTAAAAAATAATAATAATAATAATAATAATAATAATAATAATAATAATAATAATAATAATAATAATAATAATAATAATAAATAAAGACAAAAGAGAAGACGAAAATTCTTGAAATTTGTTTTTATTTAAATTATGAATCCTCCACAGAGAGAAAAAAATACTTACTTAAGCATTATTACAAACATATAATGTTTAAAATTTGTTCATTTATATAATAACAGCAACAATATTATGGTTGTAGTAATCAAACATTCGTTCTGGTTACCAAATATGTTCTCTACACAATTCTAAAATAATAATATTAGTTATTATTACAAACATATATAGTCAGGAAACGAGTTGATTTATCTTTTTTGTCTGATCACGTAATTTGTTATTGCAGCAAAAAAGTAATTGCGTGGTATCATAAGAAATGATATTTTTATATATTAAATTAGATGAATCTACCAAACTGTCCGGAACTCCGTTATTGGGCCTTTATAAAAAAATTTGAGTACACTAAAAGATGAGCAACATTAAAATATTTTTTAAAGAGAAGTGTACATATTCAAAGAAATAAGTAAACAACTCAATAATTAACAACCCTTCAAATTTTAAGAATTTTGACTTATTTTGGGATTAACAGCATATTTTGTTATATTTTCAAAGCCAAATTTGCGAAATTTTGTACAGCGCACATTGGGGTAAAAGGGGTCGAAAATGGCGCTTAATTCAGGGATAGCAATATTTTAATGGTCACGTTCTATTTTTTATTAATTATTAGGTAAAAAAATTCAGTTTTAGAATTTTAAGATTTGTTTTAGCAGAACGGTAATGTCTGTCCGTCCGACTATACATTACAGTTAAATGAGTCGAAAATTATGCATTATTCAAAGAAGGGTGGAATCAACACTTTAATGATCACGTTTAACTTTTCTATTTGTTAGTAAGTAAAAAAAAATTATTTCTAGAAATATAAGATTTTTTTGGCTGAATGGTAATGTCCGTCCTTCCGTCTATACATTTGGGTTAAATAGGACGAAAGTGACGCCTAATTCAAGAAAAGGTGATATCCAAATTTTGATGACCACTTTCTACTTTTTCTATTTATTAGTTAATTAACGAATGCATTTTTACAATTCTAAAATATTTTTTGGCAGCATGGCAATGTCCGTCCGTCTGTCTATACATATGAGTTAAATGTGTCGGAAATTCCACTTAATTCAGGGAAAGGTGATATCAAAATATTAATACCTTCATTTGGTTTTCATATTAATCAAGAAGTAGAAAAAAATATATTTTTCGAATTTTAAGATTTTTTTGAAAGAATTCTAATGTCCGTCCATCTGTCTGTCTGTTTGTTAATTTTTGCAAACTTTCCAATTCAAAATCGTTTAACTTTTTACTCAATAAAGATAATGACTAAAAATTTTCTTTGTTCGATATATAATTTTGCTTTTAAGCCAACTATATACAATATAATAAAATCGGATGAAAATATTTGGATATATATGGAAAAATCTTAACCAAGATCTTGTAAAATTGAAATTTTAAATGTATATAATAGGGTGATCGATTATTCGACTTTTTGGAGAAACCGGTTTTCGAATAGTTCGAATAGTTGGTATTTTGAAAAAACCGGTTGCACTTTTTTAAATTCAGAAAAAACCGATTAACCGGTTTTTTTGCAGAAGTTAATATTTCTACTAAAAGACTACATTTCTTAAAGAAAAATCAATAAATATTATGATGTTCAAGTTAAAATATATTACACATAATTATTTTTGGAAATAACTATTAATCCAATTAGAACGAGAAAGAAATAGTCGGTCAAGTCCGACAATACCCTACTCAATGATGTGCACCAAATTCGGGGAAGTGTCTTCTTTTCTAAACCTGTGGAATTGTGGGCCAATACTATGTTCAATTATGGACCGATCTTCATGAAATTCGGAACACAGATTTTAACTTATATGGAAATTACATGTGTAAAAGAAATTCTTACTACATTTAAGGGATTTATGATCGTTAAACCACTTTTCCGGGAGGATATTTGCATGGCGCTAGTTTAAATAATGGAACGATAACCAGTTTCAACACGCTTCGTTCTTAGACTATAAGAAACCTGTGTGCCAAATTTCAAATTTAATACATGTTCAAAATTGTGACCTGTATTTTAATTATTTAATTATTTTTTTATGAACAGACAGACGGACGGTCGAACATCATCAAATCGACTTAAAGACGATTGGTACAAATTAAGGCGGGTCTTAAACCAATATTTTTGGGTGATACAAAGCATATGAACGAACGAATAATATAATATAAAAATTTTAAGAAAATAATCATCAAAACAAACAAAACAGAAAAAATGGGTTAATATGATAAGAGCCAGAATCAATTTTATTGAAACTATTCTGTAGGAGAAACTTTTTTAAAACAAAATCTTTGAAAAATGAAGAAAATATTGAATATTTATTTAATATTACAATAATTAATTTCGTTTTAACCTTAAACTATATTTTTAAAACATTACAAATAATACTCTAAAAAATACTCATAAATTTCGATTCAAATATCAGTATTTAGTACATGTTTTTTGAAATAAAAAGCTATTTTTAAAACCGGTTTTTTGTGTTTAAAAAAACCGGTCTATTCGACATTCGAAAAATTAACATTTTGAAAAAACCGACAGCACATTGACAGAAAAAACCGGTTTAAAAACCGGTTGGAAAACCGTATCGATCACCCTAGTATATAACGAAAAATATATAAGATAAGTAGTATATGCAATCATGTTTTCCAAAGGATTTATCAAGGAGTTTAAGGTGATATAAAAATCTTGGAAATCGGGTAAGGAATAACAATTTGCTAGCGAATATTGGATCCCGCTTCTAAACTCAAAATGATACTGTCAAAGCCTATGTGAAATTTCATGCAAATCCAAACAGCCGATTAGAAGTTATAAAGTTATTTCGATTCTTCCCGACTGTTTAATGTTTGATAAAGCAAAGAAAATGTCTGGCACTTAAGCTGTTTTTGTATGAAATCTACTGGAGTTTTAAAAAAAAAATATTTTCTTAAATCGGGCTATATATGCGCACGATTTTTTTCATAATATTAAAGTGGACAATATGTACTATTTTTCAGAAAATTTTCAGAACAAACATCCTGTAACATTTTAAGTTGCATTCCATGAAAATTGAAAATTAGTGTATTTTAGGATAATTTTCAAAAAAAAAAAAAAAAAAAAAATATTAGGACAAAATATAATTTACAAATACTTAAAGAAAAGTACACTTAAACATCTGAAGTTGATAGTCTCATTTCAAATTTTTACCTTAAAAGACTTTTTATTTAAAATAAATACACTGACATCTGAAGAAAATTAAATTTTTTACTATTTTTCAAAAATTTTAAAAATTCTTAACTTTGACAGCTCCTTATACACTGAAAAAAGTAATTTCAATGAATGTAGTACGTTAAATCAAATTCATTAATTTTTTTCCATAAATTTATTAGCTTAATGTACAAATTCATTGCTTCAATGAAAAAATTCAATGAAATTATTAACGCTATTATGAACATTACATTGAAACCATTCATTAAATTTACTTCTTATTACAATAGGTAAATCAGTTAATTGATTTAATGTATTAGTTCATTGAATTAATTTATTGAATGTACTAATACATTGATTTAATTAAGAAGAAGCATTACACAATGAACAAAAGCATTGAACCAATGATAAATTTTATTCAATTATATCAAAATAAATGATTTCTAACGGGAAATAAAGTAAAATGAAAACAAATACAACTCAGTTTTCTTTTATCTTTTAACAAGAAATGACGCGTTTTAAACAATAGCAAAAAGTAAAAAAATTAGTGTTATGTTAAAAACGAAAACAATTTAAAACTAAATAAGATAAATTGAAATATTAAAATACATAAATATAATATAAGGAGAAGTAGAATAGCCTAATTGAATACACCAAATTGAATTAATTACCCAAAAGAAGGAATTTGGAGACTTGCCTTCATAACACGTAAGTTTATGATTTTAAACAGTTTTTAAATATTACATTTCATTTATATTTATGTAGATAAAAATACTAAGATGCAGAAGAATGTGTTATTAGCCTCAAATACCAGGATTTCAAAAAATATTGCGATTTCAAAATCAAGAGGATTCGATTCGTAAGTATACATAAATATATGAAATATTTTAATTGAATTCTTAATAAAAATATATTACAGACTGATCAAGATTTGAATGCTACAACCGGTGATCGTCAAAATAAGGAAATTTCTATAGACCAAAAAGATTTAAAGGTAACTAGTTCAAATATTTTAAGCAATTGAACGAATTTTAAAAATTTTATTTATAAACTTTCTTTGTTAAGGATAATGCTGTAGTTATATTAATGTGGCATCTAAATGGATATTCCATACCATCATTGAGCAATATAGAGGACAAAAGGAATTACTATTACACGATCACATCTGTAACATGCATTTTGCTTATTTAAATTTTTTAGTGAAATGTAATATTTTTATATTAATATTTAATTTTTGCTTATATTAACTCAATATCATATAATTTAATCATTTAATATAAAATAAAATAAAAACCAGAAATACAGAACACGCCTATTATTATAATACATTTTTAATGTATAGTTTCATTGGGACAAAATATCAGTTCATTGAAACCAATGTACTGTTCACTGAAATTATTTATTTTATTTAATGAATCATTCAATGTAATAATAAATTTAATCAATTAACTTGTACATTGAATTATAATATTAATGTATGACAATTCATTGTTTCAATGAACCTGTACATAGGGTCAAAATTAGTGCACAAATTCATTGTAACAATGAACTTTTTAATTGTATTTATGTACCTTTTTGGTTCAGTGTAAGAAAACAAAACATATATCAATATCAATTAAAGATTTTAATTGATATTGATATACAATTTTGTCTATTTTACTCCACTTTCTTACAAAACTTTACATTTTAAAATTCAATTAAGCGCCACTTTTGACATATTTTACCCCAACGTGCAGCGTCAACAATTTTAACTTTTAATAAAAATTTTTCCTTTTTGACCACTGCAATTTGCGCTACAGTCAGTTTTACAGTTACACACTCTAACCAACAATATTCTGAAACCCTAACTGTTAATCTATGGTATAACTCATCCTTGATGTTGCAAGTTTTATGAAGATCGTTCCAGCTGTTTAAAAGAGTCCAGATTTTTTACCAATTGTTTTGCAAAAAACACCACTGTGCCCTGTAGGGTACATTTCTCAACTCTAAACTGTTTAGCTAAATTCAGCTTAAACTGCTGTTGTTAAAATAATCTGTTACTTTTTTTTTTTTTAAGTTTATCTGTTAAATATTTAATATTAACAAGTAATTGTTAATATTTCATATACAATTATTTGTGACAATATATGTCCCAAAAACCAAGATAATAATCTGTAAAGTTTCTTGTGGGAAATAAAAAACAAACAAGTTCTTTTGTTTCTTTTTTTTTTTTTTTAAATTAAGTGAACAATATTTTTCTTTATATCAATTTTAAGTATTATTTAGAATGTTGTTTTATGACTTTTTGTTGTTTTACTTAAACGTTTAAGTAATAATAATGTCTTTTTTTTGCCAGGTTTTTTTAAAACAAAGTTTTGCTATTGTTTTTATTATTCTTATATATTTTTGTAAATTTTTTTACTTCAGTCCTCAGATTTATTAAGATTTAATCCAAAAACAATTAGGTGCTATGATTAATGATTTATGTTACTAAAAAAAAAAATAAAAGAAATAGGTACATTTTTATTTGATATTTGACAGCCTCATTAACAAGTACATGAAATATATACAAGAGATTTGTAGTTGAAGATAATTGTATAAAATTATTTCATTTCAAATGGGTGCTTTGTTGGAAATAACAAAAATTAAATCATGATAATAAATTCGTAAATGATATCATTATTTTCTTATTATAGTATTAGATATGGTAAAGTGTAAATAAGTTTGTTAAAATAAGGAGATTTGATAAACAATATATTATGAATACTTTAAAAGTGTCGTTAAACAACCTTTTGAAAATATTTTTGAAAGTAATAATAAAAATGAATAAATTTTTATTCATTTATTCTAAATAATTATTTAATTGTTTTTAACAAATTTAAATTAGTAAATTTATAGTAATACTTTTTTGTCATTTTTTTTTATTTATTATAGCTGTCAGCGTTATTAAGTTTTTCTTTAAGTTTATGTAAAAAAATATTTTTATTTTTTAAATTTGTAACGGAAATATCTTTTAATTTAATGTTTTAAATTTAAAAAAATAACTGCTTATTTATTAAGCATTACCAAGTTACAAATTGTTGTGTAAAAATGCGAAATATTTTTTTCTTTTAAGTAAAGTACTAATGTCTGTATTTCTAGACGGAAAACCACACATTATTATTCATATTTCAACCTAAAAAAATAATAAAAACTTTCTTTCAAATGTCTAAACGTTAATAATATTTCTATTAACACCAAAAACAAAAAGAAAAAAAAAAATAATAATAAATTAAAAAAACATAAAAATGTAAACCAATAGAACAACTAAAAAAAAGATAAAAGAAAAATTAAATTAATGTAAAACGGTCATAATGAATACTGACATAAAAATTGCAACAAACGCGTCATCATCATTAATAATGACAAGTAAAAACGAAGGAGAAAAAAAAAAAAAAAAAAAAAAAGAAGAACACAACTGCATCATAATGTAGTGTCACATTTCACAGTTACTACATATTTATGAAAATGCAATTAAAAAAAAAAATCGAAAAAAGAAAAACTTAGAGAACAAAAATAAAACAAATTAATAAAAAAAACAACCCACAAATTCACATTGAAATTATTTAATTACAACCTGACAACATGCATCACAGAGAGACAGACGGATAAACAATGTGAAACATAACACAATTACAGTGACAGCAACATGTGAAAAAGTAAAAAAAATTTTTGTCAAAAGAAGTTGTAATTACTCTAATAAAACGATAATTGTTGTAAAGAATAATAACGTCATATAAATATATGTAATATTTTTTTTTTTAATTTTAAAATAACCCTATATTCAGCAGAAATAATTTTTAAAGTGTACTTTCAACAATTTCATAATTAATTATTACAAAGTTTAATTGCTTTTATAAGTTATTTATTATTAAAAATTTCGTCGTTGCAACTTATTATATAATCTACAAAAAATACGCCCTGAATTTCGGTATCGAAATTATTTCACCCTAAAATTACATACTGATATATTTACTGAAAAGTTATTATTTTAAATCATATTTTTACATTTAAATAGCATTTCTTGCATATTTTTTGTTAGAGTATTTATTTAGTCATAATTTGCTAGTTTTCCTAATTTGCTGTGAAATGAGTTCTTAAATATAACTGTTAAATAAACCAGGTCAACAGCAAAAATGGGCTTGAAAAACCACTATGCAATTTTGATGTATTGTGGTTCCAGTAGTACAAATATGGTCCAAATTTTAAATTCTATGGAGAAGTTTTCTTTTTTTTTAAATTTTTAAGTAAAATTATAGATTTTTTTTAGACATTTCTCCACATAATTAATGATAACTCAAAAAGTATTAGTCCGATATTATTAAAATAAACTTAGAAAAATAAATTTATACAACCTTTAATTTGTTTATATATTGCGTTCTAATCGGCTGAGTAGTTTCGGAGTTATAATAAAATAATTAAGAAAAAAATATGTTTTCTACGTGAAAATAGTAAATTTTTTTTTGTTTTAAAAAAATCATGAAAAATGGAAAAGGGCAAAAATTGTTCAGATTTATTACTTTATCACAAAGTCCCATGTAATAGCAATAAAATGAGATATCGATCATAAAATTCTTGATTCTTTTCGAATTTATTCACAATTAAGTGAATTCGATAATTTTCACAAAATTTTAGTTTTTTGAGACATTTCTCCACATATGTTGTCATAACTCAAAAACAACTTGTCCGATTTGGTTAAACTAAATTTACAAAAATTTTAGCTTACAATATCTTTAAATGATATATACAATTGTTTTTGATGCGATCAATAGTTTCAAAGTTATGAAAAAAATTGTAAGGCAAAAAATATAAAGTTACTAAAATTAAAAAAACATGCGAGAATGTTATATTCGGCTTGACCGAATCTATATACCCACCATCAACTTTTCCAAATTTTACGTTATATGGGAGGTGGGCGGTAAGGTAGGTGACCACGCCCATTTTTTGTTTCCGAGTTTTCATTGATCCTTGAAATATTTGTATAAAATTTCGTTGACATTTCACCTTATATGGGAAGTGGGTGGTAAAATTGGCGGACCACGCCCATTTTTGGTTTCCAAATTTATATCGACCCTTAAACTATTTATACAAAATTTCGTTGTCGTACATGCTTTTGTTTTAGAAATATTAGCAGAAAAATATGAAACGGATGGGGGGTATATTGATTTTGTCATTCCGTGTGTAACATGTCGAAAAAATCATCTAAGACCCCATAAAGTATATATTTTCTGGGTCCTGGTTAGATTCTGATTAAATTTCCGTCTGTTGAAAGCTGGATAGGGCTCGAACGGGACAACGTGGGGGAACGAAATTATCCTATATAAGGTTTGTTTGGTATTGAAAATGGTAAAAATCGGTTAATAAATAAAAATGTTATGGGCTAAAAACTAGAAATACAGGGTGTCCGTTTCATACTTTTCTGTTAATTTTTACAAAATTTTGTCACTATCAGCTTTAAAATAATTTTGTCATCACAATGTAACCAAAGTTGGAGTGGACTATCTTGTGGTTCTAAAACGTTATTTTCTTCTTGGAAATAATTCAGTAACTTTTGATCCATTAAATTTATCTCAATGTTAGTCACCTTGGGTAAGTAATTATTTCAAAATTTGAAAAAAATTAATTTAAGAATTGATTTTTAATTTAGGAAGGTTAAATTTGAGGGTCTTTATTTTTTTTTTTAAATATATACATTAAGGCGACTCACTCCCTATGGAAAGAAAAAATGTGGTTTTGTTACCCCCTTCATAATTTACCTTGATATGTTTTATGATGTTCCCCAAAATATTTTGGTTCTACTGCAGACCGTTCGTGAGCTGGACCATTTTTCAAAAAGGTATATTTTTCCAGTTTTTTTTAATTTTTTTGTATTTTCTCCCATAGGATCAGATATAAAATGTGGTATCATTTAAAAGGTCCACTGGTATATAAAACAAATACAAGAGTGATCTCAATATTTTTTAATTCCACGAAACATACTATTTTTTAAGGTTTTTTCAAAATATAGTTTGTTATTTTTAATGAAAATTCTAATTTTCAAATTTTTACTTGCTTTTAGATATGAGTTGCTGTTGACTGTTCATTATTTATTTCAAAATTCTTTCAATTTCGTGGTTTATCAGGCAGTCAAACTGATTTAAAAGTTTATATAAACATAGTCAATATGGGTATCAAAATTCTTCTTTTGATAAGAGCTACCAATTGGAATTAAAATATTTACAAAAATTGCAATAATTAGATTGAAATTAATAAATAACACAGTGAATGCAAAATCCGTAAAGGACTAAAAATATGACAATCTTATGTATTGAAAACGTTTATTGACTGTAAAATGTTATACAATATAATAAATTACGGGTTTATTCCCAGCAGTCTTTGAGAGAGACTAATGAAATTATTCCAATAACAGGTAAAATAATAGTTATGACTCTTTAAATAACTCAGTTAAGATTGAACAAGCTGTATGGTTAAATCGCACAAGTTTTGCGCATAAATTGAATCACAATAACATTTTTATAAAACATAACTTTAGTTTTTACATTTTCCGTTGATGTTTTTTTGTTTCTATTTAAACATTTTTGTAATTTCCGTTAATGTGTTCATTTAAACAGTTAATTCTTATCAAAAGAAGAATTTTGATACCCATATTGGCCATGTTTTTATAAAATTTTAAATCAGATTGTTTGTGCGATAAACCACGTAATTTAAAGAATTTTAATACAAATATTAAACATATACCAAAAACTCATGTCCAAATTAAATTAATTTGAATTTTCAATAAAAGTAAAAAGTAATGTTGTGAAAAAACCTGAAAAAATAGGATTTTTCATGGAATAAAATATTGAGGTCACTCTTAGATATGTTTTATATACCAATGGAAGCACCTTTCAAATAGCTTTTAAATGATAATACATTTTAAATATGTTGCTTTAGGAGAAAATACAAAAAAGTTCAAAAAACTGTAAAAAAGACCTTTTTGAAAAATGGTCCTGCTCACGAACGGTAAGCAGTAGAACCGAAATATTTAGGGTACCATCAGAAAACATATCAGAGCAAATTTTGATATTAGATATTAGATTTTTTACAAAACTCGAAATATTTTTCCAGAAGTTTTTAATTTTTTTTCTAAAATTCTCAAAACGTAAAGTTGGAGTTAAGCTAAATTCAGGAAGGTAACCTAACATAATCAGCTGATTATGTTTTTGTTCTTAGAGCTGTCAAATTCAACGTTTGCATTTATATTTTTGTTTATATCGTTCGACCAAATTTTCTGCATATTTGGCAGACAATTTTGATTCAAAACATATCCTAGATATAAAATAGCGAATTATCATCTAATAAGGGACTTAAACTCACAAACACAATTATAATATTAAAAATTAATATTATAGTATTTTTTTATTCGTTCATTTTCATACACGCACTTTTATGAAAAATTGACTTCTGAAAAAAAAAACCTAAACAAAAATCAGCTGGGTTAAGAACTTCACCTTATATATCCACCTTGAAATTTTTCGTATTGTTACTTTTGAAGAACTGCTGCCACTAGTTTCATTTCGTCATGTTTGGGATAAAGAAAAAAATATGTCAATTATATACTTTTATATGTAGGTTAAACACACAAAAAGTATTTTCTGACGAATGGATTTTATAACGACAGGATAACGATTTCAATAAAAAGAAGTCAACTTACTAAGCTGTGATAGTAATATAGAGTAACAACAATCTATGGACAAATATACATTTTACAAACTTTTTCACATTGCAATAATTTCAGTACTTATAATCAAATTCTATGCGTTGCTTTCAAAAGACATGACTCTAATGGCAACAATAACTTTTAGTTGTTCTGACCGAATTGCTTTTTAAAATAGTTGTAGCTACAATATAGTAGCTACAACTACTAAAAAATAAAATAAAATTATATTAGGAAACGAAATATTCGGTCGCTCCAACTAATTTCTAATCAAATTCGATTGGCAATAAATTAGGTTGTTATAAAGAATCTGTTTTCTCTGTGCGGGTACTTTGATATAGAAAAGTAGGAATTTTTTTAATTATCTGATTTTAAAATAAGTTAAAATTAAAATAAAAGGCCTGTGTGAAATGATAGAAAAGTATGCTTGTTAGTAAATTTCTGACCGTAATGAGGTGATTAAAATTTCACTAGCTCATAGGGGCTAGTAGAACTTTTGACAAATGTATAGATATTATTGAATATATTTCAAAAATAAAAAATGTTTAGGAAATATACATTTTATTTTGAAATTTCAAACACATTCATTCATTATTAAATGTCCGTTTGAACATAAAATGTTCCCAAACAGGAGTTTTGCTTTTATAAGGATTTTAAATGCAAACAAAACAATTTGTATTTTTAATTTTATGTTTTTATTATTATTTTTTTCTAACACATTTTTATTTTTGATTTTTTAATAATAAAAATTTAATTTGTCAATATTTATCTTTATTGATTTAAATGTTATACCAAGATATGCGAAATAAAATTAGCTTTAAATCGCTTTTCTCTCAAATTTTATCCGCTCAAAAGTTTAGGAGATATTTCGAAAAAAGTATCGGAAAAAAGTTTTTTTTTTTTCAAAATTCAAGATTTCTTTTTCTTAAAAGTGAAAACATCAAAAATATTTAAATAAAGCCATGTATCATAAAAATTGATGCACAAATCTTGATTAGATTCACAGTTAAGTTTGGATACCCATGAATAACTATAGCTAAGTGGAAATACACTACTGGGCAAAAGAAAAAAATTTTTTTTTCGTCCTAAATAAAAAAATTAATAAAATGTTTAATAAGAATCAGCTTTTACTTTTTTTCTATGACGCATTGATTTTTTTTATGGGCATGACTACTATGACTCCGCCGTCAGGCAGTCACACTTGCATAACTCGAGAACAGTTTGTCCAATTAAGATAAATTGAACTTTAATATATAGCTACCTAAATTGTCTTTGAGCTGAATTTATATAATTTTTTGTCCAGTTAATATTTCCGTAGTTATTCGGTAATTAGTACTGAAAATTTTAAAATTTATTTTTTTGAGAGGTGGTGAAAATGTTGATCCATAACTCAGAAATTCTTGAGCAAATAAAAAAAATTGTTAACATACCTTGAAGACAATTTTCGTATGCATCTTTTGATGTATCATTTATCAAAATAGTGTAAAGGGTTCTTGAGTTAAGTTTGAAAAACCATTCTCGAATTTTATAGTGTGACCGTTGACTAAGGTGATGATATTAGTCATCCACATAAAAAAAATCAGTACCCGATAGAAAAAAAAATGAATGCAGATTCTTGTTTAACTCGTCAAAATCCACCTAGTCCATCTATTTTTGTTTCAAGAAAAAATGAAAAAAATTTTTTTTTGGCCAGCACTGTATTTCTACTCAATTGTATGTAACATGGGTATATTAGATTTGTGCATCAATTTTGAAGATACATGCCTTATTTTATTTGCAGCATTACCAGCTTTAAGATAAATATGATAAACTGTAACATTTTAGATGTTTTCATTTATTAAAATAAATTTTAGTAACAAAAACATCTAAAATTTAGCATGAAAATTATTTTTTTCGGACACTTATTTCACAATAACTCCGAAACTATTGAGCACATAAAATATTAAGTTCAGGGTATTTCATAACAGTTTTTGAGTTAAGAGGAAATATACTAGAGTAATGGCCTTACTATGGGCGAAATATTAGACACGCCCATAAAAAAAAAAAAAAAATCCAGACCTGATGGAAAAAACTGAAATCAGATATGTGTTTAGCACATCAAAATAAAGTCCAATTATTCGTCTATGGTGGAGGATTTTTTTGTTAACCAGTGTTATTATTTACATTTATTTTTATACTAAACAGATTTGGCTGGCTTTTAATGACAAATACTTTAAGAAAATTTTGTATTTCAGTTTTGTAGTGTGAATATAGTGTGAATAATCCTTGAAATATAATTAGGTCCTAAAAAATATAAACTTTATATATTTCAAAAAGAATATTTTTAATGATACTAAAATTTTTTTTCACAAACTTTAAAATCACTTGGTTAGGGTAACTGAGTTTTCTGCTTGATACTACTTACATATATAAGGTTTTTGTCTTTACATTCATTTTGAACTGTCCTTTTTTTTAATTATTTTGTAGGGTACAATACCACTTTAAAACTTAAACTTTAAACATCTTAAAATAAAAAACAATAGATCGACAGACACCTTTTAGTTGCAAATAATAAAACTGAAAAATTTACGTAACATTTTTCATTGCATTTTAATTATTTGAGGTTTTTCTATCAGTTTTTTTTTTCATTTTAATTTTCATCAAAAAACCCTTAAGCTTTCAATAAGTCTTGTTAAACTTGACGTGTGAAATAACTGAATATTGAGTTGAGTGTATGTTTACATTGAGTTTGTTAAGCTTATTTAACTAAGCATGCGTGAAGTTTGCATGTATAACAAAAAAAAAAAGAAGTACGTGAACGTGCATAATTTGAAATGTACTTTTTTCAAATTCATAATAATTTATTAAGTTTTTTTATATTTTTTTTCAACAAATTTAATGATTATTTTAATTTTGAATGGTTTTATTTGATTGATTTTTATGTTTGTTTTTTTTTTGTTCGTTTTTATGAAGCTAAAGGAAAATCAAATAAAGTTTGTTGCTTAAGTCTTTTGTTTAACCACAATGAATCAAGTTATTAAAATACCACAAACAAATATTACATATGTATGAATATTGCTAATCTTTAAGAAGTTTAATTATATTTTTTAATTTAAATTTTGAAAGTAAATATTTATTACATATTTAAAAAAGATGTTTAAAATGATTTCTTAAGAAGCTACTACTTATTTGTTAAACAAGAAAATTTGGGGGTAATTAATTTTAGTTTGAATGAGTGTTAATTAAATATTTGTTCATCCGTTTTTTAGTTAAGGAGTGTCTTTAAAATTGTGTGTTTTTACGCATTTAACAGGTTTTTGTGTTTGTAATTTTTAAAATAAATATTAATCTTATATTCCTGAAAAAATCAATTAAAAATCTTTACAAATCAATTTTTGGCTATTACTCAAAAATAAATAACATCTATTGAAATGTTTTTTTTTATCCTACACCACAATAGGTGGTTGGGGTATTATGCGTTTGTGCTGATGTTTGTAATGCACAGAAAAAATTATCGGACCCCCACCTTAAAGTATACCGTTCGACTCAGCATCAGTTTTGTCCGTCCATCTGTCTGGTCGGCTGGCTGGATGTCTGTCAATGTAAACCTTGTGAACAAAGTACCAGTCACAATTTTAAAGATATCTTGATTACATTTGGCACGAATAGTTATTCTTTGGCACCAGGACGAAGCCTATTAAAGTTGGTTATAATCGAATTATTATTTTTCGTAGCCCCCTTACAAATATCTTCTGGAAATAATGCTTGACGTTCATAAATAACTTTAATATAGCAAATAATTTAATGAAATTTGGCACAGAGAAGTTTTGTATAAGTGTTAATCTTTGTACTGAATTTTATGGAGATCAGTCTATAATTGAACATAGCTCCCATATAAACCCCTCTTCCGGAAATTACATTAACGTGCATAAAATGTTAGTATGAAGTTAATATTCGACACAAATAAGATTTATATAAGTAGAAACAAAATTGCCAAATTTTATGAGAATTGGTCTATAGTTTACCATAGCTCCCATATAAACTCACTTCCTGGAATCGCCCTAAAGTGCATAAAATCATATAGATGTTAGCATCAACGCATTAATCTGTATTTGCACATTTTAATTTACATTTAGTAAAAGTGTTGGTCTGAAATTGGCCACAGGGTAATATAAGTCCCCTTCCCGAATTTTTATGCTCATACACACGGTGTAGGGTATATGGTCGGTCTTGCTCTTTTTATACCCACCATCAAAAAGATAGGGGTATATTGATTTTGTCATTCCGTATGTAACATGTCGAAGGAATCATTTAATACCCCATAAAGTATATATTTTCTGGGTCCTGGTTCGATTCTGAGTCGATCTAGCTATGTCCGTCCGTCTGTCTGTCTGTTGAAAGCAGGATAGGGCTCGAACTGGCTGTCTGTCCATGTTAACCTTGCGAACAAAGTACAGGTCGCAATTTTTAAGATATCTTGATGAAATTTGACATGAATAATTATTTTGGTACAAGGATGAAGCCTATTGAAATTGGTTATGATCGGCCCATTATTTCACCTAGCTCCTATACAAAGGTCTTCCCGGAATAGAGGTTTAACGATCATAAATGGCTTAAATATAGCAATATTTTAATGAAATTCAGTGCAATATTCGACACAAATAAGTTTTATTTAAGTAGAAATCACAGTGCCAAATTTTATGAGGTTCGATCCATAACCTCATTAATTTTCTATTTATATTGAGAAAACTAAAGTAAATTAAGGTTATATTTTTATAATCTTAAAACACCATATCCACGTGTATCTTAATTGACTGTGAAATCACGTGCCACAGCAGAATTAATTTTGATTTAATTCAAAACATTTTAAACTCAATTTACTAAAAATCAGTAAAGAAATATTTAGCAAAAAAACATGTGTTTTTTCATATTCAAACGATCAAATTTCTCTTAACATTAATAAAATTGATTAATAGCCCCTAATCAATCAAAATATTTATGTAAATTTACCCTATTTGAAAAATCGAAATTAAAAATAAAATTATCATGACATTTCAAATTTCAACTTTAAACAAATTGAAGTATTTATGGCTGCATTCGATAGGCCTACAACAAATTGTTACAACAATAAATATTTTGCTTTTTTTGTAATCACATCTTAAAACTAGTTTAACAAGTGAAAGTATCTTCCATAAGACAAACAAGACAAATGACCAATTCCTACTCCAAAATACAAAAAAAAAAAAAAAAAAAAATTCAAAACTAACAACAGCAACAAATCAACAATTCGTGGTTCAATGAATTGCGTCTCTGCAAATGGAAGTAAATTTTAGTTTGCAGGAAGAAATATGAAAAATTGTAAAACTAAAATAAAAGAAATACTTTAATATAAAAACTGCAATTTAGCAGCAAATTGTTTTTAACGCTAATTTTAATTTGTTTTTTTTTTTACTATTGCTTATAACTAATGTAATAATGTGGTTTGTATTATAAAAAAATGTATTATTTTTAGCTTTAATTTATATTTAGTTTTTTGTTTGCTTTTTTTTGTGCAACATTATTATTGTGGTATTTTACTTGTAATCTTTAGTATAAAATGTAAATATTAGACTACTGTGTAGCAGACTTTAGGTAAATGTTTTTATTTTTTATTTGCCATCATAATTTATTGAGTAGTCTAGCAAACAGACTTTAAAATAATGACGAAATAAAGTGTGGGCTCATATTTTGTGATTAAGTAAATTTATCAATGAGAATTTTTGTTGGTTTTGTTTAATTTGAAAGCTTAAATCAATTTATTGTGGGTCAGTTTGTGTGGCAATAAAGTTGTAGACATAAATTTTGAAAAAGAAAAAAATTAAAATTTTTGATATTTGTTTAAAGCATTTAAACAAATGAATAGAACTAAACAAACTACTTAATTTAAATATAAGGTAGTTTAAATGACTTAATTAATTCATATAAGTAGCAAATGTACCAACATAATTTAGCAATACAATATTTTGTGATATTAAAAGTTCTTAAATGGTTCACGAAATTAATAAATATTGTATATATTATTTTACTGTTTGTTAATTTAAACACACGTGGTTATAATATCTAAAGCCTATAAATCTCCTTAGTTGAAATTACCCTAGTTCTCTAGATAAAACGTAATACATATAACGCGCAGTGCACCCGCTACATCATTAGCGTAGACCTTTTTAAATAAAAATCATACTATATTATAAATTCATATTGTGTTTTATTAAGTTATAACTTTATAACTATAAATTTTTGAATAAAATTTCTAATAGCTTAAACCAGAGAGTAACTCATAGAGGCGAAAACCTCGATTGACAGTTTAAAAAAAATAAAAAATATTGTTTTGTAAAAAATGTGTTTTTATTTTCTTTTAGCAACAACAAAATGTATTTAATTACATGTATTTTTTTTTGTTATAAGTTAGACTTTTGACAACCAACTTATGTCTTTGACAATTAGTTTCGTCTCTTGTTAATCTTTAACTTAAGCCCAGTGCGTTTCGCTACTCCATCGTATTGAAAAAAAAAACATCGAAATAAAATTCAAAAAACAGACAGACAGACCAACAAACAGAAATTCACTTTTATATTTAAACGATAAAATAGCATTTAATCCGATCTTGTGATACTCCTACATTTATTATGGGAACAGTTATAATATTGGTGTTGTATCAGTATTTAAAACAATAAACTTTCTAAATATTTTTGTTACCAGTTTCTTAAATCTTCAAAGGTTCAAAATCTACCAAATTATTTTTATGATATTTTAGTAGAGAATAATGTTACTAATAGGGCTTGTGGGGGGAAAAGTAAACCCTTCGGAATTCTTAACCACATAGGACCATATATATTTAAGTTCATATTTCAAGGTTCAATAATCATATGTATATGTCAGCAAAAAGCAAAAAAATATATATATATATATATATATATATATATATATATATATATATATATATATATATATATATATATATATATATATATATATTTTGTGAAAAAAGTACCAATTTCCAAAAAGTAACAAACTTGTATTCGCCAATTTTCGATAAGGTATTAATTTGATGCACACTTTATGTCTATGCTTACAGAATTAAAAGATAGATTGGGTGCCAAAATCCGTTTTCTCCCTTAAAGAGCCGATTTTCAAAAAAGTACGAGACACCTGTCTTTCTTATTTTTTTGTATTTCTATTTGTTTAAGAGATATAAGGTTATCGATTTTACCCGCTTTGCCCCCTTAACATTCGAATTTAAAAAAAATTCCGTCTTAATAGATCTATTTGATGGGAGACCAATCTACAGTCCATATATTACCTTTCTAGCTTTAACCATTTGGGCAATGATGAATCAGTAAGTACGTCAATCGCTCAGTAACGTTACTCCTTTATATATATATATATATATATATATTTATATATATTTATATAGATAGATAGAGAGACAGATAGATAGATAGATATATATATATACATATATATATATATATATATATATATATATATATATGTATATATATATATATATATATATATATATATATATATATATATATATATATATATATATATATATATATATATATATATATATATATATATATATATATATATATGTATATATATATATATCTATCTATCTATCTGTCTCTCTATCTATCTATCTATATAAATATATATAAATATATATATATATATATATGTCATGGCGATAGTTTGGGGACAGCAAAATTATTAACTTTTTTTTATCGAATAGTATACATTTCGACAATTTTGGAACCCAAATTCAATATTTTTCTCCAAAACTTTATACAAGCCTTTAAAAAATAGTTTTTAATAAGCACCGTCTATTTTGGGGACATTTATTTACGGTGTGTTTACTATGGGTACATGTCCTAATAATACACTCTGTGTATATGAAAATTTAGGTTGCCATACTTTCACAAAATTATTGCGAAATTTTACGCCGTACTTTTTTTTTGATACTGACATGGAAGTTTGCATTCAATTTATTTAGTGTTATCAACACCATAAAGCTTTTATTTACACGCTAAATTTCAGCAAAACAGCGACTTTTTTCATAAAAACCGCAAAAAGGTGTGCTGAAAACGAAATATTACAACACTCATTTTATTTTAGTTTTGTTATGAATAAAAACACACAAGATAGTCAGTCTCGCACGAGCATTCAAGTAAGGAGGTTGTGTTACGCTCGTAGCTTGAGATACACTCAGAAATGTTTGATGTCAAGTAGGAGTAATTTTAATGTTTCTTGTTTGCCAAAATATGATTTTTTTATTAATTAAGAAATAATGATTATAATTTCCTACAATTAATTTTGTTTAATTTTTTATTATAAAATAAAAATATTTTTTAATAAGAAATTAAAATCTTAATAATTATACATATTTTGTCCAAAAAATAAAAATGTAAATTAAAATTAGATCGTAATTTTTATGATAACTATGATAATCGTTGCGATCTCTGGTTATTACTATTCAAATTCTAAACTAGTATCTTGTATTTCCATTTACAAGTCTTGAATTGCCGAAGAAATTTTCAAAATTAAATTGCTATAAAAATAATGTTATTTTTTTGGTGTATCATTTCATAATAGGACAGTAAAACAAAACATACACAAACATAATTGTGAATGTATGAGTGCGGCGATCGCTGGTGTAGTGCCTATAAAGAAGTAGAAACGGGATTTTGTTTGTTTATTTACTAATGGATAAATATGATCACGTATGTTAGTGTAGGGCTATGCTATGTGTTTTGTTGTTTTAAATGTAGAAATACTTCAATCCGCACCGAACTAGTAATGCCTTTTTTAACGGCATATGAACTTATGTAAATATACTTTCAGAATAAAATATTGCTGTTTATGAATATTTTGTTTTTGTATATAAAAAAAAAAATAATAATAACTTTTTGTTTAGAAAAAGGAAATAAAAAAACTTTTTTTTATCTCAAAATAAATGTTAAAATAATAGTTATTTAAAAAAATATATTTCATTGACAATTTTTTGTTTCAAATAAAAAACGACAAAAAAAAACTTTTATTTATTATTTACTTTAATTTTTGCTAAAAAAAGTCCTAAAAAGGAAAAATATATGTGCTATTAAAAGTGAAGAAATATAAATATTTTTTTTTTTTTTTTTTTTTTGTAATAAAAATTTCTAAAATTAAAAATTCTCTGTAAAAACATTTTTTTATTATTATTTTTTTTTTTTTTTTTTTTTTGTTTAATTGCAGTTTTTTTAATGAAAAGAACGTTTTTTAAACATTATAAAAATATATACAAAAAACACAAAAGCAAATTGTCTGCACATTTTGTAAAATATATAAAAGCAAAAAATAACAATTATTAGTTTATCAAAAATACAACTATAAAATATAAATTGACCACTTCGAAATCATCCAAAAATTTGTCTTAGAAAGGTATAAGCACTTCGGTGCAGATCAAAGTATTTCTACTTGTAAAACAACAAAACATGTATGATATGCCCTACAGTAATATAAACGCTCATATATTCCATTAGTAAATAAACAACTAAAATTTCTGTTACCACTTTTTATTTCAAAAACATTATTTGTTTCTTTCAATTTGAAATAAAGATCTTTATACAGTCGAACACGGTTATAACAAACTATGGCTATAGCGAACATTTTTCTTCGGTCCCTTTGATTTTACCAACATTTTCCATACAAATAACTACGTTTATAATGAACACGGTTATAGCGAACTATTTTTATAACGAACACATTTTTATGGTCCCAAGAATAATTATTCATACAAAACTCTCACAAATACTTGTTTTAGATAAATAAAATTAGACATTTCAAAGTATTTAAACAATTTAAAAACTAACACAAATAACTTATTTCTATTTAAATTATTGGATAAATGGAAATAATTTTCATTAATTTCAATTTAAATTATCGGCAAATAAAAGATGAATTTTATATTTATAGTTGTTGACCTTTTTAACATAACATAGTTATCGAAAAAAGCTAATAATAAAACTGAAATTATCTGAGGATTAAACTCTAAATATTAGAAAATCGCCATTCCTCAAAAAGTAAATATTTCAAAACATTCCAATTTAAAAACATCGGTAATAAAAGAAAACATTGAATTAGTATAAAAATATATTTAGTCTCAATTTGCCATTTGTGAAATGAATGCAAAAAAATATTATTCCCATTTTTAAAGGGTTTAGTTATTGTAATGAAGTACGTGTCGAGAAATATATATATATATATTTTTTTTTTCCGAATTTTACGGATATAACGAACTATGTTTATAACGAACTAAATACATCATTCCCTTCGAGTTCGTTAATTCCGTGTTAGACTGTAACATGAACAAACTCATATATGTGTGTGTGTTTTCTTTTTTTTTTTATTTCTTTCAGTGTTACCGGAGTCGATAGTTCACATTACACAACCAAAGCCTTTAAATTATCAAAATTTTTAGAAAATTACACAAAAATGTAAACTTTTTAAAAATTAATTTTATTAAAAAAAAAATTTAACAGAAAAATATAAAAAAAATATATTAATTTTTCTTAGCTCTATAATCTCTAAAACATAAAAATCCCAGCAAAAAAGCTCTGAAAAAGACCTGTAAAGACAATCCTTTTTTGTGGTACTTTTTATGAATTTTGTTAACTGCTTCTCATAAATTGATTGTTTATAACATTATTTAATAAAAATTTTGTTTAATATTATGATCAGACACATTAGTTTTTTACTTGTTTTTTAGAAACACAATAAGTTTAAGCATCACTGTTCACATATAATTTTATTGTGTTTTTCCTTTTAGCCTGTTTTTCGTTTGCCAAAATATTTTAAAAAATTGTTGATTTAACTAAAAATTTCATAGACAAACACTTTCTAATTAAAAAAATAAAACTTGTAAACAAATAAAATTTGTGAACAAATATGAATTTGATTCATAATTTTTAATATTTTGTTTTGAAAATTTTTACAAATTCTTTTCTATGTACTAAAAATACTAAAAACTTCTTCCCTGTATGGAAATTTAGTATATTTTTATTGTGTTATTTTTATTGTGTTTTGAGCATTACTTTTTTTGGAATTCAGTATTTCATTTGCACATTCTTAAATCTCTAAATTCATTATCCAAAAATTATACAAGAAATTTAAAATTGTCCAATTTTTGGATAATTATACAGAAATCGGCAACACTGATTTCTTTATAAGAAATACACACATGTATAAACACATGTACTTAAACCAGCTCCCTTTAAACATTTGGAAGATAAATTTGTTGCCAATCTTCCAGACGTCACTTCTTAGTGGCTTCTAGATGATTGTCGGAAGATTGTTCGAAATTTACAAAAACAAAATACATTGCTATTGCGCAATAATCGCCCAGACGTCACTTCTTAGTGACTTCCAGATGATTGTCAGAAGTGTGCAAGAAATTTACAAAATCAAAATACATTACTATCGTCCTTTGATCTTTTAAAAGTATGCTTTGAAGTCACTTCTGGAAGATAATAAGATGAAAATTCAAATTTAACAACAACAAAATACATTTCAATTGCCCAATAATCTTCTGGGCGTGTGTTGGGAAGATTGTCAGTTTTTTTATGAAAAGAAAACAACACAATAAAAAAGCAGGTAAAATCGTACATTTCAGTAATAATTTAACTTTGGTACAGTTTGGCTGCAATATTAAACATAGAAAGAAAAATGTTCCTTATAATTATATAAGTGTTTTTTATTGTTAATAATATCATAATTTGGAAATTATTAACAAAGAAAATTATTATTAGAAATAAAAAGAAAAATTTTCCTGATAATTACATAAGTGTTTTTTATTGTTAATAATTTGGAAATTATTAACAAATAAAATGTTTAAAAGGTAAGTAAATCTTCTTAATTTTTTATTTGGTAATATCGGATTTTACTCACAATTTATATAAATTTTAGGAAAAACTTCATTAAACAAACATGTATTTTCATATTTAAAGAAGTTCAAAACTTTGCCTGTAAAAATGTCTTGCCGCATTCTTTATACAAAAGGTAATCTAAATACAATTTAACTATAAAATTATTATTAACCTTCTTTTCTTCTTTCAAAGGTACCGAATTTGACCAGAAATTTCTCATGAAGATTTTATTATTAAATGCAAAATTAATTTATATGTGAATTATTTATTGTGTAGTTTTATATGTATAGATAATTGTAAATAAAGATAATTATGAAATATAAAAAAAAATAAATTATAAATACAGAAATAAAAAAATTAAAAAATCATCTTCTAGAAGAGACTAAGACGACACTTCTCTGATCATCTTCCGGGTAACGTCCAGAAAAGTCTTCTTCGACACTTCCAGAAGTGTCTTCTTCGAGTCGTCTGGAAGACACTTCCACGAGGAACAGTTCTTCCCGACGGAAGATGATTTTAATGATACTTTGGCAATAGTCGTAGCGATGAGTTTCAACTTCGGGAAGACTCTTCTTAGCCACTTCCGCAATAGAAAATGTTTGCAGGGAGTGATCCCCACACTTATACATTCACATTTTGTTAATGTGTGTTCTGTATAACTCTCCCGCTCTGAAATTATACACCAAAAAAATATCTTCCTTTTTATAGTAAAATTATTTATAATAAAATGGAAATGAAAATAAAAGATCTTGTTTTTTGTATAAAAAATAAAAATTTATAATTCTTTCAAATTAACCATAAAATTTTAATTAATAAATGATATTATTTTTAGTAAAAATTAAAAATATTCATATTTTGATTCTTATGTACCTCACTACCACATAACATTAAACATTTTTTATGAGTGTATATCAAGCATCAAGCGATAACACAACCTACTTCGTTGAATGCTAGTGCTAGACTGAATTGATATGTGTGTTTTTTATTCATATCAAGAGAATAACACAAGAGACAAAACGCACGCGTGCGTTGGTTTTGGGGAACACTGACTTAAACTCTCTCTCTCTCTGTTTTGGTGGTGGATTTTGAGCAGGGCTGCCAGATTTGGGGTTTTAACCCCAAATTAGAGAAATTTTTGGTGCAGAGAAGGATGAAAATTTTGATTTGAGGTTTGGAGAATTTGTTGAGGATATTAAAATTATAATGGGGAATTTTTAGGGGAAATTTGGATAAATTTGCAGCTTTTGTTAATAGAATTGGAAAAATTCTGTGTAATTTTAGCAATAATTTTAATGGGTTTAATCTGGCATCGTTGAATATCTCATTAATTTCATGATATCATTCATATATTTGCATTTTCAAAATTTTTTAAAGGTTTGCTTAAATGAAAGAGGTTCCCGCTTCCTTAAAGTTAGCAAATTCTTCAAAAAATACTTCTTGGTCTATATGAAGTGACCTTACTATCAAATAAAAAAGATTTAAAACGATAACCAATGCAATTGATTTTGGCTCAGAATTTGAGAACGAGCTGCCAAAATGCACATTGGTAAATGAAGACATTACAACTTTAAAGCAGTATTTAAAAAAATTGATTTTTGAAATGGCGAATAGATTACCTGAAAATTTAAAAATGTTTTAACTTTATAATTATTTTGATAAAGAGAAATTAACGTAATAGCGCAACCAAATCTCTGTGTGATACAAAATGTGTTGATTAAATTTATATACCAACATATTCCAATTGATGTTTATAAGACTCAATGGAAAAAACTTCCTTTTACTAAATGGTACGAATATTTTGATAATGATTTTCTATCTAATTTACTAGAATTTTAGCCAAAAGTATACAATTTTAAATATGCTGAAGGTACATACTACTATAAATAACATGCACAGGCAGTTCTTAATATGCTAACGATCCGATGATATTATGCATTTTTGAAATACATATGAATTTATTTATTTATAAATACTTATCCAAAAATTATCTCTTTTAATACAAAGTACAAATATTTATTAAAAACAATAAAATTGAATTGTTTTGAATTAAAAATCGTGTTTTTTTTTTTTTTTTTTTCTTTTTGGGGTTTCTTGGGGAATTTTTTTTTTTTAAATTTGGGGTTTACCAAAAAAAGTATCTGGCAGCCCTGATTTTGTGAAGTATTGTGAGCGAAAATTACGTCGTGTCTATATTAGAGAAATTTCTATCAAGACAAACGTCAAATTTTTGTTTGAGTTGCAGATAATTTTTTATCTCTGTCAATTATAGTGGAAAACGTATGTCAAATAAAGGCCGGATTAGTTGGTTGTTTATGTGATGTTGATGTACCGTTTATTTACGGGAAGAATTTTGTGCAATTACCCAAAATTAATAACGTGACATATGTTTTTGGCATTTGTTACGTACCGTCTATACTAGCCTTTTTCTTGTTCGCACAAGAACAAAACGTCGGCAGAGCAACACACACAATTTTTTCCCTTTTGTTTTCAGTGGGCAGAACATTTGTCGAACAAATCATAATTTTTTGTTTGCCGTCAGTGTCACTTCGGTACTTTTACATGCAGCGCCTCTTCTTCCGCATGCAAAATGACGTTTGATGGCAGACATGGTTGCTCGAACAATTGTGCGAACAACGGTGTGCGAACAAGAACAAAACATGAACAACTTAGGTCCACACTATCCAAATGCATGTGCGCACAACATTTTGTTCAATGTGCGAGCATGAAAAAGGCTCATGTGGACGGCAAATTATAAAAAACACAGTTACCAAACTTATTTGCTAGAAAAAACCTAAAAATGCAACTCTGATTGAAATTAAACATGCCAAATATTTATCTATTTAATTGTTTGTGTATTTAATTATTTTTGTTTATTTATGTCTTCGTTTATTTAGTGGTTTTTCTTTTTTATTTCGTTAAGTATTTGTTTTTTTTTGTAAGAAAAAAGTGATTGTTTGGCAACACTGCTAACAACTGTCACGGAACAACGCAAGAAAATTCTGTTTTCAACAGAATCAGACATCACATCAACGTCAAGTTTCAATAATTGTTAGCATTACAATACAAGCAATATAAACGATCAGCTGTTTCCTTCGCGGGAGGAAACGTCACATAAACAACCAATTCACGCTTAAGCCATGCAAAAAGTACCAACAACAATCAAGATGGCGTCTTTTACTAAGCATTATCAAGACAAAGTTGTCAGAGCTCGAGCGCTGACAATTTTCTTTTAACGCTGCAATAACACTGACAAATTCAGTCTACATTAGACAAATCTTTATCTTGATAAAATTTAGACGTTTGTCTTGATACAAATTTGTCTAATGTAGACTCAGTTATATAAGAGCGGCAGTGTTACCGGAGTCTATGATTTATATTATACAACTAAAGCATAGAATAGAACTAGAAATTTATGTGAGAGCAACCATATACTAAATTTTCAAAAAATTTACTAATTTTTTTGAAAACGCAAAAACAAAATATATGTGACTACATGTATTTTGTTGTTGTATGAATTAGGTTTTTGACAATTGAATTAGGTTTTTTTCTCTCACATAAATATCTAATTGTTAATCTATGACCAAAGCCTTAAAATTTTCCAAAATTTAAAAAATTATACAAAAATTTAAATTGTCAATTTCGAACCCAGCAAAAACTTGGTAATGACATGTAGTTACGGATGTAGTTACTTTGTAATGTTAACAACATACTGTCTGTATTACATAGAAGTTGTTTAGTAACTAATTATTTATAACCCGAGTGTAAATAATTATTTATGATCAGAGTTTTGAAAATATTAATTTTTATTGATCTTTATAATGCAGTTACCTATTCATATATATAAAGGCAAAATTTGTGTATGAATTAATTGGTAATCTAAAATAGTTTATTTTTTTACATTTATTTTAATTAAATTTTTGGTTGTTTTTAAATTTTTTAAATTAAAGTTTATAAAATCTTTTTACAAAAAAAAAAAAAAAAAAAAAAAAAAACAATTTTATGTCGTGACATTTCGTCACTTATTTACAACCTAAAATGTAACTAGTTTCTATTGTTATTACTAATCATAACTTCAGTAATGCTTTAAAATCAATGCGCTATTTAACAAATGGAAGTAATTAGTTATTGTAATGACATCTAAGTAATGTATAGGGTAAGTAGTTGCTTCTAATGTCATCACCGTGTTAAAATAATGAGTTATTCAGCTAATGTGTAAGTAGTGAAGAGCCATTATATTAGCTTCTTAACTCATTACATGGCTACCAAAGTTTTTGCTGGGAACGTAAATACTCGAATAGAATTTTAAAACTATGTGTTTTTCATAGATATTTTTAGTGCGAGTGTTAACGGATGTTATAAACTTTTTATTTTGCACATAAAAAAGAACCTAGGTAATTCTACCAAGCCCTGCATAAGTAATTTATTTTGATGTAAAAAGAGAAAACTAAGTTTAATTACCTAAGATAATTGTTAATTTATACAATAAATTTTTTGGTAAATTACTAATTGTCATTATCAATATATTTCTTACAAATGTTTTGGGTACTCATTTATCTCCCTAACTCACTTAAAATCGTAAATATTTCCTATACTATTTACCCGATTGTAAAGATTTAAGTGTCAATTGAAAGCTCTTATTGATGAATTTATAAAAATAAAATATAAAAGTTTCATTAACGCAACTTTTTTAAATATTTTTTAATTTCTAGTACAAAAAAAATTTTTTTTGGTGAAAATATTTTTTCTTAATAGCCGGCCTTCGGCCGGGCACAAGAGTTTTTAACTATGTGATATGTCCAAAAGCGGCTTCTCTAACGTAATTCTTCCTTTTTACCCAATTTTTTTTATATGAGTTTCTTATGGTAATACGATTTTCAAAGCCCTACAACTTCCAAACTATTGAACTAATGTTTACATCATTATTTTCACCGTTAAAAGTATTATCAATGTCGAAAAAATCAAATAAATTGGAGCATAATCAGGGAGGTAAATTTATATCATGTTTTGTGTTGTTAATTGGAGTGTTTGCAGTTTGGACAAATACTTGAAGCATGTTTTTAGAAATATTAAAAATGTTTAATTTTGCCAGTTATGTTGTGTATTTCTCTAACTTTCTGTGGTGTCTAGTAGTAGTGAAAACGTTGCGGAGTGAAAGAGAAGAAGAAGCATTAAAATCAATTTCAGCCGTAAATTCTAATTATTTACGTGGAGTCCATATTGAAGAAATTTTTATCAAAACAAACATAAAACTTTTGCAGATCATTTCTTATCTCTATCAATTGTAGGGGAAAACGTATGGCATAATATATCATGTAAAAAGTACAAACAATAACGTTAAGATAAATTTGTCAGGGATCGAGCACCGACAGTTTTCTTTTACATAGTAAATTTCTTTTACATAGAAAATTTTTATCAAGACAAACGTCAAAAATAACGCGAATTTATGGAATTTGCACAACTGTTTATTATAGTTTTATGTATGCTGTAACAACCAAAATACCTTGTATAGATTCGCACTGATTTTAACGTTTGTCTTGATTAAAATTTGTCTAATGAAGATACTATGTTAACGCTGCAATAATACTGACAAATTCAGTCTACATTAGACAAATGTTGCTACGACCCCCATTTGGGAATTCTTGATATACAGTACTGTGCAGAACATAAGCAACAAAATTAAGGTTATCCTTAATGTTTAATTATTTTTGAAAGTATTCAATTATCAACAAAACTATTTTCATAACATTGTTAACACATTTGGGCACAAACAAACTTTTATACTTTAGAAGATGTAAATTTGTTTCCTTTTGCAAAAACGAGAAAAATACTATATATTCTCTATTTGAAAGTGTGCATATCAAAAGCAACAAAATTTCCAATTGTAATAATTTACACAAATTTTTAAAATTTATTGCGATTTTTTTTTAAGTAGTATACATTTTATAATAAAAACATATGAATACCGTATTATTTATAAATTTTTTTGTTTTGTTTTTTATTTTTTTTTTATTTTACTTATAGTTGTTTTAATAAAAATTATGATTTGTGATAATAAATTTCAATGCAACAAATTTTAAGTTTATTTTGAATAATAAAAGTTGAAGTTACTTTGTTTTATAATACAAATTATAGAATACTTCCTAATTAAGATATACAAATGTATGTAAAATTATGACTTTTCAGTGCATGTAAAACTTCCGCTAAAAACTTCGCTCATTTATTATTAAAAATAAATAGGTAACACGCTGTAAAAATGTATTTGCCTACAGAGATGGGTATATAGTCTCAAAGATTTAATATATACTCTGCTCAAAGTCAAGCAATATAGCACTGCTAACTAAAAAGCTTATAAAAAAAGGCACAATTTCCTTTTCTGTTTTTATAAAAGAAACAATTTACAATTTTATATAAATAGGTTGCTTTCTTCCTAAAATCAACAAAATTAATCATATTATATTTAAAACAATATGACTATGACACTATGACTGGATTCGCAACGTCGCGCAACCCGGTATATTGTCAATGTGTACATCTTAAACCGCACCGTACCAAAAAATGTGGCACAAAGAAGATGTAATTTTGACTGAATAAAAAATTGTATCTTAATAGGTTATTAAAAAGCACAGAATTTTCGTCATACATAGAGAAATATATTGTTTAATTCTACGTTTTTGCATAAAAAAATCTAAATGTATTTTAAAACTTTTGAAGGATTGGATTAAACGTAATTGCTTAAAATATTTTGTTAAAAAATTTTAACCATGTGATCTAATACTCAAAAGATTTTTATGAGGCAATAAATTCAAACGGAAACCATTCTAGAGAAATCAATTAACAATTTTTTCGCATTAAAATTGTTTGGAAAATATAAGAACAGAATGAATAAAAATATCAATAATAACAAACGTCAAATTCTTATCATGATAAGAATTTATCACGTGTAGATCAAATTTATTTATATTATTGCAGTGTTATGATATAACGTCGAGTCTATAAATGAGAAATTTGTATCAATCTCCATCAATTACGTAGTGTCTACATTAGACAAATTTTTATCAAGACAAATGTACACTATACAAGGTACCTAAGTTAAACAGTTAAAAGTTTTTCGTTGTTGGAGCTGTCAAACTGCATATATAAAAAAACAATAATGAGTTCGCCATATTGTTGTTTTTGTGCAACTGTTGCCACCTTTCATAAATTCGCGTAAATTTTGACGTTTGTCTGGATACAAAATATTCTAATGTAGACACTATGTTATAGCAAGAAACTTATATCAAAATAAACCATGTGAAAACTACCAACAATAACTTTGAGTCTACATTAGACAAATTTTTATCAAGACAAACGTCAAAATTTTATCAAGATAAAGATTTGTCTAATGTAGACTGAATTTGTCAGTGTTATTGCAGCGTTAAAATAAAATTGTCAGCGCTCGAGCTGTGACAACTTTGTCTTGATAATGCTTAGTAAAAGACGCCATCTTGATTGTTGTTGGTACTTTTTGCATGGCTTATTATGACATACGTTTTCCCCTATAATTGACAGAGATAAAAAATTATCTGCAACTCAAACAAAAATTTGACGTTTGTCTTGATACAAATTTCTCTAATATAGACTCGACGTAATAAAAATGGCGTTAAGCAAAGTTGAGACAAAGTTGTCATAGCTTGAGCGCTGGCAGTTTTGTTTTAACATAGGTATACAAACCATTTTTTTCATAATATGTTACAGGGAGTGTCAAATTTGTTGGCAGAAGAAAGTTACCGTTTTTTATATTATGTTAAATCTTAAACAAAGAATGTCAAATTTGTTGGCAGAAGAGAGTAACTGAGAGTAACATATTTATATTTGTCAAACATTCTGTGGTGCATACTACTAGTTGTATAAATTTCAGTAAAAACTTTCTGAAGTAAAAGAGTAGAAGAAGCATTAAAATCACTTTCAATCGTAAATTCTAAATATTTACGTCGAGTCTATATTAGAGAAATTTGTATGAAAACAATCTTCAAATTTTTATCTGAATTGCAGATAATTTTTAATCTCTATCAATTGTAGGGGATAACATATGGCATAATAAATCATGTAAAAAGTATCAACAACAATGTCAAGACAAATTTGCAAAGCTCGAGCGCTAACAATTTTCTTTTACATTGTGTCTACATTAGACAAAAAGTCAAAATAAACATATTAAATTTCATTTGTACCCCATAGTGAAATAAGAAATTAACTTCGTAAGCACATCTTCTTTCATGTGCGTACCTTGAGAAACTGTCAAATTGTTTTTATATTTTTAAGATATAAAAAAGAAGGTAACGACTGAGAATTTTTTTTCTTTTTGAAATCAATATGGCTGCCTTTTTTGTAATTTGAAGTGACAAATTTTTGTTTATGTTTTAATTTTTTTTTTGGCATTTTTACTTTTGTTTTGTTGCGTCTTTCTCCTCTTTTTTATTACATGAAATGTCAAATGTATTTTTGATTTTTTTTGTAAAGAAACATGAGAAATGACAAAATTAAAGTTGACATAAGAGATGACAATGCAAAAACAAAATACATGGGGTTTTTTTTTTTGGTGTTGTAGTTGTTGTAGAGTTGTCGTTACCTTCTTAATCTACCTTGATTCTTATGTTATATTTTTTGCCGCATTTAAGCCTAAAGGCCGGGTTAGTTGGTTGTTTATGTGATGTTGATGTTCCGTTTATTTACAGGAAAAATTTTGTGCAGTTATCCAAAATTAATAACGTGATATATGTTTGTGACATTTGTTAGCAAAAACACAGAGTTACCATAAATTATTTACTAGAAAAAGCCTAAAAATGCAACTCTGTTTAAAATTAAACATGCCAAATATTTATCTACTTAATTGTTTGAGCATTTAATTATTTTTGTTCATTTATTTCTTTGTTTATTTAGTGGTTTTTCGTTTTTATTTCGTTAAGCTTTTGTTTATTTTTAAGAAAAAAATTATTGTTTGGCAACACTGCTAACAGCTGTCACGGAACAACGCAAGAAAATTCTGTTTTCAACAGAATCAGACATCAAATCACATCAACGTCAAGTTTCAATAATTGTTCGCATTACAATACAAGCAATATAAACGATCAGCTGTTTACTTTGCGGGAGGAAACGTCACATAAACAACCAACTAATTCACGCTTAAATTACATTAGCGCATAGGCAGCAGCAGTGTGTGCTGACACAATCAACAGATATTTTAGAATGCACTGTTTGTTATTTAGTTGATTACATTTGGTCAGCAGCAGTTTGCATTGCTGTTTTATTTAGCCCTGTTTCTAAATTCACTGCTCTGCTTTCAGATTTAGAGCGAGACAAAGAGAGTGAGCAAAGAAATGGAAGACTCAAATACACGAGTAGAATAAAGCAAGATGGTGGTTGTAAATTGTCGTTGCATACGCTTAAATGTAATTATAACGGCAGCAACATGTTATTCTGACAGTGAACAGCTGTTACTGTTGCTGACTACGCGCTAATGTAATTTGCGCTTTATTTACTCTTCTTCTTCATTTTCTTATTTTCTGCTCATAGCATTTTGACATTGTGTGCAGTAGCTTTACACCATAGTATAATTATAAAGTATACTCGTAAGAACAGCTGTTTTACAATTTTTTCATTGACAAACCTCGCGGAACTGTCAAATTGTTTTTGTATTCATATGTAAATTTTTATTCGATTTTTTTTTTACTCTTTCTCTCCTTCATTCGCTAATTTTCTGTTCATAGCATTTTGACATTGTGTGCAGTAGTTTTACACTAACAAAATACAAGCAATTGTTGTTTTTGTAGATGTGCGAGCACTTTCTAATTACGCTATGCTTTACACTAACAAAATACAACCAATTGTTGTTTTTGTATATGTGCGGCCACTTTATAATTTCACTATGTTGTGCTCCATATTTTTTGTTTTGTTTTCGCCTAACTTTTTGCGATTGTGATCAACATCATACCTTTTATGCAATTTCAAATCATAATCGCCAATTTTATGTGATTCACATCTCATAGCCGAATGTCGTTTTTTAATCAACATCACTTCGTGTTGATATCAACATCATTTCGACACATATTTGGTATTCTCTAACAGATCTGAGATGACGTTGACTGTTTATCCATTATTTTTATCGACGGAAATTTAAAAATAAATTAAAAAAAAAAAAAAAAATGCGAGTAAATGGTGCGTATAAACATAGTAATAGTGTCTACCAAGATAGATTAAGAAGGTAACGACATTAAAACAGCTGAGAATTTTTTTTTCTTTTTGAAATCAATATGGCTGCCTGTGTTTTGTAATTTGAAGTGTCAAATTTTTGTTTATGTTTACATTTTTTTTGTGTTATTGCGTCTTTCTTCTCTCTTTTTACTACATGAATTGTTTTTTTTTTTTTTTTTTTTAAAGAAACATGTGGAATGACAAAATTAAAGTTGATGTAAGAGATGACAATGCAAAAACAAAATACATGGGGTTTTTTTGGTGTTGTAGTTGTCGTTATTAGAGAAATTTCTATCAAGACGAACGTCAAATTTTTGTTTGAGTTGCAGATAATTTTTTATCTCTGTAAATTATAGGGGAAAACGTATTTATAATAAGCCATGCAAAAAGTACCAACAACAATCAATATGGCGTCTTTTACTAAGCATTATCAAGACAAAGTTGTCAGTGCTAGAGCGCTGACAATTTTCTTCTAACGCTGCAATTACACTGACAAATTCAGTCTACATTAGACAAATCTTTATCTTGATAAAATTTTGACGTTTGTCTTGATAAAAAATTGTCTAAAGTAGACTCAAAGTAAAAGAAAATTGTCAGCGCTCGAACTCTGACATTGTGTCTACATTAGACAATTTTTTTATCAAGACAAACTTCAAAATCAGTGCGAATCTATACAAAGTAACCTCAGTTAAACAGATCATTATTATTTTTGTTTGTTAATGCTTTATAGTATTTTAAAAATACTAAAATCCCTCAGGTGCAAAATACATGAGAGTTGTTTTCGTTTTTTTTTTCAGATTTTTTCGTAGATCTTGATACTTTTATTTTTTTAAATTATAAATTATTTTATTAAATACTAAACAAAAATTAAATTAAAGAAAAAGTTAAATCCAAAATCTTTACTATTTACTATTACTTTACTATTTTTATGCAACGACAAGTGCACAAATTACAAGCATGTACTCATTTGTGCTACCTACTGTATGTACTTTCGTTACAAAAAGTACTTTCGGTAGAAATGCCGGTTATTTTGTGATTTTTATTTTTTCGAACAGAAATTTCGAAAATTTTTTTATTTTTACTTTTTATATTTTGATTTTTTTTTTAGCAAAAATAACTGTTATTTTTGATTTTTATCGAGCAGAAATACCGGTTATATTTGTAATATAACTGTTATTTTTTTTTATTTTTTCAAGCAGAAATAAAAGTTATTTTGTGATTTTTACCAGAGAACATAATCATCAGAATAAAGAAATTAAAAACACCAAAAATAAAAAAATAAGACAAAAAGAAAAACAAAGATGAAAATAGAAAAAATATACTCATACAAAATGAAATAAACGCAAAACAAAAAAAATTATAAAAATCCAAAATTAAAAAAGAAAAAATAATAAAAATTATATATTAAAAACACTATAACAATAAAAATTAATAAAATTTGAAGTTTCAGAAAACGATTACTATTTCTGCTCAAAATATAAAAATCGTAATATAACTGTTATTTATGCTCGAAAAAATAGAAATCATAAAATAGCCGGAACTTCTGCTGGAAAAAATAAAATGAAATAAAATAAAATAAAAATCAAAATTTTAAAAAGTATATCACTTTATCTATACAATGATATGTTTGAATCTGTTTTCCCAAATTTGGTTGCTACTGCTTTTTTTGTTAAAAATTTCAAAAATAACAGTCATTTTCCGTCCCTGATTTTAATTAAAAAAAACTTTAAATTTTAATAAAAAGTATTTTTTAAATAGAGTATAAATTATTAATAACGAGCTGTAAACCCGCTACTTCGTTAGCGGAACTTTTTTTATAAAAACCATACTGTATAATAAATTTAAACTAAGATTATTTAAACTAACATGCCTATTCACAGAAAAATTGTGACTGTAAAATAGTCATAAAACACAAATTGTGACTATAGTCTTTAATTTTCTATTCACAAACAAAAGTGTATTAATATTTAGTTTTAAAATTAAGACCTGATTTGTAGGCAGTCATAAGAATTGTGACTATCATAAGAAGACATTTTAATTGAAAATAAGAAATATGAAAATATAAAAAAATGTGTTGTAGAAAAAACAATGCATACATACATATTTGAAATAATTGAGAGCCAAAAAGCGATAAAGCATATATACAACACACTCTTACTCACATTTTCTGCAGATTTTCATCAAATTTTGCAGTATTCTTTGCAAATTATCATTCTTCCCTAAAAATTTAAAATTTTTTAAAAAAATTTTTATTCTTAATATTTATTTTTAATTGACAAGAAAAGTCAACATTTTTAAATGTTAAGCATATTTTGTGACTATGTTAACAGAATATGAAGTTACGACCGAGTCACAAGTATAGTCGTAACTTTTAGTCATAATAAAATTGTGACTTTTTTAAGACTTTTTCTATGAATAGGCATGTAAGTCATCCATAAATAACAATATCTCTTTAATTTCAGGTTTCTAATCTTAGAATAATGAAAAATAAATATCAGAATTACGAAAAAGTATATTAGAATAAACAAAAAGATCACAAAATTCATTTTAAGGTTTAAGGTTCTTATAGATTCGCATTCATTTAGGACCACATATCTTTAATTTCATGTTTCTAGATTCATAATTATAGAAAATTCAAAAAGTATCATTAGAAGAACAAAAAAGTACCACAAAGTCCCCTCTATGGATTCTTATTAACTGGGCACTACATGTCCTTAAATTCATGTTTTCAGGTTCATAATAATAGAAAATTAAAAAAGTACCATAGGAACAACAAAAGAAGACCACAAAGTCCCTTCATATGGATTCCAATTCTTTTAGGAGCACATATCCTTATTTAATGTTTCTAGATTAAACATTACCGAAAATTAAAAAAGTACCATTAGAAGAAACAAAAAGTACCACAAAATCCCCTCTTATGGATTCACATTCACTTAGGACTACATATCTTTAATTTCATGTTTCTAGGTTCATAAATACAGAAAATTAAAAAAATACCATTAGAAGAACAAAAAAAGTACCACAAAACCCTCTCTTATGGATTCTTATTCACTTAAGACCACATATCTTTAATTTCATGTTTCTGGGTTAAATATTATAGAAAATTCAAAGAGTACCATTAGAACAAAAAAGTACCAAAAAGTCCTCTCTAATGAATTCTCATTCATTTAGGACCAAATATCTTTAATTTTATGTTTCTATGTTAAATATTATAGAAAATTCAAAAAGTACCATTAGAAGAACGAAAAAGTACCACAAAGTTCTCTCTTATGAATTCTCATTCACTTAGCACTTCATGTCCTTAATTTCATATTTCTAGGTTAAATATTATAGAAAATTCAAAAAGTACCATTAAAATAACAAAAAAGTACCACAACGTCCCCTCTTATGGATTCTCATTAACTAAGGGCCACATATCCCTAATTTCATGTTTCTTGGTTCATAATTATAGAAAATTCAAAAAGAACCATTAGAACAACGAAAAAGTACCACAAAGACCCCCCCTTATGAATTCTTTCCGACATCGGACCATGCGTTTTTAATTTCATGTTTCTAGGTTAAATATTACAGAAAATGCAAAAAAGTACCAATAGAAGAAGAAAAACGTATCACAAAGTCCATCCTCTTGAATTCTTACCCACAGGACAATGTATCTTTAAGTTCCACAAATTCCGCTCTTGTGAATTCTTATCTACATTTTCTTAATTTCATGTTTCTATGTTTAATGTAATTGAAAATTCATTATTAAGTTTGAATAAAATGTAATTTCCTGCCTTTACCCCTTTTTTTGGTACTTTTTTTCACCCATCGAAGTATCAAAAAATTGTACTCCAATAAATGTAGTGGTATTCCATATTAAAATACTCATATGAATATTTCACCAAATATAAAAAAATGTTTTATGAAAAAAAAAAAAAAAATATCAAAAATAGGTACGATTTTTACCCCTTAAACGTTTGAATTTCTAAAAAGTACCAAATTTGTATTTCTCATCTTTTGATAAATTATGAATACGACATAAATTTTATCTGCATGTTGATTAGTTTAAAAGATACATATGGTGCCAAAAAAGTACCAAAATACAGTTTTTACCCGTTTTCTCCCTAAAACGGACGATTTTCAAAAAAGTACCAGACACCTGTCCAATTATTTTTTAAATGAATAACGATAACTATTCAACTTTTTTTTGTATCATTATTAGTTTGCGAATTATAAGGTTACCGATTTTACCCGTTTTTATCCTTTTTTACCCCCTAAACATTCGAATTTCCAAAAATGTGGGATGATGAATCAGTCAGTCAGTAATGTTACTCTTATATATATATAGAAGATAAATGGTATATTATTAATAAGTTATACATTTATAGAACATTTACATTGCCTTAGAACCAAAAAGTACTTTCTTGTACACTATCTTAATAAAAATTATAGTTTATTTTTAATTTCTCTCAATTAACCATAATTCCAGTACAAAACAATATTAACATATCAACAAAACCGTATATGTAGAGATTCATGAATTACAAATGTTGTTTTTTAGAAATGATGCTAACACACACCAATACTTACAAATAACATGATGGCGTGTTTTTGTTATGTCAATTTATAAGAAAAGTTTGACACTTCAACTACATTAAAGCAATATAAAAAAATTACCACAAGCCGAAGCCAGTAATGAAGAAAATTCTAGCGGCGTTAAAAAATTAAAATTTTTATCGGAAATGTGGCAACACCAAGAATTGATATTTTAGCAAATAATTGGAAAATTAGGCATTTATTGAGTGTCTATTAATAAAAGGATATGTAATTATGATAAGTAAGCAATAGTCAATTAATAATCAATAAAAAAAATTTTTTTGGTAAAAATGTCCTCAAAGTATCATGTCCCCAAAATATGCGTAAAATATATGATTTTTTTGGGGACTGTCCCCAAACTATGCAAATGTCCTCAAAAAATCGGGTAGATCGAAAAACTGTCCTCAAACTATCGCCATGACATATATATATATATATATATATATATATATATATATATATATATATATATATATATATATATATATATATATATATATATATATATATATATATAGAGATCGATCGATAGATAGACAGATTAACGAGGTTGTACTACATATTAAAACCCCTTTTGGACGATTTTTTTGTTTTAATCAATTTGAACAAATGTTGTGATATGCTAATGTTAAAATTTACAATTTTGTATCATTTTATGATTGTGTTTATAGTAACTTATTGAACAATAATATGAAAAAAAAAAACACAAATCAAATCAACTTTAATTTATATCTACAGAATTTTTTTTTATCAGATCAATAGTTTCGAAGATATTAAACAAATTTTTTGAAAAAACATTTACACATTTTTATGGAATGGAAGTAGGGGTAATCCTGTACCCATAGCCTTATAAAAGTGAACTAAGGAACGTAGCTTGAGGAAGTTTGCAAAGGAACATCCCAGAAACCGTTTAACATAAAGAGAAATATGATTTCTTCGCCTTACATTGTAAACAAAACGAACAATAGTATTTACAATTCGATTTAGCCTTGATAAGTTTGCAGAAATAGTGCCTGTAATTACTTCAAGACCATAAAAAACTTGAGACATAAGCAAAGAGTATGACAACCTATATCTAATATGTTGTGGATAAAATATATTTGTTGAATATATCTTCCTCAAGCTTTGCAGTACTCGGCAAAAAGTCTGATCAATATGAGCTTCAAAACTAAGCTTACTATCCAAAATGACTCCTAAGCACCATATTTGATTTAAAAACTCTACACGCTTTTTATTTTTTCCCCATTAAGAGACATTGAATTTAGATACGCCCTATCCGATACGATACTCAAAGTATAATTAATGTTATTTTTTCAAAACGTCAGGAAAATCACGGTTTGAACTGAAAAGCAATGTAACATCATCAGCATATAAAAACGACTTACACATAGTAGAATTAATCAACCCAGGGAGATCAATAATATAAAGTATAAATAAAATAGGGCCTAGCACAGAGCCCTGGAGAACACCTGAATTCAACTGCAATAAATTAGACTCTATATTATTTACACACACAAACTGATATCTTCCACGTAATTATGATGATTTTAACTTGCAAGCAGACATAGAAAAACCAAAATTGACAATTAACTTTTCAATCATTTTCCTAAAGTTGACATTGTTAAAAGCCTTTGAGAGATCAAGCGAAACGAGAACACTAAATCTGTCATAATTCACACCCTCTCTAATATAGTCAGTGAGATTAAGAAGAAGGGAAGTAGTGTTATGTACCTGACGAAAACCATACTGCGATTGATAAATTCTCCTCGAAGTTATTGCCATAATTTGATCTTTCAAGATGTGTTCCATTACCTTCGACAGAGCCGGAAGTATAGAAATCGGCCTCAGATCCCCAGGCCCATTTACAACTTTTGACTTAGGTATTGGGACAGTTCTAGCAATTTTCCATCCTATGGGAAATTTGGACGTCATTAATATTGAATTAAATAGATGAAGCAATAATTTAGAAATATATGCAAAAATTTGTTTAATAAATCGGATAGAAATATCATCAGTTCCGATAGAATTAGATTTTACCTTTTCCAGAGCAACCAGTAGATCACATTCTGAAATGCATTGGAAAAATAGGGTACTTCCAGAAAAATCAAAACCATTAAAGTCATCCTCAAAATCAGGTATGCTTGTTTGTCCAGTATTTACAAAATAATCATTAATCACATTTACATCTAACCCATAGAATTGATCATCATCACCAAGACATCAAAATTCCCAAATAATTTCGAGAAGTGCTGTCTTTTCTTGTTACGAATGATACTTTTCGCCCTATTACGATATTTACAAAACACTCTCCAGTTTCTAGTAGACTTTTCATTTTTGTATGCCAGAAAAGCTAAATCCCTCAATGACCTAGCAAGTGTTATATCACTTGACTTCATCCAGTCGTCGTCACTAAAACAAACTCTTTTCCTAACAATAGAAACGAAAACCATTAAGTCATGCAAAAGATTATGTATATTGAATAATAACGAGTCGACATCACTTGTATTAAAAATAATAGATTCGTTAAAGCCCGACAAAAACCGAATAATTTCATCGACATCCAAATTGTTGTAAACTCTATACTCAATATATTCCCTGAAATAAGATGTTTGAAGTTTGAAGCAAGAACAAATTATTGCGTGATGAGATAAGGTAGGATATTGATATTGTTCTGAAAAACTTAAGGTAGAATAGTCACTAATCAGCATAAAGTCAATTAACGACGTCGAATTATGTGCTACGTCAAAATGTGTAGGTCTATTATTGTGTACAATATTAAAATTTAATATCGTACACAAAGATCGAAAAGTTGCAGATTTTGAAGCTTCCAAAAGATTGTAATTAAAATCACCAACAATAATTACATGCGGGTATGAAGAAAGGAGCGAATAATGCTCAATATCAAATGAAGAAATATCGCTATGAGGTAGATAAACTACACCAAATAAAATTCTAATATTACCAAAATAAATTTCCATGAAAATAGATTCACATGCACTAGCAATAAACGTCTTAAAAACTACCTTAAATTTCAGAGAATTCGAAACAAAAACACCAACACCTCCACCTCTAGCACCCTGTCGATCATTCCGACAAAAAGTATAGCCAGGAACGCTAACTGCACGATTCGAAATATGAGGCTTTAGCCACGTTTTCAAAATTGCAAACACATCCAGCAATGATCCATTCAAAAGAAATTTTAATTCATCAAACTTAGAAGAATTAGCTGAGGGCCTTATGCTTTGGCAATTAAAATGAGCAACTTTAAGGTCATTCTTAAAGGGCAATAAAAAATTCTTAAAATGAGAGCTGCTATTAATCAGCGGACCGATATTATAGTTAGAAGACATCAAAATAGAAAAACAACATTATGATGAGGAACCGAAAGAAATATAGTAAAAGGTAATTGTACATTATCAACAATGCTATATTATAACTTATCCTGCTATCTATAAACTACCAGTCTAATATTAATGAGATCAGCAATTTGAAACAAAAATAAATTTTAAGATAATAAAAAATCAAAATGTAAATAAATCCTAATTACAGAAAATTTCATTCATTACCATGATTTATGTAGCTAAAAAGATTTGCTAATTTACAAAAGGTAGATTATATATTACTTATCGATACAATAACTGAGTATAACGTGAATACATGACATGACATAACTCAAAGTGAATTAGGTGAATACATATGATAATAATGCCATGCCATATATGAGTACTAATTCGAAGCCATACATTTGAATATGACCTTATCCTTGATGACGTGAGAAATTTATCTGCTCTATTCGAGATTTGGATACTAGGTTCCGGTGGCTTTCGATATTCTATGGTACTGAAAAATCAGTGAATCACTCCTAGGCTCCACTATCTTTGACAAAAAATTACGTGGGAAAACAAGTTAGAGTATCGATTCCTTGTTTAGGCATATGTCTTGCCATTATAAGGAACACTCGAGAATATAATGAATTTAATGAATTTTCTTAGAACAAACACAATTTCAAATATTGACTTGCGCAAAAATTAATAATAATATTAATCTTAATATTTTTTACATATAAGATACAAAAATTTAACATTAGGAGAAATTTAAAATATTGATTCAGCAATGAAATGTTTGTTAGTTAGAATGTTTTAGTAAAATTTTCGCTACGTTATATATAAATAATAAACGATTTATTATACATATAAAAATAATAAACGATAAATTTGAAAACGCTTAAAAATGTATGAGAGATACGATATTTGAAATACAATAACTTTGTTCTGGACTTGACATATTTATTTTCATAATGCTTTAATTCTTCCCCATTGTGCAGTTTTGAACATAAAACAAATATATTAATATTAGAATCAATATATATGTATATAGAGAATGATGTATAAAGTCATAAAAAGAAGCAATTTTGTAAATCAAGAAATAAATTTAAGCTACACAGAAAAAAGTAAAAATGGACTTCAATTACGAAATTTGTAATATTAATTAATTTTTAATTGATTTTGCTCCAATCATCAAAATGGTAATATTAATAACTAGAATAATTGATATTATTATTACTTCTTTTCCTTACATAGATGCAATGAGCTGAAAATTTTTGAAAATTTACTTGAATTTATGTTATTTCTGTACTTTTATAGACAAATATTTAATTTTTCTTTATATATTATTAACAGCTGTCAATTTATTAAAAAACAAAGCTGAAAACCAATTAGAAAATTAATTATATTAATAAATCATATAATTAAATTCCAATTTAAAGTTAATTAATAATTTTATTAAAAAATTATTTGAAATATTTTTTCCCGTGTACCAACATTGAATATCGACTTGAGATTAAAAAAAGTCCAGTTAATTTTGAATATGACGCAAATTTTAAATTGTACTACAAATAAAAATAACTACAACCATATTTAAAAATAATTGCAGTATAACACTTAAAATTTATTTTAAACGCAATGATGCTATTCTTTTTTTTTCACATATTTTTCTTATTTAACGTATTTTCAACATATTTTAACGAATGCCTCAAGTATGTTGAATAGCAGCATGTGATTATGTTACAATAAAGAGAAGAAATAAATTAATAAAAAAAAGAGAGGCAAGGTCAACTACATTCAACTTTTGATTGGAAAAAAATAAAAATAAACATTAACTTTTAACTATACATACATCTACATGTATAAAATAATACATATTTACATTTAAACATATAAAGCAAATTACTGTACGATATTTTGTAGTTGTTTTAAGAAAAATTTTATCGAGTTTCAAAGTGTGGCATTCAAATATGTAATTAAAATGAAGCTAATAAATAGTAGTGTTGGCTTTATAACCAGACGCATAAAGTTAAACATGTTAACAAACATACATATGATTACTCTTACTCTTACATTAGATTACATTACAATAAATATAAAATGAAATTAAAAGTCATGGGTATAACTATAACAAAAACATTGTTATTACATTTTAGTGTATTATGACAGACTGTAAACCAAGTTAGCTGCAATGAGTTTAAAGGTTTTAATTAAAACCATAAAATTTTTGTTATGACTATTTCATTTAATAGAGTAAATAGGAAATTATAATAATAAAATCTAAAAACACCTCTTTTTTGTTAAGAGTGAAAGGTGAAAAATTTATTTTATATAGTGATAACAAGTGACAATTATGAGATTTTTTTTACAAATTAGGGGTTAAATGTAAAAATTTAAGAAAAAGAAAAGTTTAACAAATTGAGTTATTGCTTGGTTAACAATTATGAATGTTAAATATTTCATAAATTCATAATTACTGTTTGAAATATTTTTTGTTGAAATAAACATTTTTAAATAATTATAAACATTTGGAAAGACTTTTACTTTTTATAATAATTGTTTTGAGTTGAGTTTTATTTGTTTTATGAATATTTAGTTTATTTGTGTGTTTAGGTTTGTTGCTTAAATCTATTGTTTTTCGAAAGAGTTTGGACTTTGATTGCGTTAAAGTGCAATTTAAAAGAAAATAATTGGTATTTAAGTTAACAAATAGTAATTTGGAAATATTTAAACATTTTTAAGAAAAAAAAAAAAAAAATTATCAAAAATTTATGCATAAAATTAATGGGTATAAAATCGTTTGCGTCAAAATGAATACAAAACGATAAAATAAAAAAATGTATCGTCTAAACAAAAAAAAAAAAAAAAAAAATCGACAAACAAATAAAAGAACATAATTTTTTTTTAAATAAACGGAAAAATAAATAGATAGATAAAATAAAAAATTGCCAAATTTACTCTACGTGCTTTTATTGCCAGGTCTTAACCAAACATTTAAGGTAGAACAAAACTTTAATTTATTATTGTGGTGATAAGCTAGTTCCGATACGCATTTCGCTGGTGCTTAAACCAGGAATACTTTCCAAATTTCCCAAACAATAAAACAATATTGCTGATATTAGGTCAGCTTTTTTGGAATCTAATTGCAAACGTAAAATCTCCTAAACGAAAAAATTCCTAAAAGCAAACCACCGCCAAAGTAAAAACTTCCCTAAAAAACAAAAAAAAAATCCTAAAATGAAAGAAATTGGAAAAAATCGCGAAAATTGGAAAAAAAACTCTTAAAATTCTTAAGAAATTGCAAAAATTAAAAAATCGCCAAATTGAAAAAAATCGCCAAAATTTAAAAAATTGTCTCAACGAAAAACGAGAGAAAAAGATATAGTCGGTCAAGCCCGACCATATGATACCCTACACCATTGTGTACATTATAATTCGGGGAGGGGTCTTTTATTAGACTTGGAGTCAAATGTGGACCGATACTCATAAGTGGAAAATAAAACATACGAATACAGAATATTACGTTGATGCTGACCTTTATATGAATTTATTCACTTTTGGGTGATTCCCGAAAGAGGGCCTTATATGGGAGCTATGGTCGATTATGGACTGATCTTTGTAAAATTTATCACAATCGTTTATATTCATATAAAACTTATTTGTGTCGAATATTAACTTGATACTAACATTTTAATGGGATTTATGCCCGTTAAAGTGATTTTCTGAAAAGGGGTTTATATGGGAGCTATGGTTAAATATGAACCGATCTTTTTAAAAATCGGCACACTTATTTAGACTTATATGAAACTTATATGTGCCAAATTTCATTAAAATATTGCTATATTTAAGGGATTTATGATCGTTAAACTCTTTTCCGGGAGGACATTTGTATGGGGGCTAGGTGAAATAATGGACCGATTATAACCAATTTCAATAGGCTTCGTCCCTGAACTAAAAGGAACCTGTGTACCAAATTTCATTAATTTTGGTTCAAAATTGCGACCTGTAGTTTGATTACAAAGTTTACATGGACGGACAGACGGACGGACATCGTTAAATCGACTCAGAGAATGATTCTAAGCCGATTGGTATAAATTAAGGTGGGCTTTAGACCAATATTTTTGGGTATTACAAACATCAGCACAAACTCATAATACCCTCCCCACCTATGGTGGTGTAGGATTTAAAAAGAAATCGGTAAAACGGACAAAATAAAAAACACCTTAACAAATATTATCCCAAAACCGGAAGAAAACAATTTCCTGACTAGAAAAAAATAAAAAAATCGCAAAAACCAAAAAAAAAAAAACACGGAAAGGAACCGAAATCAGAAAAATGGACTAAGAAAATAACCAAATTGGAAAAATTTTTAAAATCGCTTAAAACCGAAAATCGCCATAACGATTTTCAGAGTAAATTCAAATCAACCGAAATAAAAAAATCACTTTAACAGAAAAAAAAATCGCCAAAAGCAAAAAAGCCAAAATAAAAATGTAAATAAATCCGCAAAAGTGAATAAATTATGAAAATTAAAAAAAAAAGAAAAAAACTATTAAAATGAAAAAGGCCACCAAACAAGAATATCACCTTAATGGCAAAAATTTTATAAAAGAAAGACTTCCCAAAAAAATTGCTTTAACTAAAACAATTGAAAAAAATCGGCCAAAGCAAACCACCGACAAAATAAAAAACGGAAAACGGGAAAATAGAAAAAAAAAGACATATCACTAAAACGAAAAAAAAAATATTAAAAAATCGATTAACAATCGAAATCGCTAAATCGGAGAAACCTGAAAATTAAAAAAAATCGTCTTAAAGGCTCAGGAAGGAGAAAACGCCAAAACAAGAAAAATATTACTAAAGGAATACATAAAAAACAAGTCAAAGTGAATAAAATGCCAATAGGAGAAAAAGACGCAATAACGAAAAGAAACTAAAATTAAACAAGCGCTAATGTTATATTTGGCTCTGCCGAATCTATATACCCACCATCAGCTTTCTCAAATTTTACGTTATATGAGAGGTGGGCGATAAAGTGCGCGGACCACGCACATTTTTTGTATCCGAGTTTACTTTGGCCCTTAAACTATTTGTACAAAATTTCGTTGATTTTCACCTTATATGGAAGGTGGGTGGACTACAATGTACATGTACATGTACATGTTTGAGAAATATCAGCAGAAAACTATGAAATGAAGCTACAAAGGACACCCTGTGTTTCTAGTATTTTGGCCATAGCTTTTTTGTATATTAACCGATTTTGCTAATTTTCAATACAAAATAAACCTTAAATAAGACAAATATTTAAGCCAAATTTCGTCTCCCTAGGTTGTCCCGTTCTAGCCCTATCCTGCTTTCAACAGACAGACAGATGGACAGAAGGACAGACGGACAGACGGAAGAATGTAGCTAGATCAACTCAGAATCTAACTAGGACCCAGAAAATATATACTTAAATGATTCCTACAACGTGTTACATACGGAATGGCAAAATCAATGTATCCCCCATCTTTTTGATGGTGGGTATAAAAAATATATGAAAAACATGAAAAAATCACCATAACGGAAGAGAAATTTTACATTTATTCAGAGTTTTATTCGTCCTTAAAGAAGCTAGAATTAAAACAATTTTGATTGGTAAAAAATATAAAAAAACAAAGGAAAGGCTTTTATGTAATTTACATGTTACTATTGGTTGTTTTATTATTTAAGATTGTCAAACATTTCTACAAATATTCTTTATTTTATTTAAAATTTTTATTTTAATTAGATAGGGTGTAATTTAATCCCAGGTGTAATATAGTAACTATAAATATTTATTTCTTTTATATGAAGATTCTACTCTCGTAAATTTTGTTTCAAAATTTAACTTCTATTTAACATAAAATTCTCTAAAGATTTGCATGCCAACACCGGTAAATGTTAAAGTTCATTTCTTAAGTCTTTTGTTTTCATATTCAATAATGACTGCGCAACCTTTTCCATATACTTCCGTCATAATATTTCTTTTCTTCTATCATTTATTAAAACGTCAAAATTCAAGCTAAGATCAACAAAACAAGTTTAAAGTTCATCCACTTTTATTGAAAATAACATTGATTGACCGAAAATTCTTAAAATTAAATAAGCAAAAATCTTAAAATCATTAAAACGATTAATTTTTTTTATTAGATTAAAAACAAATCTCATAAATTAAATAAGAATTATATAAATTATTCACAACACAACTAAAATTGTATTTAATTTTGTTTTGCAAAACTTCTCTAAAATAAAACAATAAATTGTTTTATCTTTACATTATATTTTGTATTAACAATTTGCATGACATAACTTTATTAACCATTTATGTAGAAAAAATTATGTCATTTATTTAAGAATTTTTATTTAACAAACAAACAAATTATGGCTTTAGAATTATTTGTATTCATTGCAACAGAATTTCTGCACTTGTCGTTTAAACTGTTGACTTGTTGTTATTTATGAATTCATAACAGAAATCAATTTAATTTACAAACTTGGTTTGAGGTTTTTATTTCGCATTTCTAGAGAACAAGTCATGATTTTTATTTAATTTTTTTTTCTGTATTTTTTTTCAACTTCTTGCACAATTCTTATGTAAGAAAAATAATTGTTTATTTATTTATCTTAAGTTTTTTTTTATTGTTTTATTATTTCTTTATGATTTTTTTAAGAAAATATTTCAAGAATGTTGTTTGTTTAAGTGATTTAGTTTTTATTATATTTAGCTTTGATTTATTTTTGTTTAATTAGTTGTTATTTTAAGGAGATTGTGTGCTTTAGTTTCATTTAATAAGGTAATTTGTGGTATTTAAGTGTTAGAGATTTTATTTATTTCAATGTTATATAAAATAAATAAATACTTGTTGTAATTAATATGGGAGGCTTTTAAAATGACCTTAACTCATTATGAAGCTTGATTAATGCATATTGAAGATACATAAATACTTTATATAAACAATAAAGTTTTTTAATGAAATAATTTGGTCACAAACTAATAAAAATATTTTTATATTATTAAGAAGGGGGGAAAAAATAAGTAATAAATAATACAAGATTTTGTATGATGTGATGAAATTAATTGAGTTAAAAAAGATATTGGTGCAATATTGCAATTACTTTACGGTGCTTATTTTCCACGATTGCAATACTATTGATCTACCGTGTAGCTATGATTTCGGAAAAATTTAGAGGTATATGTATTTTGAAGTTTAAGGTTTGGAAAAATAGTTCAAAATTTTATATCTTTCACAAAAAATTGAATTTTATCTATTTTTGTTTTAATTGATTCTACCATCAATTTTCTGTGTTTACTTATTAATTTCTATATATTTCCAAGAAATTCTCCGTGCTCTGCACCCTAAACTGATATTTTGTGCAGCCCTTAAATTCAATCTATCAAGCTCTGACTGATATTAACCGTACGGTACATACCCAGGTACCATTTTTATACCCTCCATCAAAAAGATGGGGAGTGTATTGATTTTGTCATTCCGTGTGTAACATGTTGAAGGAATCATCTAAGACCCCACAAAGTATATATTTTCTGGGTCCTGGTTAGATTCTGAGTCGATCTAGCTATGTCTGTCCGTCTGTCTGTCTGTTGAAAGCAGGATACGGGCTCGAACGTGACAAAGTAGAGGGACGAAATTTGGCACAAATATTTATCTTATATAAGGTTTGTTTGGTATTGAAAATGGGCAAAATTGGTTAATAAATAAAAAAGTTATGGGCTAAAAATTAGAAACACAGGGTGTACGTTTCATACTTTTCTGCTGATATTTCTTAAACAAAAGCATGTACGACAACGAAATTTTGTATACATAGTTTGGGGGTCAATTTTAACTTGGAAACTAAAAATAGGCGTGGTCCGCCCACTTTACCGCCCACCTCCCATATAAAGTGAAACTTCAACGAAATTGTGTTCAAATAGTTCAAGGACCAATGTAAACTCGGAAACAAAAAATGGGCGTGGTCCGCCCACTTTAGCATCCACCTCCCATATAACGTAAAATTTGAAAAAGTTGATGGTGGGTATATGGATTCGGCCGAGCCAAATATAACATTTGCGCTTGTTAAATTTAAAGTGCTCGCATTTCTTTATTAATGAAGATATAGCCGCAAAACTTCAGATCGTCGTGATTAAGGTGTTTATACATTATAAAAACTAAAAAAAAACTAAATTTTATTAACTTGGTCTATATTTAAAATAGCTTTAAAGTTTATACCCACGGGAGTTAATATCCATGGTAACCGGGTAACCCCATATAATTTCTGTATTTTGCACTACAATTAACATTTCTTTGCACTATTTATTATTCGTATTTATCATTGTTTTCAGCCAATATTTATGAATATGACAGTGATAGCTTAAATTTTAGAAGTTTTTACATCCTTTCCGCATTGAATTTGGTTTTTATGAATTCCTTTAATTTTTTCAATATCACCTTTTCCACTCCAAAATATCATGAAAGTACTTAAGACATTGAAATTATTTCCTATATTCGTGCTAAGGAACGTAAACTTTCGATATTGTAGCTCCAAACTTGATAGGACGCTATGCCAACACTGACAACATTCCTTAGTGTTGTAAAAAATGTTATTCTCGGACGTGAGAATAATAAACTGTGGATGAAGTCAGTGCTAACATTCTTTAAGACTATAGCGTTAATGTCTGTCTTGACCGATTTTCTCAGAGAGTTTATATGTAACGTGTGTTTTATTATAGATCAAGTCTTGTTGTAAAGTTTAAAATTACAAATAATACTTTTTACAATCTTTTGTTAAAAAAACGTAATGTCTACCAATGCTAATTTATGCACTTTATAATGATTTTCAAATATGAGAGCTATGGATTTTTGAGGTGCGGACCTGATAAAAAAATTCATAGATTATTTTATAAAATTAAATAGGGTTTCTAACGTCCATAAAACTTTTACATGTACTAAATTATGTAATACTAAAAAGTGTATGAGCGTCAAATCCCTATTCTAGGAGAAAAATTGTATTGGGACTTGGTTATAATAGGTAAACATTATCAATTAGTTATAACAGAGCTCCTGTTTATCCAATTATCTTAAAAACTGTGACTAATAGCTTCATTAAAAGTTTAATATGGACTGCCAGACAGACGGACGGACATCGCAAAAATACTCAAATATGTTTTTCTACACATATTTGTCAATTTACTTTAAGATCTGTGACCATTTAAATGGTTGTAACAAATAATTTCTATAAAATTATATTTTTTTTTGAATAAAATTAACGAAAATTACACTATGGTATACGGGTACCACGAGTATTGACTAAAGTTAATTTTTTTTGGGTATTTACGGTAGGGTTAAGTAATTTGTCAAGAAATTTTCTACTACATGATTCAAAAAGAAACAATAGCAGATGCTTAGAGAATTCATCGTGTAATTTACAAAAATAATATATTGATGATATCTCAGAGAACGGTGTTAACAACATAACTCTGAATAGTAATGTATTACAATTTTATCTTGTTCTATGTAACAAAACGAGGATAAAACTCTTAGCTTGGCTTTGTTTGGAAAAATAAATCACGTATGTTTTTAGAAATTATATACACAGTATTATTTCCAAGGATCTTTATATGTATGTATGTATGTGGTGTAAAAAGAGAGAGTTTTTAAAACCTAATCTGCAATGCAGACTCTGCATATTCTCGTCTAAAAGATGTAATGGTGAAGATAAAGCAGAAATATAAATTATTCAAGAGCTCTCACAAATGTTAAAGATAAAAAGCTTTGATCTTTAACCTATATATATATAAAAGAGTAACGTTACTGAGTGATTGACTGACTGACTTACTTGATGATTCATCATCGCACAGCCCAAACGGTTAAAACTAGAAAGATAAAATATGGACTGTAGATTGGTCTCATACCTAATAGATCCACTAAGACGGGATTTTTGGAAATTCTAATGTTTATGGGGTAAAAACGGGTAAAATCAGTAGCCTTATATATCCTAAACTAATAGAGATAAAAAGTTGAATAGTTATCGTTATTTATTTAAAAAATAATCGAATAGGTTTCTGGTACTTTTTTGAAAATCAGTTTTTTTTGGGAGAAAACTGGCAAAAACTATAATTTGGTAGTTTTTTTTTGGCAACATATGTATCTACCTTTTAATCCAGTAAGCATAGAAATAAAATGTGCATCAAAGTAGTACTTTATCGAAAATTGGCGAATACAAGTTTGGTACTTTTTGGAAATTCGAACATTTAAGCGATAAAAATCGTACCTGTTTTTGGTACTTTTTGCACAAAATACTTTTTTCTTTTTACTGCCACATACATATGAATATTTTAATCCCAGTGCAATTTAAAAATTCATTGAAATACAATTTCGTACTTTTTGGAAATTCGAACATTTAAGCGGTAAAAATCGTACCTGTTTTTGGTACATTTTGCACAAAATATTTTTTTCTTTTTACTGCCACATACATATGAATATTTTAATCCCACTGCAATTTAAAAATTCATTGAAATAAAATTTCGTTACATCCAAGGGGAATAAAAAGTACCAAAAAAGAGATAAAATCGGAAATTAAATTTTATTCAAATTAAGTAATGAATTTTTTATTATATCAAACCTAAAAAAATTAACTTAAGTACATGTAGTCCTAAGTGAATAAGAATTCACAAGAGGAGATTTTGTGGAACTTTTTCATTCTTCTAATGGTACTTTTCGAATTTTCCATAATATTGAACCTACTAATATGATATTAAAAAATATATTATCCTAAGTGAATGAGAATCCAGAAAATGGTGCTTTTTGAATTTTCTAAAATATTGAATTTAGAAACATGAAATGGGTAAGACTTCAAGAGGGAGAACTTTTGGGTACTTTTTTGTTCTTCTATATAAAAATGAATCTGTGTTCGTTAGTTTTATGGTTTTTATTCAGAAAAATCTACGCTTACGAAGTTGCGGGTATACTGCTCGTACAAAATAAAAGAAATTTAATAGATTTCTTCAATTTTAATCCCATTTTAACAACCGATAGCTCATTTTATTCCCAATAAAATGATGAGAAAATTGTCTCATAGAGATCATTATAAAACCAGATATTGGAATTTATTTTTATTTGAAGTTCCTAGAATATCCACATAGATTTAGATGCACTATTGCTAAAATAGAATATGAAAATATTTGGGATGGATTAATTTAAAATAAGGTTTCTTAAGTCATCCTTAAGATTTCTTACTCAGACTCAACTTTAAACAAAAATCATGCAGAGAACATTTCGAATATAGCATTTTTTAACTCTTGATTTAAAGAGTAGCATATAGAGATGAAATTCTCGATTGATATTTAAACAAAATTGTTGTTTTGTAAACAAAAATGTGTTTTTATTTTCTTTTGCCAATAACCAAAATGTATTTGATTACATGTATTTTGTTGTTGCATGAGTTAGGTTTTTGACAACCGACTTAGGTTTTTGATAATTAGTTTCGTCTCTTGTTACTCTTTGTCTTGATTATTAGGCTCATCATGTTTGTTTTTCTTATTGGGTCGGTATTTAGATCTAACAATATTTGCATCCATATAAAAGAAAACAGAAGTCCAACACTTTTTATTCGCTCTGCAAACAAACTATTCTTTTCACACGTATTTTTTTTTGACAGCTAAGTTACACAGAAAAAAATATTTCAAATAATTTTTTAATAAAATTATTAGCTAACTTTATATTGGAATTTAATTATATGATTTATTAATATAATTAATTTTCTAATTGGTTTACAATTTTGTTTTTTAATAAATTGACAGCTGTTATTAAAATATAAAGAAAAATGAAAGATTTATCTATAAAAATACATAAATAAAATAAATTTAAGTAAATTTCCAAAAATTTTCAGCTCATTAAATCTATTTAAGGAAAATAAATAATAATATCAATTATTCTAGTTATTAGTATTATCGTTTTGATGATTGGAGCAAAATCAATTAAAAATTAATATATTTTTTCTTCTTTTTGTGTAGATTTTTGAGAGAGAGAATTCCTCTTCTAGTTGCTTTTCTATGTTTGTATCTACTTATGTATTATTTGTGAGAACTAGAACTCCACTCACAAAAAATCTAACTCAACTGTCAAAAAAACCTAACTCTTTGTATGTGTTAGTAGAATTTTCTACAGAACAAATGCGTGAAGAAAGTAATTTTTTGTTGCTGAGCGAATGAAAAGAGTTGAAGTTCTAGTTGTTTTCTATGTCCTAACCCACCGTAGGTGGTTTGGGTATTATGCGTTAGAGCTGATGTCTGTAATGCACAGAAAAAAATCATCAGACCCCACTTCGAGATAAGTTTTATATAATTATAAATCTGTGCACCAAATTTCATAAAGGTTGGTCCATAATTGACCATTGCTAAACCCTTTTCAGAAAATTATTTTAACGTTCAAAAATCCCATATAAATGTTTACACTTTAGCTTGATATTTTAAAAATAAAAAGTCAAAAACAAATTTGAGATTTATTAGATCTCAACATAAAAATTCTATTGCTAAATAAATAATACATAAATATAAAAAAGATATCAACATTATTGCTAAATCCAATACATCATGTACTCGAATATAATGGTACAATTAAATTTAGATATGTACATTTATTTTTTTTTTACTACATGATGCCATTTTTCAACACATGGACCAAGCTTGTTGCTCTTACTAAAGATTATTAAACAAGCAAAACTGAAAACAGACACTTAAAAAGTGTGTTAAAATGAAATCGGCAACGTAGAAAAAAATTATGTATTGCGTTTAAAATTGATTTGTTTTTTACTGTTTTATTGTTTGTTAACAATTATTTCAATTCCAACTTAAACAATTTGGTAACAATTTATTATGAAGTCAATAAAAAATAAGAAAAATCAACGAAAAAATTACGCATGGATTTTTTTTTATGAATTTTTAAACTGGAACAGTGTAAGTGGTAAAATAAAACTTAAAAAAATACTCAATTTAACTTTCGATTTTTATTTGTGGCTTATAATGAAAAAACCAAATTGTTTAATATTTGTAACAAAGATTTTGTTTAGAGGGTTTACTACTAATTTAACAACACAAATAAAATAAATACAATCACTATGCAATTTGATTATTTAAGTACTTTTAAAAAGTTTGGTTAAATAATTTTTTGGCTAAAAAACTAACGCCCTGTTATTTAAAATTTTTAAATTTTAAACTGAATTAAATTTTGTATACATCATTTACTTTAGTTTAATTTTTTTTGTAAATATATCAGTATTTTTTATATATAATTTTAAAAGAAGGTGTTGGAAATAGTACTAATTTGCAACAATTGTTGCACGCCACACCTGAAATTGTATCTTTTTAATTTTTGGGTAATTTTTGCACGATTTTTTTTGTTTTATTTAGTTGAGTTTTATGTTGCAATTTTTATTTCGTTGCATACTGTAGAGGTAGTCACATTTTTTGTATTTAATTGGCATTGTTTTGATTAAAGTTAATTTTTGGGTTTAAAAGAGTATTTAAGAATTAATTATTATTATCTGTTTAATGGTAGTAATGCTTAATATTTGAGACAGTTTATTACCCACCTTTTATTGTTATTTTATTGCAAGAGAGTCTGAGTGAGTGTGTGTGTTTAGTGGTTTATTTTTTTTCTCAGCTAAAATAGCGTGCGAATATTTGCTTAAAACGGTTGTGGCATAAGCGGTGTCATTGAAAAGTTAGTGTGAAGTTTTTAATTTTGTAATGATATCCCGATTTTGACAATGACATTTTAGTTCTTTTGAAAGATTTTCTATGAATTAAATAAAAAACATTTAGCATTTTTTTCTTTTTTAATTAATGGTGAAACTTTATTCGACAGGGATGTATTTAGTGATTTTAATTACTACTGCGGAGTGGTAATTGATAATCCATAAGACGATATAATAAACTTAGTAAATTGGTGTATAGATCAGTATGTTATTATGTGTCAAATGACTGCCATAGCTGCGGACAGTGGCATGGATCCGAAAGGTAAAACTGACTTATTAGTATAGATCTTTATTAGCAGAAAACACTACAAAACAAGTCTGACGGGTTAAAATTTCATGATTTTGGTGGACAATTCATGTTACCTCAGCGAGAGATATTCATTACTTTAGATCATTCATGCATAATGTACATTTTGGAGTTCACTGTATAGCACATAGTATTGTCTATTAGACATCAAGTTTTATTTGGAAATTTCTTTAAGATATTTTATATGAGAGGCACTGCTGAATTTGTCTCCTGTTGCCATAAACAAATTTGATGACACCCGACTTTTCCCTATAAGTATGTCAAATACAAATACATTTTCAATAATTATGACAATGTATTTGTATGGTGCTTACATGTAAGTTATAAATTTTGTGTGTGTTTTTTTACAATAAAAAAAAAAAAATAAACGAGTGAGAATGTTACACTCGGCTTGGCCGAATCTTTCACCTTATATGGGAAGTAGGCGGTAAAGTGGGCGGACCGCGCACATTTATTCCGAGTTTACATTGGTTCTTGAACTATTCGTATAAAATAAATATGATTCACATTATATGCCGGTGGGCGGTAAAGATGTTTGGCTATATCAACATCTAACCATCTGTACAATATTCCGTTGTCGTTCATGCTTTTGTTCAAGTAATATCAGCAGAAAAGTATCTTCCTATCCTGCTTTCAACCAATAGACGGACCGATACAACAAATACAATAAAATAATTTATACAATAAAATAATTTCTTGTTCTTAAGAAATTTTGTCTGTTTTTGGGTCCTAAATGTATCTTCAACATTTCCTCGAGCATTAGCAGCATTAAAATTTTGACCCAGAAGCTGCGAAAATTTTGCCAGCACATACGTTTTGTCGTCCATTATACAACATGAGAATTTTTGTATGAAATTTGATTTTAATTTCTGTGGCCTATTTTTGGCTTCTACATTTTTTGCACCATTCCTGTCTGGCATTTTTTGGACTTTATACATTTTCAACTCTTCATTAGTTTTAACTTTTCGTACCAAATAGTCAGAGCATTGAGCTAACCGGACTTGCCTTTTTTTTACCAGATAGATTTAGAGTTCTTTTCAATATGCTTTCACTTTTCTGGCCTGCCCAATATCATATGGACCTCTTTTTCTTCCTGAACCAGATTTAATATCAATGGTAAAATTTTTCTGATACTTTTTAATAATATTGGAAACAGTTTGACAGCAGACATTTAATTTTTTGTCCAAATTTTTGTAGGACATATTTTTTGTCACTCATTTTGATCAAACTCACAACAAATCAACATAGTTGTCATTAAAAATATTAACTGACATATTTTCAAAGATAACTAGATTAAAAAAAATTAAATATTGCTTCCGAAAAAAGTTATGAGGCAAAACATGTTAAGACTTTTTCGAACTTACTCCTTATCAGAGTTGGGGGTAGTGCACTAAATTTGCAGTTTCCACTAACACTTAGTGATAGTGCAAAATTTTTAACTACAATCTTTACTTTTTAGTGGTGAGTTGAAAAATATCAGCCTCATTCAGCATATTGGTAGTGAAAAAATAATTTTTTCCACTAAAATTAATTAGTAATAGTTAAAATTTTTTCAGCTCAATCCTAGTGCAACATTTTTTTTTCTTCCCTAAATACTTTAGTGAAAAAAACAACCCTCCACTAATTTTAGTGGAACTTAGAAATTTTTCACTAAATTGAAAGATGACCTAATGTTTTTTTAAACTTTCTTCACTAAATACAAAATAAAGACTAAACCCCATTTTCACAAACCAATTTTAAACTTAAAATGTATTTAAAAACATATACTTGGGGGATTCACAAAGTGTGCTATCATGTCGTATTGTCATATGTCCTAAAATATTTCAATGTATAAAAAATATTGTTATTGCTTTTCCTTTGTAAATTTTTAGGTTTTCGGTCTGTGGAAAATGAATGAGTCAGTAATGTTACTCGTTTATATATGGATGTCTCAATATACACAAATACGTTTATAAGATTTCCAAAACACACTAAAAGAAATTTTAAATTATGTATTGTTGTTCTAAAACGATTCCATCATAGCTCTCTAAAATTAGTTCAGTGAGTTGTGATTGATTTGCAAAAAGTCATATTTATGTTTAGTGAAAAAAATTTATTTGCAGCTTATGTGTAGTGACTGTTCAGATTTTGCACTATTGAGTGTAGTGCAAATTTTTTCAAAAAAATTTAAATATCACTAAAATTTTTTAGTGGTAGTGAAGAAATGTTTCACTAAAACTGTAACTGTAGTGGTGGCAAATAGTTAAAATTCAAATTTTTTCACTATAGTGCGATTTAGTGAAAAACTGAATGCACTCACAATTTAGTGCACTACCCTTAACTCTGCTAAAAGTTTTTTTGTTGATGTATCGAAGACTAAAATTAGTTTTGAAGATTCGAATTTAGCGTCCGAAATAAGATCAGAATCCACTTTTTGTTGCTCAAGTCCTAAAACTTGTATATCTGTGTAGTAGGGTGATCGACTCGGTTTTCCAACCGGTTTATTCAGTCAATGTGCTATCGGTTTTTTTCAAAATGTTCAATTTTCGAATGTCGAATAGACCGGTTTTTTAAACACAGAAAACCGGTTTTAAAAATACCTTTTTATTTAAAAAGTTATGCGCTAAATATTGATATTTGAGTCGAAATTTATATTTATTTTTTAACATTCATAAAGTATGATTTTTAATGTCTTAGAAGTAAAGTAAAAAATTGAATAAATAAGTAATAATTATCCTGAATGAAATTTGTTTTATTTATTGTATTACCTGTAATATTTTTGCATCTAATTTAAAAGTTTTAGTTTTTTTTTTTTTTCAACGAAGAAATTGTTTTTTCAAAGATTTTGTTTTAAAAAAGTTTCACCTGAAGAATCATTTCAATAAAATTGATTCTTGCTTTTTCCATATTAACCCTTGGTTTCTATTTATGCTAAGTAAATGTTAATATCATTTCTGATGATTATTTTCTTACAATTTTATACCCTATATGGGTCCAAGACTTCATTTGTACCATTATTTCACCTAGCCCCCATACAAATAACCTCCCAGAAATCATATACTTTTAAATCTGTGTTCCTAATTTCATGAAGATCTGTCTATAATTGACCACAGTACTGGTCCACAATTCCACAGGTCTAGAAAAAAAAAAACCCCCTTAATCGAATTTTGATGCACACAATGGTGTAGGGTAATGTCGGCCTTATAATAATTATAGTTATAATTATTTCCAAAAATAAAAAATGATTTATTGTTTTTTCTTTAAGAAATGTAGTCTTTAGATAGAAATATTAACTTCTGCAAATAAACCGGTTAACCGGTTTTTTCTGAATTTAAAAAAGTACAACCGGTTTTTTCAAAATACCAACTATTCGAACTATTTGAAAACCGGTTTCTCCAAAAAGTCGAATAATCGATCACCCTACTGTGTAGACACCCGCACAATGGAATGTATTTTCCACTGGGTTTCATCGAAAAGATGGCAGCCATCTTCCACTCGATATAATTCCTAGGAGTCCAGTTTACAGTAGTAAAACAACTTGAATAAGTTAAAATACATTAGTGGCATAAATTTTGGTTCCAATATCGTCAAATTGAAGAATGAAATTTTTAGTCAGTAATTGCTTTTGCTTTCTCCGTTTGATAACCAAACTAAATATTTAATAAGGGGTACCACACTTTAGAAGTATTCAGTTTTGTATTACCTCGTTTATAATGAAAATAAATTTCTAAATTTAATAACTTTTCAACCTCACCACGTAACCCCTACTTTTCTTCCACTTCTTTAACAAATACATAATATTTATTTATGCACAATTTTTGCACACACATCCATGAATGTGGGATTTTTTTTGTTGCACTTTATTCATTTTTCTTATTGTTGTTTACTATATGTATTACTATATATTTTTTTACTATGTTTGCACTCCTTGGCTCCTACGGTTATTTATGTCATTTTGGGTTGGTATTTAGATTTGTCTAATGTTTGCAATTGCTTACATATATTTATTTTTTTTATTTTTTTTATAGAAGTTCTGTTTTTTCACTTCATAACTTTGTGCAAATTTATTTTTTGTTATTATTGCAGCATGTGTTTTTTGTTCACACGTTATAGATTTTATATATTTGTATTACTTATTAAAGTTATTGTTATTATTTTTTTACTAGACTGCTGTCGGCTGTTGTATTAAGTCTATTTAATGCACATTATGTTGGCAGTATTTTACTTACTTTTGCTTTCAAAGGAATAAATCAAAAAGATGAGATCTTGTGATTGTTTTGCTTTGTTTAGCAGTTTTTGTTAAGATGATTCATAGCAAAATTTTAAGAATTATAAAAATGAAATTGTTATCAAAAATTATAATTTTATGAAAATTAAGTTTGTGGCTTAAGTCTTTTGTTTGCTCTGAGGGTATGTTAAGCATAAAGTGACTCTGTAATTAATAAATCAATATTTATGAATAGTTAATATTTTAAATTTTGTAAGATCTCTATAATTATATGTATTTTTATTAAGAAGATTATGAGCTTAATATTTTTAACTAAATCCTACATGTAGTTATCACATGTATGTATGTTTAGTGGGCTTAACTGCAGTTTTTAATTTATTTTAGTATTTAACAGAAATACATTTATGTTAACGTTTACATCATTTGTTATATTTTTAAAATCTTAAATTCCACATATTATAGCTTGTTTTACATTTTTATGTTCCTCATCTTTCATTCGAAATATTTGGCCAACATTTTAAATGTTTTATTGTCTGAGGGTATTTTATTTTCGTTTGTTTGCCACATGACACTGACATTTAAAATATTAAAGCACAGGTGGTCGGTTGAAGATATTAAATGTGAATTTATTTTATTTATAAGAAAATTATATAACAGCACTTTAAAATATTCTGAATGGTCAAGATTCACGTTATGATATCCTAAAAAAAAAAAATGGTTTGGGGGCCAGAAAAATGTAGGTTGTTTAAGAATGTATGTTATGAAATAATGGAAATAAACTTTAAAAGCAATTTAAGCTGAATTTATAAATACTCGAACGTGTGTATTAAATTAAACTAGAAGTTATACACCGCTCATAATAATTATGGATGTCAAATGAAAGCTATGAATCCCTGCAATATAATACAAGTTTTTATTTAAATGTTGCAGAACAAAATGTTAAGAAAACATAATTAATATAAAGTGTAAAATTAAGTAATAAAAATAATATTACCGGATTGAATTTTCAAAAAGACATTTTTATACCCTACACCACCATAGGTGGGGAGGGTATTATGCGTTTGTGCTGATGTTTGTAACACCCAAAAATATTGGTCTAAGACCCACCTTAATTTATACCAATCGGCTTAGAATCACTTTCTGAGTCAATTTAACGATGTCCGTCCGTCCGTCTGTCCGTCTGTCCGTCTGTCCATCTGTCCGTCCATGTAAACCTTGCAATCAAACTACAGGTCGCAATTTTGAACCAAAATTAATGAAATTTGGTACACAGGTTTCTTAAAGTCCAGGAACAAAGCCTATTGAAATTGGTTATGATCGGTCCATTATTTCGCCTAGACGCCATACAAATGTCCTCCCGGAAAAGGGTTTAACGATCATAAATCCCTTAAACATATCAATATTTTTTCATATAAGTCTAAATAAGTGTGCCGATTTTTCGGTTCGGTTCATAATTAACCATAGCTGCCATATAAACCCCTTTTCAGAAAGTTACTTTAACGGGCATAAATCCCATTAAAATGTTAGTATCAAGTTAATATTCGACACAAATAAGTTTTATATGAACATAAATGATAGTGCTAAATTTTATAAAGATCGGTCCATAATTTACCATAGCTCCCATATAAGGCCCTCTTTCAGGAATCAGCCAAAAGTGAATAAATTCATATAAATGTCAGCATCAACGTAATATTCTGTATGTTTTATTTTACACTTATGAGTATCGGTCCACATTTGACTCTAAGTATAATAAAAGACCCCTCCCCGAATTATAATGTACACAATGGTGTAGGGTATCGTATGGTCGGGCTTGACTGACTATATCTTTTTATCTCGTTTTTTTTTTTTAATTTTTTTACCTGAATATTTAAATAAAAATTATTGCTATACTTATTGCACATAGGTCCGAGTGAGCACTTTTTTTTGGCAAAAACTATATACACATATTTTTCGTATTGAAATTTGAATTTCTATCAATTTCTAATAGGTATATGTAAATTTTTACCTTTTTTTAACCCTTTTGTGACCAAAACATAAAAATGATTTTTTTTAATTTTAATTAATTTAATAACTAATATCACTTTGTTTTCCGACTTCGTTCAAAATATATTGACTTAAAATTTAATTTTTTTCCATTTTCGAGTAAACTTTTAGCCAAATTTTAAAAAATACATATTTTTTTTTTAAACAAAAAATGATTGATTTTTTTCATGTGTAAAAATTACGTGTAATTAGATATCGTTTTTATGATTTTTGAGACTAACATTACTTTAAATATATATATTTTTTTAAATTCTACTAAGATAAGAAAGCAAATAATGTTGCCAAATATATTTTTTTTCCAGAAAAATTGAATCTGAAGATTATAAAATATTTACATTGGTATTAACATTAAAAAAATTGGAAATAGTTTTTCCTTAGTTACATGTTTTTGTAGGAAAATTGTACAAATATTTCTTTTGGTTTCAGCTTTGATCATTTAAACTAAAAATATAAACATATTTATATTCTTGGAAGTTAATTGAATCAGAGAATTAAACTATTTTCAATATCGCAATTCCTTAAGGTTTTTTATTTTTTGTAATTTACTATTATTCTCTACTTTTAGTTAAAAAATTTATTTTCGTACGATGAATATTTATAGAAATGCTGGAATATAGAGCATTACTTGAAAAATAAAAGTAAAATTAAAATTGGAATTTTATTTAAAAATTAAATTGTTTTCTTAAGAAATAAAATAAAAGAAGAGTAAAAATGTATGTATGTAAATAAATATGGGATGATTATCTTCTTAAAATATACAAATATGAGAGTACACATAACCTTAATTTTTAAATTTTAAATTACATCAAAATTTAACTTATATACTCAAGCAAAAATAAAATAAAAGAAATTGTAAAATTAAAAATTTTTAATTTATTCAATTATATCAATTCAAACTTTCTAAAAAAAAAAGTAAAACATAAAATTTTCTAGACAAATACAAATTCTGATATTTATTAAAAATCCAAAATCCAAAATCCAAACTGCAAGTTTTCACTAATAATTATAATTTCCAGTTTAAAAATTATGCAGCAATCGGATTTCCAATTTCAGTGAAATTCACTGCAGACATTAGCTATTACGAATATTTCTTAAATCACAAACATTTAGGCACAGAGCCTTTTCTGGTCTAAAAATACGACATTTTGAAAACCGAAAAAAAACTTGTTTAATTGTTAATAACTTCTTAGATCTCTAATTTTAGTCTTATATTTAGGACAAAAATATTACCGTCATAACAAGAGAAGAGAACCGGTTCACGTATCAGGTTCTCAGGGCTAGTGACCGGTACCAGTTTCGGAACTTTATATGGGAGAAACCTGTCACTTTTACATGGGGTTGTCATTACAGGTGGCTAATTAGCACCTTGGGACAGGTCATAGTACAGGTCCAAGAGGACAAGTTCAGAGTCCATAAATATAACACAAACTTTAAAAAAATTTTAATTTTGCTCCAATCATCAAAATGATAATATTAATAACTAGAATAATTGATTTTATTATTGCTGCTTTTTTTAAGTAGATATAATGAGGAGAAAATTGTTGGAACTTGACTAATTTATTTTATTTTTATAGACAAATTTTTAATTTTTGTTTATATTTTATTAAAAGCTGTCAATTTATTAAAAAAAAAAATTTAATTTGAAAATTAATTGTATTTATAAATAAGATAATTAAATTTCAATATAAAGCTAGTGAATAATATAATAAATAATTTGAAATATTTTTTTTTCTGTGTAGAAATAAATCTTCTCTGTACACGTAGAAAAGATAGACACGAATTTAATTTTAATAATTATTCTATTGTAAACACTTATATATTAACCTTTTTTTTTTTTTTGTCTGAATTTTTATGAAAACCCCAGGATAATTTTTACAAGTTGATATTAGACTATTATTTACTTTTAGAACTGTTGTAAACAGAAGCACTTCATATTCCTTAATATTATAATATACGAATTTTAGAACTCATGAAGTATGTGATTCTTAATTAATTTAAAAAAATATAGTGCTCAAAACCTTATTATGTAATACTTTAATATGATTTCTCTAAATAAATTACTGGTTTCAACAACAAACTTTAAGAAAAATAAAGAAAAGAGTTTAACAAATTTAAATTGATTTATAAAAGTGGCCCTCATTAAAATTAGCATCATAAAAATAATTGACTTCAAAAATTATTCTGGAATCATTAACTAATGATTTCATTGAAATAGGTCGACAAAATGTACGCTTTTTTCTGCGACTCGGGATTTTTCAGTCAATTTAAAAATACGAGATCATGGAATTCTAAGCCTATAAATCACTTTTCTTGAGATGACTTTAGTATTCGATATAAATTGTTAAATAGAAAATGAATGAGTTTGTGCCACATAGTTGTCTGATTTGGATTAATAAAATGCCAAACAATTTTAATTATCTGCAAGTTATGTTTACAGCATTTCTAATCTTCTCATTAGCTTTGCTGATATTAAAAAAATGTGATTTAAATAAAAAATAAAAAAAAATTAAACCTATTTTTGCTCTTTTAAAAGTTAGATTTTTCTAACATAAAATTATTAAGTTTATAAACCAAAACTATTCTTTAAAAATCTTAATCAACTTTCAAAATTAAACAAATTAACACTAGTATGGTACATTTTCACAAATATAGCTCAATGAATGAAAAATGGCTTATTTAGTTTTTATCTTTAGAGTACAACAAGTGTTAATAACATTTAAGTTCATAGCTAATATTTTATGATGGCTTACTTAATTAAGCAAAACAAAACACAAAAAAAAAAAAAAAAAAAAACATTAAAAATATTCAAAAATATTATATGACACAAATTACTAGTATTCAAATGTTTTTTTTTTTTTTTTTTGTTTTTATTTTTACTTTTATATTAAAAAAAAACTGGTTCTTTTAAAGCAAAAATTAAGCTTTAATAAAAAATGCATTATTTTTTTTCTGTTAAATAATTCAAATATTTCATAATATATTCACCCCAGTTAACAATTAAAATTTGTAATAAATTTTTTTATTGCAGTTTTATTAATAATCCATTAAAACAGCTTCATAAAAAACTTCAACTTAAAATTATACTTGTATTTTCATTCTGTATTATTACATTTATTTTTAGAAATGTATTATGCCTTTTTTTGGAATAAAAATAAAAAATTTCACTTGTCAATTATAAACATAAACTTTAATGATTGATTTGCTATAAAATAATAGCAATTTCTTTTTCTATTTTATTTTTGTATTTTTTTATTTTTAGAAAAAAAGAAATTTTCTTTTTCTAATATTATTTTAGAGAGACACACACATACCACTTAATTAAAATTGAAAATTAATTAAAATTGATAATCCAACAAATGTGATTTGTTTTTTTTTTTTTGCAATAATTTTTATTCTATTGTAGATTTAAAGATTTTTTGGCACTTTTAGTTTTTTTTTGTGGGATTGCGTTTTTTTAACGGGTTTTGTTTCAAATTTTTTAATTATAATATATTTTTATTTTTTTTATTTAAAATACATTTAAGTATTTTTTTAACTGGTTTTTATTTGTTATCCCGCTTTTTTTATTTTTTTCTTAAATAAAATCGAAAGTTTAGTGTGTTTGCTTTTCAATTAACTTCACCCTTTTTTGATTAAGTTCACGCGCTGTTTTCAAAAATGTTTGTCCGTTACTCACGTTTTAACGTTAAGAGGTTTTGTCGTAGACTAAACTTTAAAACGCTTTTTTCAAAAAAATCTGGCATATTTGTTGTGTTAGCAAGTATTTAGTAAGCAGCAGTGTTGCAAGCTAGCGTTTTTAAAACGTAAACTTTTTAATTTTTATATGTTTTTTTTTTTTTAGTAATCACTTTTAGTGATAGTTTAAATAGTTTAAAAAACATAAATAATTTTGTATAAACGGAAAATATATACTAAATAATTAATAACTAATGTATATAAAAAAATCACTATACATAATTTAGCTTAAAATTAAAAAAAAGCTTTATACGACTTTTTAAAGCTTTTCAAATTTTTTACATTTTTTTGAACTTTTTACACTGTTAAGGTGTACTTTAAAATTATTTGAGTAAGTTAATAAAAAACTATTCGCAAATTTTGTTTGGCAGTTTTTGTCTCAAAAAAACTTTATAAAGTCAAATATTTTTAATACTTTTTAAAAACATTTAAAAATTTGGTTAATATCCATATTTTTGAAATCGGAAAAAAATTCTAAAAGCTTTTGATAATTTTTATTTACAAAATATTATATACATTTTTTGAATACAAATAAAGTTTGATAAATATTTAATAAAGTTGGACAAAAGCTTTTTCAAATTTTCGTAACTTTGTGCAATATCTCAGAATGACAATTAAAAATATTAAAAAAATTTAAAAACTTACTTCTTTCTTGATTACCCAGCAAAAACTTTGGTTGCCAGGTAATGAGTTAAGAAGCTAATATAATGGCTTTCCACTACTTACACATTAGCTGAATAACTCATTATTTTAACACGGTGATGACATTAGAGGCAACTACTTACCTTATATCATTACTTCGATGTCATTACAAGAACTAATTGATTTTAAGTTGTTTAATAATATATGTATACATCGGAAGGTCTATTGTGAATTGCATTAAAACTATTTTTTTTGTTTGTATCTTTTTTTAATGGAGGAGAGGGAACACATAATACATTTTTGAAATAGTAAAGCTATGCACTTATAGATGGATGAACACTGCATATCTTTTCGTCTTAGTACATATGTATATACATATTATGAATACGATATTCCATTCCAACTTCCTTAAAAATAGCCATGGATTTGAAACAAACCAATCTTTCTGAAGATAGAAAATTTAACGTGAGAAAGATTTTAACTCGTTAATTAAAAAAAGTTATTAACGTAAAAAATGTTTACCTTTGATATCAATAATTGACAGGAATCATCCAGATTTTGGAGCAGACTGATGAATTGTTAACTTTCCTCTGCGGGATGAAAAGAAATGTGTAAAAAAGTTAAATTATATGAAATTCTGTAATAGCATTTACATACTTACAATCCTTTGACCGCAATTAGTTTCTGTAGGCTCCAAGTTAGGTGCTGAATGAAGAAGTTGATTCACATTTGTTTATAAAGAGCAACATTATTTTAAATATTAGTTTTTTTTTATAAAATTTTTGAATTAAATGAATTTTTCAATAAAATTATAATTTTTATTTTTTTAATGTCAAAAAATTTTATTAGAAAATAATGACAAACGTTTATTAAAACCATAAACCAATTTATTCAGTGTCGAAACCTTTTATACTAATTAATATTTGCAATAGTTGCTCCTGAGACTCTATAATTTAATATTTAAAAACGCTCGTATTTGAAGAAAAATTTATTGAAATTATTAATTATGTATAAAAGCAACATCTATATAGATATAATTTTCAAAGTGTATCTAAAAATATATGTTTCACTTTTTTTGCTTTCATATATGGAGTAATTATTATCATCACATATTTATTCTTTTAATAAATATATTAATTTGTAAACTGAATAAAAAACGAACAAACCGCCGTTTTTCAATAACTCTGATCATAAATAAGTAATTACATATCGGGTTATAAATATGTAGTTACTAAACTACATCTATGTAATGTAGACGGTATGTTGTTGTGATTGAAAAGTAACTACATCCGTAACTACATGACATTACCAAGTTTTTGCTGGGTAGTTTTTGTAAATTGAAAATTAAAAAATAAATAAATAAATAAAAATAAAAAAAAGTAAAATGATGAAAGCTTTTAGTACTGTCGAATCAAAATCTTTTAAGTTTTTATTGAATATTGATAAAGCGTTTTTCTTGATATTAAATCATGAAAGCTTTCAGTAATTTCGAATCAAAATCCAATCAAAAGCTTTTATTGAATATTAATAAAGTTTTTAAGCTTTAAAATTAAAGAGAAAATCTTGACTGATATTTTAAAAATTTTTTTGGAATTAAAAAATATTACTTAAGTTTAAAAAAAAAATGCATAAAAGCTTTTGGCAATTTTGTATCAAAAAAAGTAAAATTATGTAAGCTTTTTGTAATTTCGAATCAAAATCTTTGAAGCTTTTATTGAATATTAATAAAAATTTTTTCTTAATATTAAATCATGAAAGCTTTCAGTAATTTCTAATCAAAATCCAATCAAAAGCTTTTATTGAATATTAATAAAGTTTTTAAGCTTTAAAATGAAAGAAAAAATTTTGAATGATATTTTAAAACCTTTTTTTTTAATTACAAAATATTACTTAAGATTAAAAAAAAAAAAATCATAAAAGCTTTTGGTAATTTTGTATCAAAAAAAGTAAAATTGAAGCTTTTATTGAATATTAATAAAGTTTTTTTTTTTTTTTTTTTTTTTTTCAATATTTTAATAAAACTTTGAAATTAAAATTTCATAAAAGCTTTAAAAATCTAATGAGAGCTTTTCGAATTTAAACAAATATTTAATGATATGCTGTCTATAGAGACTATAAACTCAGTTAAAAACTTTAGATTTAAAAGTTATTTTTTTTTTTTTTAATTTTAATAATAGAAAAAATAAAGCTTTTACTCGTTTTACTTGCTTTTACTAATTTTAAATATTTATAAAAGTACTTTATATGTTAAACATTTTACTCTTAATTAATCATTAAGTTTTAGGAAGCCTTGTAGAATTTTAATACAATTTTAATAATAAAAATATAGAAAATAATTAATTATACTTCTGGTATTTGGCCATAAAGATTTTTAAAGTTTTTTAATTGAGATATTTTCAATTTAAATGAAATATTGAATAAGTTAATAAAAAGAACCATAATATAAAAAATAATAAATTATGAAAGCTTCTCATCTCTACCTCTACAATAAACTTTTTTTTTTTATTTTGTATACAAATTTGTTGAATATTAAAAACTTTGATAAAAAGCTTTTCAGATTTCTTTAATTTCAAGAGGTATTTTGAAAAAATCCATTCTAGCGTTTTTTGCTATCGTTTTTTTTTTTAATGGCCCCCGCAAGATTGGCAACACCCTTTTAACCACATTGGTGGCATGCCTTACAACTTGTTGTTGTGGTAGTCTCTGTTTGTTATGGAAGCTTCAAGCTTTCAAAAAAAAAAAAAATATAATACACATGTACAACCACAAATAAAAAAAAACGCGAACCTGTTCAATTCATAAGAAAATGAAGAGTAAAAACAAACTCAAACATGATAAAGCAAAAGAAGACATAAATAAAGTGCCGACAAATATCACAACACAAGACACCAAAAAAAAAAAAAAATATAAATAAAAAGAACAGTAAAGCACAACAAATAGCGGTTTTTAGATGAATTAAAAAAAAACACAATGTTGTGATTTTTAGTACGATTTGTTTTGGTTAAAAGAGCGAGAAAATCAACACAAAATAAAAAGCTTTTTTGTAACACACATGTTTATAAACAAAAACAAACACACTTATTACAAATATAAACTAATACACGTTTATATAAATTAACTGTTTCTAAATGTCTGTTTTATGCATTTGGATGTTTATAAACTTTGTTAAAAAAAATGTTGACAAAAACAAGGTAGGTTAGGTTTTTGCTTAATAACAGAAGTAAAAAAAAATTCTAGAAATTAAAGAAAACTTTTAATTGGGTAATAATTCGTTTTCTTAGAATTATCAGTGCATTCATATTAATGTGTTATGTAACATATTTAAAACTGATAAAATAAAAAAAAGTAATAAAATCATGTCTTTAGTCTTTTGATTTTAATAATGGGCTTAATCTTTGAATTTTATAAATGAAATCAAAAGACTTAAGGCACAAGCTTGTTTGTAGAATATTTTTATTTTGTTTGTATACAATGAAAAATAACACATTTCTAATTAACATATTATTAAAATTTAGAACGGCATATTGACCATTATAAATTATTATAAAAAAAATTCATACTCATAAATTATAATCAAAGAGTTTAGATTTAATTTTCTTTGTTTGTTTTATTCGCGTTTATTTATAACAGTTTTTTGTTTATAAACATTATAATTTCTGATGAAAAGAACTCAACTTGACCTTTTATGAACTTTTATTTTTGCCAGTTTTAAAAATGAATTTTTAATTTAATTAAGTAGCTTTCTTCTTTTATGTGGGTTGAAGATTATTATTTTTATTATCATAAAGTTAGCTTTAGTATTTAAAGTAAAAATATTTTACCATTTTACACAGAAAAATTATTACCGTCTTTTTTACAATTAATTCAGTTGTTTAATTTTGCATAAAAGTTTAATAAATATACTCAAGAAAAAATAAAATAAAAATAAATTTTAGTATGATTTTCATTCCTATACACATTTTTAATTCATTCAATCATCCACTTGATTGATTTAATTAATTTATTAATTGGGAATTTTTTTCTGTTTTGTATTTTTTACAGTTTTTAGTAATTGATATAATTATTTTGGTGAGAGGTGCAAATTTAAACAAGTTTATAATTGAATGAATTATTTTCATATATATTTGTTAATTGGTGACTTTTTTCTGTGTAGGTTAACTCTAAATTTAAACAATATTATAACAAAACTGTTTAGTATAATTCCTTTTTAAAAAATAAAAGATTTGGTTATTATTTTTTCTTTAAATATAGTTTAAAGTATGAAGTTAATGCTAAGTATAATAATTGAGTAGAATTTGTAAGTATATTTAATGTATTCTAAATTTTCGAAAATTAAAATAGGATCCCGATATAATTTCGAACTCGGAGATTTAGTGAAAACTAAATGCTGACAATAAAAAAAAAAGGAAAGCCTTGTGTGATTTGTTTCATTGCTCACACTTTTTATGGTATATTGGGCAATTCTTTCCTGTGGAGAATTTATGCGCTGAAGGCTGCTCAATGCTGGGGTTGATTCTAATAATGTTCGTTTGAATATTTGATCAATCTGTTTTCAATGAATTTAAAAAATCTTATTTTACGAATAATGAATAGTATTGATATTTTTATGTCTAATTTTTGGCAGCATGGCAATGTCCGTCTATACATTTGTTTTAAATGTGTCGAAAATTCCACTTAATTCGGGGAAAGATGATATAAAAATTGTAAATACTTTCATTTGGTTTTCATATTAATCAAGAAGTAGAAAAAAAAAAATATTTTTCGAATTTTAAGATTTTCTTGAAGGAATTCTAATGTCCGTCCATCTGTCTGTCTGTCTGTCTGTTTGTTAATTTTTGCAAACTTTCCAATTCAAAATCGTTTAACTTTTGACTCCATAAAGATAATGACTAAAGATTTTCTTTGTTCGATAGATAATTTTATTTTTTAACCAACTACATAAAATATAATAAAATCGGTTGAAAATATTTGGCTATATATGGAAAAATCTTAACCAGGATCTTGTAAAATTGAGATTTTTGAAATTTTAAATGTATATAACTCGAAAATATATAAGTTAAGTAGTACATGCAATCATGTTTTCCAAAGGATTTATCAGGGACTTTAAGGTGATACGAAAATCTTGGAAATCGGGTAAGTAACAAAAATTTGCCAGTGGTGAAACATTCTCCATGACACTAGCACTCTATTTTGAACCCCTATAGTTCCGCTCCTAATGCGAATATTAAATCCTGCTTCTAAACTTAAAATTAGAGTTTACAGATTTATTTCGATTCTTCCCCATTTTTTAATGTTTAATAATGCAAAGAAAATGTGTGACACTTAAGCTATTTTTTGTATGAAATCTACTGGATTTTTTTTCGAAAAAAAAAAAAAAATATATATATATTTTCTCAAATCGGGCTATATATGTGCACGATTTTTTTCATAGTATTAGAGTAAACAATATGTTCTATTTTGCAGCAAATTTTCAGAACAAACATCATTTAAAATTTTAAGTTGCATTCCATGAAAGTTGAAAATTAGTGTATTTTAGGACAATTTTCAAAAAAATAACAAAAACATTAGCACAAAATATAATTTACAAATACTTGAAGAAAAGTAGACTTAATTATCTGAACTTGATGGTTTCATTTTAAATTTCTACCTTAAAGGACATTTTATTTAAAATAAATACACTGAAATCTGATGAAAATTGAATTTTTTACTATTTTTCACATATGTTAAAAAATTCTTAACTTTGACAGCTCCTTATAAAAAAACAAAACAACCTAGCTTACAGATTTTAATTGATATTGATACATAATTTTGTCTTTATTTATTTGGTACCCAACTTTATTACAAAACTTTAAATTTTAAAATTCACTTTTGACACATTGTACCCCAATGTGCGGTGGTACAAATGCGATCTTTAGGCAGTATGTTTATAAAAATAAACTTTGTAAAATACATTTACAAATAAAATTTCGTCACTTAAAAAAATATAATTCGTTCGTTATAAGAAATAATTATGATAAGATTAAATTTTAAATATAGTTTGCCATTTAGTTGTGAACGTAAGTAAATTGATGTCATGAATTAAATAAAACAAAATTTTAATTAATTTCAAATCTTCTTGAAAATTAAAATATTTATACATAATTACCAGAGAAGACAAAAAATGCGATATAAAAGGGGTTATTATATCAAAATGATGTCAAGGAAAATGCAAAATATTTGAGCCAAAACGCAGCCCCAAAAGAAGCACATATGTATATTTAAACGATTTACAGCAATAAGTTGTAGCTTTTTAACACATAATGTTCATCCAATATTAAAGGTTATTGACAGATAATATTTACATATTTAGAATAAGTTCATAACCGGAATTTAGTACAGGAAAAATTGTATTTATATTTGAAAATTATCCCATGTTTATTAGAAATTCATTCAATTGCCTTTACTAGCCATCACCAAAAAAAGTTATATGTATATTTTGGGTTTTCGTAATATTTTGAGTCGATCAAGTTATGTCTGTGTGTTTAAAAAATTTTGCAGTAAAAGAACTACAATCTAATTGTTGTTTTTTTTTCTTTTTTAGATAAAAAACTTAAAATATTTAATGTTATTTGGCGAAAATTTTGAACCTGATACTCTAAATGCTTCACATGTTAAAAAAATATACCTTTTTATACATTTTTTTTAAATAAAATTAGACCAGAAAAAAGCCTCGATAATCCGGATAATTCGACAATCCGGATTGGGGTCTGCAATAATTATCCAGATTCTCGAGTTTATACTGAATATCAGTTTTTTTTTTAAATAATAAATGAGATTTTAAAAATCTAATTTTCGGTAAAAGAAGGAAGATTTTAGTTCGTCAAAATGTTAACCTTTATGTTATTTGGAATACATATAACACTGTAATACAGTTAACATATACTTGGGTAACTTAGGATAAAATAAGAATTTTGAAAAATCCACTCATAAATTTTGTTTTTCTAAAGAGCCATTTTTAGAATGTGTTTTTACTATTTCTTTAATATTCGTTTAGCTTTTTTAATATTATTTATTTATAGTAACATTTAATATTAACAATATGTGCTCCTGTGCCTTATTTGCATTGTTTTTAACACTGAAAATGTTTAATATAGCTATTTTTTTTTTTTTTTAACAAATATCAACAGTTTCTATTCTTAGCACCTTTTTCTAGCACTCTTCTTTGTAATTTTTTCCATTTAGGTTTTAGCATCACTGATACATAGTAGAATGAATGGTAAATGTAGTATGAATAGCAAATTCGCAATGGAGCAGATAGGATTCGAAGTGAGATAAAGATGTTCATTTGTTAAAATAAAAATAGTAAGAACGAAGCCTTGCGATACTCCTGAATTGATATTAAACTCGACCTTATAAATAACGACTCGTACTACACGAGATCTCTGAGAAAGCTTAATATCTTTTGTAAAATTTATTTGACTTTTATTAAAACAATAAATATAATGATTTTTCGAACAACTCGAATAATTTTGAATATAAATAATTCGAAAAAATTAATTTATTCCAACAATAGAAAATCATACGTTTAGTGAATGCAAATACATATCTCAAATTTATTTTCACCACACAGAGAAAAGAGATTCGTTATTACAACCGAATTTGTTGCCAATCGAATTCAGGCGGTTGCAACTACTGTAACACAAATTTATTGCAATAATCGAATATTTCACTTACTATCAGCGAATTATAGATAAACAGACAAAAAAGTATATTAGTTACGTAAACCAAATTTGTCGAAACTAATTGGCTAAGCTAACCAATTAGTTCTACAAATTTGGTTACCCTAACCAACTAACAATTGAAATTACCGAATTTTATTTCTAACAAATATTGCATTAAAATTGTTCTGAATTCGTAAAATTTTATTTTGTTTTCAATTACAGGCTATAATTTGATAAATTCAATTTCAATGCATATTTATTTGAGCGATGAAAACAGAATTTGATTGATGCAAACGACAGTCGCCAGAAATAACTCTAGAGAAGGTGGGATCATTTGCTTAGGTTTTATTGATTTAGAAATATGCATTGTGCACTTTTGTATAGTTTTCCTGAGTAAAATCTTCTTAACGATTTACATAAGATAATTCCACCATACTTTAGATACAGGTTCCCTTTAAACGCATTGCAAGCACACCTAATCATAACAAGAAACAACTAATAAATTCACATTTAATCAATATTGTTAAACAAATTTATTCTTACCTTTTCAATATAAGCTAATTCTGAATTGTCTTCTTTTTTGCTTGAATATTTATTTCCAATTTGTATATTATTTTTTAGTTATTTACATTTGTGTAAAATTGTATTTCAATAATTTAAAATGTCAAAATAAATTTATTAACTGTTTGATCAATGCACCTAATTTTTTCGATTGGGAACACCGAATCAGTGTTCTGTATAACTGCAGTAACAAAAAACTTTTTACAAATGAAATAATTGATAATTGAGCAAATTTTTAATAGTACCCACTAATAAATTTCACAGAAACGGATTTTTATTTTCTTCACCACAACCGAATTTGTAGAATTTATTGTATTCAAATACATATTGGTCGGATTTACCATTTTAACAATAGCGGGAATTCTATTACTCTTGCTATTGTGTTTTTTAATATATAATTATAGAAAATCTGTTGAAGTATAAACATATTAATAATAAAAATTAAATGTTTGTAATGGTAATCGTTTCCCAACTAATCTTTTTTCTGTGTGTAGTTATTGAAATTAATCATTCCTGAGCTATTTTAATAAATTATTGATGTATGAATGTAATATCAATTGATTGGTTGATCAGGCTGCCAGCAGCAAAATAGCCAAAATAAAAAATTAACCAAAAGGAATGATATATTACACAAAAAATTAAAAGATGGCCAAATTTTTTTTTTTTTTTTTGAACACCTTCATCAAATATCAATTATGACACTTTCTGGTACGAAAATTAATTCATTATATGACAAAATTTCTTGAAAAAATTAACCTTATTCGGAGTGAAAATACTTTAAATTTTGGTCTGGATTAAAACGGTTTAGACTGGCTGCAGGGGTTTTCAGCCGTGGAGTATTTCAAACCCCGGCTCGTCATCTTATACAAACTTTTCTGAGTAGGCTAACTTCTTACTTTAATTTCTCATGCCTATTGTGGGCCTTGTTATCTCATTAAAAAATATTTGGCATTCAGTGGTTAATTAACGCTCCTACAAATACACTCCGATATTTCGTTTTACTTCAAACAAATTTATGACCATTTAATAGCTAAGTTTTTGAGTATACTATTGGGGATTAATTGCAGTTATCGTATAAATTGTATATAAATATCCTTTATTTTTTTTTTTGGTTTAAATAATCATGAAGAGAAAATATCTTATTGAAATCGTATCAAAATTTTAACAAAATTCTGCATTTCAGTTTAATTAAAAAGATACCTAGTTTTATTATGTATTAATATAAAACAAGAAAGCTCCTTAAAATGCACCTAAAAGAGTTGCTAAAAATAGAAACAGTATTCTTAATTTTAACACCTGTAATATTTATACGTTAATTATAATGAGATACTTTAACAATACAAATTACTTACAAAAAATGCAAAAAAATAATTTGCAAATATTTAAACATTTACTCTAAAATACTTTAAAATACTTTCTAAATAAACATTCTTTAACTGTTTAACTTTACAGTCATTAAAACTAACTTTAAATACAAATGCTCTTGACCAGTATTAAATGAACAATATTCAATTGAAAGTAAAAAAAAAAACTTGTTAATTGTTAAAAATATTTAGAAACTTATTTTTTTTTTGGCAACCAAATATTATTAACTTTTTATTTTATTTTTTTATTTACAATTTTCTATAGTAGCTTATGTGCCAACAATAATAATAAAATAAACTGAAAACAATTCTTTTTTTTTTTCTTATAAATAAATATTTTCTAAATATATATTTTAAAGAAGTCACGTTTATTTAAACAACAACAGACCAAAATCAACAATCAACAACCAATGTTAAATCAATATATTCAATACAATTCAAAAAAATATTCACATTAACCAAAAATTTATTGTAGACAACTAGAAATAATAAAATATTTGTATTTTAAACTAAACAAAATATGTATTTGTCTTTTAAATCTTGAAATGAAAAACTTAAATAGACAACAACAATAAAAATACGAGTAGTAAAAACATATTTGTTATTAAGCAGAAAATGATGCACCCCACAATCATAAGATACTTAAAAAATAACATAAATGTCAGTTAGTTTGTGTTAAACATTATTCAACTCATTCATTTAACACCTTCAAGTGTCAAATAATATGTTTTTCTTAGCTATTTAATGTTGGAGTTTAGAAAATATAAAAAAATTACATTTGTTTTAGAATTTTTTTTTTAGTCATAAATTTAAATTTATAAAGATGTCTTTAATGGAGATTTTTTTCGACGAATTTATAGAATTCAAAAAAATATATATATATTTTTTATTTAATATTTTACTTCAATATTTGGTTGATGATTATTTAAGGTGTAAACTACTATGTTTGGATGTTTAGTGGTTGATTATAAGTATGTATGTATGTGTGTAAAATATATGTTTTTTGAAAGATGAGTTCAAGGTAATCGCGTGTAATAAAGTTTTTATTATTTTGGTAAGAATTTGTGTTATTATGTGCATATAAATTAAATTTATTGATTAAAAAAAAATAATAATAAAATAAAATCATAAGAATAGAATAAAATTGTAGTGTTATTCAGTCGTGACATTATTTTAGATTTGATTCCTACAACATAATTATGAGTAGTTTATTAAATTGTTAATGCGATGTTATAAAAACAATTTTATATTTATGTTAGAACAATATTTTATACACCCAAAGAAACATCAAGAAATATCCTTGTACAAAATGAGCCCAAAATGAGTGTCAATCGTTTATCAATGCCGTATGTATTCAAATTGTACAGTCTGTGTTTTAATATACAACAAAGAATTAATTATCATTGGTATCAACTTGAAACCACATCAGTATCGAATTATTAATAACATTTTATATTTAACACAATTTAATCAATTTTGTATCCAAATTTTTCTTGCAGTGTAATAGGAAAAGCAAATAAATTGTTGATAATAATTTGAATTGCAAAATTTTTAGTCATGGTGAGTGGTGCAAATAAAGTACGGATATTGATAAAATATTTAGTTAATAAAAATTAATGTAAAACCAATGTAAGGAGATAGATAGATAGATAGATAGATAGATAGATAGATAAATAAATAAATAAATAAAAAATAAATAAATAAATAAATAAATAAATAAATAAAGCAATAGATAGATAGATAGATAGATAGATAGATTGATAGATAGATTGATGGATTAATAGATAGATAGATAGATAGATAGATAGATAGATAGATAGATGATAGATAGATTGATAGATTGATGGATTAATAGATAGATAGATAGATAGATAGATAGATAGATAGATAGATAGATAGATAGATAGATAGATAGATAGATAGAAAGAAAGATAGATAGATAGATAGATAGATAGATAGATAGATAGATAGATAGATAGATAGATAGATAGATAGATAGATAGATAGATAGATAGATAGATAGATAGATAGGGGTTGGACTTGAATTAGCAGAGCACAAAACAGAAGTCGTTTTGGTTACAAGTCGTAAGAAACTCGAAGACATAAGGATCAAGGTGGGAAATTATGAAGTGGTGTCCAAACCCAACCTTAAGTACCTAGGAGTTATGATAGATTCAAGGTTAAACTTCAAAACTCATATAGAATATATGGGTCAGAAAGCATCAAACGTAAGAGTTGCAATAGAAATAATGATGCCAAATGTAGGGAGCCCCCAGCAATCTAAAAGAAAAATAGTTACAACAGCAGTAAGCTTGCTGATTTTTTATGCAGCTCCTATATGGTCAAGAGCCCTTAAAATAAAGTCGGTAGCAGAAAAACTCCTATCAATGTATAGGCTATGTGCGTTGCAAATAAGTAGTTCTTTTCAGACAACATCGGAAGATGTAGCATTTGTCATTGCAAGAATAATTCCAACAGACATTCTAGCCGATGAAGCTAAACGTATGTATGATCGTAAGCAAAGAGAGGAAGATATCACTAGTATTATACATAAACTGGAGAGGGATATATCAATAGTAACATGGCAGTATCGATGGGAAGGAAGTTTAAAAGGAAGGTAGACCTGCAGACTCATACCAGACATTAAAGTTTGACTAAACAGAAAAGAGGGAGACATAAATTACTGTAACACGCAATTTCTTTTTGGTCACGGAGGCTACAAAAGTTTTCTACATAGGTTTGGTTTGGACGAATCACCGATATGCCTTTACTGTCCTAACGTTGTTGAAGATCCCGAACACGTCATGTTCTACTGCCCGCGTTTTAATGAAGCAAGAGAGCATACAGAAAAAAAGTTGGTTAAGAGTTGAATGCTGAGAATATCGTAAATATAATGATAAGCAAAAATTACTTCTGGGAAGCTATATGTAACATGGTAGCTGGTATCCACAAGGAACTACGAATGGAGGAGGAAAGAAGAAAATTCTGACATAACCCATTGACCCTTAATTGGTATCGGGTATCATATGATAGATTTCAACCTGCCTAATAAAAAAAAAATAGATAGATAGATAGATAGAAATATAGATGGATGTATAAACACATAAGTAAATCGTAACCCTATGGATCTTTTGCCCTAATATTAAACATTCTAGATTCAGGTCTCTTATGAAGATAATTAATCTGATCGGTGAGAGATCATAGACATCATTTGGTGTTATTAAGACGACCCTAAATTACTTTGACCTGAAGGTTCTTTAATCTCTAAATTCTTGCATATAAACCTGCAGTATTTTGTTTGCATATTACTAAGATACACAACCCATGATGTCTATTATTTCCTTAGTATTTTCCCTAGCTTCTTTTTTTACTAAAAAATCTGCTATTTTATTACACGATATTCATGGTGGGCTCCCAACAGAGTGTTAATATGACAACGAATTTGAAACTTCCCCACACTTTTCTCAAACATGATCTTGCTCAAATTAGGATGGCATAAATATTTGCTAGGGTATTTACTTAAAAGATTAGTTCTTTGGAAATTAGAACCAGTATTATCTGCATGGGATCACCATTTGTCTATAGCAACCAAACTAAATCCAACTTTATCAGAACTTTCATTTCATTAATATCTGTTCACTAGTCTCTGTTCTAATATAAGAACATGAAAAGTCTCTGCAACTCTAGAGGCAGCAAAATATGGTCTGCAAGACAAATGGAAGTGTGGTTCAAGTGTCGGCAATTCCAGGTAATTTTGTTGCATTTATAAAGGGTGATCCATTTAGATCTTTCTTTTAAATTTAAATAAAATACCTATAATTAAATTGGAGGTTGGAATCTTTATTATTATCTAAAAAAACATTCTCTGACATTTACCTTCTATCTATGGTATGAATCATTGACCTTCCAAGGCTAATAGTGGCCTTGGACAACAAATTTAATCAACAAATTTAAGTCTCAGTGTACTTTATTGGATGATAGCCATTCGAATAGACCACATCAGCCTGAAGAAAAAAATAATATTAAGGCTGTAGTTAAGAGTATGGGAGAAGACCGCGACTAATCGATTCGATGCGGTGCGCTCTATATCTTGACTTTTTGTGTGAAACAACTTGCCAAATTTTATGCAACTAATTTCATGTTCTGGACCAGTTAACTGGCTGCCTATTTTCTTTGATATCACACCTCTGATTTTTTTTAGGTTTAAAGGAAGTCTTCGTCGATAAGTCAGTTATGATTCAAGGTTTGAACGCCGACATTACTCCTGTAATACCTCCTTCTTTACACAGATGTATAATAGAGGAATGTAGAAAATACCTAATACCAAAGGAAGAGTTGAACAGGTAGCGATAGACCTTGTAGAGAAAAATTCTCGTGGTCACCTTTGAGAACTTAGCTATTTGACATCTTCATAGGATTGAATAATTCAATAATTTGAGTCTTTAATACTTAATACTCGTATTCGTATACAATATAGGGCTTTCCTAATGATGGATAGGGATAATTAGTCCCTTTTTTAAAGAACTCTTTTCTTATAATCACAAAAAAATGTTTCTTTTCGTCTTAAATTGGCCTTGATTTTAAAGGTGAGATACTTTTTGCTAATTTTTTATTCATCTTTGAACAGCAATATCACATCACTCACTAGGAAAATTGTATTTCCTATAAAGTAAATAATTGGTGAATTGTGAAAATCATTAAATGATTTTTTCAATTGATTCCCAGGGGGTTTTATGCCTTAATGATAATTCTTTTTATATTTTAAATGAATTTATTTACTATAAATTTTATATCACTGAACAATATATTTTTAACCCCTTAAAACTAAGAAAGTTTCACAGCAACTTCGAGGATTCCAAAAAACAATTATACATCTCTGACTCTGGTCAAATAAGAGTTGAAAATATAATGTTGAACCATAAAAGATATTTGTACCAAATTTCATACATGGACAGATGGACGGACATCATGAAATTGACTCAGAAAGTAATTTTAGATCTATATTTTCGGGCGTTACAAACATCAGCAGAAACGTATATTACCCGTACCTGTCTCCAACATTATTCCTTAATTTTAAAGATAATTGGCGTTCTGCGCTACAAATTTTTATACCTTTAACTTAAAGTTTTTGTTATTATTACTTGTTAAAAAAAATAATAAGTTGATTTTGTTTCATTCTTAATAGATTTTATTAACCTTATTTAAAAATATCACTAGATTTTGAATATCAAACTCTCAAATTATTACCATTTTCTTAAAGCTTCTCTATTTTAATTTATTTTCAATTAAAAATATCTTAACTCATCTAGAATTCAATTCAACCTGTTTCTAAATATTCCAATAATAACTTTTTTAAAAATTCCAACTCAAGCATGAAAGTAAAATCAGATAAATAACAAAAACAGAAAAAAACCGGCATTAATTGTACTTAAACGTGTGTAAATGTACAACAATATTTCACCGGCAATGTCATTAAAATCAAACCTTGTCACCTTGTCGAACAGCGTACAGCGACAACAATGAAACCCACAACAATAACAACAGCAACAGTATCATTTATACAAAAAAATACGCTTAAGTACCCGTACTTGTGATTTAAACCTCATTATCACAAATGTAATTGTGCCAATGATCGTTGTTTTTCTTTCTTTTTTTATTACTTTTAATACGCTTCACTTTTTGATTTGTATTTTTTTTTTGCATTGATGGCAAAATAAACAAAAAATAAAAATTATAAATAAAATGTATAGAAAACAAAACTTACACTTTTTATAATTGTGTTATTTGCGCACTTGCCCCCACGGATGACTGTCTTTCTTTTAAATTTAAAGCACAATGGGATTAAATGTATAAAAAACTAAAAAAAGAAATAACAATTTTAGAATAAACAAGCGCGAATGTGATATTCGGCTCGGCCGAATCTATATACCCACCATCAACTTTTTCAAATTTTACATTATATCGGAAGTGGGCGGTAAAGTGGGGGGATAACGCTCATTTTTTGTTTCCGAGTTTACATTGGTCCTTGAACTGTTTGTACAAAATTTCGTTGACGTTTCACCTTATATGGGAGGTGGGCGGTAAAGTGGGCGGACCACGCCCATTTTTCTACGTTTATATCGACCCTCGAATTATCTGTGCAAAATTTCGTTATCGTACATGCTTTTGTTTAAGAGATATCAGCAGAAAAGTATGAAATACATTGTCCCGTTCGAGCCCTATCCTGCTTTCAACAGACGGACAGATGGACGGACATAGCTAGATCGACTCAGAATCTAACCGGGACCCAGAAAATATATACTTTATAGGGTCTTAAATGATTTTTTCGACATGTTATACACGGAATGACAAAATCAATATACCCCCCATCTTTGTTGTGAGTCAAGCAAATTGAACAAAAATTTTATGAATTTTCTATGTTTAAAGATAATATTATTATTTACCATTAATTCTTTATTTCATAGCGTCCATTCAAGTAGTATTTGCCCCACAGTGCAAAATATATGACTTGTACTGGCATTTGCCTTTAAACGTATATATTAAATGTGTGTGCTTGGATTTTTATGGCAAATTTGTAAATATAAATGGGGAGAAAAATAGACATTAAAACACACAGTCAAACATACAGACATACAGTTATAGACAGACGTGTTATATAGAGACGGACATTGAGACAAACCTCAAATCAAGACTCTGCTTTCACTCTTCATTGAATTCTTTCATAAATTTCTTTATCATATTTTTGTTGTAGTTGTTTTTGTTGCTACTACAGATGTTTGTTTATTTATAATACTAGTAGTTGTTGTTGTTGTTATACACGTTATTGTTGTTTTGTTGCTTCAATTCTCTTTGGTATGACCAATTTTTGTTGTTGCTATTTCTCTTACGTGGTTATTGAACTGAAACTAAAATTGTGTTAATAGTCGATTACGAACCGTCTGTAAAAAGTTGATTGTGATGACCATAATAACAACGTTGATGATAATGTTGATGACGACGATGATTTTAAGAAATGATTGTAGTTTCATAGAATGGGAGTCACTTGTTTAATGATTTCCAAAAGGTGGGCACGGTTTAGTGAATTTTTTGATTTGTGATTATAAAAAAAAAGATGTATGTAGATGCTTTCATTGTGTCACATGAGGTGGTGGTTGGTAACTTATTTTATTTCATTTATTTGTAGTTAAAAAAATGCTGGTATGTCAACTATTTATTTGTAGTTTTTAAAAAGAAATTTTTATAATCTTGTTGACGTTTTGTTCCATTGTTGTATTGAGTAGAAATAATAATAATGATTTTGTAATAATTTTATTTTTAGTGTTTACGGAAGTAAAAAAATTATAACTGCATTTCTGGTGCAAGATAATATGAACAAAACGAAAGACTTAAGATACATACTTTTATTCAAAATTATGTTGCTATATATTTGTAGTTGGTTTAGTGTTAGACGCTTTAAAATTTAAGTATAACTTAAAAAATAGTATTTGTATAAGTATTTAGACATATTCATATTTAGTAGGAAAGACTATTGTGTGTGCTTTTATATGACAACTTTGAATGATAGTTCGCGATTTATAATACTTCAAAAATTAGAAAAATTGTATTTTTAAAAATACTAATATCTTCCAAAATATTTACGTTACAAAGTTCATTGAGGCGAATAGTTATAAGTAATGAAATTACCTTTAAAATGATACCTGAAACATGTTTTTATGTTGAATTTTATTGGTCGATAATTCGTGAATTAAATTTATCGCGTATCTTCAAAAACGGTATTTTTAAATTCGTGAAAAATATGCATGTAGAGGATGGAGCCATTCTGAATGCTTCCTGTAATAAAATCTTTGTTAGTTCAGATTTATAGATTTTCACTGATTGTTGACAGTCTTATTTGAAATGATAAATTCTTATTCTTACTCTAGGTGGTCCCGTTCGAGCCCTATCTTGCTTTCAACAGACAGACAGACCGACGGCCGGACGGACATAGTTATATCGACTCAGATATAATTAAAGAATCTAAAGTGATTTTGATCATACTAGTTTTACAAGTAAAGATTTTAGAATGAGTTGAATTTTTTTAAGTCTTTGTTATTTGTTAAACAATAATAAGATAACTGTGGAGATTATAATATTGTCTACATTTTACATTTGAATTCACTTAAAAATCATTGCTTTCTAAGCCTTTAGCTGACATTTGCTTATATTGAGGCGGATTTTTCAAAATGAATCTTTAAAATATTAAAAATAGTAAATTGCTCCTTATTCCTTATTAAAATAAATTTAATATTTCTTGGATAAAACTATAAAAATCGGTAGTATTTATAAACAATGATCAAGTGCTAAAAATAAATAAAACAGTTTTCGTTTTCTACAAAAGTCTTATAAAAAAAATATATAATAACTTGTTCTGATTACAACATTACGCTTTAAAATATTTCTACTTCTTACATAAAAACCACTTGATACCAAAAAAATAAAAAATTAACTCACACATTCAATAAATCTTGTTTTATATAAAATTTAAACCAAAGATGGAAAAAAAGTCTGATAACTAAAAAAAGGAAAACAATATTTTTTGTAGCATTCAACAATTGCAACAAGTGGACAACAACGGCGCGAAAGTGCAACCCAATCTTATGAAAATAATGAATTATGTGGTTGCAAAAATAATCGACACAAGTTACACAAACAGCATGAGGGAAAAAAAATTATTTATTTTTTACGAAAATATTTTAAACAACTAAAATGAAACGTTAAAAAACGTAAATTGTTGGCTACAAGAAAAACCACTTTCATTTAATGGAAAAAGCTCAAGAAAAAAAAAAAAAATTATAATAAATAAAGAAATAAAAAAACGTAAACATTTTTGAGAACAACCTGTTTAAAAGATACTTATAATGTCTACGAAACAGATGCCTAGATATTTTCTACAGCAGCTAAAAAGTAAGTTGCAAAATCTTATTTGTGGATTTGCTGAAGATGAGCGTAAGATTAAAAAAAAAGGAATTGTGTCATTATTTTTTTCTATAAAATAAGCAAAAGTGGTTTTATTTTATTTATCTTTTAATTTTAATTAATTATAAAAAATAATTTTCTTTATAATATGAGTCTGTGGTCTACACATTTTGACATTTATCTAATTACTTAAATTAATTGTTTCTTATATTTGTAGCTTTAAATATTTTGCCACAACAGCTTCAAGTATTTGTTTATGTGTGGGTTTTAAGTTTTTTTTTTTTTTTTGCCTAATTGTTTATTTTTTCAATAAAACCGTTTTTTGTTCACCTACATTTTTGTTTAATGTATCGTTTAAATAAATATTTCTTGGGTAATGTCAAGTGTATTTAATGTTAGATTTACTTGCTTTCAAAGTTGTTAAAGGCCAAGCCTTAAAATGAATCTTTACATACCAAAGTAACAGATAGCGAGAGTAGAAACAACCTTTATTTAGGTTTAATGGTATATTTTACTAAAGTTTATTTATTCACTATTATTATTTTTTTCTTCTTATTTTTTCTCTTATTTTAAAATTCATAAACTTTAGCTTGATGTTAATTTGTGTATTTTTGTGCTTCTGGCTTTCACTTTAATAAATTCTTGGCATGATTTTTTTGGTAACAAAATCTACCATAAATTTCTATAATGTAGTGAAAATTTGCTAAGAAATATTGATTGTTTTGTACAGCAAGTGGAACAGGATGCAAATTATGTGAATAATACAAGATAACAAAAGGGAAGAAAAAATTGTATCGCCAACAATTTTATGTAATTAATGTTCCTCGTGCTATATACGAGTTACTTTTTATTTTTTGATTACTTTATAGTTTTCAATTAACACTGTTATTTCATTTTACAGCAAAATTTAATTAATATGATCAAGCAAATATTAAACAAGAGAATTAGTAAAGTAAAATTCAAGTAATATTTTTTTTCTCATTTTAATTTTTAGTTCATTCAATCATCTATTTGATTGATTTAATACATTATTTAATTAGAAAACTTTCCCTGTTTTTAATTTTTTACAGTTGTTAGTAATTGATATAATCATTTTTGTTGGAAATACAAATTTAAAAAATTGTGTTGAATAACTTTGGGGATTGGTAACCGGTGAATTTTTATGTGAACACAATAGCAATAATTCAATCTTCATAAGAATTATCTTCAGACCACATTTGTTATGATATTAATTTAAATAAACTCCTGGTATTAATAGAATCATTAGTAAGAAATTCTTTGAACTACCGCGAATAGCATTAGAAATAATACTTTATATTTTGAACACAAAATTACGATTTCAATATTATCCACCAGAAAGGAAGTTAACACTGATTACCAAGATATCTAAGCAGGGAAAGAGTTACATACAAATCGTTTAGACCACAAGCCTGCTATGTAATATGTCTATGAGATGCTCTTAAAAGCGATTTAAAATTGCTACCAAAAATGAAAATTTTTATATATATATATATTTTTTTTTTTTAAACAAGTTTTGGAAATTTTGTAGGAACTTAAAGCTACACAGAAAACATTTTTACATTAATAGTATGAATACTTTTTATTGCTTTCAATACATAATAATTATAAAAAGTTGAATACATTGTATGTATTTATTTCATTAGTATTTAAATTTAAAAAAATCAAGAAAGCTAGAAGAAAATAACATATTTTTTTTTTTTACATTTTTATTTCATGTGGAAATTTTTGAAATTTTATTTAAGAAATTTGTAATTTTTTATGATTTTCAGCTTTGGGGAAACATTTGGCCCTTATTTTTAAGTAGAATTAAATAAAACCATGAAGCAATTAAAGTAACGAAATCATTTCATGTTCTTATGCACAAATCAGAACAAATTAAGTCATGTTCATCTTCATTAGCTTATACCCGGTGTGCTTCGCCACCCCCGAAATGAAATACATAGTAATTTAAGGATTAAAAAAATATACTAATTTTTGTATTTAATTTTTATGGGAGGGACCATACCCCCATAATCCGCTAGTTTATTAGACAAATGTTTTCATGGATGTCAAAATTCTTTGTGCAAAATTTGAGCATTCCAACTCCAATAGTTTCCCAGATATACGAATTTTTGCATTTAATTCATATCTAGTCCGCCCATATTTTTCTTAAATATTAATATTGTTACCAAAGTGGCTCCGACAAAATTTTAGAACTCTAACTATTATATTTTCTCAGATATGATAATTTAATATTTTCTTTATATGGGAGGTGCCACGCCCACTATTGCTAGTGTACCAATTTTTGTCCAAAATATTCATATTGAAGCTAATGCTAGTTGTACAAAATTTGAGCTCTCTAACTTTTATAGTTTCCCAGATATAATAATTTTGGTATTAACTTTATATGAGAGATGACACGCCCACTATTTCTTTTCCGCCCATTTTTGCACAAAATGTTCACATTGACACTTAAGTTTATAGTACAAAATTTGGGAAATGTAACTGTAATAGTTTCCTAAATTTACGGCATTTGGTATTGGCAAGCAATATTAGGCGTGGGATGTGCCACACCCCCTATTGCTAGTTCGCCTATTTTTTTTTCAGAATGTTCATATAGGTGTCGTGCAAAATTTGAGGACTCTAGTATTACCAATTTCCGAGATATACTACTTTTAATAGTTATTTAGTAAGTGGGCGTGGCACCTCGCCCACATGGAATTTCGAAATAAAGAGTAGCCTATTTTTCCTTCCAGGCATATAGGAACACACTGTGAAAAATTCAAGAAAATCGGTTTAGCCGTTTAGGCGGCTATAGACTTCAAACAAACATACATATATACATAGATACATACATACAAACAAACACACAATAATTTTTATATATATATGTAGATGTATGTAAAATTTTATACTAATAATGAAAAAGTTTTGGGAATAAATTTGTATGTAAAATTAATACAGTTTATGTAAAAATTCGTTCCAGATATGTAAAAAAGATTTTTGTGTATTTCCATAACTTTTTAGCATATTAAAAAATAATGTGAGTATAATTTGAAAAAAATTTTAATTAGAATGTTTAAATGTTTTTTTTTTTTTTTTTTTTTTGAACAAAATTAGACAAATCGTTTTCGAGATACATATGTATGTTTTAATATATGGTACAAACTGCTTATCTTTACAAATTGCGATTTATCGCGAAAACTAGTGTCAATTCAAAAAAGTTGTTTAGAGTCTTAGTACTTATTAATACCGTATATCGGAATTGACTGAGAAATCTCGTGCCGGAGAAACAGTGTATCCCTGTGTAATCAGTTCGGATATAAGAACAAAAAATAAAAATATATTTGTAAATGCTTATCCCAAAACGAGAAATATTTTTGAGCTCTTTTAATCGGCTGTTAACACAAAAGCTTGATAATATAGATAAACTAATACTCACCCTTAACTATGTTCCGGTAAATTGGAGAAATCGCCAAATCTCTCATGGAAACTGAACACTCTACATTGAGTTAAACATAGTTAAATGTATGTTCAATCTTTATTTATGGATCTCTATTACCGTGGATAGCAACAATGATGAAATATGTAGTAGACTAGTTATGTTTATAAAATCCCAAATTCAGAATGTATTTGAATTACAGATGGTCTACGAATTAGTTCTTAAGAGGAACTGAATTCTTTACTAAATCTACTTCCTATTCACATTCACATACATAATAGCCATATCTGCAAGTAACGCCCAAAGTATCTGGATGTTGGAGATAAGGATTTATTGGGATTGAATCCGGAGTCTTTTATGATAATCTTGAGATAAGTATTTCATATCGTCTCCCTAATATTTCAACCAGAAATATAGTTTTTGCAAGATAAGGATCTGTTTCAAATATTTTGGAAAAGGTGTCATTTACATTATCGCTTGAAATGTATGGGAGTGTTTTAGAGTAGAACTTAATTCATGTTGAATTTCAAATATTTAAAAACATTAAGAAAATGTTTGATCAGATTAACATATATATATATATAGTTTGTTTTTATAAAAAAAATAACAACAATGAGACTGCTTTGAACGAGAGAGTTGTATACATGAGAAATAAAATAGAGTTAAATAATTTGAGACGCTCTTTTGTTTGTTTTGTTTATACAAATATATACATTAAAGTGCCTTACGAAAAAAAGTTGCAAATGTACCCCTCTAGAAATTAAGATTTGTATGTTCTTATATGATTCCCAAAATATTACATCTCAATGTTAAAAATTACGTGAGCTGAACCATTTTCAAAACTCCTCCAAAAATTACGTATTTCTTTCAATACCATTATCAAAATTTTAGTTATAAGAAAATAAACTTAAAATTATAATAGAGGCGTACTACGACTTTGAATTTTCATTTAAATAATTATTATGTCTCTTTTCAGTCGCGGAATATTAAGATTTTACTAATATCTTTTATCACATTTTCATTGTTCAAACATGTAATTTTATATATTTCGGCCATTTTTCAAAATATATTAGGTACTGCTACTGAAGATAACACGTAATTAACCCATTATGAGCCAGAGGGTAAATTTTATGCATTTAGTTCCCAAAAGCTTAAATTAGCAATTTTTGCAAATAACTCGCATGGAAGTACTCATTACACTTAAATATTGATAAATTTATGAAAACATAAAAAGTTCCTTTAAAACCGCGATAATAATCGAAAAAAAGGAGTTTTTGAAATTTAGCCGCTTATTTATATGAATTTACAGCTTTTTCGATCAATTTACGTTTTCGGGGATACTTATATCCTTAACTAACGATTTATTTGCCATTAAAATTAACTTAACCAATTATGGATCGGAAATCCTAAAATTTTATTTGTGCAACTAAAGGGTTAAATCAATCTATATATCAATAGTATTTATGAGACCTTTCTAATGATGCCCTTAAATATAATTTAAGATAGAAAATGTCCAAAATATTCAAACTTTAATAAAATACTGTTTACAATAAAATCATTGAAAATTTTACTAAAATTTTAATTTCGCGAGAATGAAAACAAATTTTAAAATATATTTTTTGCTCAATATGTATTGGACGTCGTTTTTCTATCATATGTAGTAATTTTTTTGACAAAAAGTTAAAAATTGTGTATACTGTTGATCGAAAACCATATTTTTGAAGGTTTTTTAAAAACGGTCTAGCTCACGTAAATGAAATAATTAAACCGAAATATTTTGGGAGTGAGTTAAAAACATATCAATCTTTAATTTTAGGGGGGTACATTTGCAACTTTTTTTGTCTCCATACAAGTCAAGGCTGTGTATTATACATGTGAGTTTTTTGATATATGTATTAGTAGTATCTTTTACCGCTCATAACTTCTTAAATACTGAACGGATTTTAATAAAATCTATATTGTGTACATCTATGAGAAAATACCTTTCTAATGTATTTTTTTTTTTATTTATTAACCGTGTGACCGTAAAAGGGATAACGAAGAATGTGTTTGCCAATTAATTGTGTAGATTATAGATCCTCTTCATATAAAAACATTTGTATATGTTTTGAAAAATTCTAAAAAAAGTTCAAATTATAAAAAATGGAGGATTATATTGTATTATTTTGTTCCTATTTTCTTTAAATGTTTATGTGTTAAAAATTTTAATATCCATTTTTTTTTTTTTTTTGTGAAAAAGTGAAAAATAGGACTTATTTGGATCTGGTCCTAAATTTACGTCATTTAATGCCTACCTCAAATGCCTTTCATGTGTTACCAAATTTTCATTTTGTTCCTTGGCAGAAATACGAAAAAAAAAAATCCGAGAAAAACGAATATAATATTTTTTTTCTCTTCATACAAACGGTGCCACCCTAATATATATACATAGCAATCTATTTTCAGAAATTTCAAGTGAAATCGCTAAAGAATCGACTATTTTCATGTGTCATATTTTAAGTCTAAGTATCAGTATAAAAACCACACTGAGAAAAAAGATTTCCCACAAATCTTTCCGTATTTTTATAAGAAGAAACAAAATTGTATTATAATTATTAAACAACTAAAATGCAGAGATTTTTCTCTGATTAGTATGATTAAATTAAAGTTTTTAGAATTGAAAAATTGTTATTTCAACAGATTTGTATCGTTACTAATCTCAACATAACTTATATGAAAATTACAATCGAACTCAACTCAGCAAATTATGTTTTGTTTGCAAATATTGGTGATTGCAACCGAATAATACAATAAACTGACATAATAAAAACTAAATCCTAAAAAAGTATTTAAGCAAAATTGACAAGAAGAAAAATAAAATAAATTAGAAATACCAAAATAATTTAAACCATCTATGGGAAAATATCAAATAATTACTTTTAATATGCTGTTCCAAAATACAAAGGTATTTGTATTTCATTATGTTTTGAGTTATTTTGCACCTCCTTTTTATATTTATATGAGAAAACAAAAACTTCTTCCCAACAGGACCAGTGCGTCAAGAACAAAGATTTATCTTATTCAATTAGAAATTTGGAAAAGCGTATTTCTGAAGAACGATAGTGACAGATTTGATGACTTTACTACAAGTAATTCAAATGCTCAAAATTTCTTTTTAATTTTTGTTATTTATTTTCGTATTTTTATATTTTTCATAAAATAAATAAATTTGAAGGAAATAAAATAATACACCTTTTTTGGCTAATGTAAACAAAATCAATCCAACTGACATTTTCTGTTGCCAACATCGAATTGTTTTTTATCAATCAGTTGTGTGTACCGTAAATTTAGCAATCAAATAAATTTAACAATCAAGTATGTAATTGTATTCGTATTCGAGTTAGTACCTGAAACCGATAAAATTCGTTTGGCAAAAAGTTAGGTTGCCACAGTAAATCTGTTCACGCAAAGAAAAAACATGGTTGGTCAAATCATAATCGGTAACTATCATTAATGTTTAGGTTTATGATTCCCTCAATCAAATCAGTTATTATACCCTTTTATGAACATAATATTGTCCTATCCAATATTAATATAATATGAACCTCACAATCATAACATTTATATGTGATAGTCCTCAAAACCATACTGCATAAATACAACATGATCCCTATATTAAATATTATAATACCCCCAATCATAATACTATGCATACGGTTAAAATGTATTTTTATTTATTATTATTTTTTTAATTAAAATAAAACAAATACCACAGGCTTCGCTGGACGATGTCGTTCAAGAAAATTCATCTTCACATTCACACACCTAAAAGAAAATTTGTACAAATACATTTTTTTATTTTTATATTTGACCGCACAGAATTATTGATATTTATTGTACTTACCGAAAAATATTTCCAATTTTAAATTTGGCCATTGATGATTTGCTCCGTCAGCACTCCGTGGATCTCGTTATTAAAAAATAATAATAAAGTTTTTTAGTAAAAATTTTGTGAACCTTTTTAAAAGTTTTTCTTCACTTTACGTCCGTCACATTTAAGATTTCATTACTGACTGAGTAAATTATTTCGAAAGAGAGATAACATTAAAGACGAGCATATTATTGTCACCCCTCGCATTAAAATATTACATACAAATATTTTATTGAAATAATATGTTACTATGAAACATATTATTCTTTTAGTACACCGACTTTATATTATTACAAAGTACCATATGTTAAAATGATCAGAACAAAAAATAATTGATTCAGTTTAGTCAAAAACACAATAATATGATTGTGTTAGCCATATAAACTATTTAGGAACATCACCTGATTTCCGCGAGCATTTCGGAATCATGTTTTTTCTTTGCGTGTTCTCTATGCAGTAAAAAAGTTGGAAGGGCTATGAAACAATGCATAATTAAGACACAATCAAAAGATTTTGAAAAAAATCTATAATTTAATAATTTTTAATCGGAAGGCTTAAACAAGATCTTATAAACTAAACACACATCTTACTTATTTTTTTCCTCTTTAAGAAATATCAATAAATTACCAACAATGGCAACTCAGCCATTTAATCCTCAACATTTATCACCTTGGGGTTTGTGTCTTAAATCTTTTGTTTTGATAGCAAATCTCAAAATCTTAACTTTGGCAATTGGTTTTCGCTAATCAATCAATTAACATTGTTTCGATAACAAACAAATATTTTAAATAAAATTATATAAAAAACCATAAAGAAATAGTTTTTGAATAGAAATTGAAATGTTGCGCAACAGAAGAAGTATGTGTGTTTCTTAAGTCTTTTGTTATACAGCAATATATTGGTCAATATCATTAACATCTATATATTACAAGCATAAAATCTACAAATCAAAAAATTAACATGACAAAGAATTTCTTAAATAAATAAGAAACTAAAAATATCTCTAAACATTGTGAAAAAAAAATTATTAAATGGAAAATCTATAAACAAATAGAAAATAACACCTTCAGTATGAAAAGAAAAAAAATCTTAAACATGTTCACACGCTTCATTCATAAGACGATTTGTAGTCATTAAAAATACTCACTCACTCACTTGTCAAAAGAAATTTAATACTTTTTTAATAAATTGAATATTGGTCGTTTATTAGTTTGTTTTTATTTTTTCTTCTTAGCAACGAAAAAGAAAGTGATTTTTATTTTCTTAAACACACAAAAATATTTATCGTTAGCTTTAAAATTTTTTTTATTATGTTTTTTTTTATTTGCCTGTCTGTCTGCTTAAAAGGGAGTCGAATCATGTTATTTGGGTCTAAATGTGTTTGCTTGCCGAGTCGTCTTATTATTATTTATGGGCGTTATATTTGGGTTTTTTTTCTAAGTTTTTTCTTTTTGAGCTTCTGCTTTGTTATTGTAAGAAAGATGAAAAAGATTTTGAGTTTTTTAGCGCTTGTTCAAATTTCTTTATGTTAATTTGCTTTAAATTTTTTCTCTAAAAATTATGTTCATCGATTGATTTTATTATTTTTTTGAAATCTTAAGTGGTTAATTTTATGTTTATCTATATTTTTGTATCGCTTTTTAAGTCTCTTTCTTTTTTAGTTTCTTCTTAGGTGTAAAAATAAAGGTAAGTTGGAATATATTTTGTCACAGAAATTTTTGAGGAAATTATTTACAGATTTATTTTAATATCATTAGAGAGTGTAAAATATATGATATTATGTTTTTGCTTTATGGAAATATTTTTTATTATTAATAATAAATTTAGCGCATTTTAAATATTTGAATAATGATTTGAAAAATTTTTAAAAAATTAAAAAATCTTATAATATTATTTTGATGCACATGAAAAAGTAGATTCAATTAAAAATTTGAAATATTTGTCTGCATCTATTATGTCATTCCAAAAAACTGCCCAAAAATGTTGAAACAATTCTTACATTTAAGCCCCCAAGAAAATCATATAAAAAAACTTTTTGCAAGCTGTCATATACATGAATTAACACAAAAACTTTTCATCTAAAAAGTAATTTATTTAAAATGTATATTATTTAAAACCGCCATTCGTTTTAAGCTAGCTCTACTGTATTTTGCATATTCTTTATATTTTAATTCCATTGTGCTCATATTATGAAACAATTTATTGAATAACTTATTTTCTTTTGATAACTCTTTTATTTTATAAATAATTTAAAAGACAAACTAATTATAGATAAATTATAATTGATTGTATAGATGAAAGAATATAAGCAATAAAAATTTTAATTAGTTTTAAACACATGCGAATGGGAAAAATACATTTTCAATAAACTTGAGTCATCATAATTAATAGAGACTATTTAGTTCTATAAAATGAATTTATTTCTTAACAAAACAAAGACAAATTAAATTTGTTTTACATGAATATAAAATTGTCATCACAATTGAAAGATTTTAGGAGAAATTTTGAATCTGTTTTCAGTTTTTTCACATCAGGTCGAGATTTTTAATGGGCATGTCTAATATTGCACCCTTAATAAGCTGATTTGTCGAGTATATTTAATTAAAATTCAAGAACTTATATAAATGTTACTCCAAAATATGCGGAATAAAATTGGCTTTAAATCGTTCGAATAATTTTTATTCGTTCTATAGAGTGCGCGAAATATCCTAAGCATATACAATAAAAATATAAGAAAAACAACTTTATTTATTTTATATCAAAAAAGTATGTTCCACATATTATTTTGAACTATTTGCAGTTACATATTTTGACGCTGAAATTACAAAACTTAAGATCACTGTTAAGAAATATGATGCAATTGAAAAGAGTAGAACGAAATAACCTAAGCATACAAATTATATTATCATGCTTTTTTTTAAAATTATATACAATGTTATAGCGGTTTAATAGTTTTTATGGCTAATTTGATTCCTTATAACATATTCCAGCCGTAAGGGCATTGATAAAGAAGTCTGTAGGAAAAATATACGTCAATATTCCATTATTATTGTCCATGAATTTTTTTAAGGCCTTTGTAGTGTTAAAGCGCCTCCTTTCAGCAAAAACTGTTTGGCATACAATTCCTTGCATACTCTCGGACAAATTCAGGTTTATGTAAAACTGGCTCATGTCCTATTAGAACAGTTTTTTTCTGCAAACAATTTTTTTTTTAACTTTTAATTTTTGATCAGGTGACATCTCGGTGAAATGTATGGACCAAGTTCCAATCCTTTTTGTAAGAAAAGGAACGTTTAGCACAAATTTCTGTACTTATAAAACACTTTAGGAATATTTTATTGTAAGTATTTGCACGATATTCTATAATAAATTCTACCAGAATTTTGGTAAGTAGCTGATTTTCTCATCCCGCGGTTTATTTTGCATCAATACACGAAACAACCATCTGGTACTACAAGTTAAATATTTTATTGTCAATAAGAACAACTTCCTCCAATTTTTTTCCAAAATCGTTTATTTTTGTCGAACGACAGTCTTGGTGCTTTGTGAGAGTACAAAGATTTAAATTTTAGTATCCCTTTTCGCATACTATATGTTGGGATATAAATTTTAAATGTATGAATACGACTCAAAGATAATATCAGTTTAAAAATGGTTCATATATAGCGAGGCGATACTTCTTTTTTAGTGCGAATTCTTTTTATGTCCATAATATTCTTATTAAAATTTTTTTTATTTCTTTTTTCATGACTATTTTTTCGGTAACTTTCGCAATTGTTTGGACACATAAATATAACAACCATTATTTCGGATTAGTTTGCAGATGTTTGACAAAAAGTCCAGCCACATATTCTGTATGCTGTCAACCTGACGGACTGTTATTTAATTTAATACGTTAAACGGGACATTTCGTTAATTACTGTTACATTAATACAATGAAACATTTTAAATCATACAGTGTTCAATTACTAGGGAAACATTAATACCAAAATGTGTTATTTTAATGAAATGGTGACTAATGAATCATGATTATCTCTAAATTTTATTTTGTATGCTTAGGTTATTTCGTTCGGAGTTTTAAAAAAAATTTTTATCTTTCCAAATAAACCATATAAAATATTACATTTTCCATAAACCCTTGAATGCACTTAGATTGCAGTATCTAAAAAGATAATTCATATTTTAATTATATTTATAGGAAGCAAAATATGTAAACTTTTACTCTGTATGCTTAGGTTTTATCGTGCACTGTAGTTTCGGAATTATTTCGAAACAAGTGACCGAACAACAAATTTTCCATGCAAAAATTTAGGATTTTTTTTATTAAAATTTCTTTTGAAAAGTAAAAACATCACAAATGATTTAGTTTATTATTTTTATCTAAAAGCTGTTAAGACTATGAATAAAATAAGCTATATATCTTCAAAATTTAAGCACAAATCTTGATTTCATTCAAAGTTAAGTGAAAAAACCCATGAATAACTACAATAAAGAAAAGATACACTGGTGGAAAAAAAATGTCTAAAATAAAAAATTGGTGGATTAGATGGAATTGAAAGTGCTAAACAAGAATCTGCTTTGACTTTTTTTTTTCTATCACGTATTGATTTTCTTTTATGGGGAGGTTCTTTGGGGATTATTTTTTTGTCGACCAGTGCTATTGCACATCTAAAGAACTACTATAGTTAAAGCCCTTTTAAACTATATGGAAGGTGTGTTTTTTTTTAATAAAATTAAGGCTGATATATCCCGATCATATTTTTAACTAAGATTAGAATAGGGCTGATAGTTCTATATAAAAAAAGTAGTAGCCCCCATATTAAGTAAGTAAATATTTGTTTGACATTAGTAGATGTAGCAGAGCATATTTTATTTTTTTATTTATCAAATGAAAAGTTAAAATGATAAAGCCTGAACTTATGATACCCTACACCAATGTAGATCAGAATTTGGATAGGGGTATTATTTTTTTTACACCAGTGGCCAATTGTGAACCGATACTTGTATTAAGTGCAAAATAAAACATACGAATACAGTATATTACGTCGATACTAATATGAATTTATTCACTTTTAGGTGATTCCGAAAGAGGGCCATATATGGGAGCTATGTTAAATTACCGATCTTCGTAAAATTCGGCAAAATCATTAACATTTATATAAAACTTATTTGTGTCGAATATTAACTTGATACTAACATTTTAATAGAATTTATGTTCGTTAAAGCGATTTTCTGAAGAAGGGTTTATATGGGAGCTATGGTCAATTATGAACCGACCTTCAAGTAATATATTGAAACTTGTATGAAACTTATATGTGCAAAACTTCTTTAAAATAATGATGTATTTAAGATATTTATGATCGTTAAATCACTAATTTCAAAATAATTCGACTTTGGACTATAAGATACCTGTGTGCCAAATTTCATTAAGCTTTGTTCAATATTATGACTTGTAGTTTGTTTACAAGGTTTACATGGTCTGACGGACGGACATCGTTAAATCGACTTATGAAGTGATTCTAATCCGATTGGTATAAATTAAGGTGGGTTTTACGCCAGTATTTTGGGTGTTACATCAGCACAATGGTAGGATTTTTATTTTCCATTATGTACTGAGAAGTTATTCTATTAGGGTTTATCAAATCGTCTTTCGAATAATCGAACAATCGACTACTTGTTGTGAAAAGTCGAAAAGTTGAAATCTACTTTTTGGTTTGAAAATTGTCGAATTTTTGATGCTAAAAGTCGAAAATAGTCGGAAAAAGTCGAAAATAGTCGGAAAAAGTTTAAAAAATTATTCTATTTAAAAGGAATAGTTTCTAGCCGCTTTTATTTATATATTTATACATCAACAAACCGTTCGTATAGTAAATACATATTTTTGTGTGTAACCAGAACTTTTATTAGATAGATTTTTCGTTAATTAATCAATATAGTTGATTCGAAAAAAGTCTAAAATAGTTGGAAAAAATCGAAAATTATCGAAAATAGTCGGACTCTTTAAAAATTTTGTTCCAACTATACTATATGAAGTACTTTTTCATTACTTCCAAATTATTAATTAAAGTACGTTTTCTTGTGCTTATAAAGTAATATAAAAAACATCCAAAGATTTTATTAAATGTGTTTTTACATCGGTATTCGTTTTTTTGCTTCTGAAAATAATTCTACTGATATAGCTATTTTAAACAAATTAACAAACGTAAATGTTATATTCGGTTCGGCCGAATTTATATACCAAGTTTTTCAAATTTTACGTTATACGGGAGGTGGACGGACCACGCCCATTTTTGGTTTTCAAGTCTATGTTGACCCCCGAACTATATGTACAAAATTTCGTTATCATGAATGCTTTTGTTTAAGAGATATCAACAGAAAAGTATGAAATGAAGCTACAACGGACACTAGAGTGTCCCGTAGACAAAAATTTTGTAGGAAGACCCCTCAAACGATGCGTAAAAATTAGCTTTATATGAAAAAAATACCTGCTATTGACAGTCACGGTTCTAGAACATTTCGTCCAAAAAATAGTATTGAGTTTTGTCTTGAAATGGGTATCAAAAAATTCGTATTTTTTAGCCAATTATAAAAAAAAAAATATTTTAAAAAATATTTGCAATAATTTTGGTCCATACGTCATTTTATGCATATTATGCAAAAAAAAAAAAATCGATATTTTTCTTAGCAAATGTATAAGAATTTTATAATTTTGTTTCCTTTATGGCTAAAATATTCAAAAATTTGCATTGTAGTAAGTATTGCTGATAATATATAATTTTCCAAATCTTTTAAAAAAATTATTCTTCTAAATGCCTTAAAAAGTCTTCTAGCGAAACAAAATCCCATGGTAAAATTTTGGGATCCATGATTCTTCAATAGCTGGTAGGGAACTGAAGACCAATTTAAAAAATTTTTTAAATATTTTTTTCGTATTAAGCAAGCTTTTACTTATCGTTTGAGGGATCTTCCTACATCGAAATCTCGAAAAAGGCTATCCTCGGGATACTCTATCGGACACTCTATGTTTCTAGGATTATGCCCATAACTTTTTTTTTATTTATTTACCGATTTTACTCATTTTTAATACCAAACAAACCTTTTATAAGATAAATATTTGGACAAAATTTCGTCTCCCTAGGTTGTCCCGTTCGAGCCCTATCCTGCTTTCAACAGTCGGACAGACGGACGAACATAACTAGATCGACTCAGAATCTAACCAGGACCCAAAAAATACCCTGCAGTCAAAGGTGACTGTCCGAAACCGGTTACTTGACTGACGAAATTGGGTCACCACTAGTCACTTTACCTATCACCTGACTGGTCACTTTTCTGTTTTGTATGTCCTAGGAAGGAGTGTATCGCCACCAAAGAACCAAAAGGTGGCGATATAGTGACTAGTACAAAAAAGTCAATTCATACTAGTCCTTTTACTGGTGAAATTGAGTCAGTCACCTGACAATCTTTTTAACTGGTCACTTTACTAATCACCTGACTAGTCACTTTAACATGGGGGGTGTCCTAGGAAGGAGTGTATTGCCACCAAAGGACCAAAAGGTGGCGATATTAGTGATTTTCAGAATGAAAAAAAAATAAAAAATTTTTTTGCGTATATTTTTTTATTTCTATTCTTTTTTTATTTTTATTTTTTATTTTTTTTTTTGTAAATTTTTTTTTTCTTTTTTATTTTTATTTATATTTTATTATTTATTAAAATTGTTCATTTTCTTTTCATATTATTTTATATTAATCAATTTAATTCAATTTAATATTTTTACATTTTTGTTTATGTCGCTCCCCCGGCTCGAACTCACGTCGTTATGTTTTATAGTCATACGCGCTAACCACTCAGCCACACAGCATTCTTACATACATTGCACTATTTGTTGTTTTAATGAGCATGTTGATTTATTGACCCTTTCTGAGCGTGAGGTGGCTGTTGCTTCCACTTTATATACCCTTTGGAAGTCGATCCTTTTACTGGTGAATTTGAGTCAGTCACCTGACAATCTTTTTAACTGGTCACTTTACTAATCACCTGACTAGTCACTTTAACATGGGGATGTCCTAGGAAGAGGTGTATTGCCACCAAAGGACGAAAAAGTGGCGATATTGTTACTAGTACAAAAAAGTCAATAAAAAAAAAAACACAAATGCAGAATAATTGATTTTTTTATTAATTATAAAATCCTAATTAGCAAGACTAGTACCGCAATTCCGTAACTTTTTTCATTTACTACCGATATCGTTAATTAACGAAATTTTTCGGTTGTTTTTGATTTTACTATTCTCTACTAAAGTTAGCGATTTTTTTCGTAAGTATATTTTAACGACAAATATCGATAGAAATGATAGAACGTCATTATTTAAAAAAAAATTTAATTTTAATTGGATTTTTATTTAAAAACAAAACAATTGTCTTGAAAAAAATATGAAAAAAGTGTAAATATTATATAAATGTGTGCAGATTTTTCCAACAATTAACCAATATGAGTATATGTATGGTATGTTGTTGGAAATATTTTAAAAATTAATTTAATGTTAAATGTTTCTTATATTAGACCCGTTCATTAAAAATTTGCTTTAAACTTTAAAATAACATAACTATGGAAACTTATGTTTAAAAACTCGTTTTTCGTTTAAACAAATTATTCAAATATTTTCATCTAAAAATACCAACTCTCACAAAAGTTCTAATTTTTGAAAAGTTAATTTTTTTGGAAATAAATTAAAATTTTCTAAAAAGGAGAAATTTTTAATAAGAATCAAAATTTTTAAAAAATTCTGAAATATTTTTTAAAATTTAATTTTTTATTAAAAATTAAAAATTTTATCAAAATTCTGTATTTTCAGTAAAATAAATTTTTTCACTAAAAAAACTTTCACTAAGAACTGAATGTAATTAAAACTTAATAACAAATCAGTTTCAAAATTCTAAAAACTCAGTTATAAACTCTCATTTGAATCTCTACATTTTTGCTAAAATTCAGTAAAAACATTTAATAAACGAAAACTTTAACGAAAAAAGAATCGCCACCTCCACGCTCACCAAAGGGTCAATAAAGTATAAATCGCCACTTCCACGCTCACCAAAGGGTCAATAAAGTATAAATCGACACCTCAACGCTTTCAAAAGAGTCAATAAAAGGTACGATAGCTTAACTATCGCTCACAATATATGCGAAGTTAAGGTGTAAAAAAAAACGTACACATTTGAATGAGTCAGGTGGGTAGTCACAAAAGGACTTTACTGAGCTAAAGCGGGTGAATTGACACCGAAAAACTGCTGGGTATATACTTTATGGTGTCTTAAATGATTTTTTTCAATATATTGTACACGAAATTATAAAATCAATATACCTCCATCTTTTTGATGAAAACTAATTTTTCGTATTTGATATTACTATTTTTTTTAAATAAAATTTGCTCATTAATTTAATACAGTATTCAAAATTTTTACATAAATTCTTGGCTTTTAATGAAAAACACTATATAACTGTTTTTGAAGAAAATTTTCTTATTTATTTGCTAATTTTATAGCATTTAAAAAGCGTAAACAAAAACTATTTACATTTCCCACCAATACACACAAATTTAAGTTAAGGTTAATGAACGATCTTCTATAAACTTCTTCAGCAACTTCTTTGCAACTTTATTTTAGTTACTCATACAAGATGATTAACTATTTATTTACTAACTACTTCACATTAACTAAAAAATCGTTTTTTAGTTATTTTTATTATCTTTTTGTACTTCGATATTTTTATACGAATATTTTCAAAGCCAAGAAACACTTTCACTGGTCTAACATATAATTTAAGCATTTTGTGAGATAAATAAGAGAAAAAAAAAGAAGCTGCAAAAGTAAAGGAAAAAGTTAAATGGGATGTTTGCAATAGTCATATATGAGTATATATCTTACTAACCTTTAGTTTTTATGTTTTTTTTTTCTCTCTAAAAAGCAATAAATCATTTAAAACTCTTTAAAATGATATTAAAATAGAGATTATTTTGGAATGAAGATTAGCTTTAAAGTATATTAGAGCATTATAATAATTTGAAAATATTTATTTATTTTTTTTAAATGGCCTTTAAAAGAATGTTAAGGGGCTTTTATTTTATTTTTTCTCAAACATAAGTTTTAAAATTTAATAAAAATATTTTTGGATTGTTTTATTAATTTCATTCATTATTACGTTAGCTTAGTAAAGGCCTCAGGAAAAGAGTAATTATTTAATAATTATTTAAAGTCGTAGAAATTAAACGGATGAATATTCAATTGTTTAGTACGTTTAGCTGTATATATTTATGAATGTCATTAGTTTGAATTTAATGGCATTGTGCATACGCTGACCAATTATGGTAAAAAATACGACGTAATAATTAAAACTTCTAATTTTGGTTGATTATTTAATAGAAAATATAAATGAAATATTATTAATAATAGTTGGTATAACGTAATATTTTTTTTTTTTTTTTGGAAGAGGCAAACAATTACTACTATCTATTAACTATTACATAATTTTAAAATAATGAATGGTTGCTTAGACTTAAGTAGTGCCCTACTGAATGAGCTAAAAGTATTTCAGGCTAAAGTGTAGGGGCTAATACTTGGGATTAAACCTTATTTTTTCTTCAAACATGTATGTACCTTAATAACCTACCAATTTAAGACATTATTTGTAAATCTAATTGTAGTTTTCTTATAAATTAATGATATTGTTTTAAATATTTCTTGGCATTATAATAAATGTTTAATGAGTTATGTTACATATCATATACCTAATTTAGTATTTCCAATATTTTATGTTCCCAGAGTTTATAAAACTTTTAATTTGTTTAGCCATATAAACACATTAAACTATGAATTATTTTTGCTTCAGTTGTTAATATTTTTCACTTTAATTTATTTGTTGTACTACTGATTTTTCTTTTTATTTTTAAATTTTTTTTTTTTTTAATTTTAAACTATTGGCATTTGGTCAATTGTAATATAAGTATAATAGTTTAGTGTTTATGGAGGAAACAAATGATGTGCGTGTGGCATAGTTGTCTATTAAATCAGTTTTACAAATATCGATAATGTCGAAGGGTTAATGGACAGTTTAGCAACATTTTTTTTTGCAAAATTGACTGCTTTTAATAGGAAATGATTTAAAGTAAATTTGAAATTTTTGTAGGCTTAAGAAATATATGACATAACTAAAAACAATAATTCAAATTAGTTAACTTTATTAATTAATTACTTTGGGTAACTTTTTAAATACACAGAAAAAAGTAAAAATGGACTTCAACTACGAAATTGCTTATATTAATTAATTTTTAATTGATTTTGCTCCAATCACCAAAATGATAATATTAATAACTAGAATAATCAATTGTATTATTACTGCTTCTTCTTAAATAGATATTATAAGCTAAAAAATTTTGGAAATTGACTTAAATTTATTTTATTTGTACATTTTTATAGACAAATTTTTTGTTTTTCTTTATATTTTATTAACAGCTGTCAATTTATTAAAAAAAACTAAATTTTAAACCAATTAGAAAATAAATTATATTAATAAATATTATAATCAAATTCCAATATAAAGTTAGTTAATACTTTTATTAAAAAAACGAGAGAGATACTATAGGCGGTCAAGACCGACCATATGATACCTTACACCATTCTGTATGAGCAAAAAAATTAGACTGAGGCTAATTGTAGACCAATACTTTCAATAAATGTAAAATAAATTATACAAATACAGAACAATGCATTTATACTAACATGTATATGATTTTTGCCCTTTAGGGGATTCCCGGAAGTGGGTTGATATGAGATCTATGGAAAATTATGGACCGATTCTCATAAATTTTGACAATGTTGTTTCTACTTATATAAAACTTATTTGTGTCGAATATTAACTTGATACCATCATTCGTATGGGATTTATGTAGGTTAAAGTGATTTTCGGAAGAGGAGATATATATTGGAGCTATGGTAAATTATAGACCGATGTTGATGAAATTTGACACAAAGACTGACACTTATACAGAACTCCTTTGTACCGAGTTTCATTGAAATATTGCTAAATTTAAGGCATTTATGTTCCCCTATTCCTCTATTCCGGGAGGACATTTGTATGCAGGCTAGGTGAAATAATAAACCGCTCATAACCAATTTCAATAGGCTTCGTCCTTGAGTCAAAATAATTATTCGTACCAAATTTTATCAAGATATCTTGTAAATTGTGACCTGTACTTTGTTTACACAGACCAGCCAGCCGACCAGACGGACGGACGGACATTGTTAAATCGACTCAGAAAGTGATTCTGAGTCGAACGGTATACTTTAAAGTGGGGGTCCGATAATTTTTTCTGTGTGTTACAAACATCAGCACAAACGCATTATAGCCCAACCACCTATGGTGTTGTAGGGTATAATTAAACTAGTCGACAAAAACATTTTTTTCGAGCTCATTAAAAAAAAAAAAAAAAACAAACTAGATGGAATTCCGCATGCTAAATCCGAATCTGCTTTCAGTTTTTTTCCATCAGGTTGGGATTTTTTATGGGAGAGTCTAATATTGTGCCTTAAATATGCCGATTACTCGAGTATATTTCACTACTACTTGAGAACGGTATGCACGAGAACGGTATGCACTATTAATTTAAATGATACACCAAGATATGCGGAATAAAATTAGCTTTAAATCACTCTACTATCATTTCGAAAAAAAGTGTCGGAAAATAATTTTTTCATGCAAATATCAAGATTTCTATTTTTTACTAAAACTTTTTTTAAAAAGTGAAAACATCAAAAATATTTAAGTTTATCACCTTTATCTCGAAGCTACCAAAACTACGAGTAAATAAAGCCACGTATCATAATATTGATGCACAAATCTTGACTGGATTCACAGTTAAGTTAGGATACCCATGCATACCTACAGTTAAGTGGAAATACACTAGTGAGCAAAACAAAAAAAAAAAAAAAATTTTTTTTCGTCTTAAATAAAAAAAAAAAAAAAAAATAGGTGGATTAGATGGAATTCAACGTGCTAAATAAGAATCAGCTTTTACTTTTTTCTTTTAACACGCATTGATTTTTTCTTATGGCCCTGCCTACTATGACTCCGCCTTTAGGCAGTCACACTTGTATAACTCGAGAACAGTTTGTCCAATTAAGATAAATTGAACTTTAATAGCGTCCTAAATTGTCTTTGAGCTAAATTTATATAATTTTTTGTCCAGTTAATATATCCGTAGTTATTCGGTAATTAGTACCGAAAATTTTAAAATTTATTTTTTTGAAAAGTGGTGAAAATTTTGATCCATAACTCTGAAATTCTTGAGCGAATGAAAAATATTGTTGACATACCTTGAAGACAATTTTTTCGTATAAAGGGTACTTAAGTGATAGCCTAAGTTTGTCAAACCATGCTCGAATTTTATAGTGTGACCGCTGATATTAGTCATGCACATAAAAAAAATGAGTACCCGATAGAAAAAAAGTGAATGCAGATTCTTGTTTAACTCGTCAGAATCCACATAGTCCACCTATTTTTGTTTCAAGAAAAAGTAAAAAAAAATTTTTTTTTGGCCACCAATTGTATGTAACATGGGTATTTTTACTTAACTGTGAATTATTTTATTTGCAGTATTGCCAGCTTTAAGATAAAGATGATAAACTGTAACATTTTAGATGTTTTCATTTATTAAAAGAAATTTTAATAACAAAAAAATCTAAAATTTTGCATGAAAATGATTTTTTTCGGACACTTATTTCAAAATAACTCCAAAATTATTGAGCCCATACAAAAAATCCAGACCTGATGGAAAAAACTGAAAGCAGATTCGTGTTTAGCATATCAAAATACATCAAGTCCAACTATTCGTCTATGGGGAAGGATTTTTTTGTTGACCAGTGTTATTTGACATGTTTTTTTTCTTTGTATTGTAATAATATCATACACCACCATAGGTGGTTGGGGTATTATGTGTTTGTGCAGAAATTTTAACGCAGAGAAAAATCTTCGGATCCCCACAGTTCTACACAGAATCATTTACTGAGTTGATTTAACGATGTCCGTCCGTCTGGCTGGCTGGCTGGCTGGACGGCTTGCTGGTTGTCTGTCCATGTAAACTTTGTGCACAAAGTACAGGTCGCAATTTTAAAGATAATTTGATGAAATTTGGTACATATGTTTACTTTGGCATAACGACAAACGCCATTGAAATTGGTCATAATCGATCCATTATTTCACCTAGCCCCCATACAAATGTCCTCTCGGAATAGAGTATTAACACTTATAAATGCCTTAAAAATAGGAATATATTAATAAAATTTAGTACAAATACGTTTTATATAAGCCCAAATCCATTTGCTAAATTTCATTAAGATCGGTCCATAGTTTACCATAGCTCCCATATAAGCCCCACTCCCGAAAATCACTTTAAAGTGCATTAATACGACAGAAATTTTAGTATGATGTTAATATTTAACACAAATAAGTTTATATAAGTAAAAACGAAATTATGTGGATCTAGGGTATCATACAGTCGGTCTTGACCGACTATACTTTTCTCGTTTTCTAATGAATTATAGTTCCGACCTGGATTTTTAGCTTAATCTTCTTTAAAACATTACTCAAATATTAAAGTTTTGTTAAAATTCATACTGTTTCTTCTATTTAAGTGATTTTAAAATTCCCAGGAATATAGAAAATTTCCCGGGAATCCCGGGACGGGAAATCCCGGGTTGCAATCTCTAATGAAACTGCACAAAATTTTGTTTATTAAATCTAGTTATAAAAATAAAATTATATTCTAGCCTTTCATTTTCTATACTTTTATAGTTCTTAATTATTTGAATAATACATTTCCTATAGCATTTTATATGCAACCAAAGTAGTTTGTGTACCCACTTAAAATGTATTTCAAATAGTTTTATTTATTCGTGTCCCCAAGCTTCTCCTATCAATCAATATATGCAAACTAAGGAGTGAGATCGAAAAATTCTTAACACACATTTTGCCTCATAACTTTTTTCGGAATCAATATCCAAAATTTTTTTGATCTAATTTTCATGGAAAAATACTTCAGTTATTATTTTTAATAACAACCATTTTAATTTGTCCTTATTTTCATCAAAATAAGTGACGAAAAAGATTTACGTCCTACAAGTTATTAAAAAATTTCAAAAAATCCAAATAGGTCTTACAAATAATTGGCCACAGAATTAAATGTCGTCCGTAAAACCGTTTCTAATGTTATTAAACAGTATCAGGAGAATTTGACTATTGATGTGAAACCTAGTTCGGTAAGAAAAAAGGACCACATGATATTGGAAAGGCCAGAAAATTTAAGGCGTATTGAAAGGAACTCCAAACATATCTGGTAGAAAATCAGCTCAGTTCTCTCAGTGCTTCGACTATTTGGTGCGAAAATTTAAAGCTAATGGGAAAGTTGATAATATATAAAGTTCAAAAAATTCCAAACTTGAATTCTGCAAAAAAAATTACAAGCCAAAAATAGGACTCGGAATTTAAAACCAAATTTCATACAAAAAACTCAAGCTGTATAATTGACGAAGAAACGTAGGTGCTGGCAGAATCTTCGCAGCTTGTGTCTCAAAAATTTTTATTGCTAATGCTCGAAGCAATGTTAGAGATAAGTTTAAGACCCAAAAGCAGCAAAAATTTCTTACAAAATTCATGGTATGACAAGCTTTTTGCAGTTGCGGAAAAACAGGAAAGTCATTTGATACATTCGGATCTATAAATATCAAAATATGCATAAAGGAATATTTGCAAAAAAGACTTCTTCTTTTCTTAAGAAAGCACAACGTGTCCACAAATTTTTGGACCCATTTGGTATCATGTCACTACGGTAAGAAAGCTCTGGAATGGTACCAAATCAATAACATAGTTTTAGTACCAAGGGAGGTCAATTTTCAAAATTGTCCATAGCATAGACCGAAGATCTTAACAGAAGATGTGCACACTGTTCCAAAAAAGTGACTGAAGCAACTATCAAATCTCCAAAGAAAGGGTTTTCAAAAATGGTCCACAATTTTATAATTAGTGGTTAGAACCATAAACATAAATTATGTATTTCTGTGATCTGTGCTAAATTATCAAATGATTAAAAAAATAATGAAAACCCTAAGATCAACCATTTCCAAGTTATTGAATATTATGTATGTTAAGAATTTTTCGATCTCACTCCTTAATCTAATCAATCAATTACTATTTAAAAGTTATTTTCTAAAAAGCAAGACTTTTTTTTCTAATAAATGTGCAAAATTTTTTTGTTCATATCATTTAATTTTTATTTTAGTCTCAAATTAACCTCGATCTAAATTTAAAACAATCAAAAACTTTATAAAGAAAACAAAATAACAAAATATTCTGTCTAAAACGTGCGTAAAACTTTAAAGTGGAAGTAAATAAATAAAGAAACCTAAACAAAAATTTTATAGATTTGTATGCAAAACACAGATTTTGATTGATTGCCCTCAAACACTTTTGCAGGCGGGTTCATGTATATAACAACAAAAATAGTGATTTTGAAGCAACAGCATACAAAATATTTCAAAATCCGCATAAAATCTTTTTTTGGGGGGTGAATGTTAAAAATGAAAAAAATTGGAAACGTTTAAGTGCATAAGCAGTAATAAAAACCCTTTTTATTTATTTTTTTTTTTTTGGAAAAAAGAGCTAAAAATCAGCAATAGTTAATTGTTTGTTAGTTAGTGTTTGGTTGGTTGGTTTATTTTGTAATGCACTTTTGATTTTTGGCTTTGGTTAACAATTTTGGTAGTATATGACTATATAACTAGATACTATATACGAAAAAGTAAGTGCTTTGAATGTTAAGTTATGGCAAAGGTCATTTTAAAATGACTTGTTTATTTAAGTATGAGTGGAAGTTTGTTCTTTTATGTTGTGCTTTTTTAGTTTTTTTTCTATTTTAACGGTAATTGTTAAAGTAAGACGTTTTTGTTGTGTTTGCTTTAGACATTCATTCAATCATGCATGTTGCTTAAGTCTTTTGTTTTTTTGTGAGTCTATTTTATTTTTTCATTTTCGTTTGCGAAAAAAAAAAAAAAAAACAGCACAAGTTTGCTAGTTGGCCAACACTGAGAGGTGTTATTTTCAAACTAGCTTTCGTTTTCAATGTTAGTGTTATTTAAACTTAAAAAAATTTACTTGTACATTTAGCTTTGCTTAATATAATAAACAATTAATTACTTTCATTAAATATTGGTCACGCTAGACAAAAACTTTTTAACTATTTATTAATAATTTTTCATAGCAACAGAAATTGGCTGCCTGTCTGTCTGTTTGCTTAGCATTAAGTATTGTTATAATTATGCTACTTTATTTTGACCATAAATGTCTATATCTCCATGTCAGGCTTGAATAATACTTTCATGTATAAGATTATTTCTTAGGCATTAAAAACATAATTAAATTTTAATGTCCGCCTTGTTTCTTTACTTTAGTAGGTATATTTTTATTTATTTTTTTTTATTTAAAATATGAATTAAATGTGTGTTACTAAAATAAAGTGGAATTATAGTATGTAATATGAAAAATATGAATATGAAAACTAACATTTTACATTAAGGCGGAATTAAAATATTAAATATGTATTAATTATTATTTGTGATTGAACTTATCTTCAATGGTTTTTATAATTTTAATTTATAAATAAATTAAATCATTTCTTCTAGCATCTGTCGTTTAATAATATTGGTCGACAAAAAAATCCTCCCCCAAAGACGAATAGTTGGGCTTGATGTGCTAAACTCTAATGTGCTTTTACATTTTTTTATTGGCGTGTCTAATATTTCGCCTATAGTAATGCCATTACTGTAGCATATTTCACCATAACTCAAGAACGACGTACACGATTGCCATAAGTAAAACTCTGAAAAATGTGGACTAAAAATATCTTCAAGCCACCCTAACTTCATTTTTTTACGGGCTTTATAGTTTCGGAGTTAAGCATTTCAAAATAAGTGTCCGAAAAAAAAATTTTTAATGAAAAATTGTTTACTAAATTTTCTTGATTAATGAAAACATTCAAAATGTTTCAGTATTTTTCAGTAAAGCTGATATTACACAGTGGGGCCAAAAAGTCAACTTTTTTAAATAGTCGTTTTTCAACTTTTTTAGTTTTAAAGTAGACGATTTTTCGACTTTTTTTTTAATATGAAAAAAAATGATTTTTAAATTTTTTTCCGACTATTTTGTCCCTTTCAACAACTTTTGACTTTTTCCGACTATTTTCGACTTTTCGCCACTATGGCTATTTTTTGTTATTTGTCTAAAAAAAAAAAAAAATAATAATGTATACAGCGCAATCAAATATATTGATATTAAGTGGCAGTATATGCAATGAAAGTTATTATATCCTACAACACCATAGGTGGTACTATTAAGTATTCTAAAGTACCACAGTGCTCCCTCGAGTCATTTGATACTGTCAACGATTAGCTCTATATTCCACAGTTCGAATTAAAAAAAATAAAAGATTTAATGAAAATGTATTTTGGAGATATATAATTTTCGAATAGATATTTACGTTTTTAACACCTCTGATATATGTATGTATTTAGAATTGTTCAGAAGTAATAATGAAATTGTAGTGAACACTAACTTTAACTAAATGCTGGGGCTTCGAGTTCCCAGGAATTTTGACAAATAATTAGGACAATGAAAATAAGTTTATAAGACAAACAAAAATTTGAGCAGTAGGTTTAATTAAATATACAAAAAAAAAATAATACTAAAAGCTTTAAGTTTCTATGCTCTGAAAATCAAATTGAAATTAAAATTTTCCAGTTTTAAAAGATGTCAGGTACTGAATTACATTTTTAAAATTAAAACTGAAGTGCTCGATTTTAAGGGAGTCATATATCTTTTTTTCTTAAGTTTATTTTAATAACTATAATATTTTATCAGAATAAAATCATTAAATGATTTGGTGTCGTTTCCTTCGTTTTTAATATACAAATTATATTCCTTTGAGTTTTGCACTAAATAAAAACTAAATAACTATGAAAAATTTGAATTTTGGTACTCTGTAGCTAAAAAAAAAAATACTATTTTAAATTTATTTTGATACCCAGAAATATTTTCATTTTCCATCCCTGTAGCAAACACATTCAAAACAAAGAGAGTAAACAATTATAATAAACAAACACATTCAAATTTGTATGTCTCTCTTTCCACCTTTCACTGGTTTAAAACAACCAAAAATATTGCTTTAAGTCCCACATTAATGTATATCAATCGGATTAGAATCATTAGTTTAGTCGATTTAATTATGTCCGTCCTTTCGTCTGATATTCCGTCCGTCCATGTAAGCATTGTAATCAAACTACAGGTTGCAATTTCAAAGATAAGTAGTCCAGGAACGAATGATATTGATATTGATTAAAATCGGTACATTATTTCACGTAAGGCATTAATCATAAATGCCTTAAATATAGAAAAATTTTAATAAAATTCCGCGCAAATAAATTTTATATATAAATTCTTAGTATAAAGTTGTTATTTACCAAAATTAATGATTATATAAGAAGAAACCATAGTACGAAATTTTATCAAGATGAGTAAAAATTTACCATAGCTCCCATATAGTCCAAAACCCACTTCAGGAAATTACCTTAAAGTGTATAAATCCCTTATAAATGTGAGTAACTAGCAACATAATGTAATGAATACAAATGAATGCTCTAAACAAATAAATTACAATTAATACAATTATCGGTTCATAAATAGCTACAGGTCCTGTATGGAACCCTTCCTGAGCACATATACAATGATGTAGGGTATTATATGGTCGATCTTAACTGACTATACCTTTCTTATTTGTGCTTACATACATAAAGTAGATTTTTCGACAATTTTCAAAACAAAAAATCGAGTACGACTTTTTTCGATTATTCGAAAGTCGATTTGATGAACTAGATTAATAATTTTTATTAAAAAATAACTATTTTTTTAATATAAATGATAATATATAATAATATTTAATAATATTAATATTATTAATATTTTAAACAACTACTTACATATTGTATTTTAACAAATTGTTAATAAAATTTCACACAAAAACTATATAAAATTTAAAGTTATTAACAAATATATATAATATATAATAATTTTATTAAACAATCACGAATTTAATATTTTATTTATAATAAATAAATAAATTTAGTTAATTAACAATTTAACGAAAAATTTAAACACTTTTTCTCTTTGAACTTTCAGTCTCTGCGATTTTTGTTGATTGTGAGAAAATTTTTTTTTGTGATTTTCTCGCGGCGAAAATCTGCAAGCACCTGCAAATTTGCATTTATATGCATTTCAAGTGGGCTTGCAGGTATTTGATACCCCTGCCTTTTTTCTGTTGTCGTCAAACTCATATAACAATGGTTCAAATATAAAATTACTCAAATGATTATCTGTATAGATATTCGATTAAAAAATGCCCTATAAAAACTATTCGAATACAATTTTTTTTACAGAAAACTAAAATTTCTTGATTAAAAAAACAATGGCAAGCATAATTATTCGATTAAAAATAACCTCAAAGAATATGATTCGATTACAAAAATTTACATACATACATCAAATCCTCATCGGAATTGGAAATCAAATTCCAATCCAATTACAACTTGAAATGGGTTTCAAAAGTAATATTTTAAAGGATTGATATCCACTCTAAATTATATTTATTTTTTAGTGTTGTTTTTTAATTCTCCTTATAATCTAAAGAAGAAAATGTTTACATTTTCAAATCCAAAACAAGTACGTATATATACATAAACCCAATTTATTAGTTTTGTTGAGAAAATGCTGTACAACCAATCAGTGTGGGATTCTATAACAGAGAACCAAGCCGACCGTCTCAAAATCCTACCACTTAATTTTTCAAGCCGTGGCCGCCGCCAACATGTATCGGCTTAAACGGCTGAGTCGGCTCAAGTTAAGCCGCCGATACAATCGGCTGCGCCAAAGATAAAAAAAAGTAATATTTTGTAATTAATTTTCTGTTCTTTTGGACTTCAGACCAATTTTTGACTTAAATTTTATTTTTTCTGCAATAATGTATTCAAGAAAACTTATTTTTCGGCGTAATGTCTTTATAGAACACACTTTACTTTTTTGATTTTTATGATACATTGAATACACTACTGCCATCTATACCGCACTACATTTTTTTATTTTTTGCGCCCAAAAAAATTTTGATTTTTCTAGGTAAAAACGGCAAGCCGACGGCATATAAGCCGCCTCCGACAATTTCGCCTCGGCTTGGTTCTCTGTTCTCTAAACAGACCATTAGAAAGTGCTCGCACATCTACAAAAACAACATTTGCTTGTATTTTGTTAGTGTAAAACTACTGCAAAATTTTGCAAATTGACTGTTTCCTGAGGTATGTCAATGAAAAAATTGCAAAACAGCTGTTCTTACGAGTATGCTTTTTAATATGCATTTATTTTTATCACAAAAAAAAATTTATTCTTCAAATTCTCATCTGTTGTTAATTTTATCGTTCGTTTGTATTTAGAAAAATATTGCATGAAAATAAAAATTCGCTTTAATCATTTTCCCAAATTTTACCATATGGCATCTCTTAAAAGAGTAATACCCGGTTGGCTTCATTACTATCATCAAACAAAAACTGTTTGATGACAGCAAAACATGGCGATTTTTACACGTAAAGGGCGGTTCAAACAAACCAAATTCATTTAACGGCCTGGGGTTCAAATTGCTCCAAATTGCATTTAAAAAGCACAGACTTGTACATTTGAAGGCATTTGAAGCTTGCAGTGGTTTGTGAACAGAATAATACAAACAAAAGTAAATATATTAAAGTCAAAAACCTTTGCCGTCGAACCGACTGCAAGCGTTTGCAAATTTTAATTTTAAAAGTGCTACCAAGTTAGAGTAAAAGAGGTTTGTGAATAAATATATTAAAGTCAAAAACCTTTAACGCAACTGTTCTCTTTTAAAAAATAATGCTTTTTTTTGTTAAAATCAACCGCTGAAGAATAATTGTACCCAAAAATTTATGTAATGAACATTTAAACGAATATAAATTTTCATTGGATTTTGGACTGAGAATGAAGGTCCTTTTTTCGATTGAATGCTTAATAACTGTGTTATTAATGTAACGATTGGAGTATTTTTATGCAATGCACAGTGGGGAATAATAGATTTTTTTTAAATAAATCTGTAACTTCTAATCGGCTGGTTAGATATACATAAAATTTCTTAAGGCCTTCGACAAGACTTTTGAAAGACATGATTGCATGTACTATAGTTTATTTGCATTTGAAAATTCAATTAAATTTTTAAAAATCTTGGTCCAGTATTTTTAATATATTGCCCAACATTTTTATCTGATTTTCTAAAAAAAAAAATAGATTTTTATACCCTACACCAACATAGGTGGTTGGGTTATTATGTGTTTGTGCAGAGAAAAAATCTTCGGAATCCATCTTAAAGTATACTTAAGTTCAATTCAGAATCCTTTTCTGAGTCAATTTGCTGATGTCCGTCCGTCTCGTCGGTTGGCTGTCCATATAAAGCTTGCGCACAAAATAAATGTTGCAATTTTGACGATAATTTGATGAATTTGGTACATATGATTTTTTAACACAAGGACGAATCCTATTGAATTTGGTTATGATCGACCCATTATTTCACCTAGCCCCCATACAAATGTCTTCCCGGAATAGAGTATTAACACTTATAGCTGCTTTAAAAATAGGAATATTTTAATGAAATTTAGCACAAATAAGTTTTATATAAGCACAAATCTGTTTGCCAAATTTCATGAAGATCGGTCCATAACTGGTTTACAAATAAGTTTTAAATTAGTAAAAACAAAATTATGTGGATCGAAATGGTGTAGGGTATCATATGGTCGGTCTTGACCGACTATACTTTTCTCGTTTTTTATTGGTTTTTGTAGAAACTATAAATATCTTTAATACAATCTTTGGTGAAGTGTTGAAAACTTTAAGATTTTTGTAAGCGAAAGCACACGATTTCCAAAATACCGACGAAATTCACAAAAATGAAATTTTTTTATTTTTGCCCATGAAGTCCACATTTATTGCAGGTTTGGAAAAAGCCATTGGCAAACTCTTTGAAACAAATTAGGGTTTTTGAGACTGCATTCTGTTTGCAGAAGTAGACTTAGGGATTTTAGCTAAATTCAGAATTTTGAGTTAATAGTCCGTACATACATAGTCTATAAAGAAAATTTTAAGTCGATATTTTTATTGTGTCAAAAAATTACCTATTTGGAATTGGAAAGTTTGCAAAAATCAATAAACAGACGGACGGAAGGACAGACATTAGAATTAATTAAAAAAAGTTAAAATTCCAAAAATATTTTATTTTTTTACTTTTTAACTAATATAAAAACTAAATCAAAATATTAAAGTATTGATATCGCCTTTCCCTTAATTAAGTTTCATATTCGACCTATTTAACCCAAATGTATAGAAGGACCGACGGACATTGCCATTCTGCCAAAAAATATTTTAGAATTCAAAAAATGCATTTTTTTACTAACTAATAAATAGAAAAGATAGAATATGATAATCAAAATTTGGATATCACTTTTTCCTGAATTTTTGACTCATTTAACACAAATGTATAGACGGACGGACATTAGCATTCAGCCAAAAGACATTTTATAATTTTGAAAATGCATTTTTTACTTATAAATATGAAAATTAAACGTGGTCATTGAAGTATTGATATTACCTTTCCCTGAGTTATGAATAATTTTCGACCCATTTAACTCAAATGTATAGACTGACGGACGGACATTACAATTCTGACAAAAAATCTTAAAATTTTTAAATTTTTTTTTTAATTAATATTTAATAAAAGAAATAAAATGTGATCACTAAAATTTTGATATTACCTTTCCCTGAATTAATCGCCATTTTCGACCTCCTTTTACCCCAATGTGCAATGGTTCAACTTGATGTTTATTTTGTTTTTGAACTTTCATATGAAGATCGGTTTTTTACTAACAGTTTAATTATATTATTATTTGTTATACACTATTGTTACTTTGAAAGTATTTTCTCAGCAAAAACTTTGGTTGCCATGTAATGAGTTAAGAAGCTAATATAATGGCTCTCCACTACTTACACATTAGTTGAATAAGTCATTATTTTAACACGGTGATGATATTAGAGGCAACTACTTACCTTATACATTACTTAGATGTCATTACAATAACTAATTACTTCCAAGCTGTTAAACATCGCATTGATTTTAAAGCATTACTGAAGTCATGATTAGTAATGACAATAGTAACTAGTTATATATAACTATTATAATTAAGTAATGAAATGTTGGGATATAAAATATTTTTTTTTTTGTTGTAAAAGGATTTTTTAAATTTTAATTCAAAAAACTTAACAATAACCTATTTTAGATTAAAAATTAATTCATACACAAATTTTGCCTTTCATTTATGTATCCCTTCTTCAAATATATGAATTGTTAAATGCATTATAAAAATCAATAAAAATTAATATTTTCAAAAATCTAATCATAAATATTTACATTCGAGTTATAAATAATTAGTTACTAAACAGCTTCCATGTAATGCAGACAGTATGTTGTTGTCATTACAAAGTAACTACATGTCATTACCAGGTTTTTGCTGGGTTGTTTTAAAATTTATTGAATTCACATTTTTTTTATTTCTGTATTTACTTCTAATTTCATAATAATTTTATTAATTTCAATAATTATTTTTTAATGTTTGACTTTTAACAATTTTTAATTTTGTACAAAAATGTCAACATTTTCAATAATTTAATAATAGAGACATGCACTTAAATACACACTAAAATCTTTTCACATATACACTCTCATACAATTTAATTGCACAATATTTTATTTGTATGTGTTCGTGTGTTGTTTATTTGATGTTAATGAAAATTGTTTCAATCTGCTGAGTTGACATTTACACAATTAACATATTATTAATATGAACAACAACAGTAAGTAGCATTAACTAAACGACTACTAGTACCACAGAGAGAGAGAGAGGCAGATAGACGTAAGGACAGACAGATTGAATGTCAAATATAATTCAAATATGAATATAATATGTATAAATATGTATGTATAAGTATGTACAGTTTCATATTAATACACTTTCATATGTATGAAAGTGTTATTATATTTATGTATGTATATTATTGTTGTTTTAGTAGTAAAATATTCTAATAAAATTAAATACAAATATTCTAACAAATTCTTGAATTTTATTAAAGTTTTTCATAGTTGTTGTTTGTTGTTGTGTTTTTGAATTTTATTCACAATTGTCGTTGTTGTTGTTTTTATTGTTGTTGTTATGCTAAATATTAATGCTAAGCAAAGCATTTCCGTTTTCCTGTTGAATATGTTACGCTGTTTGCTTTACTTTATACACTCACATATACACATTGATGCTAACTATTGTACACTTTTAGTAGTTGATCTCATATGCTATTGCATTTCCATGCTGGTCATATATAATACATACATATATGTATATGTATGTATATAGAGATTTAAATTTATGCAGACACATGTATGTATATACATATACATTCATATTTAAATAAACATACCTACACATTGAAATAAAACCAACTAATACATGTGAGTAACTTTAATCGTCTCCTTCTTGTTATATATAATAGTATTATTTGTAAGGGCTGATATTAGTAGAACTGTACATTAATTATATTATATTTTTTATAAAAAATTTATTGTCATAGTTCAAACAACGACTAAAACTATTTGGAAAATTATCATCAATTCTTAAAGAATAACTTGTAAACCAATAGATTTAGACCCATTTTATAATTTTGAATTTTAGGGATTTAGATCATACTGAACAAAACTTTTGAAGATATTCTTAAGATTTTTGCGCAAGATTGAACTAAATTATTTTCAAAGATTTAAAAGTTGCAGACATACATGTGTAAGACATACTTTTCTTTATTATTATTTTTTCTCTAAAAAAATTATTTGATTTTAAAAGATTTAAAAATTTTATCTTAAAACTTTAAAACAGTTTTACTGGTCTTTCTCCTAGATACATAACATGTGCGTATTAGAGTATCCCGTTGAAAAAAAATTTTTGAAAAACCACTCAAAGGATGCACAGAAGGGCTCACAAATAGATAATTTTCATTTAAATAGAAACTGCCCTAGAGTAAAGATAACCGGTTCAAAACTAGTCACGTGACAGGTTCTCAGGGCTAGTGACCGGTCCCAGTTCCGGAACTTTATATGAGAAGAACCTGTCACTTTTACATGGGGTTATCATTTGAGGTGGCTAATTAGCCCCTTGGGACAGGTCACAGGATAGGTCCTAGGACTGGTCCAAGAGGACAGGTTCAGTAACGATTAATGTAATAAAAAATTTATAAAAATTCGGTAATTGTTTACTTTTTAAACATTATTTTTATTATTATCTTTATTAAATTACGTTTATTTCAATTTTATAATTTTTCATTAATGTTGATGGCAGCACCCCGGCTCGAATCCATGTTATGCTTTATAGTCTTCAACGCTTACCACTCAGCCACTAATTGTTATTGCGCTCGAGTTGCTAATTGCACACTTAACGAGCATGTTATAAATTAACTCTCAACTGTTAAATAGTGAGTGTGTTTGTGCCAACTGGTTCTCAATTGGAACTTTGGTGACGAGTTAGGTGTCAATTGGTACTCAAATGGTACAGAGGAACCGGACCATTACTGCTATTGTCACAAATTTCCCGCAGGGTGTGTACAAGCGTTGTTTATGACGATTTTTACAAAATTCAGTTAGTAACTCCTTGGAAAGAAAGTTATGTGTCAAATTTCATAAAGAATGTGGCAAATTGTAACATAAACATAAGTAGTTTGATTGTACTTTAAAAACAGAAGTAGACTTAGGGAACTTTAAAAAATTTCACCTGATATGTGAGGTGGGCGGTAAAGTGGGACAACCACGCCCATTTTTTGAATTATTCGTGCAAAATTTCGTTGTTGTAAATGCTTTTTTGTAAAAGATATCGGCCGAAAAATATTAACTGGATCTACGTCGCACAGTGCTTTGTTCCCATATAACGCACAATGGGGTCAAACGCAAATTTTTTAGTAATAAATCTTTATCTTCTAAACTACTGGTCGGATTAAATTGAAATGTATGGAAGTTGTAGAGGAGGACCTAAACAAGAAAAGCATGTAAAAGTTTAAAAAAATCGTAACTTCTACAAATGAAATCCGATTTTAAAGATTTTTATATTGACAAAATAAAAGTGGTTGACAAGATAAAATAAGCATACTCACTTAAGTTATCTCTTACAGTTAAAAATATATTTAAGCTTGAATTTTTGATTTTTTTGCCTCGACTTTCTTTATTTTTTCGGGAATAAGTCCAGAGGTATATGAGGTAAAAATTTTTTAAAAATATTTTGTAATTTGTTATATATTTCAAAATAATATGCTGTAAGATTATCTGGATTATCTCAATTCGTCTAGACGTCAAAAATATTCAAAAAATTAAATTTTAAAGATATCTTGATGAAATTTTTCACGAATAATTATTTTGTCACAAGGACGAAGCTTATTGAAATTGGTTATGATCGGTCCATTATTTCACCTAGCCCCCATACAAGTGTCCTCCCGGAAAAGAAGTTTAACGATCATAAATGACTTAAATATAGCAATATTTCAAGAAAACTTGGTACAAAGGAGTTATGTATTAATGTTAATCTTTGTGTCAAATTTAAGATCGGTCTATAATTGACCATAGCTCTCATATAAACCTCTCTTCCGAAAATCACTTTAACGTGCATAAATCCCATAAAAATGTCAGTATCAAGTTAATATTCGACACAAATAAGTTTCGTTTAAGTAGAAACCACAGTGCAAAATTTTCTGAGATTCGATCCATAATTTATAATAGCTCCCATATAAACCTACTTCCGGGATTCGCCCTAAAATGCATAAAATCATATAAATGTTAGTATCAACGTAATATTCTGTATTTGTATACATATTTTATTTAACACTTAATAAAAGTATCGATCCACAATTGGCCACAGGTCTAATAAGGAGTGAGATCGAAAAATTCTTAACATACATAATATTCAATAAGTTGGAAACGGTTGATCTTAGAGTTTTCATTATTTTTTTAGTCATTTGATAATTTAGCACAGATCACAGAAATATATAATTTTTATAGTTCTAACCACTAATTATAATACTGTCGACCATTTTTGAAAATCCTTTCTTTGGAGAATTGATAGTTGCTTCAGTCACTTTTTTGGAACAGTGTACACATCTTCAGTAAAATCTTCAGTATTTTGGGACACCTATTTTGTGCTCTTGAATTCACTTTTCACAAGAGCTCAATATCTCTCCACTGGTCTAAGCTATATACAATTTTGAAAATTGACCTCTCTTGGTACAAAAACTATCTTATTGTTTTGGTACCATTCCAGAGCTTTCTTACCGTAGTGACATGATACCAAATGGGTCCAAAAATATATGGACACGTTGTGCTTTCTTAAGAAAAGAAGAAGTCTTTTTTGCAAATATTCCTTTATGCATATTTTTGTATTTATAGATCCGAATGTATCAAATGAATTTCCTGTTTTGCCGCAACTGCAAAAAGCTTGTCATACCATGAATTTTGTAAGAAATTTTTGCTGCTTTTGGGTCTTAAACTTATCTCCAACATTGCTTCGAGCATTAGCAATAAACATTTTTGAGACACAAGCTGCGAAGATTCTGCCAGCACCTACGTTTCTTCGTCAATTATACAGCTTGAGTATTTTTGTACGTAATTTGGTTTTAAATTCCGAATCCTATCTTTGGCTTGTAATTTTTTTGCAGAATTCCAGTTTGGAATTTTTTGAACTTTATATGTTATCAACTCTGCACTGGCTTTAATTTTTCGCGCTAAATAGTCGAAGCACTGAGAAAACTGAGCTGATTTTCTACCAGATGTGTTTGGAGTTCCTTTCAATATGCCTTCAATTTTCTGGCCTTCCCAATAGCATGTGGTCCTTTTGTCTTACCGAACTAGGTTTCACATCAATAGTCAAATTCTCCTGATACTGTTTAATGACATTAGAAACGGTTTTACGGACGACATTTAATTCTGTGGCAAATTATTTGTAAGACCTATTTGAATTTTTTGAAATTTGTTAATAACTTGTAGGACGCAAATCTTTTTCGTCACTTATTTTGATGAAAATAAGGACAAATTAACATGGTTGTTATTAAAAATAATAACTGAAGTATTTTTCCATGATAACTAGATCAAAAAAAAAAAAAAAAAATATGTTGAATATTGATTCCGAAAAAAGTTATGAGGCAAACTGTATGTTAAGAATTTTTCGATTTCACTCCTTATACAGTGCATTTCAACACACATTTTGCCTCATAACTTTTTTCGGAATCAATATTCAAATTTTTTTTTGATCTATTTATCATAGAAAAATACTTCAGTTATTATTTTTTATAACAACCATGTTAATTTGTCCTTATTTTCATCAAAATAAGTGACGAAAAAGATTTGCGTCCTACAAGTTATTAACAAATTTCAAAAAATTCAAATAGGTCCTACAAATAATTGTCCACAGAATTAAATGTCGTCCGTAAAACCGTTTCTAATGTCATTAAACAGTATCAGGAGAATTTGACTATTGATGTGAAACCTAGTTCGGTAAGAAAAAAGGACCACATGATATTGGGAAGGACAGAAAATTGAAGGCATATTGAAAGGAACTCCAAACACATGTGGTAGAAAATCATCTCAGTTTTCTCAGTGCTTCAACTATTTGGTGCGAAAATTTAAAGCTAATAGGAAAGTTGATAACATTTAAAGTTCAAAAAATTCCAGATTGGAATTCTGCAAAAAAAATTACAAGCCAAAAATATTACTCGGAATTTAAAACCAAATTTCATACAAAAATACTCAAGGTGTATAATTTACGAAAAAATTTTTTATTGCTAATGCTCGAAGCAATGTTGAAAATAAGTTTAAGAACCAAAAGCAGCAAAAATTTCTTAGAAAATTCATGGTATGACAAGCTTTTTGCAGTTGCGGCAAAACAGGAAATTCATTTGATACATTCGGATCTATAAATACAAAAATATGCATAAAGGAATATTTGCAAAAAAGACTTCTTCTTTTCTTAAGAAAGCACAACGTGTCCATATATTTTTGGACCCATTTGGTATCATGTCACTACGGTAAGAAAGCTCTGGAATGGTACCAAAACAATAAGATAGTTTTTGTACCAAGAGAGGTCAATTTTTAAAATTGTATATAGCTTAGACCAGTGGAGAGATATTGAGCTCTTGTGAAAAGTGAATTCAAGAACACAAAAAGGTGTCCCAAAATACCGAAGATTTTAACAGAAGATGTGCACAATGTTCCAAAAAAGTGACTGAAGCAACTATCAAATCTCCAAAGAAAGGGTTTTCAAAATGGTCCACAATTTTATAATTAGTGGTTAGAACCATAAAAATTATATATTTCTGTGATCTGTACTAAATTATAAAATGATTAAAAGAATTATGAAAACTCTAAGATCAACCGTTTCCATGTTATTGAATATTATGTATGTTAAGAATTTTTCGATCTCACTCCTTACCCGAATTTTGATGATCATATTAGATAGTAAAATGATATTTATTATTTAGTAAAGAATTAATTTTTAGAATTCTAAGATATTTTTTGGCAGAATGGCAATGTCCGTCCATCCGTTTATACATTTGGATTAATTCAGGGAAAGGTGATATCAATACTTTAATATTTAGGCTTGGTTTTTATATTAGTCAAGAAGTAAAAAAAATAATATAGTTTTGGAATTTTTAGACTTTTTTTTAAAGAATTTTAATGTCTGTCCTTCCGTCCGTCTGTTTATTAATTTTTGCAAACTTGCCAATTCAAAATCATTTATTTTTTGACTTAATAAAGATATCGACTTCAGATTTCCTTCATTCAATAGAAAATTTTGTTCTTTAATAAACTGAAAAAATAAGATAAAATCGGTTGAAAATGTTGGGATATATATGGAAAAGATTTGACCAACATCTTGCTGATACTGTTGCAAATTTCAAATGAATATATCTCGAAGAATATATTAGAGAAATAGTACATGCAAGTATGTTTTATAAAGGATTTATTAAGGACTTTAAGCTGAAATACAAATTTTGGAAATCGTGTAAGGAACAAAAATTCGCTAGTGGTTAAGCATTTTTTATGACATTAGTACCATATTTTGAACCCTCATAGCTACGCTCCAGAAGCGTATGTGGGATACTCCTTCTATACTCAAGATGTTTCTGTCCTCTGCTACGGCTGTGTGAAATTTCATGCAAATCCAACCAGATGATTAGAGGTTACAGATTTATTTATATTCTGCCCCACTGTTTGATAAAGCAAAGAAAATGTCTGCACTTAAGCTGTTTTTTGTATGAAATCTACTAAGAAGTCATGATCACTGAATGGTAACCTAGTAATGGAAGACAAATAGTATCTTCAGGCTGTAGGACTCAGGCAAAATAGAAAAGATTTTGAGAGAAAATCACCTCATCTTTTGAAGTAAAGTGTCACAAAAAGTTAATTGCTTTGAATATTTACCAGAAAATTTTAAAGGAAGACTTATAAAGTAAGAAAAAAATCCTAATAGAAACGCAAGTAAGAATTTGGAGGTAAAAAATAACATGAAAGAACGTCAAACGAATTTTTTCAGAAATTTTATTTCCGTGTAGTAAACGATGAAGCGTTCGTACAGGGTAACTTCTTTCAACTTCCTAGCCTGGAATTCTATGTTGCAGATGCTAGAGGGATTATGGCAGAAAAATTTCGTGTATCAAAGAAACCAAAATTCCCAAGAAAGTTTTTGATTTGCATACACAGGAATAAAGATCTTCATTCGTAAAAAATGGTTTTATTAACACAGAAATATACGTGAATGAGTGCCTTTGGAAAAGACTTCTCCCTTTCCTAATAAAATTCGGTGTATCCGCCATTTTTTGGCCTGTTTCCGTTTCTCATTGTAAGAGTTTGTACCGAAAAAGGCTAATCCATCAAATTGTTCGAAACTCCGTACAATTGAAAGATATTGGACTCTAGTAAAAAACAATTTGAAGCACATTAAAAGCTCAGCATAAAATGAAACGGAGTTTAAAAATAAGTGGGCTTATTCGAGCCAAAAATTGACCGAAACACAATAAAATCTTTAATTAGTATAATTCCGGAAAAGATTAGATATTTACTTAAAAACCAACAGGAACTAATTTATTTCTTTATGTTTAGAACTTGAATATAACAGTCATTAATAAAATTATCACTTTAAAAAAATTCACCCACTGGTTTAGTTTCTATAAGCAGATTTGCATGCACGGATTTTTTCGTGTGCAGTCCTTATTTCTGTAGAATTAATTTAAATTACATGCCTTGGTTTCTTTTATTAGTAAAATATTGAAATATTGTTGGTAGTAATTATGGTCCAACATAAAGTAGTCTAAGGGGAAGAACTTAAAAATATATTTTTATAAGATATTTAAAATTATTATCCTTTTTAGACCAATTAAAACAAAAAAAAAAAAAAAAAAATATTTGCAACTAATTGTTTTTTTTTTTTTTTTTTTTGTGCAAAATGTATTCTTCCTATTTTTTTCAACCGCTATTAGGGAACTGAAGAGCAAATTTAAAATCTTTTTACTATTTTTCCTGTATTTAGCTCATCAATACGCATCGTCTAAGTGGTGATCCAGAATCGAAAATAAGAATTTTCTACGGACACCCTAGTGTATTATGTATTTGCATATGTGGTTATGAAGTTCAATTTTAATATGTTTATGAATTGTTATTCATTAAAAATTGTCTATAGAAATGTTTCCAACAAAACTACTTACATATGTGTATATTTGTATTTATCTAACAATGTCTGCAAATGTATGTAAGTATTATTCTTTTTTTTAGACATCAATTATCAAATATAATAGTTTTGAATTAAATTATACATACATACACACTCCTATACATACATTCATATGTTTATGTCTATGCATGTTTCCTTGACATTTTGCTTTCAATTAAATTTTATTTCTGATGCGTTTCCATTTCCCACAAAATTTCATGTCACTCATCATCATCATGATCGTCATTATAATCATTATTATTGTTATTATTTTACTGTTAGTGTATTATATACATACTTATGCTTTATAGCTTAAAAGTTTGTAAAATATTTTTCACTAACTTGTTATTGTAGAAGAGTGTCATTTTTGAAACCTTGAAAATTTCATGACAATTGCTGTAATTCATTTAGGAATTTGTTGAGGTTATTAAATTATAGCTATTAACAAGGAAATTATTATGGGTTTGAAATTTATTATATTATATACATATTTAGGTATTATTTTTTTTTGTTGTAATTAAATTTAAGGAAAGTAAAAGTTTAAGCAATAGCTTAAAATTAAGGCTGGTGTTATTTAAATTAGTGCCACGATAAAATTAAAAAAAAAAAACTCATTTTAATTCTTTCAAATCTTATTTTTAAATATATATGGATTAAAAATAATTTTATTCTTAATGGTACATTTCCAATAACAATATGTTTGATTCCATACAAAATTGAATATTGAAAACTGTTAAGTACTTTTTTTTAATATCAATAGAATCCAAAAATAATATACCTTCTTTCATCTTTTGTTATCCTGTTTTGAATAGAAGAAAAAAGAGGATACAACCATTACCATTAAAGTAATTTGCCTAACAAAAGTCCATTCATTGAATGTGAGAAGTAGGAAAATAACATTTAAAATAAAAACTGAAACACATTATCATTTTCTATAAGTTGTAAAAATTAAACACACATACAGGGATAAAAGCAAAAGTTTTTCTTTTCAACAATAACAAAACACATACACACGCACTGCATTCATTCAAAAAGGACTCAAACAGGACTCTAAAAAATAAGACAGATGAAGTGACCGTTAATACAAGTGTATTAGACATTATTATGCTTATGTGATTTAATTTTCCTGTTTTTTCCTTTTTTTCATGTTGTGCTTCCGTGTTTAGTTAAGGTTTATTAAGTTGTACATTAAACAGGATGTGTTTGTGTTGCAAAAAGCAACAACAAAGAAAGAAAAAAAAGGAAGACAAAATGGGTTTGTTATTTTTTTTTTCTTAAATAACTGGTCATTTCAATTTAACAACAAAAGGTGTATTGTATACAAAATATATTTTTTTGTTGTTGTCTACATAAAAGAAATTATATTGTTGCTTTTTTTTCTTATAGATATGGCTATTTTCAAAGGACTACATATAAAGGAGTTAAGGAGAAATGATAGAAATAAATTTTTATTTAATAAACAAAATGGACATTAAGTATATATGTATAATTTTTTTATTCTAAATTGGTTTAATCTACTGGTTAGTCAGGTCATGTCTTGACAGCTATTTAAGTAATAGAAAGAACAGTGGTTGAGAAAGGAGATTTGATGGCATAATAAAAAAGGGAGTTCTTTATAGAACTATTAATAAAGGTTATGAAAATTTTATTTCTATGGTAAGAAATTCCGTCATAAGGAGTGAGATCGAAAAATTCTTTACATACATAATATTCAATAACTTGGAAACGGTTGATCTTAGAGTTTTCATTATTTTTTTAATCATTTGATAATTTAGCACAGATCACAGAAATATATGGTTCTAGCCACTAGTTATAAAATTGTATACCATTTTTGAAAACCCTTTCTTTGGAGATTTGATAGTTGCTTCAGTCACTTTTTTGGAACAGTGTGCACATCTTCTGTTAAAATCTTCAGTATTTTGGGACACATTTTTTGTGCTCTTGAATTCACTTTTCACAAGAGCTCAATATCTCTCCACTGGTCTAAGCTATGGACAATTTTGAAAATTTACCTCTCTTGGTACTAAAACTATGTTATTGAGTTGGTACCACTCCAGAGCTTTGTTACCGTTGTGACATGATACCAAATGGGTTTTGCTTTCTTAAAAAAAGAAGAAGTCTTTTTTGCAAATATTCCTTTATGCATATTTTGGTATTTATAGATCCGAATGTATCAAATGACTTTCCTGTTTTGTCGCAACTGCAAAGAGCTTGTCATACCATGAATTTTGTAAGAAATTTTTGCTACTTTTGAGTCTTAAACTTATCTCCAACATTGCTTCGAGCATTAGCAATAAAAATTTTTGAGACACAAGCTGCGAAGATTCTGCCAGCACCTACGTTTCTTCGTCAATTATACAGCTTGAGTTTTTTTGTATGAAATTTGGTTTTAAATTCCGAGTCCTATTTTTGGCTTGTAATTTTTTTGTAGAATTCCACTTTGGAATTTTTTGAACTTTATATGTTATCAACTTTCCCATTAGCTTTAAATTTTCGCACCAAATAGTCGAAGTACTGAGAAAACTGAGCTGATTTTCTACCAGATGTGTTTGGAGTTCCTTTCAATATGTTTTCAATTTTCTGGCCTTCCCAATATCATGTGGTCATTTTTTTTTTACCGAACTAGGTTTCACATCAATAGTCAAATTCTCCTGATACTGTTTAATAACATTAGAAACGGTTTTACGGACGACATTTAATTCTGTGGCCAATTATTTGTAAGACCTATTTGGATTTTTTGAAATTTTTTAATAACTTGTAGGACGTAAACCTTTTTCGTCACTTATTTTGATGAATATAAGGACAAATTAACATGGTTGTTATTAAAAATAATAACCATGATAACTAGATCAAAAAAATTTTTGAATATTGATTCCGATTCACTCCTTAGAATAAAAATACTACATTGAATATTTTATTTATAAACTTCCTACAGCCTGGAAAAGATTGAAGATAAAGAATTTTTACATTTGGAGTATAACTTATAATCACGTCTACTTTTCATTAAAAAATTTCAAAATTTGGCACATTTTCTTTAAACCTAGCTTTTGTCGTTTTTAACTTCCCAGGAAAAAAAAAAAAAAAACGATCAATAGCATCCAAAAAAGAACATTTTCACCACTTCAAAAGTGGAAAAAATTGCATATTTTAAACTTAAAATTACTTCCAAAAAAAGTGAAAATAAATGAATTTTTAGCGGGAAAAAATGTTAACAATTTCTAAGAAAATTAAAATTTTATAAATTTTAAAGCATTTTTATTATCTTTTAATAAGGCTAAAGCGGAATTTTTAGTAACAAATCTTATAAACATAGTTTTAAGGGAAGTACTTCAAAAGAAATGAACAAGAAGTATAAAAGAAGAACATGATACCAATGACAACCATGGGTTAAAAAAGAATTTCTGCAGCTCTTTTTCACCACTAAGTACTTCCTTCCAATGACAATACAATGTTAAATTCATAACTTTTTTAGTTTCTTTTTTGCTGGGTTAATAACACTGGTCAACAAAATCGCAAAAAAGAATTCAAAAACGCATTGTCAGAAAATTAGTAGACACCAAAATTCTTAAAAAAATAAAAATCCAAGTTTTATTAACAATGCTTACAAAAAATTCGAAAATAATTATGTCTTGAATAATTTTGTTAAATTCTTACTCCTTAGACTAAATGTAGTGAAAAATATCACATGAAACATTGAGAGACATTGAGAGAAAATTAAAAATAGTACATTCTTAAATCCTAATTTAAGAAAAAAAAAAAAAAAGAAATATCCATATATTTTTCAATGAAGTTCAAAATAAAAAAATAATGTATTTTAAGATTGTGACGTCATGGAAATATTTTATTTAACTTTCTGTTAAATAAGTCTAAGGAGTTAAAATTATACCAATTTATTCACAATGTATTTTTCTTATAATTTTTTGTTAACTTTGTTATTTAAATTGGTATTTTTATTTTTTCATATTTTTGATGGCACTGACAGAAAATCAGTGAGATTTTAAAAGTTTTGCCATTTTTGAGATTTGGGGTCTTTTGTTTGTTATATCAAATACAAATTTTCTTTATACACCCACTCCTTACACCTCAATTTGCCATGGTTTTATGAGGGTTAATAGAGAATTTCTTTATTTTTACAACTTTAAAGACTTTTTGTAGCCCCATGTCTTGGCTATAAAACATGAGTGACTAATCCACTGTACATATTACTTGGAAAAATTTATAACCTAAAAACTCTTCATGGAACCACATTTTTTTTGGTTCTCAATGGGTTAAAAATGTGACGTGATGGAAAAAAAAAACGAAATGTTCCTGGTGATAGGGATGACTATACTTACAATTTCTGCAACATGATTTTCCAGATTCTTTTTTTGTGTTGACCTGTGTAATTATTGCATCGTCATTTTGTAATCTTGAATGCCTTTTACATTTACCAACTCTGCTTTGATATAATATTGTTTAATGACTTCTTAAGTTGCCGAGATTTGTTTGTGATGTTTTCGATTTAGATCACATAAGTAGGCGGAAGTAAATAGAGCAAAAAATGTGTACTCCATTATATCTGCAACCAATGCACGTTGAGGTAAAAGGGGTCGAAATGGCACTTAATTCAGGGAAAGGTGATATCAATATTTTAATAATCACGTTTTATTTGTTTATTGATTATTATTTAAAACAATTCAGTTTTAGAATTTTATGATTTTTTTAGCAGAACGGAAATGTCTGTCCGTCCGTCCGTCTATACATTGGAGTTAAATGAATTGAAAATTATGCATAATTCAGAGAAGGATGGTATCAACACTTTAATGATCACGTTTAATTTTTCTATTTGTTAGTGAGTAAAAAAAAATATTTTTGGAATTATAACGTCCCAGCAAAAAAACGAACTTCCCAAAAAGAACTTTTTCACCACTTTAAAAGTAGAACAAAGTGAATATTTTAAAGTTTTTTGGAAGTTCTTAATAATTACTTCCAAAAAAGTGAAAATAAATGAAATTTTAGCTGGAAAAAAGGTTAATAATTTCGAAGAAAATTAAAATTTTATAAATTTTAATGCATTTATTATCTTTTATCTTTTAATAAGGCTAAAACTGAATTTTTGTAAAAAAATTTCATAAACATAGTTTTAAAGGAAGTACTTCAAAAGAAATTAATAAGAAGCATAAAAGAAGAACATCCTACCAATGACAACCAAGGGTTGAAAAAAGAACTTCTGCAGCTCTTTTGCACCAGTAAGTACTTCCTTCCAATGCCAACACAATGTTAAATTCATGACTTTTTCAGTTCCTTTTTTGCTGGGGTGTTTTTTGGCTGAATGGTAATGTCCGTCCTTCCGTCTATACATTTGGGTTAAATGGGACGAAAATGACGCTTAATTCAGGAAAAAGTTATATCCAAATTTTGATGATCACTTTTTATTTTTTCTATTTATTAGTTAGTAAACAAATGCATTTTTAAAATTCTAAAATATTTTTTGGCAGCATGTCAATGTCCGTCCGTCTATACATTTGGGTTAAATGTGTCGAAAATGCCACTTAATTCGGGGAAAGGTGATATCAAGATTAATACTTTCATTTGGTTTTCATATTAATCGAGAAGTGGAAAAAAAATATCTTTCGAATTTGAAGATATTGAAGAATTCTAATATCCGTCCATCTGTCCGTCTGTTTGTTAATTTTTGCAAACTTTCCAGTTCAAAATCGTTTAAAATCTTAACCAAGATCTTTTAAAATTGAGATTTTTGAAAATTCAAATGTATATAACTCGAAAAATGTATAAGATAAGTAGTACATGCAAGAATGTTTTCTAAAGGATTTATCAAAGACTTTAAGGTGATATAAAAATCTTGAAAATCGGGTAAGGGACAAAAATTCGGTAGTGGTTAAACCTTTTCCATGACACTAGTTGTATATTTTGAACCCCTATAGTTCCGCTCCTCTTCTAAACTCAAAATTTCACAAAAATGTTATTTTCTTAAATCGGGCTAAAATGCGCACGATTTTTTTTCAGAATATTAAAGTAGACAATATGTTATATTTTTCAGACAATTTTCAGAACAAACATCCTGTAATATTTTTAGTTGCACTCCATGAAAGTTTAAAATTAGTGTATTTTAGGACAATTTTCAAAAAAAAAAAAAAAAATATTAGGACATAAAATAATTTACAAATTCTTGAATAAAAGTAAACTCAAATATGGCTCCATTTTAAATTTTTCCTTCAAAGTACTTTTTATTAAAAAAAAATTACCGAAAGTTAATGAAAATTGAATTTTTTGCCCTTTTTCCAAAATATAAAAAAATTTTGAACTTTGACAGCTCAGTACACAAAAACAACGCAACCTAGGCTATGATTTTTATTGTTGTTGATACATAATTTTGTCTATTTTATTCGGTATTCAATTTTATAACAAAAAGTTAATTTTCAAAATTCAATTAAACGCCATTTTCGACCCCTTCTACCCTAACGTGCAACGTTTTAAAAGTAATTAGCTAACCAGCCAGACGAGCGGACAGACATCAACAGATCGACATGTGATGCTCAACATTTATATGAGGCTAGGAAAAATAGTGAACTGATCGTGGTAACGTAAATGAAGAGTTTTAAGATACGAATATCTTTCAAAATATTTACGTTATTGAAAAATATAAGAGTAGAGGATGGAGCCATTTTAAATGTTCTCTGTAAGTATTGTGCTGGGACTATTAATGGCTTCTTAGTTATTATAAAAAATATAACGCAGTGTAAAACAAAAAAATTATTATTTTGTAAGAAATTTATTCTGTGCGACTTTCTTCAATAACTCAAAAACTATTGAGTATCCCAGCACGATACTTACAGAGAACATTCAAAATGGCTCCATCCTCTACATATACATATATTTTTCATGAATTATAATTTTTTTTATCAGAAATTTTAAACAAGTCTTAGTTTTGACGAGCATAATGACTGTACTAAATATCAAATTCGAAAGAAGTGAGGAAATCAGCTGATAGGTTTTAAATGGAATGACTCATATGTATTTAAAGTACTCTCTAAATAACCTTTTTTCGAGTTTTTATTATTAAAATATTCAAGTCTTTTTATTTTTGTAAATTAGGAGAAATGTTTGGCAAATGTATTCCATGAAGTAAAAAATTCTGTGTTTACTAATTCTCTTTTCTAAGTTTAACTTTACAAGCCCATCTTAAATATATTTTTAAATTAATTGATGGATTTATGTTAGCAACAATTCGGGGAGCAAAACAATAAAAGTTCTTAACCTGAAATGGTTCCATGTTATTTTTTTTTATTAGGAAATTGGCGCTGTTTCGAGTATTGCTAAATTTAAAATGGAAGTTAATAGCTTTTGTAATTTTACATCAAATATAAATTTATAATAAGTGCATCTATAAACTTTTAGTTGAGCGAAAAATGGTCATAAAAAAATATTGCCTTAAAAGTTTTCGAGGCACATCCAAAACGCTTATTAAAATCGTTGAAAAGTTATATCAATTTTTAGCTATTTTAATAGTCTTCATCGGAAGCAACTCTAATTACACAGTGCGAGAAAAAATTGTCTCAATAATTTCAACGCATAACGAAAGTTTACTAATAGTCTATCAAAACTCCCAAAGGGTTTTGAAAGTATGTTTCAATTTCGGCCTCTTGGAGCTCAAATAGTTGGGACCCCTATCATATTGAAAGTAAAATCATTTAAATAATTTAATTAAAATGTTGTTATATGTTTTTGTTGTTTTATAGCAGATTTTTCTATAAAAAGTGGGCATAAAAAGGAGTATTCAACAAAATTCTTATATATTATATAAGAGACAACAAGGCTATTAAATAATAAAAACCCTTAAATATATTGAAATTAATTGATTTAAATATAATGAAAAAAGTACTTCAAAATATTCGATGTTTAAGAGTCCATAAAATCGAAATTCGAACTAACTTCGCAAAACCTTTTGGAGATTTTACTAATCTGATGGTAGAATTTCATTTCCTTTTAGAATCATTGAAGCAATATTTGATAACCCAAAATTTGCTTCATATGTTATTTTTGAGTGTGTATTTTTGTAATAAAAAAAATTTAATAAAATTAATAAAACTTTAATTAGTAATTTACAATTTTGAAAAAAAAAATTATTAAGTAATTGGTTTTCCAAAGGAAGTTTAAAACAGAAGCGATTATATTCACAGGAAGCGATTATATTCACTAAATATAACAAATAATTTTATAAAATAAAATTTTTTATAAAATAAAAAATCGAAAAATTCTTAACATACATAATATTCAATAACTTGGAAACGGTTGATCTTAGAGTTTTCATTATTTTTTTAATCATTTGATAATTTAGCACAGATCACAGAAATATATAATTTTATGGTTCTAACCACTAATTATAAAATTGTGGACCATTTTTGAAAACCCTTTCTTTGGAGATTTGATAGTTGCTTCAGTCACTTTTTTGGAACAGTGTGCACATCTTCTGTTAAAATCTTCAGTATTTTGGGACACCTTTTTTGTGCTCTTGAAATCACTTTTCACAAGAGCTCAATATCTCTCCACTGGTCTAAGCTATGGACAATTTTGAAGCTATGGACCTCTCTTGGTACTAAAACTATGTTATTGATTTGGTACCACTCCAGAGCTTTCTTACCGTAGTGACATGATACCAAATGGGTCCAAAAATATGTGGACACGTTGTGCTTTCTTAAGAAAAGAAGAAGTCTTTTTTGCAAATACTCCTTTATGCATATTTTGGTATTTATAGATCCGAATGTATCAAATGAATTTCCTGTTTTGCCGCAACTGCAAAAAGTTTGTCATACCATGAATTTTGTAAGAAATTTTTGCTGCTTTTGGGTCTTGAACTTATGTCCAACATTGCTTCGAGCATTAACAATAAAAATTTTTGAGACACAAGCTGCGAAGATTCTGCCAGTGCCTACGTTTCTTCATCAATTATACAGCTTGAGTATTTTTGTATGAAATTTGGTTTTAAATTCCGAGTCCTATTTTTGGCTTGTAATTTTTTTGCAGAATTCCAGTTTGGAATTTTTTGAACTTTATATGTTATCAACTCTGCATTGGCTTTAAATTTTCGCACCAAATAGTCGAAGCACTGAAAAACTGAGCTGATTTTCTACCAGATGTATTTGGAGTTCCTTTCAATATGCCTTCAATTTTCTGGCCTTCCCAATATCATGTGGTCCTTTTTTCTTACCGAACTAGGTTTCACATCAATAGTCAAATTCTCCTGATACTGTTTAATAATATTAGAAACGGTTTTACGGACGACATTTAATTCTGTGGCCAATTATTTGTAAGATCTATCTGGATTTTTTGAAATTTTTTAATAATTTGTAGGACGTAAATCTTTTTCGTCACTTATTTTGATGAAATATTATTTTTAATAACATGGTTGTTATTAAAGATAATAACTGAAGTATTTTTCCATAGTAACTAGATCAAAAAAATTTTGAATATTGATTCCGAAAAAAGTTATGAGGCAAAATGTATGTTAAGAATTTTTCGATCTCACTCCTTATACATACTTTGTTGATTAAAATAAATGAAATAAAATAAAATGAATGTAAACGTAACACCAAAAATGTCCACTATTATTAATTAAAAATTATAGAAAAAAAAAAAAAAAATAAATAAAAAATCAGCAGAATTTTCCTTTAATTTAAATACTTAACATGTTAATATACAGTGGGTGTCAATAATAAGTAAACAAAGTAGTATCTTGAACTCAATTGGTTCTATTTTAAGTTGTAGATCGAAGATATCAAAAGTAACATATAATTATAAATATATAATGTATTGTTAGCCAAATAAACAGCAAAAGATTCAATTCAACACATTACTACTTAGTGAATATGGTTCTTTTTAAAGAAGTGAAAAAATCAATGTTCCATAAAAAAGTAGACATGGTTTCTACTAGCCACTAGTACCAAACATGTTGGCATAGTGACTAAATATATTCCACATAGCTCTGGACAAAATTAAGAAGTCTTAGTAATAATTAAGTCCATCAGATTAGTCAAATTATGGGGACTTTAGTTTTTATTAAAATTCATGCAATTTGTATTGGTGATAAATCTGGACTTTGAGGAGGTCACTCTGAAATGTTAATTATTTCATCAGCTAAATAATTTGAAACAAATTTAGCCTAATTTATAGGTGAATTTTCCTACTGTATGATAAAATTTACAAAAATTAAACAATACATTTTTAAAACTTAAGGTATAACCTTTAAATTGAATTTTGAAATTTAAATTTTTGAAATAAACTTGGGTACCAAATAAAAATAGACACAAATATATATCAATTAAAATCTTTAAGCTAAGTTGTGTTGTTTGCTCATAAGGAGCTGTCAAAGTTAAACATTTTTTTACATTTTTGAAAAAGATTAAAAAAATTAAATTTTAATCAACTTTCAGTGTATTTATTTTGCATAAAAGGTCTTTTAAAGTAAAAATTTAAAATGGAACCATCAATTTCCGGTACTGAAATTTTCTTTTCTTCAAGTGCTTGTAAATTATATTTTGTCCTAATATTTTTTTTTTTTTTTTTTTTGAAAATTGTTTTAAAATACACTAATTTTCAATTTTCAAGGAATTTAACTTAAAATGTTACAGGTTGTTTGTTCTGAAAATTTTCTGAAAATAGTATCTATTGACCACTTTAATATTATGAAAAAAAAATCGTGCGCATATCTAGCCCGATTTGAGAAATTATTATTATTTTTTTTTTTTCGAAAAAAACCCTTAGATTTCAGACAAAAAACAGCTTAAGTGCAGACATTTTTTATACCCTACACCACCATAGGTGGGGAGGGTATTATGCGTTTATGCTGATATTTGTAACACCCATAAATATTGGTCTAAGACCCACTTTAATTTATATCAATCGGCTTAGAATCACTTTCTGAGTCGATTTAACGATGTCAGTCCGTCCATAATAATAACCGTTTGTCCGTCCAATGTAAACCTTGTAATCAAACTACAGGTCGCAATTTTGAACAAAAATTTATGAAATTTGGCACACAAGTTTCTTACAGTTCAGAGACGAAGGTGATGATCGGTCCATTATTTCACCTAGCCCCCATACAAATGTCCTCCAGGAAAAGGGTTTATAAATCCCTTAAATATAGCAACATTTTAATGAAATTTGGCACATAAAAGTCTAAATAAGTGTGCCGATTTTTAGAAAAATCGATTCATATTTAACCATAGCTCCCATATAAACCCCTTTTCAGAAAATCACTTTAACGGGCATTAATCCCATTAAAATGTTAGTATCAAGTTAATATTCGATACAAATTAGTTTTATATAAACATAAATGATAGTGCCAAACTTTACAAAGATCGGTGCATAATTTACCATAGCTCCCATATAAGGCCCGCTTTCGGGAATCAACCAAAAGTGAATAAATTCATATAAATGTTAGCATCGACGTAATATTCTGTATTCGTATGTTTTATTTTACACTTATGAGTATGGGTTCACATTTGGCTCCAAGTCTAATAAAATACCCCTCCCCTAATGAACGATATAAAAAAGCCGATACCCAAAATTATCAATGTTTTTGGTCATATTTGTTGTAGATTTTGAATCGAATTTTTTCCCTCAGGGTTGTTGGAAATTTTAGTAATAGTTTAGTCTCAGAATTGGGTAAATAAATAAAATCAGTAAATTTAGTTTGTATGCTCAATAATAACAAAGGCCACTCTCAATAGGAAATGTATGGAAGGAAATTAAATGAAACAAAAATTAAAATATAAGATGGTATTTTTATTGGGGAAATTTACGTCTTATGACTGCTATAGAAAAAATACTAGAACAAATAAAAATTCTAAAAGTTATGATTTTAATTGTTTTATATAACGACCTTTTCACTGTATTACCAAAAACTAATATTCATATATGTACTTACAAAGGTATGTTTGTCTCTATATGTAACTTTATAAGAAAATACACTTACATATTTACAAATCCAATTTATTTGATTACATTGTCCCTTACTTTTATCAATTTTAGATAACTTTTAGAAAAATAACTTCTTTTTTTTTATTTTAATCAAATACTTCTTTTCAAAAAAATACACTAAAATAAATTTAAAGTTTTTTATCTCCATGAAAAAATAAGAAGAAAAAAAATCTTCATTGTACAATTCTTAGTAATCGTGCTTAGAATATATTTCATTTTCAAAAGAAAAAAAAAAAAACACAGTGTCAAAAAGAGTCTTTAAATACTTAAAATTTTGTCTTCAAACTTATAAAAAATTCTTATCAAGATTTACTTTTATTATTTTATGGATCTTTTTATTATACTTAAATATTTATATAATTTATGTGTAAATCTGTATAAGTATGTGTTTATATAATATATGTATGTTTTAGTTATATGGTAATACTTATATTCACATACTAACACATATTATGAGCATTATGTGTAAATTTGTGTTGAAAAATATTATTTTTTATGCATGAAAAGCCATTTGATGATGTTTTTTTTATTTTTTTTTTTGTAGTTGAGAATAAAAAAGGGATAAAAATGTATGTTAGTGTATAAGAGTTTGTAGTGATATTAGTTTGCGTTATGAATATTTCAATAAAATAATAACTAAATGATACTTTTTATTATAACAAAAGAATTTAATAAGATTTTAGATCAGTGTTTCCCAAAACAGTGCACGAGTGCTATTCTCTTGAAATGAATAAAAAACACACAAATCAACTCAGTATCGCATGAGTATTCAAAGAAGGAGGTTGTGTTTCCGCTTGTTGCTTGAGACACACTTATGAAAAAATGTTTAATATTAAGTGGAAGTATGAGTTCTTGATGGACAAAATAATTATGATTATTTTTGATTTTTATTATTTACTCAAATCAAGATTTCGTTCTTTTGTCTTATATACCAAAAATATAAATTTTACATAATTATTATATATTAAGTTAAAGTCATATATAACTAATATATTTTAATTAAATACATACAAAAATATAGTCATTAAATCATTATGTTTAGAGTCACTGTTTATTACCATTCGAATTCTAAACTATTTATGTTTATCTCCGTTTACATAGATTAAATTCACGAAGAAACTTTCAAAATTAAATTACTATAATAATTAGGTTACTTTTCTGGTGTATAATTTCAAATTGAGAGCAATTGCCAATCGTAGCGATTTTTAATTGCTCTTGGCAACAAAATTTTCCATTTTGCGACATGGCGAATTTTCTGGCGATTTTTAACAAGGTGGCTAATTTTTAAAATTTTATTAAATAGGTATTCGTAGAGTAAAACTATTACGTTTTCTTACTACCAAACGAATGATTCTACACAATGATTCTCAAATGGGGATCCGCGGTTCTCAACAAAGGGTCCGTACAAAGATTGTAAGGTGGTCGCTAAAACACTTTGTTTTAACATTAAAAAGTAAAAAAAGTATTTCTTTAAAGATATAATACACATTTATTTATTTCTTCGTACTTAAAAAATAATTCTAAGTTACTAATTAAAGTTGCAAAGTATTTAAAGGTATACATATGGAGTAAAAATTCGAAAATTATTATTTGGGCTTGACTTTTATTATCTTTCTGGTAATTTCTGCAAATTCTAAAAAACATTTCGTCTTTGGCCCAAGACATTTAATAGCAATTTTCAAATTCCTTTTTAAACACAAAGATTTTACCTTAAATTTATAATTAATGGAAATAACATATTTTTTACTATTTTCTTAAGAAAGTATCACTTTTTTTCTCAGAGGAATACTAATTTTAACTCAAACTTGAAATTCAAGAAATACGTTTTAATTATCAAAATTCAAAGAGTTTAGTTTCTTAGAATACAGTTAATTTGCTACTCCAAAATGCCTGTGAGTCGTTTTCAAGTTGTAACTTCTCAAGTGGGTCACGAAGCAAGAGCTTGTGAAAACCCCTGACCTAGTAAAATATCCTTAATTTACAAATAGCTTCACTAAATGTTTGATAATTTGTTTTCTTTCATCTCTCAAATATGTATATTACAATTTTATAGGACACAATGAAAATTTATGAATAAATTAATTCTTGGAAACAATTTATGAGTTTAAAGGACAATTGTTCATTATATGTTAGAATTATTCTGTTAAAAAATAAAAAAAAAAATTAAAATTGTTGACCTAAAATGGAGTTATATCAGAAAAGTGTATTAAAATTTATAATTTTATTTTTATTCAATTATTATTGGCTTTGTTGAAGCTGAATTTACATTTTAAAATTTTAAGAACTAAAAATTTTAGTTAATATTTTAGTTTTTATTAAAAAATCAAATAAAATTTAATTTTGGAGTTTTATTAGCGATTTCTGATTATCACAGAGGCTCAAAAAAATATGACAACCCTGATTGAGAGAGTTATACAAAACATACACAAACACAATTGTGTATGTATGAGTGTGAGGATCACTGTTTTAGATTTAAGTTATAAACATGAATAAATCTTATATACTATATATATAAAAGAGTAACGTCTGAGTGATTGACTGACTAACTTGGTGATTCATCATCGCACAGCCCAAACGGTTAAAGCTAGAAAGATGAAATATGGACTGTATATTGGTCTCCTACTGAATAGATCCACTAAGTCGGGATTTTTGGATTTTCAAATGTTTAGGGGGTAAAAACGAGTAAAATCGGAAACCTTATATCTCCTAAACTAATAGAGATACAAAAAAAGTTGAATAGATATCGTTATTCATTTAAAAAATAATCGGTCTGGTACTTTTTTGAAATTCGGCATTTTTAGGGAGAAAATGGGTAAAAACTTTAATTTGGTACATTTTTGGAAGTCTATCTTTTAATTCAGTAAGTATAGAAATAAAATGTGCATCAAATTAGTATCTTATCGAAAATTGGCGTATACAAGTTTGTACTTTTTGGAAATTCGAACGTTTAAGAGTAAAAATCGTACCTGATTTTTTCATTTTTTTTTACTGACACATACATATGAATATTTTAACATTAGATCACAGTACAATATAGAAATTCATTGAAATATGATCTTTGTTACATTCAAGGGGAATAAAAAGTACCAAAAAAGGGATAAAACCTTAAATTTAATTTTATTCAAATTAAATAATGAATTTTTTATTATGTTAAACTTAGAGACATGAACTTAATTACATGTAGTCCTAAGTAAGTGAGAAACAAGAGGGGAATTTGTGGTACTTTTTTGATCTTCTAATGGTACTTTTTGAATTTTCTATAAAATTGAACCTAGAAACATGAAATTAGAGATATATGATCCTAAGTGAATGAGAATCCATAACAAGGGATTTTTTCTGGGACTTTTTCATCCATCTAATGGTACTTTTTGAATTATCTAATTTTCGTTCTTCATTGATACTTTTTTGAACCTATAAATATGAATATATGGTCCAAGTAAATGATAATTTAGAAAAAAGGATTTGTGGTACTTTTTTCTTCTAATGGTACTTTTTGAATTTTCTATAATATTGAACCTAGAAACATGAAATTAAAGACATATCGTCCCAAGTGAATGAGAATCCATAACAGGGGACTTTGTAGTACTTTTTCATTCTTCTAATGGTACTTGTTGAATTTTATACAATATTGAACTTAGAAACATGAAATTAAAAAGACATATGGTCCTATGTGGGTAAGAATTCAAGAGGGGAAGTTTGTGGTACTTTTTCGTTCTTCTAATGGTACTTTTTGAATTTTCTATAATATTGAATCTTTAAATATGAAATTAAAAATATATGGTCCTAAGTGAACAATAGTCCAGAAAAGAGGTTTGTGGTACTTTAGCATTCTTCTAATGATGCTTTATAAATTTTCTAAAATATTGAACATGGGAACATGAAATTAAAGTTATAATGGCCTAAGTGAATGAGAATCCATAAGAGGATACTTTGTGGTACCTTTCGTTATTATATTACTTTTTGAATATTATGTAATAATAATTAACTTTTAAGCATGGAATTAAAGATATGGGAAATTCTCCTTTTACGTTTACCTTCATAAAACCGACCTTAAACCTCAAATATTTTTTTTAACTTCTGATCTTTTTAAAAAACTTTTGATGTAATTATGTTAACAATACTTAATGGTGTAAGAGAACAACAATTCATGATCTGAGACGGTTCCATGTGGTGCCGGTAAGCACTCAAAGTCAAAAAATCTAAAAAAAGTATTTGAAACTAACAAGTTTTCTTTTTTTTTCTTTTATTGCTGTAATCTCGGATTTTAGTGTTCAATTCTTCTAATGTAGGCTACAAAAACTTGTAGAAAAAGACCAGCATGGATTTTATTAGCGTGCCATTAACCAGTGTCAAATTGTGTTGTGCAAAAGTCGTGAAACCAAATTTTAAAATTTTGCAGTTTTTTCAATAGGGATTCTACGCTGTTTCGGGTATTCAAAATAGAGCCAAATAGCCCTTAAAATTATACATAATTTGACATATATCTCGTTAATGTGCCCTCAACAGAAATGCTGTAAGAGGTAACCAAACTTGGAGAGAAAAAATGTGAATGGGTCCAAGGGATGCAATTAAAAAATGTATATAAATGACATTGTCTTATGTCTTATTTATAAAAAATATAAAATTTTGCAATAAATGGATGCATATGAACAAGACTACATCACTAAAGACTGAATTTTGCAAAATTTAAAAGAAGGGGTAATAATTATTAAATCGCTAATATATTCACGCATATTTAACATATCGCAATATTTTTAATTTGTATTTTAGATACACCATTGTATAGTACATAAATTGAATAATTTTTGATTTAGGACTATAAATAGAATTTTGGCAATTTTTTTTATAAACTTTTCGGTAAAAGTCATTCACGCGAAGAGATCTGTGTTCCACTAGAACCAATGAATATTAGTATTAAATATCGTTGATGTGCCATTTAAAAATTTTCGACATTAAAAGTAAACGAGTTTGAAGAATTTCCCATATATCGTTCTGTGTTTAGAATCCACAAGACCTCTAATAAAGTATTAAATAGAAATAATTTGGTAGGTATTTTGAAACTTCAAACAATAAAAACGTAAGAAACTGGTAACTAAAATATTTAAGAGTTTATTGTTCTGAATGCTTACAAAACACCAATATTACAACTGTTCTCACGGGTGATAGGAATCATATTTGAATTTTACGGGTTTCTTAATTTTTGGTATTTCATTTTATTTTTTCTAAATAAAAAGGGTACCAAATTTGTATCTGATTTATGTAGAAGTACTGCAGGATCGGGTTAAATGCTATCTATATAAAAGTGAATCCGTGGTTGTTAGTCTGTCTGTTTTAGAATTTCGTTTCGATGCTTTTATTTTATTTCAATACAATGGGGTAGCGAAGCACACTGTGTTTATGTTATTACAAATATTGTTCAAAAATGTATAGTTATAAAATTAAAACATAACATAATTTGAGTTTATAATATAGTATGGTTTTTCTTAAAAAGAATCTACCTTAACGAAGTAAGGGGTTATACTGCTCGTATTATTATAATTTTATGGAAAAATTTAATCGAGAGAAATTTTAATAAAATTTAAATAGTTTTTTTTTCAGTTCATTAGAACAAATTTCTCAATTAATCTGTTGTTTCATTTTATTTTAAATGTTAATTATATTAATAATTTATATAATAAATTTTTTAATTGGTTTTAGTTTCTTTTATACCAAAACTATATTTCTAAATTTTATATTTTGCTATTATATTGTCAAGGATTTAAGGAATTATATAGAGCTGTAAAAAATCAGAATCTTAAAAGATATAACAGAGAAATTACGATAAAAATAATTGCTTAATAGTTGGTACGCAGATTTATGCTTCCTAGTGTAAATTCAAAAATAGTTTTATTTTTGTGATTAATTCAGTAAGTTCATTTAATTTTTAATGTCTAAGGATTTTGTTAAGAATTTTTATGTATTGCAGATGTGCCCGACTCCGATATAATATATACATCAAACTACCAAAGCTTTGTGGGTCCAGCTAGTCTTTAAAAAAAGGTAAATATGATTTTGTTATTTTTGACAATGTTTTTTAATACATTATGAAATACTTTGGTTATTTTTCTTTTTATTACTTTAAAGATTACATCGCCCTCCCCTATATGTTAGCCTGTTTCGAGGTAATAATTGCGTCTGCCTGACAATGTGTTTTGCCGCGATTCAGGATCCATTTCAGTTTATATGGAGAAAATATATATCTCCAATTTAACATACGTACATATATACATAGAACTTACATTTCATGTATTTACATATGTTTGCAATAAATATTTTATATGAAACTTTAACAATTTTATTGTATTTTAGTTTTGAGAAATGGTGCAGATTCAAACAATTTTTAAATCGAATCAGTTATCTGCTTGATCAATTTTAACCAAAGTTTTAATTATGAGTATAATTCATTCAATTAAAAAAATTAATTGATATTTATATAAAAAAATCAATTATTTTACTTAATTATTATTATCAATTTCATGATTGGAGCAAAATCAAACAATTTTTTAATTGATATAAGCAATTTGGTAATTGAAATCCATTTTTATTTTATTCTGTGTAACGAATTTTTTAAATTATCCAAAACTCATTCATTTACTGAATATTAAATTCATATTGTTTAATTAATCCAATGACAAAAGATCTTTACCAAATATGCACAAATTTTATAAAATAAGCCAAAAACAATTGAAAAACCTACACAAAAATGTACCTAAATCACTACTGATTCAGCTTTTCATAGTCGCATTATACCAAAAACAAATGTTGAATATTAAAAATCCACTGAAAAACGCCGAAAGCCACAAAAACCAAAAACAAAATTCAAAGCAATAGACAGAATCTGACAGAAATCAAACGTTTTAAATGAGTAAATCAATGGTGGTGAAAGGAGAAAAAAAAAAAAAACTAGTAAAAGAGTTAGTAAATAAATCGTTTTGAAATGTCAATGAAGAGGACTTTAGTTAACAACTAAAAACATACATTTGTAGATATTACAGCTACATAAGCAGCTACAAACATTTGTATATTTGTTAGTGTATTAGTGTATGTAAATAAACTAGACAGTTGTAGAATTATAGCTAAATCTCTTATATTACAAGTACTAATGCTGTGATGATGCTGCTACTTCAGCTATTGAGGCTGTTGTTCAATAGTGGTTATATCTGCTATAGCAGCTGCAGCTGCTGCTGCATTGTCTACCACAACTAATGAAGATGATTAAAAATGCCATGATGATGATGTCGACAATGACGTTAATGACGATTTATAAAAAAAACCTTACAGTTAAGCAAAGTTTAAATATTGATGAAGCTGTTCAAGTTGATGATGGTAATTGGGTTGTTGCTACTTACTTACTAACTATTGCTGGTGTTGTTGCTGCTGCTTATGATGACGATGATCGACATGTGTTGTGTATGTTTATTCAAATTTCACTATTTAGCTTAATGATGCATCAAAATAAGGTGTCAATATACTTTAAAATAAACATTTAACAAACAGCTAAATCATCAAACATTCATTGGATTTATTGACTAATTGACAAACTACATACATATATACATACATATGTATATATGTGTATATATCTACCTGTCTGTTTATCTCTTGGTCATGTGAACTTTATTATTGCATTGTTATTTATTGAGTTAACTTAGACAAGAAATTGGTTCAATGAGATGTATTTTTTTTTGATTGTTGAATACATACTAAGCATATTGTAATAGTTAATATCGACAATAATTATAGGTACTAAGTTAATAAAGTTGATTATAATGTTGCCATTGATAATGATAACAATGCTAAGGATTTAATATGGATTATGAACTGTTTGAATTTTAACGTTACAAACAAATTTTAAAGTAAGTAGATTAAAAGAGTGTGTGTTTTGAGAACAATAAATATAATACGGTTTTGAAAACAAATGGATTTAATAGATATAAATTAAAGCATTTTGGTTTCGTTTGATAATGAAAGCTACTGAAAAATTAAGTCTCCTTTTCCTTAAAAAAGAAACACTCAGCATGGTGGTTAGTAATTTTAGTAGTTTATTTCCAGGAATAGACCCATCAAAAGCCAGCCTTCAAAAGGTTCTCCAAACATCTGAGAGTAGCTGTCTTTTCTTACGGAAAGTATTCAAAGAACGTAAAACCCAATTTTTGAATGTGCCTTTCTATGATATGGCATCTAGTAAAAACATATTTTGCCATTAAAACCTGAAAACTAAGTCTGCCATTAAAACTTATAATGCCTTTCGTCAGAACTATTTTACTGTAGAATAAGGTTGTCATCAGGACAACATATCGAAACATTTGCGAAGATGTTTTCTTTTTTACTTTTAATCTCATAATTAAAATATAATAAATACTTTTTTTGTAAGAAAGCGTTCATATTAAAAGTAGTTAATTAGTTAAACAATTAAAATTATGTTTACTATTTTTAATAAAATTATTTTCCATACAAAAAAGTAATTTCTTAAATATTTTAGAATCTAGGAAATTTAGACAAAAAAAAAAATACTAAAAATCATTTGATGGAGGCTAAAAACACTGGTCAACAAAAAAATCCTCCCCCATAGACGAATAGTTGGACTTGATGCATTTTGATGTGCTAAACACCAATCTGATTTCAGTTTTTTCCATCAGGTAATGATTTTTTTTATGGGTGTGTCTAATATTTCGCCCATAGTAAGGCCATTATTTTAGTATATTTCCTCGTAACTCAAGAACGGTGTGTTCGATTGACACCAAAAGATTCGAACTAAAAATATCTTCGAGTCACAAAAACTTAATTTTTTTTATGTGTTCAATAGTTTCGGAGTTATTTTGAAATATGTGTCAAAAAAAAAAAAAAAAAAACTTTTTCATGCTAAATTTTTTATTTTTTTGTTACTAAAATTTCTTTTGATAAATGAAAACATCAAAAATGTTTCAGTTTATCATCTTTATCTTAAAGCTAGTAATGCTGCGCATCAAATAAAGCATGTAACTTCAAAATTTATGCACAAATCTTGATTTTATTCACAGTTAAATAAAAATTCTCATGTATACATATAATTGAGCAGAAATGCAGTGGTGGGCAAAAAAATACTTTTCTTCTTTTTTTTAAACAAAAATAGATGGTTTCACTTTTTTTTATCACGTACCGATTTTTGTATGGGCATGACTAATATCATCACTTTATTCAGCTGTTACACTATAAAATTCGAGAATGGTTTGTCCAATTTAGACTATAACTCAAGAACCGTTCACACGATTTCAAGGTGCGTTAAAAATATTTTTTATTCGCTCAAGAATTTCAGATTTAGAATTTTCACCATTTTTAATTTTTTTTTTTTTATTTTTTTATTTTTTTCGCTACTAATTTCCGAATAACTACGAAAAATATTAACTGAACAAAAAATTATGTAAATTCAGCTCAAAGATAATTTAAATCACTATCTATTAGAGTTTAATTTAACCTAATTGGACAAACCGTTCTCGAGTTGTACAAGTGTAACTTCCTAAAGGCGGGGACATAAGGAGTGAGATCGAAAAAATCTTAACACACATTTTGCCTCACAACTTTTTTCGGAATCAATATTCAAATTTTTTTTTTATCTAGTTATCATTAAAAAATACTTCCGTTATTATTTTTAATAACAACCATGTTAATTTGTCCTTATTTTCATCAAAATAAGTGACGAAAAAGATTTACGTCCTACAAGTTATTAAAAAATTTCAAAAAATTCAAATAGGTCTTACAAATAATTGGCCACAGAATTAAATGTCGTCCGTCAAACCGTTTCTAATGTTATTAAACAGTATCAGGAGAATTTGACTATTGATGTGAAGCCTTGTTCGGTAAGTAAAAAGGACCACATGATATTGGGAAGGCCAGAAAATTGAAGGCATATTGAAAGGAACTCCAAACACATCTGGTAGAAAATCGGCTCAGTTTTCTCAGTGCGAAAATTTAAAGCCAATGCAGAGTTGATAACATATAAAGTTCAAAAAATTCCAAACCGGAATTCTGCAAAAAAAATTACATGCCAAAAATAGGACTCGGAACTTAAAACCAAATTTCATACAAAAATACTCAAGCTGTATAATTGACGAAGAAACGTAGGTGCTGGCAGAATCTTCGCAGCTTGTGTCTGAAAAATTTTTATTGCTAATGCTCGAAACAATGTTGGAGATAAGTTTAGGACCCAAAAGAAGCAAAAATTTCTTACAAAATTCATGGTATGACAAGCTTTTTGCAGTTGCGGCAAAACAGGAAAGTCATTTGATACATTCGGATCTATAAATATCAAAATATGCATAAAGGAATATTTGCAAAAAAGACTTCTTCTTTTCTATTTTTGGACCCTTTTGGTATCAATTCACTACGGTAAGAAAGCTCTGGAGTGGTACCAAATCAATAACATAGTTTTAGTACCAAGAGAGGTCAATTTTCAAAATTGTCCATAGCTTAGACCAGTGGAGAGATATTGAGCTCTTGTGAAAAGTGAATTCAAGAGCACAAAAAAGGTGTCCCAAAATACCGAAGATTTTAACAGAAGATGTGCACACTGTTCCAAAACAGTGACTGAAGCAACTATCAAATCTCCAAAGAAAGGGTTTTCAAAAATGGTAAACAATTTTACAATTAGTGGTTAGAACCATAAAAATTATATATTTCTGTGATCTGTGCTAAATTATCAAATGATTAAAAAAATAATGAAAACTCTAAGATCAACCGTTTCCAAGTTATTGAATATTATGGATGTAAAGTATTTTTCGATCTCACTCCTTAGTGGTCATGCCCATAAAAAAAAATCAATACGTGATAGGAAAAAAGTGAAAGCTGATTCTTGTTTAGCACGTTAAATTCCATCTAATTCATATATTTTTTTTTATTTAAGACGGTAAGGTAAGGGTATCTCCACTTACCTGAAACTTATTTCGAAATATCTCCTAAACTATTGAGCGGATAAAAATTTGATAGTAGAACGACTTAAAGCCAATTTTATTTCATATAATTCAGTGTATAATTTATATAAATCGTGCATACCGTTCTCGATTTATAGTGAAATATACTCGAGTAATCGGCTTATTTAGGGCGCAATAATAGACACACCCATAAAAAAAATCTCGACCTGATGAGAAAATCCATCTAGTCCACATACGTTTCTTTTTTAAGGAGCACAAAAAAATTTTATTTGTCGACCAGTGAAATTTTGGCATATACATTTAGATGCGCACAGTGATTTTTTTGGAATAATTTTGTAACTTTTGAACCGTTGAAGATAAAATCAATAAAATTATTTTTCCGTACAAATGTTTGAAAAATAGCTTAATTTGGCTAGAGGAGGCCAATTTTCTATTAAGTTTTAAGCAAAAATATAAACTTTTTATACAAGTATTTGGTATCTAAGAAAATAATAGAATAGGAAGATTAATAATTTAAAAAAAAGGTAAAAGTGGAATGTTATTTGATCGCAGAATTTCTCGAAGGAATTAAAATTTAGCATTTTTTTAAATAAAGTTAATATTTAAACTTTAATAAAATTTTAACGAATAGCTATATTTTATTAAAATTTATAGGTATTACTAAAATAATTTGAAGACGATCCCAGCTTTACAATTTGAAAATAGTTAAAAAAAATTCAAAATTGACAAAGTATGGATGGGGCTTATGGGCAGAACTTTGCCTCAAGCTGCTTAGGATTTACTTAATATACATTTGCATTAAGATTTATTTAAAAATGATAAGACCCAGAAAAAAAAAAAAAATTAATGAATAACTATTGCCACCTTTTTTAAAAAAGGTTAAATATTAAAATATTAAAAAAAATTAAACAAAAAATTTTAGGGGTAACATTAAGCCTGTCAAGTTAAAAAAAAAACCTAAAAAAATTAGCTAAAAATGTGGTAAAAAGTTATTTTTTTTTTAAACTATAAGAGATAACCAACACTTGTAATTTTTGTAGGTATTTAAAAGGACTATCTGTTTATATATAAAATTTCTTTTCTGTAATATCATAAATGAATTTTTGGCGATTTTGCATAAAAATTAGATACCCGAGATGGCCAAATTTGGAGGATCACCCATTACCCCTCGAACCTGTATTCCACCAAATCAGCTCAAAAACACCTCAGCTCTGACCATGGGACTTTTTATTGAGATATCTTCAACGGCTCAAAAGTTACAGAATTATTAAAAAAAAAAAGAGTTTTGGAACCACTGTGGTGCGTTAAATTGTTTGTATGGAAAAAAAACTCCCGTTTTTTAAAATATACACTCTATTTTTTAAATGAATGAATAAAATTTTCCGAAAATAGGCTTTATTGTTTTTTGTACGGCACAAATTGGAGTGAATGTTATGCCTTGAAAGTCAACATAGTTGTTGATGACAATAATATCTAAAATTCTGCGGTGGTGCTTGAAGATTACTACCCAGACTAACTATCCAACTAATAAAAACATTGAATTTGTAGCTGTTAACATAAATAATATGTTAAATTCATAAAAAGTAAAAAAATCCAAGTTTTAAAGGCCACCCTATATTTCCGTTTTAGGACAAGTGAGGGACACCCTAATTAGATATTAAGGTAGCTGACTCTATCTTTGAAGCATTAGAAATCATTTGGCATTCATAGCTTGAAAATTAAAAAGTATTTTTTTTTTTTGGCATATTGCTGATTATATTACAGATTACACAAAAATATAACTTTTATAGTTCTAACCACTACTTATGAACACGTGGACCTTTTTTAGTAACCTTTCCATTTTAGATGTGATGGTTGTTTTAGTCACTTTTTTGAAACAGTTTGCACATCTTCTTTTAAAATCTTCGATATTTTGGGACACCTTTTTTGTGGTCTTCAATTGACCTCTCTTGGTACAAAAACTATGTTATTGTTTGGGTACCACTACAGAACTTTCTTACCTTAGTGACATGATGCCATATCGGTCCAAAAATGTGTGGACACATTGTGCTCTCTTATAAAAGTCTTTTTTGATGTATATTTATGTATTTTTTATGTATATACTTTTTTGTCATAAACTTATCTTCAACATTGCCTCGAGCATTAGCAACATAAAAGTTTTGATACAGAAGCTGCTAAAATTCTGCAAGCACATACGTTTCCTAGACCATTATACAACATGAATATTTTTGTATGAAATTTGATTTTAATTTCCGTAACCTATTCTTGGCTTCTAAATTTTTTGTAGCATTCCAGTCTGGAACTTTTTGGACCTTATATGATTTCAAGCCTGCATTGGCTTTAACTTTTTGCACCAAATGTTCAGAACACTGACTTAAATATTAAATATGGCTTCCGAAGAAAGTTATGAGGCAAAACGTGTGTTAAGATTTTTTCGATCGCACTCCTTATCTAAGTAAAATTAGGTATGGCTAGGACAGAGGTTTTAGGTATTTAGAGGGTCAACTGGGTAGTTGGTGTATCTCCAAAGTTTTTCACCTCGGTCGGTTAGTTAAAAAAAATATGAAGAAAAAAATCTTTATTATAAAGAATATTATTAATTAGTAAATATAATATTAGAGGGTTAAATTTTCAAAAGACATTTTCTTAACTTTGTCTACTGCAACATTTAAATAAAAAATATAATTATTTTCCAGGGTTTTGTAGCTTTCATTTGACATCCATATTGGTTCAATATAATCTTTGTAAATATTTTATATTATTCTACAAAATTGCACATTTTTCAAAATTTTGTAGTCTATCGGAGAGGAAATCTTATATCCAGGAGAAAAATTTGGTACACAGTTTTACCATGAATGGTCTCTAATTTTATCGATATAACGATTTTTTGAAGTGTGAGAATTATTTTTACATATTTGGAAATAAATATTAAAAATAAAAATATTTTCAAAAGGATATTTTCTTAAATTTTTTTGCTGCAACATTTAAATAATAAATATTATTATATTGCGGGGATTATTAGTTTTCATTTGGGTTGATATAATATGCATAAATAATTTATATATTTTTTTTCAAAATGAGTATCCTTCGAAACTTTGAAGTACTTTTAAGAAGAAATTTGACGTCCTGGAGAAAAACTGAGTACGTAGTTTTATTACGTAAATAATCAAGTAAGAAAGGTTATTACTTTTATTATTAAGGGGTTTATAACACCGTGTGACAGTCATTTGTCATATATGTAGAAATAGACATATGCATAAAACTAGAGACCATACGTAATAAAACTACATAATCAGTTTTCAGATTTCACGAATGCGTATGTGAAATAATATGTAATATGCTTGTTAATAAATGTTATATGAATAATTATTTTGCATTGCTTATAACCAATTACCTTCATCCACGTTTTATATACAGTTAGGGACAAAACTATTTGTACACCCATGCATTTCGTATATCTTCAATAATTTATAAAGAATAAAAAATTATTATATGTAGTTTTAATTCAGGTCCATTTTTATTGAATTATTTGATAAAAAATAAATTAATATATAACACATTGTTAAAAAAAAAGTACAATTTAAGTAAAAACTTTGGGACAAAAGTATTTGTACATCAGTACTTTGTACAATTATTTGTACGTTGGACTCTTGTATGATGATTTTTTTAAATACCGTTATATTTTCTTCGTTAATCGAGTTTTATTTTACAAAATAAGATGTTGGTTTTAACGTTTGGATAATAAGCACATCAAAAATGGGAAAGCGAAAAGAGTTGAGTGTGGATATTAAAAATTTAATTATTGATGAACATAAAAAAGGAAAATCTCTCCGGAATATAAGTAATTTAGTAAATTTGCAACATTCCACAGTACAATACATTGTAAGCAAGTATAAAAACAGCGGATCTGTTGAAAATGTGCGTGAAGGTATATGAAATATATGAGGTGTACAAATAGTTTTGTCCCTTACTGTATATACAGTTAGGGACAAAACTATTTGTACATCTCATATATTTCGTATACCTTCAATAGTTTATAAAGAATTTAAAATTGTCGTATGCAGTATTATTTTTAATATATTTTTATTTAATTAAGTTATAAAAACAAAATTAATATCCAACACATTATTTAAAAAAATACAAAATAATGAAAATTCATTGGTACAAAAGTATTTGTACATATAATCTACACCTACTTATAATACTTATATTGGAAAAATTTAATATTTTGTGGGTCCTCCTTTTGCATCTATCACGGCCTGTAATCTTCTGGGCATCGATCGGACCAAATTTCTCGTTTCATCTGGAGATATTTCCTTCCAGGCTTCCTCCCAACAGTGCTCGATGGGGTTTAAGTCAGGTGATTGGGGAGGAGAATTAAGTTGTCTTGGTGCATGGTAAAGCAACCACTCCTTCACTGAACGCGCTGTATGTTTTGGGTCATTGTCCTGTTGGAATATCCAACTTTGGCCAAGACCCAAACCGTCTACGGAATCCTTCAAATTGTCTTCCAATATACGTTTATATTGATGCTGGTCCATTACACCATCTATAAATACCATTCGCCCTACCCCACTGGCTGCTATTGCCCCCCATACCATAACATTTCCCCCACCATGTTTCACTGTTGGGGTCAAATTGTTAACATCTAACGCTGTATTTTTTTTGCGCCACACTTTTCCCCTGCTATCATTTCCGAAAAGATTGACTTTGGTTTCATCAGTAAACAAAACCCTATTCCAAAATTCTTCGTCCTTATCAATGTATCGTTTGGCAAACTCTAAACGCAATTGCTGTTTTTTTTTACTAATCAGCGGTTTCTTGCGGGGAATTCTACTTGCATATCCCGCAGAATGTAAGATCCTCCCTACTGTTTTTGGATGAACAATTGTTCCGGTAGTATTTGCGATTTGTTCCGCTAATTTTGCCCGAGTTACTCTTGGATTTCTTGCCACTTCTTTTATCACCAAGTTCGCTTCCCGTCTGGAAACCTTTTTTGGCCGTCCAGTTCTTGGCACATTTTCAACAGATCCGCTGTTTTTATACTTGTTTACAATGTATTGTACTGTGGAATGTTGCAAATTTACTAAATTACTTATATTCCGGAGAGATTTTCCTTTTTTATGTTCATCAATAATTAAATTTTTAATATCCAAACTCAACTCTTTTCGCTTTCCCATTTTTGATGTGCTTATTATTCAAAACGTTAAAACCAACTTCTTATTTTGTAAAATAAAACTCGATTAACGAAGAAAATATAACGGTATTTAAAAAAAAATCATCATACAAGAGTCCAACGTACAAATAATTGTACAAAGTACTGATGTACAAATACTTTTGTCCCAAAGATTTTTACTTAAATTGAAATTTTTTAACAATGTGTTATATATTAATTTATTTTTTATCAAATAATTCAATAAAAATGGACCTGAATTAAAACTACATATAATAATTTTTTATTCTTTATAAATTATTGAAGATATACGAAATGCATGGGGTGTACAAATAGTTTTGTCCCTAACTGTATATCTCGCTTTTGTTGAAACTCAATTAATTTAATATTCAAAATTTTTAGCTTATTTTTCCATTTACGTTTTAATGAAATTTTTCAATAAATCTTTTTTAATATTAATCAATATCAATCAGTCTAACTAAGGCAAATATATATGGGCCATTATCAAAAATTTTTAACCTGGCTAAAACTGACCCAAATTCTTAATAAGTTTTGTGGTAATGATATTTTAAACAAATTGGTTACAGATCTGAACTTACAAGGCTTGAAACTAATAGAGTGCAAAATTTTAGCACAATGGTTTCTTTTTATAACCATGATTGTTGTTCAAAGTTCAAGAATATAGAAAAACTGATACCATTCTTCTACAATTTTTGTCCTCGCGTTTATACTTTTAGGTCTTACTGTATCATAAGTAAACTAATCGGACTTTGTACATAAATTCTGCACCATCTTTGTTGTTGTGCAGACTTTCAACAACTAAATATAGGGTAGTAAAGTTTTGATGACAACATTTTTTGGTTTTTTTAAATTTTTCAGTTTTTTGGGCGCGGTTTGTGCGCCCCTCTACCGAATACAAAATTTTTGACAGGGATTGATACTTGTTGTAATTGTGCGTATTCTGCGCTATATCTTGTTGATGTGCCAATAGTAAAGGCACTAGATAGTCTCAAAGTTTGGAAAACAATGCGAACATTTTTCAAAAAGTCAGTTTTTCGCGAGGCACATTCACATTTCCGTATGGAATTGCTTGGATTACTGCGTGAACTTAGTTTTTTGTTATTTTACATACAAAATCGGAGGAGCATTAAAAATAAATTTAATGCAAGTATTTTATGGACTTTTTGAAAATTATGCAAAAATTGCACTTTTTGTTTTTGTATTTTTATATAGAAAATTGCAATTTAAACAAATATTGGATATATAGATATAAGAGTGGCAATAAATATAATTGATTGAGATCATAAATTTAAGTCAAATGTCGTTGATAATTGAAACACATTTCGCTAAGGCACATCGTGTGGACAGCATGAAGTTAACAATAATTATAGTTATATAATTAGTAGGTATTTGTTATGCTTAATAAAAATTTGGAGGCGCATCAAAAAATTTTGGGATATAAACATTTTATGGACCAGAAAATATTTACTTGTGTTAAAAAAGGATCATTTTATGAAATAGCATTTCTTTATAATAATCTCTAATAAAATATATTTTCATTCAATATCTAGCAAAAACTTGGTAATGACATGTAGTTACGGATGTAGTTACTTTGTAATGACAACAACATACTGTCCGCATTACATAGAAGTTGTTTAGTAACTAATTATTTATAACCCGAAAGTAAATAATTATTTATGATCAGATTTTTTAAAATATTAATTTTTATTGATTTTTATAATGCAGTTACCAGTTCATATATTTGAAGAAGGAATACATAAATGAAAGGCAAAATTTGCGTATGAATTTATTTGTAATCTAAAATAGTTTATTAAAAAAAAAAAAATATTTTATATATATGACTTCATTAATGCTTTAAAATCAATGCGCTGTTTAACAGCTTGGAAGTAATTAGTTATTGTAATGACATCTAAGTAATGTATAGGGTAAGTAGTTGCTTCTAATGTCATCACCGTGTTAAAATAATGAGTTATTCAGCTAATGTGTAAGTAGTGGAGAGCCATTATACCCAGCAAAAACTTAGCTTCTATTTTTAAAAGCAACAGCTTCCTGTATGCATTACAATGTAGCCTTATTCACCACTCGCAGCATTACCAAATAGTACTTCAATAACTAGTATTTAGTAAATATGAAAGTAATTTGATTTTTAAGTCGCTCAGTTGTCTAGAGCGCCTAATTAAAAAAAACGTGTATTTAAATTCAAAGAGAGTTCAACTCCCACTTAAGGCAAATTTTATAAATTGTGTTTATTTATTTCAATATATGAAAACCACTTTTTAGCACATAAAAATATAAGTCGATTGTGGTGTAGCGAGTAAGATGGCAGACAAACAAACACAACCAGTATGTTGATGACTGGGTTCAAATCTCAACCGAGCCAAATGTTTTTTCTTGTGCGTAAAAAAATCAGCATCCAAAACAACTCTTTTGGAACCCAAATAAAAACCTATGATTTTTTGGACATCGCAAACAAAATTCATCAGTTATAGCACTAAAATTGGAAGCTGTTTTTCATAGTGATTTCGCTTACAAATCGCGTTATTTAGTAGGCGAAGTTTTTGCTGGGATATTAGCTTCTTAACTCATTACATAGCAACCAAAGTTTTTTGCTGGGTATATAGAGAAATAACTTAGATTCGGTCCAAATTTTTCACAAAATTTTTAAAAATCGCAATTTTTATTGAAAAGAAAATTTTTTAAATTTCACTAGGAAACCCTAAAATATGCTGCACTAATACCATCAAACATTGAAAATATCATACATTTTATTTGATTAACTTAATAGGTTTTGATATTATGTGTAATTTTGAACAGAATTGTACATAAACTTCTAGTTTGTAAACATTTTTATATGTTCGACTTTAAACCGCCATAACTTTCGCGTCCCTCACATGAAATGATTAACGCTAACTGATTCTACATGCATTCGAGTCACTTTTTATGTATGCAAATGGAATTTAATGTGCCATCAAAAAGAATTAATATTTTTTTGAAGGGCTAAAATCAAACATTTTTATTAATTGCCCATATGCTTTAATTAAAGCTAAACATTTTTAAATTATTTTAAAATGAAAATGTGTTTATTTCTATTTATTGAAAGTGAATAAAACTGTTACAGATTTCTGCATATGTATTAAAAATTACATTGATATAGAAAAAGCATTAAATAGTTACATGTCGTTTACATAATTTCAATAATTTATACAAAATTGTTTTCAATACTCCAGCTAAATGAGAATGATGATTGCATTTTATAAAATTTTAAAATAGAAATAAATATTATATTTCCACTGAAACACATACAACAACATGAATGAGAAAAAATTAACAACCATATTAGTAGTTGGTGTGTTTAATTTTGAAGAGGGCTATGGTTGGTTAGTTTTGAAATTATCATGACAAATAATTTTTATGTAGTTTTGTCGTTTATTTATTAAAACAAAAATATGCGTACATACATAGCACGTTTGAGCTATATTTATATATACATATGTACTTAGCAATCACTTGAAAATAAAATTGTTAGCGTATTTTAAAGTGTAATATCCAAAATACCTTAAATGTGTATGTGGAAATAGTAAATTATATTTACCCTGCAGTTAATGGTGACTGTCCGAAACCAGTTAGTTTACTGACTACATTAGGGCACCACTAGTCACTTTAATAACCACCTGAGTGGTCACTTTAACATGGGGATGTCCTAGGAAGAAGTGTATTGGCACTAAAGGTCCAAAAGTTGGCGATGTAGTGACTAGTTCGAAAAAGTCAGTCTTTAAATTACTCATAGTTATTTTCAGAATGTAAAAAAATTAAAAGATTTTTTGCGTATATATATTCTTTTCTTTTCATTCTTTTTTTTTTCTTTTTTATTTTTTTATTTAATAATTCTTTTTATTTTCTTTTCATATTATTTTATATTAATCAATTTTAATTAATTTTTATATTTTTACATTTTTGTTTATGGCGGCACCCCCGACTCGAACTCACATCCTTATGTTTTATAGTCATACGCGCTATCCACTCAGCCACAGAGCATTCTTACATACATTGCACTATTTGTTGTTTTAATGAGCATGTTGATTTATTGACCCTTTGTAAGCGTGAGGTGGTTATTGCTTCCACTTTAGTCGCCTTTTGCAAGTCGTTCCTTTTACTAGTTACATTGAGTCAGTCACCTGACAAACATTTTTACTAGTCACTTTACTAACCACCTGACTAGTCACTTTACCATGGGGATGTTCTAGGAAGAAGTGTATTGGTACCAAAGGACCAAAAGGTAGCGATATAGTGACTAGTACGAAAAAGTCAATTCATAGGAATACTTTTACTGCTGAAATTGAGTCTGTCACCTGACAATCTTTTTAACTGGTCACTTTACCAATTAGGTGACTAGTCACTTTAACATGGGTATGTCCTAGGAGGAAGTCTATTGACACCCCAGGACCAAAAAGTGGCGATATTGTGACTAGTACGAAAAAGTCAATTTAAAAAAACACAAATGCAAAATAATTGACTTCTTTAATAAATTTAAAATTCTAATTAGCAAGACTGGGTTTTGTATGATATAAAATAATTGAGAGGTAATCCATTTCTATTGGATGTATTCTACGTGTTTATATTAAAAACACATTTAATTAATGTAGTACGCATAACATAAAAATATAAAGACAAAATTATTAACTTTTTTCTTACAAAGTAAAATACTGAAGACTCTGTTTAGTACCAAGAAGTCAATAAATTGATATTTGACACTACACACGTCTAAAAAAAAATGCATCAGAGCTAAATGTCCTACCATGTATTTATTGCCGTTAGTCAAGTGACCCAACTTGTACTGCCAATGGATGAACTATTTACATTTTTGACGTTTTTGTGACCTATAAAAAAACCAATCGCCACCCCCACGCTCACCAAAGTGTCAATAAAGTATAAATCAATGCTTTCTAAAGAGTCAATAAAGTGTGCGATAGCTTAACTATCGCTCACAAAATGTGCGAAGTTGGGGTAAAGAAAAAAAAACGTACACATTTGAATGAGGTGGGTAGTCACAAATAAACTTTACTGTACAAAAGCGGGTAAATTGATACCGAAAAAACTGCTGGGTAGTTTGTTACATTTTATAGTGTAGGTACTTTTTTTATTTTTTATTTACATTTATAAAATTTCACAAACATTTTCAATTATTTTCCAATAACTCCAGGCATTGAAATCAATATTTAACAAATAAAAACTAAAGTTTAATAGTTTTATGAAGAATTTAAAACAATTTCATGAAATTATAATTTTATTTAGAAGTTTAAATAACAATTAAAATAACAACAAATAAAAATATAAGAAAAAAAAATTATTGTTTAAAATTTAATTTATTATGTACACTCCTAGTCATCAGGATAGAACTAACTAAATTTTTAAAATAGAAAAGTTGTTATGAAGAGACCTTAAATAATATGTTCATAATTTTTTCAAAAACAGACAACTAATATAGTATTTCTTATTTCAGACAACGACAATATTTTCCAAATGCGTTATAACGATATTTTTTTTTTTAAACTATTTTTAAAATAAAGTGAGAAAATTAGCTACTTTAGGTTTTTCACCAGGTTTATCGTTAAATCTGTTGTTGGTAGTGATAGATCTTTATAAAAGCTTAATAAAATTTAAATTGAAGTCTGTGCCAGTACTTTTGGAATAAAAATGGATAGACCAAATTCTACATGTTCTTCCGAAATGGTTAAATTTTCTTTTCACTACTCTGAAAAATAATACTTTTACAAAATCTCATATTCTGTATTTAGAAGTAGTAATTAGATGCAAATTAAGATTTTTTGGACAGCTTACATCCACAGCTTTAAAAACTAAATAAATAGCCCCTGTTTAGTATTATCCAGCTATCCCAACTCATTTATTTTGCTTAATATTTGAGAACGTTCCTATCTAATTAGGACTGCATACATGTATTCTTTTTATTTTGGTTGTAAAGGTGTTCAAATGGTATTGTTTTGATCGAATGTTTTTTATTTTTACAATATGAAAAAATTATGATAATTTTTTGATACTTTTTTATTGAAAAAATACAGTTTTTGGGTACAGGGAGCAATATCGTCTTCAGGAACTGTAAGCGTTTTTTATGGCCAACAATATTTTTAGCAATGTTCTGAAACTAGATTTTTCCAAGACAATATACATTTTTTATTATATGCATTGGATTTATCACCATGGTAATGCAGCTACACACATGGCACATACGGCGAAATCATAGATTTCTTTGCCAAAATACTTAAGTCTTAATTAGGGTTTGGGGTTCGGGAATTCCCGGGCGGGAAATTCCGGGAATACCCGTAATTTTTTCATCGGGAATTCCCGGAAATTTTTTTAAATTTTCCCGGGAAAACGGGAAATTTAATATTCATATAGTTTTATAATCCTATAGCAAAAAGTGTTACTAAAAATAGCCTCAGTGAAAATTTTACATTAATGTAAACACACTAATTACTAAAGGTATTTTTAGATGTTAATACAAAATATATGTACATACATGAAATTCGATACAAGTGATATTTAATATTATTCAAAAACATTTAATCAGTGCGCTGATGAAAATTCCTATTTGACTACTTTTCATTAGGAAAAAAACGATTTATTTTGTCAATTCACATTTCAAGTATACGAGTTTTTAACTACATATTGCTATAATCTTTTAAACATTTTAATGATGATGTACGATTTTATTTATTTACACTTTATTTAAATCTCATCTTGGCTCTGAAAGGTTTTTTCATAATTTTTTGCCAATATCTTTAGTTTTGTCGACATATTAAAGTCCAGTTTGTATCACATGATTTTATACTATCTTAAGCGCACGATTTTGGACTATATTTGGCAATAATAAACGTAAATCTTTGAAGCTGTGTGAATAATTTTGAAATATGTATAAAAATTAAATATGTAAAAATTTTCAAATAAAAAATGGATAGCAACTTTTCTTTTAACATTAGAAATACATACTGCTACTTTTCAAAAATTTTAAAACGTGTAAATATATTAAACTAGGAATGTCCCTGCGGGAAATTTGTGGCAATTGCAGTAATAGACCGGTTCCTTTGTACCAGTTGAGTACCAATTGACACCTAACTCGTCACCAAAGTTCCAATTGAGAACCAGTTGACTCAAACACACTCACTATTAACATGCTCGTTAAGTGCGCAAATAGCAACTCGCGCGCAATAACAATCAGAGGCTGAGTGGTAAGCGTTGAAGACTATAAAACATAACATAGTCAGATGAACATGGGTTCGAGCCGGGGTGCCGTCATCGACATTAACGAAAAATTATAAAATTAAAATAAACATAATTTAATAAAGATAATAATAAAAATAATGTTCAAACAATTACAGAATTTTTACAAAATTTGTATTTCATTAATCGTTACTGAACTTGTCCTCTTGGACCTGCCTTAGGACCTATCCTGTGACCTGTCCCAAGGGGCTAAAAAGTGTAAAATTGACAGGTTCTTCTCATATAAAGTTCCGGAACTGGGACCGGTCACTAGCCCTGAGAACCTGTCACGTGACTAGTTTTGAACCGGTTCTCTTTACTCTAGGGGTATTTTATTTTTCAAAAATATTCGTCTAAATTAACAATATCTTTCAAATGTTAAATGACAACTAATTTTTATCAGATTTCCGAACACTATATCATTGGACCACTAAATATTGTTGAGAACCAACTTTAAAAGTTTTTAGATTTTTGTTTTAGAATGAATTAAAACGATAAGAAAAACTATTTACACTAAAATTTATGCCACAGATGAGTGTTTATCTTCTTTTAAATTTTTAGCATGAAAAACTATTTAAGTTAAAAATCTGAAGTATTGTGAATATTTTTATTTTTCGCTTATTTGACAATTTACTAATTCTATCCAAAGAAATAGTCTGGGCTGTTTCGTCCAAGAAGAAGAATATTATTCTCTCAAAATCTCTCTCAATTCCCAATTTTTGAGTACGGGAACACTTTTCGGTAAAATAGGGATCCCGCGTGCTCTCAATTTAGAAAGCTAATATTTTACAAAATGAATCAAAAAATATTTTCTAAAGCTAATTCCTAAAAGATTTAAATAGAAGAAAATTTTAATGATTCAAAATATTTTTTAAGCTTGAATTGTATAATTGGTAGAGCATTTTTTAAGCAATTAATTATTGTGAAGTCCAAGAATTTAAGTCTATGAATTGAATTGTTATGAATGCTTCAAAGAAATGACTGGGATAATAAATTTAATTCGATTTTGAAAAGTAAATTAAAGAATTAAATCTTTGGAACCTTTGCTTACAATAGGCACTTATTTTATTTGCACGAAATATTAAAAATGTTTTAAATTTTAAATTGGAAGTCATACTTTCATACAATATTGTTTTATTTTCTGTTAATTAATCATAAATGTGATTTATAATGTTGTATTATAGTATTAAATAGAAAAATAACATTCTTTATAAAAAATCATTGCTTTTTTCTTTTATTTTAAGTTTCCCGGGATTCCCGGGAATTCCCGGGAAATCGAATTTTTGATTCCCGTTTCCCGGGAAACAAAATATCACGGGAAACCCCAAACCCTAGTCTTAATTGAGACGCTCCACTCATTCGACCTTAACGCCAATGGAAATGTTAAGGATTATATAATTATTATACACTAAGAATGATCATATTGAGGAAATAAAATCAGAATGAGCCGAAATTTCTTTGATTTATAAAAACCCATAAACGAGTCAATACACAGAAAAAAATATTTCAAATAATTTTTTAATAAAATTATTAACTAACTTTATATTGAAATTTAATTATATGATTTATTAATTTAATTAATTTTCTAATTGGTTTAAAATTTTGTTTTTTAATAAACAGTCATAACAGGCTTTGCTTTTAAAAAAGAAACAACAACAATTCCATATATATTTATTTTTGTATGTACAAACTGACTGAATACACAAATAACAACAACAACACTGTTATTCATTATATTACTGCTGTTGCTAACTAAACTACTTGTCTATACAAAAAACAAAAAACGTCACAAATAAAAATCTGTAGCTTGAACAAGGGCTTCAAAAATAAAAAATTCGTTTTCCCCGATATCTCAGTTATTACTGAACCGATTTATTTAATTTTTTCAGAACAAAAATTCAGAAAATAATTTTCGAGCCCCCTTTAAAAATTCGAAGTCCCTGGTATATGCAGAGGCTTCAGAAACTAAAAAACCGGTTCTAAAAACCGGTTTTTAAAGCATATCTCCACCATTTATAAACCGATCTTCCTGATTCAAAAAACTGAAATTTTTTTTTGTGACCGATCTGTATAAAAATAAAAATCTATAACTTAAACCAAGGCTTCAAAAAATAAAAAATGCGTTTTGTTCGATATCTCAGTTAATACTGAACCGATTTATTTCATTTTTTTAGAACAAAAATTCAGAAAAAAATGTCCGAGAATTCTTTGTAAAAACGAAGTCCGTAGTGTATACAGAGGCTTCAGAAACTGGAAAACCGGTTCAAAAAAACGGTTTTTTGAACATATCTCCGCATTGTATGAACCTATCTTGATGAATTCCAATAGCAAAATTCTCGAAAGCATTTCCGATCGTTTGACATACATATTATATATGTCAGTTATCGGTGGGCTTCATAAACGCCATTTCAACCGACACACGGACGGACGGACGAACATGGTCCAATCGTCATCGCTTCTTACAAGGATTCCGAAAATATAAACTTTTTTGCTCTCCGACGAAAATTGTGGAAATTACAAACGGAATGACAAACTTATATATACCCTTTACACCTGTGGTGAAGGGTATAAAAATGTAAGATTTGTCTATAAAAACACATAGATAAAATAAATTTAAGAAGTTTTCCAAAAATTTTCAGCTCATTAAATCTATTTAAGGAAAAGAAGTAATAATAATATCAATTATTCTAGTTATTAATATTATCATTTTGATGATTGGAGCAAAATCAATTAAAAATTAGTTAATATAAGCAATTTCGTAATTGAAGTCCATTTTTAATTTTTTCTGTGTAAAAAACGGAATTTTTTTAAGTAAATTACTAAAAGATGTTAAACTTTTATACTATCAACTTAATGTCAAATTTTTTTGAACCTCTGTCGCCAAATTGTTAATCAGATATTGCCAAAAATCGCCATAATTAAATTTTATATATTTTTATGAAAAACTAAAAACAACTAAAATATTTCAAATTTTATATAATTTTAAAATGTAAATTCAACTTCAACAAAGTCAATGATAATTTCAGTAGCTACACAGAAAAAATTATTACCGTCTTTTTTACAATTAACTCAGTTGTTTAATTTTGAATCAAAATTTATAAATATGTTCAAGAAAAAATAAAATAAAAAATAAATGTTTGTATTATTTTTTTTTCTATACACATTTTTAATTAATTCAATCATCTACTTGATTGATTTAATTAATTTATTTATTGGGAATTTTTTTCTGTTTTGTATTTTTTATAGTTTTTAGTAATTGATATAATTATTTTGGAGAGAGGTGCAAATTTAAACAAGTTTATAATTGAATGAATTATTTTCATATATATTTGTTAATTGGTGACTTTTTTCTGTGTAATAATAATTGAATAACAAAAATATTAATTTCAATAAATTTTTCTGACATACATTACTCAATTTTAGGTCAACAATTTTAAAAATTTATTTAAATTTATTATATTTTTTAACAGAATAATTCTAAAATTATGTAATGAACATTTGTCCTATTAAACTTATAAATTGTTTCGAAGAATTAATTTATTCATGAACGTTTTCTTTTCATTATGGCCCATAAAATATTAATATTCATACTTGAAAGATGATGGAAAACAAATTATTAAACATTTATTGAAGATATTTATAAATTAAGGATCTTGATTTTGTTAGTCAGGGTCAGTGTTGCCAGGACTTGAGAAAAAAAGAAGCTAAATTAGACTTTAAAAAAGGTCAGAAAAGGCTAAATGCCCTAAAAAATAAAGCCAGAAAAAAGCTAATATATTGTTTTATTTAAAAACGCATTTGTCACTAGATTTTGGTATTTCTTAAAGATATTTTAGTGAATTTATAAATATAACATAAATAGTTTATATTGGTAATAAAGTTTGTTAAAAAATAATTATAATATTTTTGTATAATGAAACGCCGCAGGCGAACATTTTCGTTAAATATAAATAATTCAAATTTTTTTGTACGAATAAATACACAAAAATGCTTAAATTGATGATTCTGTAAAAATAAAATAAGTAAATTTTTAGCAGTTTTAAAGCTATGTTAAGAATAAAAAAGGCTAGAAAAAAAGCTAGAAGCTAAAATTAAAATTTTTAGGCTAAAAGCAAAAAGGCTAGATTTAGCCTTAAAAAGGCTAGATTTAGCCTTAAAAAGGCTAAACTGGCAACACTGGTCGGTGTTCATTAACAGCAATTTTTCTTGCTGCAATTTTGAGTTCGTAGACGAGAGAGGTGAAGTGAATGTAAATATTTAGTATTCTCTTCTCTATCTTACGAACTCAGAATTGCAGCAGGAAAAATTGCTGTGTGTGATTCCCGAAATAGATCAGGGGTTTTTACAAACTCTTGCATCGTGCCTTTAACTTTAATAATTTAAAGGTATTTGAAAATACGTTGAATTTCAAGTTTGAATAAAAATTAATATTCATTTGAAAAAAAGTGATACTTTGTCAATTTCATATCAAATGTTATTCCTAAATAGTTCTTAATCCAAAAATAATTTAATACTTAAAGATAAAAATTAATTAATTCTCAATTTGATACCAAATGCTTTTGTTAAATCAGGCTATATTTAAGAAAATAGTAACCACGTGATTTCAATTAATTATAAATTTAAGATAAAAAGTTTGTATTTAAAAATGGATTTTAAAATTGCTAATAAACGTCTTATGCCAAGGACAAAATGTCATTAATGGTTTTTTACAATTACCAGAATGATAATAATCATGCACAAACACAAACAATTTTTACTCTATATTTTTTGCAACTTAATTAAATCCTAGCTTAATTCCCTTAAATCTTAATTCTGAATTAAGAAATAATAGTTTTTCATTCATTAATACCATTCCCAAAAATATAATTCAATAGCTTAATTCAAAGGCTTTTGTTTGAATAGAATTATTTTTTTTATTGAATTAATTCATAAAAAATTTATTAAATTTTTGTTAATTCAAATCATTTCCAAATTGAATGAAAATATTTTTCTTTCATTCAATTTGTAATATTTTGTGTTTTATTCTTTTACAAAATGAATTAAAAAATATTTTCTAAAGCTAATTTGTAATAGATTTGAAGTGAAGAAAATTTGAATGATTCAATATACTTTGTTGAGAACCGCGGATCTCCATTTGAAAACCGCCGTTTTGGATAAAAAATACTAAAAATAGACGTTAGCTAGTAAAAAAACGTAATAGTTTTACTATGCGAATACCTATTTAATAAAGTTTTAAAAATTAGCCAATTAAATCGCCACCTTGGTAAAAATCGCCAAAAAAATTCGCCATGTCGCAAAACGGAAAATTCAGTCGCCAAGATCAATTAAAAATCGCCACGTTTGGCGAAAAATCGCCACATCTGACAGCCCTGATAGTCAAGCCAAATAAATGGAATAAAATCCTTTTTTTAATATAAAAGTTATACACTTCCTCAATTTAATTGATAATTTAAAATTGGTTCTATCCTGATGACACAAGAAAAACTGAAGAATTTTTCATAAGATTTTAAATAACAGGAGGAAATTACCGTTACAAAATATTGAGATCTACTTTATTGCATTTAAATAGTCAATTAAGGAGTGCGATCGAAAAAATCTTAACATATATAAAATTCAAACATTTGGAAAGGGTTGATCATAGAGTCTTAATTTTTTTTTATTTAATTGCTACTATACTACAGATTACAGAAAAATATAACTTTTATACTTCTGTCTACTACTTATGAACTCGTAGACTTTTTTTGGTAACCCTTTTATTAGAGATTTGATAGTTGTTTCAATCAATTTTTTGGAACAGTCTGTCCATCTGCTTTTAAAATCTTTTATATTTTGTGGCAACTCTTTTGTCCTCTTCTATTCTCTTTTCACAAAAGTCCAATATCTCTTCACTGGTCTTAGCTCCGGATAATTTAGAGGATTGACCTCTATTGGTACAAAAGCTATGTTATCCTACATTACCTTTTAAAACGGTCAGCAGTTATGGAAATATTAAGCCCATCTTTTGAGAAAAAATTAAATTTTATAAAAAATTTCAAGAAATTTTTTTTTGAAAAGTCATAAAAATCCGCATGTGTCAAAAATGCACATTTTTATTCTCTAATCATAAAGATAAATTTGTTGCAAATTAAACAAGACATGTTTCATTAAAATCAATGCATAAGTATTGATTTTATTCACAAATTAGTGAAAATTAAGAGTATTTTCACTAATTTGTGAATAAAATCGAAACTTAGGCATTGATTTTAATTATGATTATTTGCAATAAATTTATCTTTATGATTAAAGAATAAAAATGTGCATTTTTGACACTTTTGAATTTTTATGATATTTTCTAAAAAAATTTTCTTGAAATTTTGTATAAAATTTCATTTTTTCTCAAAAGATGGGCTTAATATCTCCATAACTGTTGACCGCATTAAAACTTAATGTAAGAATGACTTGAAGATAATTTTAATTAGAATTTTTTGATATTTTTTTGAACAAAATCAGACAAGACGTTTTCGAGATATGCTTCAATATATAGTGCAACCTGCTTAATTTTACAAATCGCGATTTATCGCGAGAACTAGAGTCAATTCAAAAAAAGTGGATTAGAGGCTTAGTACATATTAACACAGTGTATCCGAATTGACTGAGAAACCCCGTGCCGCAGAATCAGTGTTTCCCTGTATTATTTATAGGACCAATTTTATTTTTTTTTTAATAACTTATAGCACGAACATCATTTTCGCCACTCATTTTGATCACACTCACAACAAATCACCTCGGTTATCATTAAAAATAATAACTGACATATTTTTCAATGATAACTAGATCAAAAAAAAATGTAAATATTGCTTCGAAAAAAAGTTATGGAGCAAAACGTGTGTTAAGATTTTTTCGATCGCATTCCTTATACTATGTTTTATTTATTTGAAAAGTTAAAATAATCTAAGTTACTCTATTCAAAAATTATAAAGATTTTTTTATTTCAAACTGTGCTGGTTCTATCCTGATGACGAGGAGTGTATGTATCTGATTTTATTTATTTTAAATGTTTAAATCTTTATTAATCGATTTTATTATAAAATAAGTTGGCTGTAAATTATAACTATATATAACTTTTTGCTAATAAATTAATTTAGCTGATTTAGCTGATTACTGAAAAGCAACTAATTTGCTTGAATTTTGTTTAACTCAAGTTATTGATTTGGTCCTGAGAATATTTTCCACAGACAAGAGGACAGACATAGCTAAATCGACTCGATAATAGATTTTATTTAAATCCTGTAGCATCAATATAAATACACCTATTAACTTTTTACCTAAATACCTTTTAAATTAAATACGTGTGATAAAAAACATACGTTTATATTAGAAATTGATTTATTCACCCCAAATACAAACAATTTCTTGGATGTTATTTACTTAGTCATATCTTTACACACACTTTTACAAAGAAATATTTGTATATATGCATGTATGCAAATGTATATTACAAGTAGATGACAAACAATGATAGTGTAAAATTAGTTCAACCATCTACACATCATCCAATTTGTTTTTATTTTTTGTTTGCATATTGTAATGTTAATACGAATTCTTGCAACATTTACTACTTTTCTACGCTTTGTTGCACTTACATATATGTAGAAAATAGAAAGCAAAAATAAAAAAAAAAAAAAAAAAAAAATCCCTTCCAGAAAAGACACTCACTCAACAAATAAATAGTTTTAGATTTTAGTCGTTTTCACAAAAGCATGTTTTTTTTGTTGCTTTAGCTTTACCATGATACTATTTTGCCAGCAGGAAAACTCTTAGTGAAAAGGAGTTGCAATAATAAGTTCTTACAAATACTACGAGTACATTTTAAATGTTAAGATGATACAAAAAGCTTATTTCTTTTAACTCTACTTATAGACTAAAGTGTTTACTTACTCCACTTACTCACTCAGTTTCTTACTTCACTTACTTACTCTTAAAATAACTTGGTTTAGTTTGGTTTTGTATTCAATGGTTCGTTGGCTGTAAGTTTGTTGGTAGATGATAAGTAGTGTTCCTTTTTAGCAACAGCAACTTGTCTTGAAGTTCTTTTGCCAGTTATTATTATTTGTTTTTGTTTCAGTGGCTTTCTGTTGTGTTTTTCTGTTTGGAACCATCATGTGCAAATCCTAGTAACTTGTTAGCTTATCCGGTGATTACATTGATACTACGTGGTATTTTATAAAACAGCATTCAGTATTCGAGATGCCAAACAAAGAAACATGCTGGCTGTCTGACAGACAGACAGGCAGGCAGGCAGGCAAACAAGTATATAAGTACTTTTGTAAGGATTTTGGTGTGTAAGGCACAATGGGTTGAAAATATGTAAGTAACTATTATAAGTTAAATTATTCTTATTCATAAAATTATTCTCGATAAAGCAGCAGAATTGAAAACTCCATAAGACCGTGAGAAAAATTTTAATATTGGTATCTTCGGCAGAATTGAAAAAAAAAAAAAAACATATAAGTACCTCAAAACCTTCTCTGGGAATTTTTACCTACATAGGACCATGTATATTTAATTTAATGTTTCTATGTTAAATATTATCGAAACTTCAAAAACTAGCATTAGTATAATAGAAAAGTACCACAAATTTCCCCTTATGAATTCTTACCCATATAAGAGGATAAAGATACATGATCTGTATTTAATGTTAGTAGGCAGAACCGTTGAAACGTAAGACATTAGAAAACGAAAATGTACCACAAAGTCCTTTCTTATGAATTCTCATTCATTGAGGACCATATATCTTTAATTTCGTATTTCTTGGTTAATATAAAAACTTCAAAAAGTACCATTAGAAGAAAAAAATTCACAAAGTCCTCTATTGTGAATTCCTATCTACATAGGACCATGCATCATTATTTCCATGCTTCCAGCTTAGTTGTTACGAAAACCTCAAAAGAACCATTGAAAGATCGAAAAAGTATTACAAGGTCACCTCTTGTGAATCCTCTCTCACTTAGTACTAGGTTTAATAAGAATTCCAAAAAATACCAAATTTGTATATTTTGTAAATTTGTACATTTTTTGATAAGTTATGAATATGATGTAAAGTTTATTTCTATATTTACTGATTTAATAGATACATAGGGTGTCAAAAAAAGTACCAAAGAACAGTTCTCCCTAAAAAGGCCGACTGTCAGAATCACATTCTGACTGCAAAAATTACTAAATAATTTAATAAACAAGCGCGAATGTTATATTCGGCCCAGCCGAATCTATATACCCACCATCGACTTTTTCAAATTTTACGTTATATGGGAGGGGGCTGTAAAGTGGGCAGACCACGCCCATTTTTTGTTTCCGAGTTTACATTGCTCCTTGAACTATTTGAACACAATTTCGTTGATTTTCACCTTATATGGGAGGTGGGAGGACCACGCTCATTTTTATACCCACCATCAAAAAGATGGGGGGTATATTGATTTTGTCATTCCGTGTGTAACATATTGAAGGAATCATCTAAGACCCCACAAAGTATATATATTCTGGGTCCTGGTTAGATTCTGAGTCGATCTAGCTATGTCCGTCCGTCTGTCCGTCTCTTGAAAGCAGGATAGCGCTCGAACGGAGCAACGTAGGGAGACGAAATTTGGCACAAATATTTGTCTTATATAAGGTTTGTTTGGGATTGAAAATGGGCAAAATCGGTACACAAACAAAAAAGTTATGGGCTAAAGACTAGAAATACAGGGTGTCCGTTTTATACTTTTCTGCTGATATTTCTGCAACAAAAGCATGTACGATAGCGAAATTTTGTACATATAGTTTGGGGATCGATATCAACTCAGAAGCCAAAAATGGGCGTGGTCCGCCTACTTTACCGCCCACCTCCCATATAAGGTGAAAATCAATGAAATTTTGTTCAAATAGTTCAAGGACTAATTCAAACTCGGAAACAAAAAATGGGCGTGGCCCGCCCACTATACTGCCCACTTTACCTCCTTCTCTCATATAAGTTAAAATGTGAAAAAGTTGATGGTGGGTATATAGATTCGGCCGGGCCGAATATTTGCGCTTGTTGGTTTCCGAGTTTATGTCGATCCCCGAACTTTTTTTTGTTTTTACCCCATAAATTTTTTGTTTATTAATGGATTTTGCCCATTTTCAATCCCAAACAAACCTTATATAAGACAAATATTTATGCCAAATTTCGTCCCCCTACGTTGTCCCGTTCGAGCCCTATCTTGCTTTCAACAGACGGACAGACGGACGGACATAGCTAGATCGACTCAGAATCTAACCAGGACCCAGAAAATATATACTTTGTGGGGTCTTAGATGATTCCTTCGGCATGTTACACACGGAATGACAAAATCAATATACCCCCCATCTTTTTGATGGTGGGTATAATAATAACTTTTACTTAGAGTGATTGTAAGTCACTCTATGATTAATGCTTGTAAGGCACTAAATTTATTTATATTTTAAAGTCCTAACAATGAATATCTTAAACTTAACTAGAACACATGCGTACGTGAGTATCAACATGTGTTTTGTTATATCAGATAAATAATAAAACTATTTTATTGCTTTTTAGATTACAAAAGGCATGTTCAAGTAATTTGAACACTCACAATTTACATTGTCCGTTCATCTGGTCGGCTGGCTGTCCATATATTTCTTATAAACAAAGTACAAGTCATAATTTTAAAAAGTATCTTTACTTTTTTTTAGAAAAATTTTAGCACTCAAAGTGAGCCCGCCAATTTAAAAAAATGTCCAAAAATGTGTGAAAATTTGACTTCGGTCCAAATATCTCTTAAAGTAAAAAATATATCCCACACATGAAAGCTTATTTGTTGTAAAGAATTATAAGGACTACTTGTGTGCAAAATTTTTTTTTCAATCAAATCATAAACGAAATTTAGGCGATTTAAAAAATAAAAATCATACCAGAGGTGACCATCTTTGGCGGTCCATCCCCCGTTTCGCAGACCCCCTAAAGACCTGTGCTCCTCCAAGTCAATTGGAATACACCTCAGAATTGTCCGTGAGAAATTTCATTCAAATTCATCCAGCAGTTCTAAAGTAACAGAATTATTTGCAAACAAATTCGTTTTGGGACCACTGTGCGACATTTATTACAAATAATTATTTTGAAATTAGTTATGATCGGTCCATTATTTCACCTAGCAATATTTTAATGAAATTCAGTACATTCATATAATTTATGTGCTACATAAATTATATGAATGATTTACCATATAAGACCCATATAAGGCCCAATTTTGTCAATCATTCTAAAGTCATAAATTCATATTATTGTTAGTATCAACGCACAGTGGTCCCAAATTGAATTTTTTTTTGGGAATAATTCGTCAGAGCTGAGGTGTTTCCGAGCGGGTCACGGGGGTAGAGGGTCCAAAGTTGATCACCACGGGTATTTTTATACCCTACAGCACCAAAGGTGGTTGGGGTATTATGTGTTTGTGCAGAAGTTGTAACGCAGGAAAAAAACCTTCGAACCCCCACCTTAAAGTATACCGTTCGACTCAGAATCACTTTCTGAGTCGATTTAACGATGTCCGTCCGTCCGTCTTGTCGGCTGACTGGCTGGCTTTCCATGTAAAGCTTGTGCGCAAAGTACAGGTCGCAATTTTGAAGATAATTTGATGAAATTTAGTACATAAGCTTTTTTTAACACAAGGACGAAGCCTATTGAAATTGGTTATGATCGGCCCATTATTTCACCTAGCCCCCATACAAATGTCCTCCCGGAATAGAGTTTTAACACTTATATATGCCTTAAAAATAGGAATATTTTAATGAAATTTAGTACAAATAAGTTTTATATCAGCAAAAATCTGTCTGCCAAATTTCATGAAGAGCGGTCCATAACTGACCATAGCTTCCATATAAACTCCTCTCCCGAAAATCACTATCGTGCAAAAATCCCATACAAAAGTTAGTATTATGTTAATATTTAACACAAGAAAGTTGTATACATATACGTAAAAACAAAATTATGTGGATCAAAATGGTGTAGGGTATCATATAGTCGGGCTTGACCGACTATATCTTCTTCTCTCGTTTTTTTTTTTTTAATTGGCCTAAAATTCATTTATGATTTGAAAGTAAAGAAAAGTGCATGTGGGTAGTCCTTGTAAATCTCTACAAAAAACATGTTTACATATGTAGGTTATCTCGTTTAGTTTAAGAAATATTTAGGTCGAAGCAAATTTTACCCTGAATTTTTTTTTAAGTTTTTTAAACTTGGGCGCCTTAATTTTGAAAATAATCACTAAATTCAATAAAAAGTTATATTAATCTGAAGTTGAAACTTTAAAAAAAATTGAAATTTTTGATGTTATTCTCCAAAAAGGTGGTAATATTCTTTCACTTTTAAAATATTTTTCTGTTCCGGACTGTAAAATTTTTGTAATGATTTCAATAGAAATCTTAACGCAAATGCGTGTGAAATGAAATCGGAGGCTCTCTGGGGAACGGGTTTCCATCAAGACCTAACCAAACTTTTTCAATTTTAAAAAAAGTTTTTTAATTTGTTTTCTTAATTTCAAAAATGTCAAAGCCGGGATCAAGAAAAATATATATTGACAATATAGCCCCATATGTTGGTTAAACATACAAAATATCTAATGAGCCACCCCTTTTATAACGGGATATATTGTGACAAAATTTCATTGGAATACCTTTACTGGTTTAAATTTTATTTAGCTCCAAATATTCACATTATTTCTCAAAAATATGCTTAAAATACAAATTGTAAATTTGTACAGTCTCCTAGACCCATGACGCGCTAGGAGACTGTACTCCTCCAAATTAACTCGGAAACTCAGCTCTGACTTTGCAATATTTCATTCAGATATCTCCAACGGTTCACAAGTTGTGTATATATATATTCTGTATATGTATTTTATTTTACACTTAAAATCAGCATCATTCCACAATTGGTCACAGGTCTAATATAAGAGCCCTTCTCAAGTTTTGATGCAAATTCACCATGATTTATTTTAGTTTGATTTTTGTCCCTACCCATTGTGCTTCATTTCTTTAACACTCTTTAAAACAACAAGATGTTGTTTTCATTATAGTTTTCATAGGTTGCACATAATCTTACCACTATTTTTCCATAAGTAAGTAGTTGTCGAAGTAGTCGTAGTTGCTGTTTAATATATGGGGCGTAAATACGACTTGGTTTTTAAAAAAACGTTTAGTACTTAGTTTTCCTTTTTTTTTTCTAAATATACCAGTATTTATCAATATCATGTTGGTGTATATTACATGTTTAGTTGAAATTAAAAGGAGTTGATTTCAGTTATTTCCAGTACCTACATATATACAGTTTTTTTTTTGTGGCAACATACTCACGCGCTCAATCAATTTTTTTCGGTTTATATTTTTATCTTATCCCTGAATCATAGCAAATAAAAAGGAATTTATTTACTAACAGGAAAACGTAAATTTCGTTAAAAAAGATTTTTTTCAAAGGGAGTTTTTTTTTTTCTTTCAAGATTCTATTGCTGTTTTTGTGGTTCTTTTATTTCTAGAGTATCTTATTTGAAGAAATTGTTGTCTAGTCTACTTTAAAGGAGGATCATGAAGAATATGTTTTTTATGTATTTGATTTATGTGTAAATTAAATGTTAAACGATTTGATTGTTGGTTTTTTGAATTGAAAAGGATTGATTCAAATTGCAGTTCCTTAAGGAATAAAAACTTAAATTTTTATTTTTTGTTTTTTTACAGAAAATAGGATTATATTTCCATAACTGTTGGCCGTATTAAAAAGTAATGTCACAATGACTTGACAATTTTAATTAGAATTTTTTGATATTAAAAAAAAAAAACAGACGACTCGTTTTTGAGTTATGCTTAAATATATTGAGCAACCTCCTTAATTAAAAAAATATTTAATTTTTAGTAAAAAATCGAATTTTTGGCTTATAATCAATATAAGTAATGGAATTTTTTTTTTTTTTTTTTTGGAAAATCCAAATTTTAATGAAAAATTTAATTTTTAGTAGAAAATCGGTTTTTAGTTAAAATCTACTTTTATGAAATAGGATTTTTTGTGTGCAAATTATGAGTTTTTGTGAACATTTAGAACTTTAGTGATAAATTGTCTTTTGAGTGAAAGATTAGTTTTTAGTGAAAATTTGGACTTTTTGAAAAATAGTAATTTTTGTTAGGGAGCGGAGTAGCATTGATTTAGATATAGTCCATTCCATGAGAGATTTATAAAAAACTACAATTTCTTTACGGAGGTTTATCCGATTTTGTTCATATTTGGTATATGCATACCTATGTAGCCATTTAAATATCTCCACTTTTATTTTTTTGAATTTAAAAAATTCGCGAATTTATTCACGATATTGATTTTTCGAAAAGTCAAAAAAATCGTAAATGTGTGTAAATTTAAACATCAATAAATCTAAAAGTTGTTAACGGATTTTAATGATTTAAACTGCATGTAGCAGATGAATAAGTCTTCTTTTAATGTAGTAATTTAAAATTAATATTATAATTTAAAAATACATTCATAATGCAAATGCAATTTTAGGATGCATTTTTGAAAAATTTCTACCCTTTTGATTTTTTTTTTTAATATGTTAAAAAGCAATATGTTTACTATAAAATTCATATAATATTAATAATATTATTTTTAAATTGCTACATTTATAGTGGACATATCATTCTTATATATACAATTTAAATCATTAAAATCGGTTAACAACTTTTAAAGATATTGGTGTTTAAAGTTACATATTTTTGCAACTTTTTTGACTTTTCGAAAAATTTAAATCGAGAATAAATTCAGAAAAATAAAAATGGGGATATTTAAATGGCTCCATAAGGCAAGCGTATACGAAATATTAGCAAAATCAGGAGACAGAAAAAATATTTTTGGGCGTTCTCTCATGGAATGGACGATATATGTAATTTCCAAAGCATTTTTCTTATTTAAAGATCATTTTGAAGCTCTCTGGCGACGAATATTAAAAATCAGCTTTCTTATAACGTATGTGAAGTAGAACTGCGACAAAATTCAAAATGTTCTCAATTTTCCAAAAATTAACAAAAAATCTTTTTAAATCAGTTTAGTGTTTAGTTTTTGTTTCTGCTTAACCATGCGACATGATCCTGCTTTGTTGAAAGCTAGAACAGAACTAAATGATTTATTGTTTTATATGCATACTCAATTGTTTTGCTTCGTTAACATTCGTGTTGCGTATGTGAAAATACCAAAAATACTCGGCTCCTGAGTGATATTTTTCCAATACCTCAAAATAATTCTGTCGTTATATCCAAATATTTAAGTAGTTTAGAAGATATACATATATTTAATTAATAATATACCTCGATGTAACAATTGTGGAATCAATCAACTTTGTGTTACACAGCTAAATATATTAATGAAAAAATTTCATATGTAAGAAAACTTCCAAAAAAGCTTTCCATAAATACTGATTTCAACAATACAAATTATTTCTTTAAAATTTTTTTGTTGTGCATTTATATCTGCCGACAAAAAGTTTTATCTGATCTTTATTACCATCTGAATTTTAATATTAATCATTTTTTAAATTTTTTTCGAGGCAGTTTTCTTTTTGTCAATATTTTGAAAGAACTAGAAGTTCGAATTCCATTAAAATGTTTTACAATATAATAAGAAGACAAGTGGTCATCCGAAGTAGGTGATAAAAGGTCTTAATAAAAAGTAATATGTTTTTAACCAGCTCCGAAAATTCTCTTGCAATTTTATTCCACATACGTCCTACAAATCCCTATGGAGCCAAAATTTTAAAGCGGAGATATGCGGATTATTTTTTGCTGTATGTATGTACTCTATTTTTTAAACGGTTTCGATTTTAAGAAATTTAAATTTGCTATTGTCTCGGTTTTTTCTCATTTTCTTTGATAATTTTGTTTTTCTTTTTGATTTTAAAAAGTTTACTAATTTAATACTTAAAAAAAAAAGAAAAAATGTTGACAGCTTCAAAACTTTAATTTCGTTTGGGGAGAGGAAAAGCATCAAAATATTGTTCATATACATAATATAACTACAGAAGGTATAATCATTAAAAATTGTGTTCTCAATATTATTTACCCTGAAAAGTCAGTCACATATAAAATAAAACAAAATGTAAAAAATTCAAAACAAAAAATCAAAAATAAAAAAAATTTCTTCAAACTAAAAATAAAATTGTATGTGAATAAATTTTATACAAATATGTAAATTTTATTTAAAAGCAAATATGCAGTAATTTATTGAGTAAAATTTACAAAAGTGGAATTCTGCTGTTGATATTTGCAAGAATTATTTGAAATCTGCAAGAAATATTTGAAAATTCAAGTGCAAACAAAAGTATTTAACATTTCTTTTAGTTGTAATTTTTATTTTTTTGTTTTTCTTTTTTTCAATTTTCTGACTTTTTAAGAATTACGAATGACAACTCTCCCAAATGATTCTACTTTCTGTTCTTATATCATGGTTCATATACATATTTTTTAAATTTTCCGATTTGTCTGTGAATGTTTTTATTATTATAATATTATACTTATTTCCTGGCATTAGAAGGCTTATACGCTAGTAAATTTTTAGTTTTGAATAAAAATTTAATATATTGTGTGAAATCAACAAATTCGATTAAGTGCTTCAAAAAAGAAAATTTTTACGAAAAGTATAATTAAGTATAAAGGCAATTCCTCAAACTCATTTACTTTTGGGGTTCAAAAAAATTTGATATGGGATATCAATGCTATTCAGTGTTTCCAGGACTTGAGAAAAAAAAAAAAAAAAAAAAAGAAGCTAAATTAGACTTTAAAAAAAGTCAGAAAAGTTAAAAGCAAAATAAAAAGGCTAGATTTAGCTTTAGAAAGGTTAAACTGGCAACACTGACGCTATTTAATACCAATATTCCTTGGCTGCAATGAAACACAAACCTGTTATCGTGAATGACTTTTATCGAAGTGAGTCAGTGCTATGGAGGTTTAAGATAAAAATTTATAAGAAATTGCTAAAATTCTTATATCTTAAATACAAATTTAAAATATCGTGATATGTTATGTATGTGTGGATATTAAGGTGGTCCAAAATTCTTTTTTGCTCGCTACATTTAAACGTACGAAAGTGAATGTCATTTAGAAAATATTTGCCAAATTTCAACTTAAAAACGATACTAACATAAAATGTTTTCTTTTTGTTTATATTAACTTTTTTGAAAAATTAAGAAATATGGGTATAATAATTTTTTATTATCTATCGTTTGATGTATAATAGTGAATGCCTCCACGATTAATGTTAAATTAAAAACATGGCATTCTTTAAATGAAATCATATCTTTTGCATAAGTAAAACTTATCACAAGAACTTATTTCAAATTAAAATTTATTTACTTATAATCGCAAAAGCCGCTACCACAAAATATGCTAAATTTCTGATTTTTTTAAATATAACACAGGAAAAATAAAATTTCATATTCAATAAATAAATTCTTAAACTCAATAATATTTTTAAATGAAAACGGACTTATCACAAAATTTTTAAATTCTTATAACCAAATTCGTAAATTATTTATTGAAAAAAAAAAAAAAACTGTTTTTCTTATTAAAATATTATAATATTTATAAAACATAGTAATTGGATATCCTTACAAAATTATTAATTATTTTAATGAAAATAAATGCATTTTTAGCGTGAAAAAAGATTAATAATTTCTAAGAAAATTAAAATTTTACAAAATTTGGTGCATTTTCATTATCTTTTAATAAGGTTAAAGCAGAATTTTTGTTAAACAATTTTATAAACATACTTTTAAGGGAAGTACTTCAAAAGAAATGAAAAGAAGAACATCCTGCCAATGACAACCATGGGTTAAAAAAAGAAATTCTGCAGCTCTTTTTCACCACTAAGTACAATACCTACTTCCTTCTAATTACAATGCAATGCTAAATTTATGACTTTTTCTTTTCTTTTTTGGTTGGTTTAGAAAACACACACTAAGGACATAAGTTAAAATATTTAATTAATTTATTTTCAAGCTTTATTTTCATTTTTTATACAGTGGACGTTCGCTAGTACGAATTATATATTGTCAGGAATTATTAAAATATTATCTTCATCGACATCATCATCCAATTCAATTTCTTCACTTGGATCATCAAGATTCCATTCAAATAAATCAAGAAAATCAAATTGTGAATTTGGAAAATTTGCATGTAGTAAATTGTGCATTTTGGAAATTACTCTTATCTCCTCACTGTCACGCACTACTGATAGTGGAATATCATCCTCGTCCTCAAAATTGTCATCGCCCAAAATTTTCTTCCAACATTTCTTTATGGAATCACTGGATACTTTTTCCCAGGCTAAGGCAACCAATGAAACGGCTTCAAATAAAGTGGTTTGTTTGAGGGACGTTTCTAAATTTTCGTTGGAAGATACAATTTTTGATAGTAAACTGTTACGGTATTGCAGTTTTAAGAGCCTAATTGCATTCTGGTCCATGGGTTGTATTAGTGGAGTTACATTGGGGGGCATATAGATTACCCAAATCTGTCCATCTTTAGTATCATGAACCAGTTCATCTGCCGGTGGATGACTTGGAGCATTGTCTAATATTAGAAGAGCCTTAATTGTCAGTTTTTTTTTTCTTTTAAAAATTTCTCCTGTAAATATATTTTGAATTTTTTTAAATCATTAATAACACTAAAACAATTTACTAAAACTTACTTCTGGAATAAATTTATCAAAAAAACATTTTTTGATTAGAGCTGCATTCATCCAAGCAGATTTAGAGTTTCCGTACTCAACGGGAAGAATTTTGTTCCGAAAAGATCTCGGTTTTTGAGCTTTTCCTATTACAAAAAGTTTAATTTTCTTAGTTCCTGCAGCATTAGCACACATTAAAAATGTTAATCTCTCCTTTGAAAATTGTCTACCTGGAGCAGATTTTTCTCCACTGTGAACATATGTTTTGTTTGGCAACATTTTCCAGTAGAGAACGGATTGATCCGCATTAAAAATTGCCTCGTTTGATAGCCCATGCTCCATAATGGTAGACACTAACTTATTAACGAATGGCGCAACTCTTTTAACAATCGTATTCCATAACGCTTTTTAAATTTTGTTAGCCAACCATCACTGGCACAAAACTGACCATTGTAGAATTTTTGTGCAGCTCCACAGCTTTGCATTTTAATTGTTCTCCACCGACTGTGATATGGAATTTTCTTTGTTCTAAAAACCACTCGTAAAGTGAATCCTCCATTTTTTTAAATTCACCACTTGTAAGTCTATACCGATTTTTTAACGGACTTATGGAATTATCCAGCAGTTGCGTTTTTTGTTTAATGGTTGTACATATTGTGGATTTGGATAATCCATATTTATTTGAAATTTCAAACAACGATGTTTTATTTTCGTGGTCTGCTATAATTTTTAATTTATCTTGCAAAGAAATTGTCTTTTTTTTACATCGTTTTACTTGCAACATTTTGACAGTTAAAAACATAAAACGCTTTTAAAAATAAAAAAACTTCACAATAACTTCGCTAAACGTGACCGCGAAAGAATTAAGTAAAAACATAATAAAAACTTCATTCATACATACGTATGAATATATATATATATATATATTATAACAAACCACCATTCGCACTATCGAATAGAAAAAATGCCTATCTATTCGTACTATAGAGTAGTAAATGCAAAAATTTTGCCATTCGTATTATTGGAAATTCGTAATAAAGAGCGTTCGTACTACTGGACGTCCACTGTAATAAAAAAAAAAAACTTAGAAAAAAAAAAAAACACTAAAACAATATAACAATTTACATAAGTACATACGAGTTCAAACATATGCTAACAATAGTGTGAACATTGTAATGGTAATAAAATACAATGATAAGACAAACTATATACTTGCAATATCAATGTAAATCTGCTACTACTATTTTCTATAATTTATAAAACAATGCAACAAAAATAACAGCAATAGAAATCCAAGAACTTTGAATGCAATTTCATAAGAATAACTAGCACATAAATATCATACATACTAGGGTGATCGATACGGTTTTCCAACCGGTTTTTTCTGTCAATGTGCTGTCGGTTTTTTCAAAATGTTCATTTTTCGAATGTCGAATAGACCGGTTTTTTTAAACACAAAAAACCGGTTTTAAAAATAGCTTTTTATTTCAAAAAACATGTACTAAATACTGATATTTGAATCGAAATTTATGAATATTTTTTAAAGTATTATTTGTAATGTTTTAAAAATATATTTTAAGGTTAAAACGAAATTAATTATTGTAATACTAAATAAATAAATTAGTTATAATTACTTCAATTGTAACACCTGTAATATTTTTACAATTAATTTGAATGTTTTAGTCTTTTTTTTATTCAATATTTACTTAATTTTTCAAAGATTATGTTTCAAAAAAGTTTCTCCTACAGAATAGTTTCAGTAAAATTGATTCTGGCTCTTATCATATTAACCCATGGTTTCTGTTTTGTTTGTTTTGATGATTATTTTCTTAAAATTTTTATATCGTTCATATGCTTTGTAACACCCAAAAATATTGGTTTAAGACCCACCTTAATTTGTACCAATCGTCTTTAAGTCGATTTGATGATGTTCGTCCGTCCGTCTGTCTGTTCATAAAAAAATAATTAATTAATTAAAATACAGGTCACAATTTTGAACATGTATTAAATTTGAAATTTGGCACACAGATTTCTTATAGTCTAAGCGTGTTGAAATTGGTTATGATCGTTCCATTATTTAAACTAGCGCCATGCAAATATCCTCCCGGAAAAGGGGTTTAGCGATCATAAATCCCTTAAATGTAGTAAGAATTTTTTTTACACATATAAGTTCCATATAAGTTAAAATCTGTGTTCCGAATTTCATGAAGATCGGTCCATAATTGAACATAGTATTGGTCCACAATTCCACAGGTTTAGAAAAGAAGACACTTCCTCGAATTTGGTGCACATAATTGAGTAGGGTATTGTCGGACTTGACCGACTATTTCTTTCTCGTTCTTATTGGATTAATAGTTATTTCCAAAAATAGTTATATGTAATATATTTTAACTTGAACATCATAATATTTATTGATTTTTCTTTAAGAAATGTAGTCTTTTGGTAGAAATATTAACTTCTGCAAAAAAAACCGGTTAACCGGTTTTTTCTGAATTTAAAAAAGTGCAACCGATTTTTTTAAAATACCAACTATTCGAACTATTCGAAAACCGGTTTCTCCAAAAAGTCGAATGATGGATCACCCTAATACATACACATTTGTATGTATGTACATTGGTATGTATCAGTTTGTGTATTGACATTGACAAGTGATAGATTGAAATTGAGTTGAACTTTTTGTTTTTGCCAAACTACAACATATTGCTGCGATTGAAAATATTTGTACTTATTTTGAAATCATATAAAATACCACTGATACATACGTACATATTTAAACAAATACATGTACTCGTACATATTCTTATTTTGCCATACTGGTGCTGGAAAAAGAACAACATTTGAATACCAGTTCATATACATATGTATGTATATATAGCATATGCATACATGAATGCATCAAAAGAGCCAACAAACAATGTTTGTAGTTAGAAATAAAGAAAATAGCATCAATAGCAACTAGTATACGAATACTACAATCCGTTTAAGTTTACAATACTCAATGAAACCAATCACTGCAATTCTCAATAGAAATTTGTCTTGTGACAGATTTGAATGACAGAACTCTTCGTTTAGTTTAGCGTTGCTTGTTTCTTTAGGATTTCTCAATGCAATTGTATGGCATGAGTTTTTATGTGTGTGTGTTTAAAAGTATTAGTTTGTGTAAACGTTTTTTTACTTAAAGTAAATGAATTGAAAGGAAAATGTTCAAAAGAAAAAAATTTGAAAATATATGTTATTTGTCTACTGGTATTGTATTGCAGAGTTTATTTTTAAGAAGTTATTTTGGTGTGTGTTTAGTAATTTGTATTTTTATATTCATGCCACTAAAGTTTTTAGATTTTTTCGACAGCTTGTAGTGTATAAATTTTATATTAAAAAGTTGATAAAGGTTTAAAGGGTATAAGAAAATGTGGCCTTAGGTTAAAGTCTTTAGCATGTATTAAATAAAATTGTTCTGCTGGTGTAAAACTGACTTAAGAGCACAATTTATGCACAATTTCCCATAATAATCAATATAGCGAAGAAAAGTAAGAGTGCGCGCATTTATCAAATTTTAAAGTCTAACAGCAGATAATTATAGTTAATTTAAATACAACTAATTTTAAAGGCCTTTTTTCTTTTCTTCCTTTATATCCTCCTACTATGTGATCCTGATATATGTTTTTCTATATTTACACAAATGCATGCATGATAAGAATGTAATTGAAAATTTAGTTTATAAAAAAAATGTTCCTTATAATCTGCTTTATATTTCTCCTATTATTTTCTTTTCTTACAGTTTTAGTTACAGTATGTGTTCAGTTACACTTAAACGTTTTGTATTTTTCAACATGATTTTCATTGTCTTGTTTCCTTATTTTTAGCATTTTTCTTTTTAAAATTATTTTGGATTCTTTTTTTTATTTCTTATAATATGCAGTAAATTTTAAGTTAAACTCAAATATTTTACTTGCAACTAAATTGGATTTTTACTGCTTTAAGTTAAAACAAAAGAACGCACTGGATGAAATGTAAAAGAAAAATACAAAACTAAAGATTTTATTCAGTTAAAAAGACGAAAAGAAACTTTAAAGGAAAAAGAAGTTTAAATCGCGTAAATTTTTGACCGCAATGTAAATAAACGAATGCTAAAGAAAATGCAACATTTACCGCGTTAAAGTATTTCTTTTATTCATTTTTACTTTTAATTTTGCCTGCAAATGTCTACGCAATGTTTAAGTAAGAAATACACTCGAAAAAAAAAAAAAACAAAAATAATAATAAATAAGTAAATTAAATTAGCGTTTCTTATAGTCTGTAGTCTACTATATGGTCTAGTTCATATTCTAATTTATCATGTACAAACTATAATCTAGCCCATAGTGTAGTTTATAGTCTAGTCAAGTTTTTAGTATAGTCTTTCGTCTACTTTATAGTCTAATTTATCATATAGTCTAGTCTATAAACTGGACTGTAGTATAATGTATAGTCTATAGACTACTATATAGACTACTAATTTATAGTTTATTCTATAGTCTGGTTTATAGTCTAGTTAATAATATAGTTTATATCATAGTTTGTAGTCTAGTTTATAGTCTAATTTATAGTCTAGTCTGTAGTCTAGTATATAGTTTAGTTTAGAGTCTAGTCTTTAAAATGGCTTAAGGTCTAGTCTATACCCTAGTTTTTAGTCTAAACTACAGTTTACACCACAGTCTAGTCTATAGTAAAATATATATTTTAATCTATTAACTGGTCTATTATCTAATTTATATTATTGTCTACGGTATAATCTATAGTCAAGTTTATAGTGTAGATTATAGTCTAGTTTATAGTCTTGTCTATAGTCTAATTTGTAGTGAAGTTTACTGGTTAGTTTATAATCTAATTTATAGTATAGTTTATAGTCTTGTTTATAGTCTAGATTATAATCTACTTTTTTTAGTCTAGTTTATGATCTAGTTTGAAGTCTAAGTTTTATCTAGCATATAAATTGGTCTGTATTCTAGTCTATAAACTGGACTATAGTCTAGTTTATGGATTAATTTATTATCTATGTTATAGTCTAGTCTATAAATTGGCCTATATTCTAGTGTATAAACTGGTCTATAGTTTTGTATATAGTCTAGTCTATAGTCTAGTTTTTAGTGTAGGCTATAGTTTACTTCATAGTCTAGATTATAGTCTAGTTTGTATTCTAGCTTATAGTCTAGATTATAATCTATTTTATAGTCTAATATATAATCCATTTTATAGTCTAGTATATAATCCAATTTATAGTCCAGTCTATAAACTGGACTATAGTCTATTCTATAGTCTAGTTTATAGTCTAGTTTATGTCTAGTCTATAGTAAAATATATATCTTAGTTTATTACTGGTCTGTAGTCTAGTTCATAGTCTTGTCTACAGTCTAATCTAAGCTTATAGTCTAGTTTAAAGTCTAGTTTATAGTCCAGTTTATAGTATAGTATAGTTTTTTTTTTTTTAATTAGAACCAACACTCAGGGGATATCCCTATGAATGCAGTGCATTGTGTCGATATTAGGAAATGTAGGTATTAGGAAAGATCGGATCATGTAGAAAGCTCGAAATAAATCTAGAAAATTCGTCACCAACATCAAATGAGACGAGTTTTGATACCAGGGCAACATGCCAGACCCAGTCGAGTGCTTTAGAAATGTCCAACGAAATTACCTTACTCTCCCCCATTCGATGAATTGAACGGGACTATTGCTCAAAGAGAAATGCCATTAAGTCACCAGTGGAACGACCACTACGGAAACGATATTGCCTGTCGCTGTATGGTCTGTTCTTTTCAAGATAATTAACAAGATGAAAATTTAATACACTTTCCATATCCTTCTAGAGTGCGGAACAGATCGCAATTGCCCTATAGTTGTTTGGGTCAGAGGTATCTCCCTTCTTGGGAATAGGTTGGACATTGGCAATCTTCCAACTGCTGGGAAAAGTACGGGACCGATATGAAATATTGAAGAGGTTACGCAGTGGGAGGGCCAAGGACTAGGAACATTTTCTCAATACTAAGACGGGGATACTATCAGGACCTGGTGACTTATTTACATTAAGTTCCGATAGGACCTTCCTGATCGCACGTGTACGAAAGAATATGTTAGGCATAGCATATTGCACATTCTGGAGGGTAGGGGGCGTCTGTGTACAACGTGGCAAAAAAGAGTTTGAAGAAAATATACTCGCAAAAAGGTCTGCCTTTTCTTTACTGTCAGAAACTACGTGGTCGTCCCTTATAAGAGGTGGTATTGAGCTACAGGAGCCGCTCCGAATTATTTAACAGAAGACCAAAAACTCTTGCTGTTTCTTGGGGCATTGAGAATTTTCGCGTGAACATGCTGTTCGAAGCGTTGCTTTTCACGTTCAAGTATCCTAGCGCAGGCCCTCCTAAGGATTTCTGTTTGGACATTCATAACCCTACACCATTCACGAAATGACCTATTCTTAGCCCTAACCGCTTCACGACACGTTTTATTGAACCAACATTTATCACATGTCGACAAGATATCTTCCTCGTATATAGTCTAGTTTGTAGTCTACTCTATAGTTTAGCTAATAGTCTTGTCTATAGTCTCATCTATGGTCATGTTTATAGCCTAATCTATACTTCAAATTATGTTCAAGTCTAGTTTATAGTCTATTCCATTGTCTAGTTTATAGTCTTCTCTATAGCCTAATATATAGTCTACTTAAAAGTCTTGTTTATATTCGAATACAAAGTCTAGCTTTTAGTCTAGTTTATAGTCCAGTTTATAGTCAACTTTAAAGTTTAGTCTACAATCTAGTTTTTAGCTTAGTAATTATAGCATATTGTCTAGTCAAATAGTGGCCCAGTCTAGTCTTAAGTTTCTTAAGTTTAATTATTATTTTATTGTCCCTCTCTGTGAGTGTAATTTTCTCTTTCTGCTAATTTTATTCATTTACCTGCAAAATTTTATTACTCATTTTATTTTATTCGTTTTAATTTGTTTTATTTACATCTATGAGAAATTTAAAAAAAAAAAGAAATTCTTATGTACTTTGTGATGGTTTTTCTGAGACTTTGTAAGATTTTTTTCTTTAACCGACAATTTCGTTGAAAGTCTTGTTTTGTGCTTTTCCTCTCTTGTTTAGTCTTACAGTCGACTTAATTTTTTCTTTTTATTTTATATTTAAATATTAGTCTGTCTTACTTTCATTGTCTGTATGAGTTTGTTAAGTAGTATATATTTCTAAATGTGTTTGTGTTGGTTTCATTTCCATTTCATATTGTTGTTTTAGTCTTAAGTGTATTAAATGTCTTAGTTTTAGCTTTATTTGTTTAACTTGGTTTCTTATTCACTTTGGTATCATTATAGCGCTTAATTTTCAGTTTATTTTTATTTTAAATTTTATTTTCAATTGTCTTAATGTTAGGTAGATGGATTTTTAAATTCTGGGATATTTTTTTCAAGGGGTTTTTAAGACCTCATGTTATGTTAGATTTTTTATGTATTTTAAAATATGTGATCATTATTATATTGTAATTGTTTATGTATAATATAAGTTTTTACTTTAAAAAATATAGTTTATAGCTTTTATTTGTTGCCAAAATTCTTTAAATCCGTCAATTGTAAAATTTCATAAAGAATTACAAAATCAAATTCTATTTCAATCACCATAAATATTGAAATGCAATTACATTTAATATTTTAGATATCTAAACAAATATAAATAAAATAAAATCAAATCTCTTTTGTTGTTACAGATTTAGATATTTTTTTCGACCCTTGAAGCTTTTTAAAAAATAAAATTTTTATTGATTATTGTCACAACTACAAAATAAAATAAATAACAACTACTAATATTTATAAAACAACAATACAACACGACTTAATAAAACAAGCGGCTTTACAAATATTTCGATAAAATGGAAAAATATTTCATTTAGCATTTTTTGTTCTTGAACTTTTTTTAGAATATTTTTTTCTTTGTTTAAAGAAATATAAGTAAAATTGACTGTATGCATATTTAATATAAATAAATTAAAAAAAAGAAAGATTTAAAATTTATTAACATTGTTAGAGGAACAAGGATATAACTACACTTATTTGAAGTTATATAAATTTTTACTGGTACAAGTAGAAAAAAAAGTTGTTGTTTAAATAAAGCGACCATGGTATTTATTTTATATGATAGGGAAACAATAAAAATGACAGTGAAAATATTAAAAAAGGGCTTAAAAAAATAATTTGTCTCAATGTTTGTTTTGATACTTTTTTTATTTTGAATAAAAAGTTCAATAACAGGGGAGGAATAAATGGTGAGGTTTAACAGTGAAGTCCAGTTTCCATATAGTCTTTCTATAGTTTAGTCAATAGTCTAATCTATTCTATATTCTAGTCTATAGTTTATTATATAGTTTAGTCTAGTCAAGTCTAGACAAGTCTATATTCAAGTCTATAGTCTAATCTAAATTTGATTCCTATTTAAATTGCGAAGGACCAATAAATAACAAACAAATCAAAAACATTGGAAATAATCTGCAAACAATATTCACGTTTGAATGTAGCATTAGATATCTGTCACCGTGTTTGACTGGTTACTCTTTTACACAAACACCGATATGCAACAATATTTAATTCATGCAATTTTTAACAAATATTTGAGGATATTATGCTTTATATGAGTTTGTGTCTATGTGTATATACATACATATGCAGTTTCCCTTTATATATACATACATGTGTATGTATTTTTTTGTTTACAAATATTGTTAAAGCAATGATGCTTTAACATAATAAAAACTGTACACATGAAGAGAACAAAAAAAGCCCATTGGCTGATAATAAACAAATACAAACACACATATTCACACTAAGGTATGTGTGTATGTTTGTGTGTGTTTTTTTTAATACTAACTAAAAACTGTTATAGTCAGGATAACCAGCCAGGGTCAGAGAATAAAAAGTGCTTTAAACTCTAAAAACAGAATAGAGAAAAAATAATAATGCAAAACAGAAAATTTGTACTAAAGCTTAACTGAAGCAATAACAAAAACAACTTTTACTTGTAAAAACATACAAACGAACTTACGGCTTATACATACGAAGGCATACAAAAAAAAAAAAAAGTTTAAAAAACTGCAAACAAAAATATCATTCATTGGCTTCCATTCAAATACATACACGAGTAACACAATAAGCAGACATATAAAAGGGTTTTTATATGAACCCAGTAGTTTTTTGGTTTTTGGACACTATATTTTGTTTAGCGAAATCCCTACTTGTACATTACTTATTAATAATCACTTTTTGAGAAAATCACATTTTATTGTTCCTCTTTTCACTTTTAGAATCAGCTAACAATATCTTACTTACACACATATGACTTAATTTATATATAACAAGAGTGAAGTCAAGATCGACCATATGATACCCTACACCATTGTGTATGAGCTAAAAATTACCCTGTGGCCAATTGTAGACCAACACTTTTACTAAATGTAAAATAAATTATATAAATACAGAACAATGCATTGATACTAACATCTATATGATTTTATGCCCTTTAGGGCGATTCCCGGAAGTAGGTTTATATGGGAGCTATCCCAGCAAAAACTTTGGTTGCCATGTAATGAGTTAAGAAGCTTATATAATGGCTCTCCACTACTTACACATTATCTGAATAACTCATTATTTTAACGCGGTGATGACATTAGAGGCAACTACTTACCCTATACATTACTTAGATGTTATTACAAGAACTAATTACTTTTAAGTTGTTCAATAACTCATTAATTTGAAAGAATTACTGAAGTTATTACAAGTTAAAACAAGAGGAATTAGTTCCGTTATAGGTTACTAATAAGTAATGAAGATTCAGGATATAAAAAGCTGTTTTTAATTTAATATTTTAAAAACTATTTTAGATTAAAAATTAATTCACATGCAAATTTTGTCTCGTCGTATATTTATTACTTCTTTAAATATATTAATTCACAGAAAAAAGTCACCAATTAACAGATATATATGAAAATAATTCATTCAATTATAAACTTGTTTAAATTTGCACCTCTCACCAAAATGATTATATCAATTACTAAAAACTATAAAAAATACAAAACAGAAAAAAATTCCCAATTAATAAATTAATTAAATCAATCAAGTAGATGATTGAATGAATTAAAAATGTTAAAATCATACTAAAATTTATTTTTATTTTATTTTTTCTTGAATATATTTATTAAATTTTGCTGCAAAATTAAACAACTGAGTTAATTGAAAAAAAGACAGTAATAATTTTTTCTGTGTTGGTAAACTGAATAAAAAATCAATAAAAAGTAGTTTTTGAAAAAATTGTATCATAAATAAATAATTACATACCGGGTTATAAACAATAAGCTACTAAACTACTTCTATGTAAAGTGGACGGTATGTTGTTGTCATTGAAAAGTAGCTACTTCCGTGACTACATGTCATTACCAAGTTTTTGGTGGGTTATATAAAACTTGTTTGTGTCGAATATTAACTTAATACTATCATTCGTATGGGATTTATGCACGTTAAAGTGATTTTCGAAAGAGGGGATTTATGAACCGATCTTGATGAAATTTGGCACAAAGATTGACATTTATACAAAACTCTTTTGTACGAAGTTTCATATAAATATTGTTTTATTTAAGGCATTAATAATCGTTAAACCCCTATTCCGAAAGGACATTTGTATGGGGGCTAGGTGAAATAATGAACCAATCATAACCAATTCGTACCAAATTTCATCAAGATCTTTAAAATTGCGACCTGTACTTTGTTCACAATGTTTACATGGACAGACAGCCAAACAGACAGACGGACGGATGGATGGATGGATGGACGGACGGACAGACATCGTTAAATAGACTCAGAAAGTGATTCTCAGTCAAGCGGTATGCTATAAGGTGGGGGTCTGATAATTTTTTCTATGCGTTACAAACATCAGCACAAACGCATAATACCCCAACTACCTATGGTGTTGTAGGGTATAATAATAATAATAGTATTATTATTATTAGTCAAATTGTTTCCAATTTTACTAAAAATATTTCCAAACCGCTGGGTATTTTTTATTATTCAACAGTAGTTGTTCTAAAGCTCCTACTAAAAACTGTCTATGTATATGTTTTTTTTAACGTAAGTGCATACTGTTGCATTCGTTCGTTTTGTTGTTGATGTTTGAATGTTGAGTGTTTAAAAACATTTTAAAAAGTTTGAATAATACAGGAAACTCGTACAAACAAAATGATTGTAATAATGATGATGATAATAAAAATAATAAATACACTACACTATGATTTAAGTAAATATCAAACAATAATACGAAAAAAAAAAATAAATAAAAAATAAATGTATGTAAATAATAAAAAAAATCTGTGAAACACTAAAAAACGGATAACATTAAACAATAAATAATACACAGAGGCGTAGTGAGTACAAACGTTGGAATTTTTAAATATAAATAGGACTATTCACAGTGGCCCCAAAACGAAATTTTTGGAAATAATTCTGAAACTTTAGAACTGCTGGATATATTTAAGTGAAATTTCGCACGAACAATCCTGAGGTATATGCCAATTCATTTGGAGGAGGACATGTCGTTAGCAAGTCTGGGGGATGGACCTCCAAAGTTGGTCACCTCGGGTATGAAAATTTTTTAAAAAATCGTCAAAATTTGATTTATGATCTGTCTGAAAAAAAATTTGCACGTAGATAGTCCTTATAATTCTCTACAAAAAATATGATTACATATGTGGGTTATCTCTTTTACTTTAAGAGATATTTGCACCAAAGTAAAATTTTGACCCATTTTTGGACATGTTTTTTTTAAGTTTTTTGATCTTGACGGGCTCAACGGATAAGTATATTTCAATGAATTTTAACATAATTATTACTAAGGTATTTTCCAAATACTTTGAAGGATTACAAATTTCTAGCTGGTTTGTGGGCAGGAGGAGAACCTCCGAAAGTGGTCAACCTAGAAACTTGTTCTCCTTCTTAACAGTTGGAAACTACCTCAGTAATAACTATGTGACATTTCATTGAAATATATTCAACGATTCAAAAGTTAAACAAAGTTATTTGAAAAACACGTTGAAACTGCTGTGCACTTATGTATATACAATGCTTCAGCACACATTTACCATAGAAATTGAAGGAAAATGTGCAAGTTTTGCGGAAGGAGGTAAAGTTTCAGTTCGTTTTTAAACGATTGTGTAAAGTATTTGTGCAAGTATTAGGTATCGTTGGAAAGGCTATTACTTGAAAAATAATAATTTATAAATAATAAAGTATTCCAACTAAACTTTTCAATGAATTGATCAAAAAACGAAAATTGTTTGTATTTAGCGTTATTTTTCAAAAAAATAAAGAATTTAATATTTGAACTTAAATAAAATCTACATTAATTAAGCTATCATTGTGAAATTTTAGTATAGTATAAGAAAAATTGTCCTTAAAAGAAGAAAATAAATAAATTCTCATTTTCTTACTTCGAAATACCCAAAATTCCAGTTCGGGGAAAACTTGCTTCAAAAATTGATTTTTTTCAGTAAAATGGTTACCCTGTCGTTATAGGGGGCGTGGCTTATTAAATATTTTTTGTGTATTTAGCTAACATATGGAGGTAATTTTCTATTTTATTTTTATTTTAATATTTGCTTTGACATTTTTGTGCTCCAGAAAAAACTAAAAACACAAAAATTTAAATTAACAAAATTCTGATAAAGCTAGTGGGAAGACTGTTACCCGAACTGCCCCGGATTTATTTTACATGCATTTATGTTAAGTATTCTTTTAGAAACATGAAAAAAATGTATGGTTCAGAGAAAAATAATGGATTTTAAAGTGAAAATATGTTACCACCTTTTTGAAAAAAATCACAAAAATCCCAATTTATTTAAAATTTTCTAAAAAAGTTCAAAAAACTTAAAAAAAAAAACATATCAAAAATGGGTCAAAATTTTACTTTGGTCCAAATATCTCTTAAAGTAAAAGAGATAACCCACATATGTAAGCGTATTTTTTGTAGAGAGTTATAAGGACTATCTATGTGCAAAATTTTTTTTTCAGACAGATCATAAATAAAATTTTGGCGTTTTTTTTTTTTAAATTTTCATACCCGAGGTGACCAACTTTGGAGGTTTACCCCCCATCCCCCAGACTTGCTAACAACATGTCCTCTTCCAAATCAATTGGCATATACCTCAGAATTGTCTGTGTGAAATTTCACTTAAATACATCCAGCAGTTCTAAAGTTACAGAATTATTTCCAAAAAATTTCGTTTTGAGACCACTGTGCTATGTCGAATAAAATTTTCAACTCATTAATATAATAGGACTAGAATAATATATATTGTTTTTTTATTGCAAAAAATTTATTTCTAAAGCTTTTTGAATGATTTATTTCAGGAAAGAAAGATTAATATTTATTTTACATAAGAAATAATATTAAAATAATATGCTAAAAAAAGTCGTTTAAAAATATATATTTTTCTTTTTCATAAAATCTGTATTCCTCCATTAGTTTTTTTCGAGGCGAGAAACAATTTAGTGTCAAATTGACCTGAGTCTATTTTTTTGATTAAATGCGTCAATAAATTAAAACAAACTCGTTTGAAATTTTTAATAAACTTTTTTCTAAAAATCACCAATTTCGAACAATGCTTTATATAGGGTGCAAACTTGAATCAATTTAGTATTTATTTATTAACCATTAATGAAATATGTAAAGAAAAGAATTTTATTGAGATTTTAATTTTAGAAAGAAGTGAAAGAATAGAATACTATATTTTGTAAAAATATCCATTTTTCATACCGATTTCAGAGTTCTGGCTTTGAACATTTTTCACGTCTAGACGAATGGAGATAATAAAAAAGTATTTTCAGCATATTATTTCGGAATATATTAAAAAAAATTTAAAGTTTCTTTAGACAAATTTTCTATCATATACCCCAGCACTTATTCCTGAAAAACCAAATAAAGTCGAGGCAAAAAATCAAAAGTTCAAAATTCAAGCGTAAATATATTTATACCCCACAACACCATAGGTGGTTGGGGTATTATGCGTTTGTGCTGATGTTTGTAACGCACAGAAAAAATTAACTGACCGCTACCTTATAGTATACCGTTCGACTCAGAATCACTTCCTGAGTCAATTTAACGATGTCCGTCCGTCTAGCTGTCTGTACATATAAACCTTGTGAACAAAGTAAAGGTCGCAATTTTAAAGATATCTTGATGAAATTTGGCACGAATAATTATTTTGACACAAGGACGAAGCCTATTGAAATTGGTCGGTTGGTTGGTTGGATCGGTCTATTTCACCTACAAAGGAGTTTATATAAGTGTCAATCTTTGCGCCAAATTTCATCAAGATCGGTCAATAATTGATCATAGCACCCATATAAATCCCCTCTTCCAAAAATCTCTCTAACGTGCATAAATCCCATACGAATGTTAGTATCAAGTTAATATTCGACATAAATAAGTTTTATATAAGTAGAAACAACAATATGGTACACATTAGAGTCATAAAATATCATCTTACATTATAATAAAAATAAAGATTTTTTTACTATTTATAATGGCAAATTTTGTTAAGAATAAGTGTAAAAAATGTTGCATAAAAATGCAGTCGTCAAGTGGTCAAATTGACAGTTTATCAAAATACAGTACAAGCTTGGTATTCGCGACTACCCATTATCTCGACAGCCCGGTTATCGCCACGGCTTAATTTTTAAAATTGCAGGTTCTATAATCGCGACATTTTACGAAAAATAATTTGATTACAATGTCTATAACCAAAAAAGGGTAATCCCCGTCTTTTGGTATATTAACCTTTTTGAAAAATTTTGATCTTCAATTTTGTCAGTTTATTCGTGTTATTTGTTGTGTAGATACAATATGGGAAAACTTCAACATATTTAAAGCCAATGATTTCTCAAAAATTAGCACCCTACATCATGCAATTTTATGCAATTAAAAAAAGTCGTTTAAAAAATTGACTTTTTCATGAAAACTACTCTGCTGCATTCGTTTCTGGCCGGGCGGGAAGCAGTTTAGTCTGAAATCGTTCTAAATAATTTTTGTTAATGAAATATCGTCAAAAAATTTAAAAAAGCTCGCGTGACATTTTTTTTATTAATCGATAAAAAAATTTAACTTTTTTCCAAAATTCACAATTTTCGACCTATGCCTGATGTAGGTGCAGGCCTAAATCAGTTCAAAATTTCTACATTAGGCATTTGTGAAACCTTGTCTTTTGAAATGTATAAAAAAAAAATTTTTTCCTAAACGGAACTTTGAGTAAAAAGTAAAAGAATTGTACAATATTTTTGTAAAAAATAGCAATTTTTCATATTAACTTCAGAGTGCTGACTTTAGATATTTTTCACGTCTAGGCGCATTAAGATAATCCAAAAATTCTGTCATTATGTTATTTTGAAATATATAGCAAATGACAGAATATTTTTAAAAAATTTTTACCCCGAAAAACAAAAGAAAGTCGATGCAATAAATCAAAAATTAAAAATTCAGGTGTAAGTATCTTTATAAATATAAGAGATATCTTAAGTGAGTTAGCTTATTTTTTTTATCTTGCCAAGAACTTTACAGAAATATAAAAATCTTTAAAATCGGACTTCATTTGTATAAGTTACGACTTTTTTAAACTTTTACATACTCCAGGTAGTCAATTTTGACACCCCGTAGCTTTTCTTGTGTTATCACAGGGTGACTACAATATAATTTTTCTGAAAGCTTAAGTCCTCCTCTACAAGTCTCCCATACATTTCAATTTAATCCGAGCAGTAATTTTGGAGATACAGATTTATTACCAAAAATTGTGTTTGGGCCCACTGTGCACTGGTAGGCAGTGTTGCCAGTACTTGAGAAAAAAAGAAGCTAAATTAGACTTTAAAAAAGTCAGAAAAGGCTAAATGTCCCAAAAAATAAAGCCAGAAAAAAGCTAATATATTGTTTTATTAAAAAACGCATTTATTTATTTATTTATTTTTTTTTTCTCATTAGATTTTGGTATGTCTTAAAGATATTTTAGTGAATTTGTAAATATAACATAAATAGTTTTTAAGGGTAATAAAGTTTCTTAAAAAATACTTAAAATATTTTCGTAGAATAAAGCGCCGCAGCCGAAAATTTTCATTAAATATAAATAATTTCGATTTTTTGTGCGAACTAATACACCAAAATGCTTAAATTGATGATTCTGTATAAATAAAATAAGTAAATTTTTAGCCTTTTTAAGGCCATGTTAAAAATAAAAAAAGCTAGAAAAAAGGCTAGAAGGTAAAACGAACATTTTGAGGCTAAAAGCTAAATATTTTTCCCATATTCAGCTGACAAAATTTTTGTCTACGGGACACTCTAATGTACAAACTCAGTTTGTTTGCAAATACAAACAACAACAGGAACAACACTGTTAATCATTATATTACTGCTGTTGCTAACTAAACTACTTGCCTATACAAAAACAACAACATTACTAATAGTCATTACAATCCCAGCAAAAAATTAACTGAAAAAGTAATGATTTTAACATTGTGTTGTCATTGGAAGGAAGTACTTAGTGGTGAAAAAGAGCTGCAGAAGTTCTTTTTTTTAACACATGGTAGTCATTGGTAGGATGTTATTCTTATTCATTGCTTTTGAAGCACTTCTCTTAAAACTATGTTTATATAATTTTTTAGTAAAAAAAAATGTTTTTGCCCTATTAAATAATAATAAAAATGCTTTAAAATTTGTAAAATTTAAATTTTGTTAGAAATTATTACCATTTTTTCCCGGTAAAAATTCATTTATTTTCACTTTTTTGGAAGTAATTATTAAGAGCTTCCAAAAAAGTTGGTTGTTTATGAAAAAATTTGGTTAATTCAAAAAACCGAAATTTTATAAAAATATTTAATACCGATCTATATAAAAATAAGAATCTGCAGCTTAAACATGAGCTTTAAAAAATCAAAAATGTGTTTTGCCCAATATCTCAGTTACTATTGAACCGGTTTATTTAATTTTTTCAGCACAAAAATTCAGAAAAAATTTCGGAACCTTCTTTGCAAAAATGAAGTCCCTAGTATAATTCTCGAAAGGATTTCTGATCGTTTGATGTATATATTACATATGCCAGTTATCGGTGGGCTTCATAAACGCCATTTCAACCAGCACACGGACGGACAAACATGATCCCATCGTTATCATTTCTTACAAGGATCCCGAAAATATCACCTTTTTTGGGACGAAAATTGTGGAAATTACAAACGGAATGTCAAACGTATATATACCCTTTACACCTGTGGTGAAAAATTATAAAAATTATTAATTTGAAATTATTACCTTTTTTTCACTTTGGACTTCAGTCACGACCACGTATTCGCTTTCACGAAAAATGTTGTGAACAAACATTGTGTAGAAAAATGTCCTTTTTAAAGTTATATAGAAATTTTATTATAAAACGTATTTTTGATTTATTTCCAAAGGTCTCATTTTAGAAGTCCTTATGTGCACTGTGATAACACGCGATGAACCACAGGGTGACAAAGTTGACTACCTCGAGTGTATAAAGTTTGGAAAAATAGTAACTTCTACAAAGTCTGATTCCAAAGATTTTTATATTTCTGTAAAGCACTTGGCAAAATAAAGAAACAAAATTTTAATCACTTAAGTTATCTTTAACAGTTAAAAATATATTTACTAGGGTATCCAATTATTCGGGTGTTCATATTAATCGGTTTGTTTTTGCGGAGTTTACCTCTTTGCTGCTTTCTGTTATTAAAAGAAAAACCACCCTTATTTTTGTTTTCTTTTATATTGCTTTTCTTTTATTTAGTTTCTTTTTTTTTTTGTTTTGAAGGGTTTTGTTGTTTTTCAATTTTGTTTACAAATTTTATTTTCAACTTTCTTATATTATTTATGTTTTCACTTATTATTTTATTTTATAGTTTTTTTTTGTTTTCACCACCGGCTTTTTTCCATTGTTTATTCGGCTGCGTACGACACTTAAGTAAATTTCTTATTAGTTTCTTGTTATGCTTGTACCCATGTCAATCATACGCTTGACATGAGTACAAGCAAAAGATTTTGTATAAGGGCGACAACTGTAGAGTTACCATGCCTGTTTTACAAAACATAAAATACGCATGTCTACACCAGACATACATATGAGACAATTTATGTTTAATGTTTAAACGGAATATTTACCCACAGCCGACGTAAACATACCGCCCACCTTGCACCGGTAGTGCAATTAAGAACAAAATTTAAATAAAAATTAAATATTACATAAATAATAATTTCTTACATGTATTTCAATTCATTAATAATAATAAAAAATATTAAGTATATTAATTATAAAAAGGATTTAATTATAATAAAAGGTATTAAGTAACAAAAAAAAAAAAAAATAATTCATTAGGTTTTCATTGGCAACAAAGGAACTTCTAATAAATAATTCAAATGAATAAGAGAGCAACTATAATAATTATTTATATACAGTGAAAATATTCAGTTGTTAAATTTTCTTTTGAGCCTCTCCGAAATAAGCAAAGCCAAAAACAGTGTCTTGCACATAAATACCGCCAGCTTTTCCTTGTGCAGGACCTATTAAAATACGGCTAACAACATCTGACCCGAGGATGAGGTAATATTCCAAACTACGGTGCCAATATCGATTAGCTGAACAGTTATCGCCTTCACCTCTATAGTCCCGCTCTACACTACAGATAGGGCTACATCCATATGTCTTATCTTCAACTGCCAATTCGACTTCAAAGCTACGATTCTTTTCATTTCTGTGGAATATTATCAATTTTGTTCTTCCTCGTTTGATTTCGCATCCTAAATCTTGGGCTTCATATAGAGTTATTGATGACCTAGCAGTGGTGGGATCAATCAACGCTCTTGTCCATAACTCCTTTTTTCCTGGTCCGGTTTTAACGCGGATGTGAGCTGTCATTTGTACCCAAACTTTTCCATCCGGCATTGGGTGCAATAGACTATTGTGATCCTGTTTGCACCGCCAACATCTGTCAAGGCTCTTGCAATTCGTACGGGTGTGCGATTGAGCCAAACAATTGTAGCAAAGGGAGTATTGGGCCACAACACGAAGTTTTTGTTCTACAGGCATGACGATAAAACGTGTACACTGCCGAATGGCATGAAGTCTATTGCAGAGTGGGCAACAATAATCAGTGTTAAACAAATTGTGCGACATTATGAACTGTAAGGGAAATAAAGATATTATTTGGAGGCTTCGTTTATGATAAGATGGACATTTTTTTTTTTTAGTTTGTACAAGGTGGCAAAATTACTAATTTGTGGATCGGTCTAGTAATTATGCCATTTTGCGTTTTGAGATCGGCGACACGAACTTTACCATCAGCACCATAATAAACTTTAATTACTCGACCTAAGCGCCATTCTGTTGGACAAGAAGGTTCATTTTTAAGGACTACAATATCGTTTTCTTTTAAATCTATCTGGGGAATTTTCCATTTATTTCGTTTGTGCAGCTCCTTTAAATATTCTTCTTTCCAGCGGCGACAAATTTCTTGTTGAAAAGCTTTAATTTTACGCCAACGATTAACAATACTAAGGGGCGATTTTATTTCTTCTGGTTCAGCAGGGGTAAGGATAGAAGACCCTATTAAGAAATGCCCTGGTGTAAGAGCTGACATATCGTTAACATCTTCAGATAAAGATCCTAAAGGTCGGGAATTTAAACATGCCTCAACTGTTGTCAAAAGTGTGGAAAACTCTTCAAAGGTGTACTTCATTTGACCAGCGGTTTTCTTAAAATGCATTTTTAAGCTTTTCACCCCTGCCTCCCACAGGCCTCCCATATGAGGAGCTGCAGCAGGAATAAAGTGCCACATTAAATGTTGATGGCCGTACTTTTCAACAGCAGTGTCACGAAGTTCTTTTATATGTTTTTCGAAATTCAACTCGATTTCTCTAGCAGCACCAACAAAATTTCTCCCGTTATCGGAGAAAATACAACTTGGACAACCACGACGAGCTATAAATCGAGTTAAAGCTGCTAAAAAGGCAGGGGTAGATAAGTCGCTAACCGCTTCAAGGTGAATCGCCTTTGTAGAGAAACAAACAAAGAGACACACATAACCTTTAGTAATTCGACAATATCTACCAGTAAAACTTTTTATCTCAAATGGGCCAGCAAAATCAACACCGGTATTAGTAAAAGGACGACTTAAAGTGGTTCTTTCTTCGGGCAAAGCTGCCATAATTTGTGTTTGTAGTCTTTTTTTATGCAAAACACAAATTTTACAATTGTGAATAACGGTTTTTATAAGATTCTTAGCTTTTATAATCCAACACTCTTGACGTACAACATTCAAAACTAATCGAGGGCCACCATGAAGTACTAACTTATGGACAAATTCGACATACAAGCGAGCTAATCTGCTACCATATGCAAGTATTATGGGATGACGTTCATTGTAAGTCAAACATTTAGTAGAACCAAGGCGACCATTTGCTCGTATAAGATTATTTTTATCTATGAATGGGGTTAGCGCTAACAATGGACTACGTGAGTCAATATTCTTTTTTAATTTCAGGCAATTAAATTCTTTCGAAAAATGATGTTGTTGCGATAAGAAAAAAAGACGGTTTCTAACAAAAACTAATTCTTGAGCCGAAATTCTTTTTGAGTCATAAGTGAAACATTTACGTTTATTCTTGTTTGATAGATTAATGAATCTAAACATATAAGCTATCACATGATAAGCTTTGGGCAAACATGAAAAACGCTCAAGAATATCTTCGTTTTCGTGCGATCTAGCAATATGAACTGTGGATTTTTTAAATTCTTCCATGGTTTGAAAATCCGAAGAACTTGCGGGCCATGACGATTTATCAAACTTGAGCCATTCAGGGCCATACCACCAAAGTTTGTTTTCTCTAAGTTCCGAAGGAATCAGCCCCCGGGTTGCTAGATCAGCAGGGTTATAATTTGAAGAAACGTGTAACCAGTTCTGATTTCCTACTTTTTCTAGTATGATAGCCACTCTATTCGCCACGAAAGTTTTCCAACAACATGGTGGTTTTCTTAACCAAGCTAAAACTATCGTAGAATCGGACCACAAGTGAAGAGAATATGTATTGAGATTAAGAGTCGGTAATACGCTGTCAACTAACTTTGCTAAAAGAACTGCTCCACATAATTCCAAACGTGGTAGGGAAGGTTTTTTTACTGGAGCTACTTTTGACTTACATATGAGCAAATTTGTGTAAATCTGTTCCTCAATACTGACTCTTACATATAATGTGGCTGCATAAGCTAATTCAGAGGAATCACAAAACCCATGAAATTCAATTTTGCAATCAGGTGAATATTGAACCCAACGAGGTAGTTTTATACTATCTATTTCATTATATTTGGAAATGAAATTCTGCCATTTCTGTAGAGCTAATGGCTTAATTTGATCATCCCATTCGATTTTATCGAGCCACATCTGTTGCATTAGAATTTTTGCCGTAATAATCACCGGAGCTAACCAACCTGCTGGATCGAAGAGCCTAGCTATGATTGAAAGTACTTCCCTTTTTGTATAAGACGGCCTTACAACGATTTTCTCTGTAGTGAAATAAAATATATCTTCTGCCGCATTCCAATGTACTCCGAGAGTTTTAGTGGTACTTTTATCATCAAGCGACAAAAACGATGAATTTAAGAGATGCTCTTGGGGCAAATTTTTTAAAATTTGTTTCGAGTTTGAGGTCCATTTTCGTAGCTCAAACCCAGCTGTCCTCAGTATACCAATTAATTGGTTTCGTGCCTCCAAAGCGTCAAATATTGAATGAGCTCCCACTAGAGCATCATCAACATACATCGATTCGCGAAGAATTTTAGCACCCAATGGAAAACGTAGTTCTTCATCATTCGCTAATTGAAATAACGTTCTTAGAGCCAAAAAAGGGGCACAGTTTATGCCAAAAGTCACAGTATTTAACTGATAATCTTCTATTTCATTATCTATAGAACTACGAAACATAATTTTTTGATAAATTCTATCATTAGGGCTAAGTAAAATTTGACGATACATTTTAGAAATGTCCGTATTAAAAACGAATTGGAAAAATCTCCATTTTAAGATTAAAGTCACTAAGTCAGTTTGTAATATTGGGCCTGTATACAATAAGTCATTAAGACTTCTACCAGTAGAGGACTTACTGGAAGCATTAAAAACCACTCTCAATTTCGTAGTGGTGCTTTCAGGCTTAAATACACCATGATGAGGTAAATAATAACTAGGATTCTCTGCAGATTCTCTAATCTTTTCCATATGGCCTAAAGTTATGTATTCTTTGAGGACCTCATCGTACTGAATCTTATGTTCAGGTTTACGCATTAATGATTTCTCATTTCTTAAAAACTGACTTTTTGCAACAATTCTATTAGAGCCAAGTTCATGATCATCATTCTTAAAGGGCAAACAAACAATATATCTTCCTTCAGAATTTCTTGTGGTAGTGGAACTATATATTTCTTCACATTTTCTATCATCTTCAGATAAAATTTGCTTTCGAGAAACCTCTTCTAACTCCCAAAATTTTGCTAACTGGTCACTAATAGAGACTTTTGTCATATGAGACATTCGAACTACGTGAGAAGGAATTTTACTGGACGTTGGGCCAGTTACAATCCAGCCAAAGATTGTTTCTTGAGCCACTAATGATTCAAAAATATTATGCTGGACACCTCCACGCAGTATTAAAGGATACAGATCTCCTCCTAATAATAAATCAATTTCTCCACTTTTGTAAAATTCTGGATCCGCATAATTAAGTTTTGGAAGTTCATAGTTTGATAAAGGCCTAAAAGTATGTGTAGGTATATTACCAGTTATTTGAGATACTACTAGAGCCTGTATATTAAGAGACACATTCTGATTGAAAAGAGAAACTATTACAAAATTCGCTACTTTACTACATTTGCTTATAACATTTCCGCCTAAACCAGTAACTTCAGCCTGGACTGGACTAGTGGGCAACTTTAGCAATTTTTGTATTTTTTCTGATACAAAGCTTTCATCAGAACATGGGTCTATTAGAGCTCGCACTTTATAAGAAGATCCAAAACTTATAACACTTACCCAGGCTGTGGCTAGCATAACTTTTTTTGAGACAGAAGTGTGGTGAGTTTGAACAACTCCAGAAGGGCCTGGAATATTATCCGATTGTGATGGATTATTGCTATTTTGATTTTCGACATGTGAAATATTATTAGTTTGACTCTGATTATTTTTATTTATGACTTCTCTATGCATTAACGTGTGGTGTTTCTTCTTGCATTTAGAGCAACTATTTGGACTATTGCAATCGCCATACATATGGCCTATGTTAAGACAATTAAAACAAAATCTAAATTTTTTCAAAGTCGAAACACGAGTGTAATAATCCATATTTAAAAATTTTTTACACGAACTAATTTTGTGATTTTCTTTGCATAGTTTACATAATGTCGAGTCAACTTTCACATGATGAGCCTTAAATTGATTTACTTTTGTTGATGTTAAATTATTTTTATTATTAGAAACGTTTTTAGAACTACTAGCAAACGAATTATTTGATGAAATTATATCTGAAACACTCTCAAGAGCATGAAAACGATCAGTGAGAAAATGGTCTAATTCTTCCCATTTGGGAACCTCTGTTTTGTTTTTTACTGATTGTTCCCAAAGGTTAAGAGAATTTTCAGGTAAACGCGAGGAACACTGAAATACAAATATCGGATCCCATGAGCCAATATCAATGTCGTATAATTTTAAAATAGACATACAATTATTTATTTCCCTTTGAATTCTTTTTATTTCACTTGACGACTCTTGGTTACATGGGGCCAAATTAAAAAGCAACTTTAGTTGACTATTTATTAAAACACGTTTATTTTCGTATTGAGTTTTCAAATTGTTCCACGCTATATCAAAATTTTCTGCCGTTAAAGCTACATTTCTATTAATTTCTCGAGCCTCACCTTCTGTTTTTCTAAAAAGGTAAAAAAGTTTCTCTACTGGGCTAAGTCTGCTATTATTTATATAAATTGCAGTGAACATGTCCCTAAATGTGGGCCACGATACGTAATCTCCGTAAAAAACAGCAGTGTCACACGGAGGCACGGACATAGAACCACAAACGTTGGGAACCACTGCATCTACATTCTCATTTTTATTTTCGCCCTGAGCTTGTCTAGCCTTTGCAAGTATATTTATGCATTTAACATAAGTTTTTCTAACTTGGGGATGTTTAGTTTGAACTACAACTAATTCCTTTCTTTTTTCTACCGTATCTGCGGAGCACTCATCATATAATTTCTTATATTTTTCCCAAGATTTACTTAATTCACTTTGCTCAAAATCAAATGCCTCTTTAGTATATGTAGCAAAGTCCTCATCTTTTAACATTGCTTCAAAACTAATAACCTCTTCTGCCGCCCTCATATATTTTTCAAAAGTCGACATATTTACTTTGTATTAGTTTTGAAAAAAAAAGAGACACTTTCCAAAAAAAAATGGCGTTGAACAAAGGAGAAACAAAAGTGAAAAAAAAAAGAGAAAAAAACCGCGCAAAATCAAATTTCCAATGGGATGCAATAAAATAAAAACAACAAATTTGCAAACGAATGAAACAGCAATATTCGAATTATGAACTGAAGAAAAATGGCGCTTTTGGTACAATATGATGCGTTTCGAGTCACAAATCAATATAACCGCACTTTTGCCGAGCCACAAATATATTGAGACACACTTATATCACTTTTAAAATTTGAGAATACGCACCTTATAAATCACCTTTTACGGGAGAAGGACCAATGTTTTTGCGGAGTTTACCTCTTTGCTGCTTTCTGTTATTAAAAGAAAAACCACCCTTATTTTTGTTTTCTTTTATATTGCTTTTCTTTTATTTAGTTTCTTTTTTTTTTTGTTTTGAAGGGTTTTGTTGTTTTTCAATTTTGTTTACAAATTTTATTTTCAACTTTCTTATATTATTTATGTTTTCACTTATTATTTTATTTTATAGTTTTTTTTTGTTTTCACCACCGGCTTTTTTCCATTGTTTATTCGGCTGCGTACGACACTTAAGTAAATTTCTTATTAGTTTCTTGTTATGCTTGTACCCATGTCAATCATACGCTTGACATGAGTACAAGCAAAAGATTTTGTATAAGGGCGACAACTGTAGAGTTACCATGCCTGTTTTACAAAACATAAAATACGCATGTCTACACCAGACATACATATGAGACAATTTATGTTTAATGTTTAAACGGAATATTTACCCACAGCCGACGTAAACACGGTTTATTCGACAAATAATTATTCGAGGTTAAAAGTTGATCGATTATTGACAAATTATTCGATTAATCGAATAAACTTTTTATACATTTAAAACATGTAAATTACACAAATTATAGCATTTAATCTATTGAAATAGTTATTAAGAAACATAATATAAGATCAAATTCTTTTACAAGGGGATCATTTCATAAATATTTTCTCCTATTTGTATGAAAAATTTTAATGTTTTAGCTAATACTATAAAATATTCTCCTAATTCCGCTTTATTTAATACATTTTTTAAGTAAGTGTACATATTTTACATGTAAGAATGATATTTTGTTAAAAGAGTCTAAATTAATATTTTTTGCGTACATTTAGATGATAATTGAAAGTATTATGACTTGAGTAACTTTGAATTTACTTTTCTCAAAGTAATGTTTTAAGGATTTCTATTGATACATGTTTAATTATTTATGAAAATATAATATTATTACCTTTTCTTGTCGCTTTTTATAAAACATTCTATCCCAAAAAAAAAAAAAAAAAAGCATCCAAAGAAGTCAGTAAGATACTGAACTTGTGATCCAGAAATAGTACGAATTCGCATAATTTTCAATGAATTGAATTTTTGGATACCTTGTGTTATGTCATGTTCACAATTTTGTGCAAAATTGCAATGAACATCCAATTTTTTTAAAGGCTCAAGGAAATTCGTTTTAATTTTTATTATTATTTTAATAAAGAAAATTATGCATAACATTGTTTTTCTTTTATTTCAGTTTTTTTTTTTTATTTTTTGTAAAGACAACATCCGAATATCAACGTTTTATAGCAAAACAATTATCGATTGGATACCCTAATATTTACGCTTGAATTTTGAACTTTTGATTTTTTGCCTCGACTTTATTTGGTTTTTCGGGGTATATGATAGAAAATTTTTCTAAAAAAAACGAAAATTTGTAATATATTCCGAAATAATATGCTGAAAAAATTTGTTTATTATCTCCATTCGTTTAGACGTGAAAAATGTTCAAAGCCAGAACTCTGAAATTGGTATAAAAAATGGATATTTTTACAAAATATAGTATCCTATTCTTTCACTTCTTTTTCAAATTAAAATCTCAATAAAATTATTTTCTTTACATATTTCATTAATGGTTAATAAATAAATCTTAAATTGATTTAGGTTTGCACCCTACATAAAGCATTGTTCGAAAATGGTGTGAATGGTTTTTTTTTTAATACAAGAAAAAGCTTCCATAGAAAGATATTCCCGCAATAGAAGTTAAATGATTATATATGACATATTTAGAGTCAGATTTTGATGAAGCTACATGTTTGGTAACCATAAATTACTCTACCAAATCTCAAAGAAATTGGTCCACACTAGACCACAGTGTCCATATAAAGTACTTCCCGAAATTTACTTAAAGTGCATAAACCTCATAATAATTTTAACGTTAGGTTCACATTTGGCATTACTAGCTTAATAAGATTCTACAATTTTAGGGGCATCAGAAACGGTAGACAACACAGTGGTATGCATTGAAAAAATTAAATTTTTCAAATTTATAATTTCCTTTTATGTTAAATAAACTTCAGAATAGTACAATTTTTGGCATGTATTTGGACTTTTTTTAATTATTGAATAATAAAATAGCCTTTAAAAATTTCATATTCACCAAGGAACAAAATTAAGAAAACGTAAAAAATCTCTATGTATATTTTCATTATTTTTGCATTGATATTGTTTGGTGGATTATATTATTAAAAAATATTTAAAATCTCGAGAAAATTATATTTTCAATGATACCAATCACTTATGTTAAAATACCGCGAGTTATTTAATGCTACGTTTGGTATACCTTTGCTTTTATGTGCAGTTTGACTACAAGATGAATTTTCTGAAAGATTACAACTACAACTCTTCCAAACATTTCAATTCGAGCAAATGACAAATTATTAGGAACATTTAAAACCATGTTTCCCGATTTTTTTTTTTTTTGTGATCCATCTACTTCATTTCCTTCTGCATGAAACCAAATTTAAAAAAGTTGTTAAAAATTAATTTTATTGAAGGGCCATTTTTTGGGTTTTTACTACATATTTCTATGACAAAAGTAGACTTTGTTTCGTATTAATTAACATCTGAATTGAAGATAATAGAAAAAATAACTCAAATTTAAATTATTTAGATATAGTATATATTTTTTTTTTAATTTTAATCAAATAAGTTAAATTTTTTTTTGATATTAACATTCTTCCAAAGAAATCCTCACGAATTCTCAGTCCTATAAAAGCAATTTTTTCTATTTTTATGTCTAATAGAATGTTAGTTTTTAAAAAAAAGTTGCCCAAACTTGCTCCAAAAGATAATTGGCCAAATCACACCTTTTTATAATAGTGGTCCTAGATTTCAATATAACATAAATTTTAAAAAGACATTTAGATATTTTTTCAAATAAATATTTATCCAGTGTATTTACACAAAAATGGATACTTTCGATATAATTGTAGATGCAATAAATTTTTAATCTTTATTTAAAAGAAGCAAAAAAGTATGGAAATTGGTCATGATTGGTCTATTATTACACCTCGCCGCCATATAAATACCCCACGAATAGGGGTTTTAACGCTTAGAAATGCCTTATACAGAGAAGTTATATGCAATATTAAATCGGAAAACCTTTCAGAAAGATCGGTCCATAATTAGGCATAGCTCCCATATAAAGCCCACTTTTGAAAATCACTTTAACTCCAAAAATCGCACATAAATTACAGTATCATGGTAATATTTGACACAAATAAATTCAAAATCAGTAAACACGAGATAAAAAGATATAGTCGGTCAAGCCCTACCATAAGGGTATCATATGGTAGGGCTTGACCGACACCATCATGTATCAAAATTCGGGGAGGGGTTATATATTAGACCTGCGGTAATGTAAAATAAAATATACAAATACAGAACAGTGCTTTGATACTAACATCTATATAAAGGTATTCACCTCAGAATATTGCAACTTTGCAAGACCCTTGCAAAGTAGAAAATTTGCATCAATTTCTGTAAACACAACAACAACCATATAGAATAAATTTTGCACAACTTACTTTGCAAGGGTCTAGCAAAGTTGCAATTTCTGAGGTGAATACCTTTTATGATTTTATGCCCTTTAGGGCAATTCCCGGAAGTGGGTTTATTTGGGAGCTATGGTAAATTATAGGCCGATTCTCATAAAATTTGACAATGTTGTTTTTACTTATATAAATGTTATTTGCGTCGAATATTAACTTGATACTGACATTTTGATAGGATTTGTGCACACTAAAGTGATTTTCAGAAGAGGGATTTATATGGGAGCTATGGTCAATTATGGACCGATCTTGATGATATTTGACACACTTACACAAAACTTCTTTGCACTGAATTTCATTAAAATATTGCTATATTTAAGCTATTTCAGGGGGACATTTGTATGGGGGTAGCTGAAATAATGGACCTATCATAACTAATTTTAACAGGCTTCGTTCTTGTGCTAAAGTAATTATTTGTGCCAAATTTCATCAAGATATCTTTAAAATTGCGACCAGTACTTTGTTCACAAGATTTACATGGACAGACAACCAGCCAGATGGATGGACATCGTTAAATCGACTCAGAAAGTGATTCTGAAGCGAACGGTATACTTTAAGGTGGGGGTCCGATAATTTTTTTCTGTGCGTTACAAACATCAGCACAAACGCATAATACCCCAATCACCTATGGTGGTGTAGGGAATAATCATATAAACTAATTATAGCCTACACCACCATAGGTGGTTGGGGTATTATGTGTTTGTGCAGAAATTGTAACGCTGAGAAAACATCTTCGTACCCCCACCTTAAAGTATACAGTTCGACTCAGAATCACTTTTTGAGTCGATTTAACGATGTCCGTCCGTCTGGCTGGCTGTCCATGTAAAGCTTGTGCGCAAAGTACAGGTCGCGATTTTGAAGATAATTTGATGAAATTTCGTACATATGCTTTCAAAAGTAACAAAGTTATTTAAAAAACACGTTGAAATTGCTGTGCACTTATGTATATAGAATGCTTCAGCACACATTTACCATAGAAATTGAAGGAAAATGTGCAAATTTTGCGGAAGGAGGTAAAGTTTCAGTTAGTTTTTAAACGATTGTGTAAAGTATTTGTGCAAGTATTTGGAATCGTTGGAAAGGTTATTACTTGGAAAATAAAAATATATAAATAATAAAGTTTTCCAACTTAATTTTTTCCTTAAATTGATCAAAAAACGAAAAATTTTTGTATTTAGTGTTATTTAAAAAAAAAAATATGAGAATTTATATAAAATCTATATTAATAAAGCTATCATTCTGTAATTTTAGCATTATGTAAAAAAAATAGTTCTTAAAAGAAGAGTATAAATAGATTTGAATTTTTTTACTCCGAAATACCCAAAATTCCTGTTCGGGGAAATCTTACTTCAAAAATTGACTTTTCTCAGTAAAATGGTCACCCTGTCTTTATAAGAGGCGTGGCTTATTCAAAATTTTTTGTGTGTTTAGCCAACATATGGAGGTAATTTTCTATTTTATTTTCATTTTAATATTAGCTTTGACATTTGTGTGCTCCACAAAAAACTAAAAACACAAAAATTAAAGAAATTCTGATAGAACTAGCGGGGAGACTGTTACCCCAACTGCCCTCGGATTTATTTTACTTGCATTTATATTAAGCATTCTTTTAGAAACATGAAAAAATTTATGGTCCAGAGGAAAATAATAGAGTTTAAAGTGAAAAAAATCACAAAAAATCACATTTTTTTTTTTTTAATTTTCTAATTAAAATAACATTTTATCTAAACCACGTAGGTATATGATCCTTGCACAAAAATTGTTTAGAATTTTGTACAGAATTTTTTACTTTGGTCCAAATATCTCTAAAAGTAAAAGAGATAACCCACATATGTAAGCGTATTTTTTTGTAGAAAATTATAAGGACTATCTGTGTGCAAACTTTTTTTTCAATCAAATCATAAATGAAATTTTGGCGATTTTTTCTTTAAATTTTCATACCCGAGGTGACCAACTTTGGAGGTCCATCCCTCGTCTCCAAGACCCGCTACGAATCTGTCCACCAAATCAATTGCTATACACCTCAGGATTGGCCATGTGAAATTTCATTCAAATACATCCAGCAGTTCTAAAGCTACAGAATTATTTCTAAAAAATTCCATTTTGGCACCACTGTGCAATGTTCATACATTAATTTAAAATAAAATATTTAAAACATTTAAATATAAAAAAATGTAATAAAATATCAAATAAAACAAAATAAAATAACAAATACAAAATATAAAAAAAACATAAATAAAAGCAAAGGATTTTTAATTTAAAATAAATTTTATTTATGATGTAAATATGTTTGTTAACGATTGTATGAACAACTACTACGTAAATCTATATATTATTCATGAAAAAATATTAAAGGCTATGAAATTTAACAAAAAATTTAAAACTTGCTAAAAATAAGGGTTTAAATAACGAGTCATCAAACACACCTACAAAAAAACTGCACAGAAAAAATTAAAAGCATTTCTACTTTTTTCCGTTCTTTTTTTACCTCCAAAAAAGGAAAATTATAAATATATTTTATGAAAAAATGCTGGGTAAAGAAGTAAGATAAAAACTATATATTAAAAATTTATATTTTTTTTTATAAGTTTAAATTGTGGTTCATTTAGTGGCATACTTTAATTTAAACTTTGATTGTTTATTTTGTTCGTTTATTTATTTGTTTTAACACGGATCGATTTAACAACAAATAATATTTTATTTTATGTTTTATGGCATTTTTTGTTTTGCCAGTTTTATTTTATAATTAATATAAATATGAAAATAATTAAATAAATAAAAAATTTATAAAAAGAAAAAAATTAACTAAAGTTAGAGTGGTAAAAAATCAGTGTTTGTTTTGGTAAAACTCGTGGTTTTATTTAATAGATTTCCCAGTGAGAAATTAATTAAAAATTTAGAAACTTATTACAATACGTTTTACTTTGTAATATCTTTTTTAATTTCCTTGTTTAGTATTTTTTTTTTTTTTTAATCCACAATTTACCTTTAAATATTTTCCCTGGTTTGATTAAAAACTTTTAAATTTTTACAATATTGTTGTTCTTTTTTTTTCCTCTTTCACTTAAATAAAATTATCGGTTTAATTTTTTTTGTAGTTTCTTTTGCGTTTCCTTTTTAAATCATATTAAAATCGTAAATTAATTTTTAATGTTTTTATAATGTTGTTTTATATTTGTTGTGTGTTCTTTTTTTATTATTTTTTATTTTTCTGGGTTTTTTGTTGTTGTTTTTTTTCTTCAGTCTGTTCATTCATTCTTTTATATTTTTACTTTATTGAGTTAATTCAAATTTAACTTGAAAACTTTAGTACTTTAAGATTCTTTTTTATTATTTTTTTGTTGTACGTTTTTCCTTTACATAATTATATATGTAAGTGTATGTTCACGGTGTATTCACACCTTATTGTGGATAATTTGATTTTTTTTTTATTTTTACTTTAGTCAGCAGGTAATAATCAGACTTTTTTCCTTTAGTGTTAAAAGATGTTCTTGTACTTTTAATTTAAGATTATTATGTTTTTCTGCTGTAACTTGTTGTTACTGGTGTTTTTTTGGTCTTGCAGCAATAAAAAGAAACACAAATAATGCTGAATATAAAGTGAGTTTGTTAGAAATTATTTGGATGTGAAGAAAAATTAGAAAATTTAATTTTTAACTTGAGTTATTTTAAGTGGTAAAATTTAAAAAAAAAAGTTTGTTCAACTTAGAAGAATATTTAAGAAATGGGGGATAATTATATTTTGAGTTTAGGTTTGTTAATAAGGGATAAAGATTTTCTGAAAGTAGCATTAATTCTAAGGAACATAATCTCAAACACTTTTCTACTGAATTTTTTTTCATTTTAATTATATTATTTGTTTTTTAAAAAAATGAGCGAATTAGTGAAAGCACTTTTGAAAATAATTAAAAATATAAATAGCAAAACAATTTTTATTTTTAAAATAAATTTAAAATAATACTCATTAGAAATTGTAATAGAAAAACAAATGAAAAGTTAAACGATGTTCCTGCGCTCAACAAATAATTCGATTGCGTTAAGCTAAACTCTTAATGAAAAAGGACCTAAAGATAATGAATTCACTGCAAAATATTTGTAATGAAATAAGGACTGCGCACGAAAAAATCCGTGCATACTCTTGGGCTTATAACTTTTGATGTATCAAAGAAATCAAAATTCCCAAGAATGTTTTTGTTTTGGGAAGCCATATGCATATGCGGAAAAAGGCACTTCATTCATAAAAAATGGTTCCATTAACACATAAATATACGTGAATGAGTGCCTTTGGAAAAGACTTCTCCCTTTCCTAAGAAAATACAGTGTATCCACTTTTTTCTGGCCTATTCTCGCTTCTTCTCATTACAGCAACAAAACAATGGAGTTATAATAAAGGATCGTTAGTATTTGTACCGAAAGATGCTAATCCATCAAATTGTCCGGAACTCCAAATAATTGAAAAATATTGGGCTCAAGTAAATAATAATTTAAAGAACATTAAAAGCTAAGCTTAAGATGAAGCGGAGTTTAATAATAAGTAGACTTATTCGAGCAGAAAAGTGACGAAAACACAATAAAACCTTTAATTGGAAAAATTTTGGAAAATATCAGATATTTTATTAAAAACCAACAAGAAATAATTTATTTTTTTATGTTTAGAACTTGAATATAATCATTAATAAAGTCATTAATAAAAATATAAAAATATAACTTTAAAAAAATTCGCCCACTGGTTTAGTTTCTATAAGCAGATTTGCATGCACAGATTTTTTCGTGCTCAGTCCTTATCTACTGTGAGCGTCAAAAGAAACTGTACACCAGTGGCATTTATGTTTAAACTTTTATTTTATTATTTTTTTTATAATGTAACTTAAAATTTTTTTAGTTTTTATTTATTATATGTCCTTCTTAAACTTTTTATTAAAAAACAAAAACAAAACTTTAACAACAACAAAAAATATATAACAAAAACAAATAAATCTTCAAATTCCACGCATCAAAAGAAACTGTACATTATTTCTACATTAAAATAATAACGTTAGTTAAAAATAATTAGTATTTAGTTTGATTGCCATTTGCTTTTATTACAGCTTGCAGTCTTCTGGGCATCGATTCCACAAGTTTTCTAGTAACTTCAGGGGAAATTTTCAGCCATTCCTCCATTATAGCTGATTTGAGGGAATCCTTGCTTGTAATTTCCCTTTTTCTTATTTGTTGATCCAGATGTTCCCACAAATGTTCTATGGGGTTGAGATCGGGTGACTGGGGGGGATGATCCAACTGTTTTGGAGTATGGTAAAGCAGCCATTCCTTTACTATTTTGGCAGTATGCTTGGGATCGTTGTCTTGCTGGATGACCCAAGTTCGATCCAAGCCCAATTTTTCAACGCTCTGTGCCAAGTTGTCCTTTAAAATGTTGAGATAATCTGTTTTATTCATAGTATTTTCTATGAATACCAAATTTCCTACACCATTCGCTGCCATACATCCCCACACCATCACCGACCCACCACCATGCTTTACTGTGGACATTACATTTTGCCGATCGAATTCAGAATTTTTCGTTCTCCAAATTTTAACTGGTTTTTTCTTACCAAATATTTCAAATTTACTTTCGTCAGTAAAAAGCACATTGTTCCAGAATATATTAGATTGATTTTCGTATTTTTTGGCAAACTCCCGACGCCGACGTTGATTGATTGGTGAAATATATGGCTTTTTTCTTGGAACTCGTCCATGCAGTCCATTTGCATGTAAGGCTCTGCGTATTGTGCTGGCACTGACACTAATACCGGAGCATTCTGAAATATTTTCGGATATTTTTACAGCACTTTCCGTTGGGTTTTTCTTCACTTGTCGCACAATGGACCTTATTTGAGTACTGTTTAGTTTAGCTGGCCTTCCAGATTTAGGGCGATTTTCTAAATTTGAAAATTTTTGGTACTTATCAATTATATTTTTTACAGTGTTGTGACTTCGTCCAATTATTACACCAATCTCTCGTAAAGATTTGCCTTCTTTGTAAAATTTTAACACAAGTTCACGAACATCCAAAGAAGTTTGTTTGCCCATTTTTAAAAAATACAAAAGTTTCCTTGTTTGAACTGCTTGTGACAAAACCAAATCTATTAATATCTTTAATAATTAGTTAATATTGCTTAAATTGTCATATGAAAGAAAATAAAAAAAAATAACGGAAGGTTTTTACTGTAAAATTGCTTATTATTTGTTGTACAAAATAGTTGTACAGTTTCTTTTGACGCGTGGAATTTGAAGATTTATTTGTTTTTGTTATATATTTTTTGTTGTTGTTAAAGTTTTGTTTTTGTTTTTTAATAAAAAGTTTAAGAAGGACATATAATAAATAAAAACTAAAAAAATTTTAAGTTACATTATAAAAAAAATAATAAAATAAAAGTTTAAACATAAATGCCACTGGTGTACAGTTTCTTTTGACGCTCACAGTATATATATAAAAGAGTAACGTTACTGACTGACTGATTCATCATCCCACAGCCCAAACGGCTGAAGCTAGAGAGACGAAATTTGGAACGTAGGTAGATCTTAGTGGATCTATATGGAGGGAGGGAAATTCGATTGTTTAGAGGGTAAAAAAGGGTAAAAACGGGTAAAATCGGTAACTCTATAACTCCCAAACTAATAAAGATACACAAAAAGTTGAATAGTTGTCGTTATTAATTTAAAAAATGATCGGACAGGTGTCTGGTACTTTTTTAAAAATCGGCCCCTTTAGGGAGAAAACGGGTAAAAACTGTATTTTGGTACTTTTTTGTCACTATATGTGTCTTTGAAACTAATCAACATACAAATAAAATTTATGTCGTATTCATAACTTATCAAAAAACTAGAAATATAAATTTGGTACTTTTTCGAAATTCGAACGTATAAGGGGTAAAAATTGTTGGTACTTTTTTCATAAAACATTTTTTTATATTTATTGACATAACCATATGCGTATTTTAATATGGGATCTCACTATAATTTAGAAACTCATTGGAATACAATTTCTGATACCTCTATGGGTAAAAAAAGTACCAAAAAGAGGGTAAAGGCGGGAAATTACATTTTATTCAAACTTAATAATGAATTTTTCATTATATTAAACTTAGAAACATAAGATTAAGTAAATGTAGTCCTATGTGGACAAGAATTCACAAGAGTGGAATTTGTGGTACTTAAAGATAAATGGTCCTATAAGTAAGAATTCAAGAGGAGGGACGTGGTACTTTTTGTTCTTCAAATGGTACTTTTTGAATTTTCTATAATTATGAACTTGGAAACATGAAATTAGGGATATGTGGTCCTTAGTTAATAAAAATCCATAAGAGGGGTCTTTGTGGTACTTTTTTGATCTTCTGATGGTATTTTTTGAATTTTCTATAATATTTAACCCAGAAACATCAAATTAAAGATACGTGGTCCTAAATGAATAAGAATCAATAAGGGGGGCCTTTGTGGTACTTTGTTTTTTCTTCTAATGGTACTTCTTGAATGTTCTGCAATTTTCATCCTTAGAAACATAAAATTGAAGATGTAAGGTCCTAAATGTATCAGAAACCTTAAAATGGATTTTGTGGTCTTTTTCTTTATTCTAATATACTTTTTCGTAATTCTGATATTTATTTTTCATTACTTTAAGATTAGAAACCTGAAATTAAAGAGATATTGTTATTTATGGATGACATAACACCACTATTAAAAATTTTCTCAAGGTAGTTAAGAATCTTAGTTTAAATTTGTTATACAGTATTGTTTTTATAAAAAAGTTCCGCTAACGAAGTAGCGGGTTTACAGCTCGTTAGACATAAAATTGTATCAAAAATCAAAATCAAATAAAACCCAAATATTAGACCTTAATTCATAATGAAATAAATTTCATGCAAGAAAACTTAATAAATCAAAATGTATTGAAATATATCTCAATCAAATTCATTTAGAAAAATTTCCTTTTATAAAAGAATTTAATTTTCTATTAGATAGTTACAATTTAAAAAATATGAAATACATATGGGCAATTCTGTTTTATTATTTTACGTTTACCTTTATGTAACCGACCTTCAATCTCAAATATTATTTTAACTTCTGATTTTTTAATAACTTTTGATGCAGTTATGTTAACAACACTTGGTGCTGTAACAAAACAAAAATTCAAAACCTGAAACGGTTCCATATTGTGCCGGCAAGCACTCAAAGTAAAAAAATCTAAAAACGTGTATGAAACTAACAAGTTTTTTTCTTTCTTTTGATTGCTGCAATCGCGGATTTTGGCATAAAGTAGGCTATAAATACTTGTAGAAAAAGACCAACATGGATTTAATTAGCGTACTATTAACTTGTGTCAAATTGTGTTGTGCAAAAATCGTGAAACTAAATTTTAAAAAAAATGTGTCCATTTAAAGCTACTAGTGCTACTAATCGTTGATTTAATGATGTAAATATGGTAACTGGAAACCCTTCTATATAACACGTATTATTTACTAAAATCAAACTACCACCATCACCTTTAGAGGCAGGTCCTTTATTATTTTTACGAGTACTGTATAATGAATATGAGAGCCTATTAAGACAACTTGAATTAATTTGATTCTAAATCATCATTTAGTTTTTAGACTGCCTAGTAAAAAAAGTGCAACAGTCCAATAATCACGAAGGATGAAATTTTAATTATTTAACAAAGGAAGAGTGTCAAAATAGGTATATTTCTTAACTGGTTTTTCCTGTGTTAGAATTTCTTCCAGAACCAAAATCAAGGGATATTTGAATATTATTGCGATACCGGGCTTTCAATAATGTCGTATCATTGCGAAAAAATATATTTAGCTGTTGATTCCATCACAATAACCATCAAAACTGGTTACGGTACTTCAGTCGAAAACATTTACTCAATTATAAATTACCAAGTTAAGCCAAACCATCATGAATATTTGATCGCTTTTTTATAGAGAATTTTTATGAAATTTAAAATAAATAAAAAAGATAAATAATTATTCCAAAAATATCAATCTTTATTGAAAAATTTCTCAAAAGGTTCAGACAAATATAAAAATTTAAAAGAAATTGGAATTTATTCTATATACAAGAATAGAAAATCGTGTTATTTAACAATACTATAGTTTCCAACCTTTTCCAATAAACATTTTTATCAAAATTTGAAAAATCATTATTGAATTGTTTAGAGTTGCATTTGTTTTGCTCACTCAAATTTAGAACTGCTTTTACTAAACGTTTAATAATTTTCCTTAGGTACAAAAAGATTCAACAAAATTATATATAACCACAATAGTACTGTTACATCGGGTCTCGCTATAAGCAAAAAATATGCGAACTAAGATAATAATACATAGTGTTGCATTTTTTATGCTCGGTACAGTATATCTCGTTAATGTGCCTTCAACAGAAATACTGAAAGAGGTAACCAAACTTGGAGAGAAAAAATAGGAATGGCTCCAAGTGCCTTTTTCGCGAGGCATATTCGCAAAGTTATAACAGTGAAGCTATAGTATCGCGTTATCAATGAAGGTTTTCAAATTACATTTTAAAATCATTGTGGCATTTCAAAATATTATTTTGCTATAGTTATTTAAAGAAAATCTGACATTTTGCATATTTTGTTATAGTGGATTTTGGCGCTATAAGTAAATTTCAATCTGAACGTGATGGTTTTTAATTTAACATTAATTGTAGAGGCACACCTAAGGCGCGAATTAAAATTGGCGATGATGTATGTCAATCTGTAGCCGCTTTAATACCCTATATCAAAATCAATATAGCGTTCGAAAAATTTACGACTTTGCATTCAATGCAACTTTAGATATTTAATTAAGTCAAATAAAAAAATTTACACAGAGAAAACAGATTCATTGTCATAACCGAATTTTTAACTAATCGAAATATACCGGTTGCAAGAACTATCGCAAAATTCGGTTGTAATTATTGAATTTATATGGTAACCGTAACTATTATAAGTAACAATTCTATTATGATATTAGGAAAAAATTAGTCTATTGTGAATTAAAATTTTAAATAATTTGACTTTTTATTAAACACATACATATGTATGTATATTAGAGTGTCCCCAAGACAACAATTTTTTTGGAAGACCCCTCAAACGATGCGTAAAAATTAGCTTAATATGGGAAAAATACTAAAAATATTTTAAAATTTATTTTCAGTTTGTTGTTAAGTTATTATTTCCGTAGTTATTTGGCAAATTTTTTTTTGAAAATGGTGAAAATTTTTATCCATAATTCTGAAACTCTTGAGCGAATAAAATTTATTGTTGACATACCTTGTAGACAATTTTCGTATGCATCTTTTGGTATATCATTTATCAATATCGTGTAAACAGTTCTTGAGTTATAGTCAAAATTGTACAAACCATTCTCGAGTTTTATAGCGTGACCGATGAATAAGGTGATGATATTAGTCATGCCCATAAAAAAATCAGTACGTGATAGAAGAAAAGGGAATGCAGATTCTTTTTTAATTCGTAAAAATCCATATAGTCCACCTATTTTTGTTTCAAGAAAAAATTAAAAAAATTTTTTTTGCCCACCAATGTATTTCTACTCAATTGTATGTAACATGGGTATTTTTAATTAACTGTGAATAAAATTTAGATTTGTGCATCAATTTTGAAGATACATGCCGTATTTCATTTGCAGCATTACCAGCTTTAAGATAATAAAATATGATAAACTATACCATTTTAGATGTTTCCATTTATTAAAAGAAATTTTAGTAACAAAAAAATCTAAAATTTTAGATGAAAATGATTTTTTTTCGGGCACTCATTTCAAGATAACTCCGAAACTATTGACCACATAAAAAAATTAAGTTAATTTGAAGATATTTATAGTACGCATCTTTTGGTGTATCACTTATGTCAATCGTGCACACCATTCTTGAGTTATGAGGAAATATACTAGAGTAATGGCCTTACTATGGGCGAAATATTAGAAACGCCCATAAAAAAAAAAAAAAAATCCAGATCTGATGGAAAAAAACTGAAAGCAGATTCGTGTTTATCACATCAAAATACATCAAGTCCAACTATTCGTCTATGGGGGACGATTTTTTTGTTGACCAGTGTAATTATTAACATATCGCGATATTTTTAATTTGTATTTAAGATACACCATTGTAGAATACATTTAGAACCATAAATCGAATTTCCGCAATTTATTATAAATTTTTACCTTAAACCTCTATAACATTGACGCCGTTCGGTAAAAGTCATTCTCGCGAACAGATCTGTGTTCCACTAGAGCCAAGGAATATTAGTAATAAATAGCTTTAATGTGCCATTAAAAGTTTCAATTGCTATTTTTTGAAACTAAAAGAGAAATATTATTTTATCATTTGGAAAGTTCTTATTTTAACCTAAAAGTAGTGTAGATTTAAAATTGTATTAACTATTTTTTCCAAAAAAAGTGTGTGGAATCAAAAAAAAAAAAAAAAAAAAAAAAAAAACAAATGAATCAATCGCTGTAAAAATTAAATTCACCTTATCTGTACCATAGTTGCCAGAAAATAGGAAAAAAATATGCCCTAAAATACATAACCAAAAATTTGGTTTTAAATACTTCTTGTTGTTTTTTTTTTCAACTTTCTGAACTATAATACTCTTTAGATTTTCTTCATTTGAGTATAAGTTAAGATGATATTTTATGTAACGGTCATGGTAGTTCCAGTCTCCAACAAAATATTTGTTTCCCGAGTCTTTCGAAATTTCCCTCTCTGCCGACAAATCGTATGTTTAGCAAGCCTGTCTTTCAAATGATTTTATAAATTAGGGTTGACAATACAAATACGAATTAAAAAAAGTAATTTTTCCAGAATTCATTGATTTAAAAAGTTTTGAATGAAAAATTAATAAAGAGTGAATTAAAAGGTTTTATTCAGAAATTATAAAATTGTTTCCAGTTTAAGAAAATTCTAAGTTAAAGTCTTTTAAAAATTAAACTCAATTCAAATTATATAAAATTCAATAATTTGGAAACGGTTGGTCTTAGAGTTTAGGATTTTTTATACTTAATTGATATTATATTACAGATCACAGAAAAATCTGCAAGTATATACGTTTCGTCGTCTATTATACAACATGAGTATTTTTGTATGCATATTTTGATTTTCATCATCGTGCCCTATTCTTAGCTTCTAAATTTTTTGTAGCATTCCTGTTTGGAACTTTTTGGGCTTTATATATTTTCAAGTCTGCAATGTCTTTAATTTTTCGTACCAAATACTTAGTCAGAGCAGTTAATAAGACACAAACATAAAATAAAATTATTGTTCCAATTCTAAATAGAGTGAACGAAAAAACCTAAGCATACAGAGTAAAAGTTTATGTATTTTGCTACCTATAAATGTAATAAAAATATGAATTATCTTTTTAGACACTGCAATCTAAGTGCATTAAGGGGTTTTTGGAATATGTTATTTACGAAATAACCTAAGCATACAAAATAAAATTTTGGGATAATCATGATGCATCAGTCAGCATTTAATTAAAATAAAACATTTTGGCATTAATGTTTCCCTAGTAATTGAAACCTGTATGATTTAAAATGTTTCATTGTATTAATGTAACATTAATTAACGAAATGTCCCGTTGAACCTACTGAATTTAATAACAGTCCGCCAGGTTTACAGCATTCGGAGAATTTGGCTGGATTTTTTGTCAAATATCTGAAAACTAAGCCGAAATAAAGTTTATCATATTTATGTGTCCAAACAATTACGAAGGCTATTAAAAGAACAGTTTAAAAAAAATCTAAAATTTTTAATAGGATTTTATGGAAATAAAAAGAATTCCCACTGAAAAAAAAGTATCGCCTCGCCAAATATGAACTATTTTTATACTGATAGTATCTTTGAGTTGTATTCATGCACTTAAAAATCATATCTCGACATAAAGTATGCGAAATGGTATACTAAAATTGAAATATTTGCCCTTTCACAAAGCACCACGACTGTCGTTTGCCGAAAATCAAAGACTTTGGTCCAAAATTGGAGGAAGTTATTTTTAGTGACAATATAATATTTAACTTGTATTACTAGATGGTTCTTTCGTGTATTGATACAAAATAAACGGCGGGATGAGAAAATCAGATACTTACCAAATTGCAGGAAGGATTTATTATAGAATATCTTGCAAATAGTTACAATAAAATATTATTAAAGGGTTTAATAAGTACAGAAAATTATGTTAAACTTTCTTTTTCTTATAAAAAGGAATCAACATTTTTTTTGATCTAGTTATCATAGAAAAATACTTCAGTCATTATTTTTAACAACAACCATGTTAATTTGTCCTTATTTTCATCAAAATAAGTGACGAAAAAATTTACATCCTACAAGTTATTAAACAATTTCAAAAAACCCAAATAGGTCTTACAAGTAATTGGTTACAGAATTAAATGTACTCCGTAAAACCGTTTCTAATGTTATTAAATAGTATCAGGAGAATTTGACTATTGATGTAAAATCTAGTTCGGTAAGAAAAAGGACCACATGATATTGGGAAGACCAGAAAATTGAAGGCATATTGAAAGGAACTCCAAACACATCTGGTAGAAAATCAGCTCAGTTTTCTCAGTGCTTCGACTATTTGGTGCGAAAATTTAAAGCTAATGGAAAAGTTGATAACATATAAAGTTCAAAAAATTCCAAACTGGAATTCTGCAAAAAAAAAAATTACAAGCCCAAAATAGAACTAGAAATTTAAAACCAAATTTCATACAAAAATACTCAAGCTGTATAATTGACGAAGAAACGTAGGTGCTGGCAGAATCTTCGCAGCTTGTGTCTCAAAAATTTTTATTGCTAATGCTCGAAATAATGTTGGAGATAAGTTTAAGACCCAAAAGTAGCAAAAATTTCTTACAAAATTCATGGTATGACAAGCTTTTTGCAGTTGCGGCAAAACAGGAAAATCATTTGATACATTCGGATCTATAAATACCAAAATATGCATAAAGGAATATTTGCAAAAAAGACTTCTTCTTTTCTTAAGAAAGCACAACGTGTCCACATATTTTTGGACCCATTTGGTAACATGTCACTACGGTAAGAAAGCTCTGGAGAGGTCAATTTTCAAAATTGTCCATAGCTTAGTCCAGTGGAGAGATATTGAGCTCTTGTGAAAAGTGAATTCAAGAGCACAAAAAAGGTGTCCCAAAATACCGAAGATTTTAACAGAAGATGTGTACACAGTTCCAAAAAAGTGACTGAAGCAACTATCAAATCTCCAAAGAAAGGGTTTTCAAAAATGATCCACAATTTTATAATTAGTGGTTAGAACCATAAAAGTTATATATTTCTGTGATCTGTGCTAAATTATAAAATGATAAAAAAAATAATGAAAACTCTAAGATCAACCGTTTCCAAGTTATTGAATATTATGTATGTTAAGAATTTTTCGATCTCACTCCTTAATTTTAAATAAAGCATGCTTATATAATTTGTATGCTTTGGTTATTTCGTTCTAATCTTTACAATTGCATAATATTTCTTAACAGTGATCTTAAGTTTTGTAATTTCAATGTCAAAATATATAACTGCAAATAGTTTAAAATATAATGTGGAACATACTTTTTGGATATAAAATAAACGAAGTGGTTTTTCTTATATTTTTATTGTATATGCTTATGTTATTTCGCGCACTGTATATTCTACAGTTTAATTTTTTATAATTATTATTATTATTATTTTTTTTTGTTGGGTTTCCAAAAATTATCCGAATTATTTTTTACATAAAAGTTAAATAGTACAATAAACTAATGTTGCAATAAAACTATCACTCTAATACTAAAAATTTCATGGAAACAAAAATTCCACTTGTTATTCACGATAGGGGTGATTGCTTCAGAAAAAAGTTAAGAGACAAAACGTGTGATAAAGTTTTTAAGATCTCACTCCTTAATATAATAGTAAGTAGAAGTATGCAATCAAGCTTTCATTTATTACACATATTTTTACAATTAGTAAACTACAAAAGTATATATAACGCGGCATTTAATAAGCCGCGGTATTTTAACATAAGTGATTGGTATCGTTGCAAGGATAATTTTTTCTAGTATGTTTTAATAATATAACCTACCGAACAATATTAATGCAAAAATAAATAAAATATATATAAAGTTTTTTTTTATATTTTCATAATTTTGTGCTTTGGTGAATATGAAATTTTTAAATTTGTACCATTCTGAAGTTTATTTAACATAGAATAAAATTATAAATTCGAGAAAAAATAATTTTTTCCATTCATACCATTGTGTTGCCTACCGTTTCTGATGCCTCTAAAATTGTAGAATCTTATAAATAAAAGCTAGTTGTACCAAGTGTGAACCCAACGTTAAAACTATTATGAGATTTATGCACTTTAAGTAAATTTCCATATAAAGGATACTGTGGTCTAGTGTGGACCAATTCCTTTGAAATTTGGTAGATTAATTATGATGGGTCTAAAAAATTCAATGATCCATCAAACATTTCAAAATGGTTTAAATGGAAATTCGCAAAAATTGGCAAAATTTTAAATTAGAACATATAAATGGACATTTTGATCTTTAAGGTGTATATAAATGCTATGGATAATACAGGATATTTATGTTATTTTTTTGCTTTCAAAAATTTTGAAACTTAAAAAAAAAATATAAGTAATTATACTATTTTGATAAATTATCAATTTGACCACCTGTCGACTGCATTTTTATGCAACATTTTTTACTCTTATTCTTAACAAAATTTGGCATTATAAATATTTATTTAGAATAATTCTGGAAAAGATTGGATATTTCCTTAAAAACCAAAAGCCAATAATTTATTATTTTATGTTTAGAACTTGAATCTTAAAAAAAGTCGTCCATTGGTTTAGTTTCTATAAGCAGATTTGCATGCGCGGATTTTTTCGTGCACAGTCCTTACTTTATAATCAATGAGTTATTGAACAACTTAAAAGTAATTAGTTCTTGTAATGACATTTAAGTAAGGACATAAGGTAAGTAGTTTGTTCTAATGTTATTACTGTGTTAAAATAATGGGTTATTCAGCTAACATGTAAGTAGTGTAAGGCTGTTATATCAGCTTACCAGTGTGATAGTGGCTACAATATCTAACTATTTACAATTTGAGTTTACGAACATCTTTCGCTGGCTGTTGCTGAGAAATGTTACTTGAATTTTATGTTAGAATTTAAAATTTTTTATTTCTAGTTAACACAGAATTTTATTTTTTGAGTTTTGTTAAATGAAGAACATTTTATATTTAATTTGAAAATTTTCTTGAATAGTACGGGTCACACTTAAATTTAATTTATACTCAAATTATACAATCTCGTTTCCTGGAAGATAATTTAAATCTTACGAGGATTTAAGATTCGATATCATTTATAGTTATCACGGAAGCTTAAATTCTTGTTTACCATAGCCAGGATTTGATATTTTGTATTGGTAAGGATTTCGCTTTTCTTGTTAAAAATAGCAGGTATATGTCTAATTGGTGTATAATTATTTCAGGAATTTTGTAATTGGGAATTTGTTTGAATTTTAATTTGGACTATCGGAAGTTTGAAAGTTTGGTTTCAACAATATCGGGACAGTGGTAACATACATAATATAAATTTTGATTTCGAGTAACTTCATCAGTTGACCACCAAGAACCAATCAATTAGAATAATTGTGTGAACCTAAAACAGTGAAATACAGTAGAATCTCTATCATACTCATAAGAAATCATATTAGTGTGACCATTGTACCCGTCGTTCGAATCTATTTGAAGTCAAACGATAAAAAGTTTTTAAATTTTACATTTGAGTGACCATATTCATAAAAAGACAATTGTTTGTATTGGTTACGGTAATTTTGTTTATCTTCTTTTCCCAATTGACCTGATTTCGGTGTTCTGTGAAGAAATCAAATAAGCAACTTATAATTTTTTTTTATTTCTTGTAAAGTAAATTTAAATAATTCTTGTTTGTCGTTTTGACTAAAACTTCCATTTTTGGGTTAAATTTTAACTCTTAATTTAAAAAAAAAAAATTGTTAAAACTTATTTGGTCACCTTTTGTATTACATTTTTTTTTTTTTTTAATTATAAAAATGTAAATCACTCAATTTTAAAATATTCAACAAAATTCATTACATTTAAACATTCACTCATTTACAATTTTCAATTACACAAACACTCACTAATAACAAAACAATAACACTCAAGAATGCTTATATAAGTAAATAATAACAATTACATATACTCATTGTGTGGATTATATTACGAATAAAAATTATAAATACTCATACGTAACATAGTCCACATACCATCACATTCACTTATAAGCAACATTCAAATCCTTTTTTTATTAAGTTATCTACGCAAATTTACTACGGTCAGCTGGCGCCTCCTGACATCGTGGGATCTAAAAATGTAAGTTATTTTTTTTTATCCCCATTTTTTTATTCTCTCAAATACTCAATTTGTGGAATCTAAATAAATACATGCATACTTAATAATATTTGTATTATGAATGTATCTTCTTGTTACATAATTTGAAAATAAACTCAATTAGAGTTGCCATTAATAACAAAAAAAAAAAAACGTCACCATATTAAAAGTTTGAGTGAATCTCTAGAAAAAATTCACATTATTATAATTTGTTTTTTATTTAACTTCAAATAATTTTCATATAAAAAATGGGTGACCATCTTTATAATTTATAAAAATAGAAAAATAAAATAAATATAAATATATTCCTATATAAAATTAAATATAATTTATTAAAACCCTAAATAAATTTTAATCTCTAAGTTTTGATGAATATGTAATTCTAAATAGTTGTTATTATTTACGAAAAGTGAAGTTATTGGTATGGGTTAAGTAGGTTTAGTTTCCTTTTTTAATTTTTTTATTGGGCTGACAGCAAATTTGAATTTTGTCAGAACGGAGGGTGGGCAACGGATCAGTGTAGCAAGTGTCATCTTAAGCTACACATCAGTCATCAACATGTTCTAAATTTAATGTTAGTTTTCTTTTATCATCTTAGTTTCCGTTTTTTGACTACCTACAGTAAAGTCTTTTGTAACAGGTTCTACGATACATATTTGCGAATAATATTCTTTGGGAACAAAACACACTCTCCCAACGACGAACACGGCCGAAATTATAAGTAGTCCCGTTCCTAACATACATACACCTTATTTGAGAATCGTTATACCAGGCAACCGAAGTTTTTGTTGGGTTCCTTTGAAATTAATTAAAGGAAATTTCAACATAACATTCAATACAAAATTCTGTTACTTTTTACCAAAAAAAAAAAAAAAATCTAAATAAGATATTAATACTTACAACTTCACTCTGTAGATATTTCAAAAAATCTTATAAAAAAACAAACAATTCAAAATACAACAGTTAACAAATCCCATTCATTTAACAATAGAAACAATAATGAGGCTTAAGATTATTACCACGAAATGGAAATAAACACACACATACAAAAACTCAACACCAATAAAGATGGGTCGTTTCCACTCTTTGATGATGATGATGCTGAACAAAAGTGAAACAAATAACTAGCGAACAAAGAAGAGAAGAACTATAAACCATTACTTTCCACCGAACCAACAAAATGATGAAAAATATTGTAAAATAAAAGAAAAAAGAAAAACACAATCTGTTGAAACAACATTTGCCCAAGGAATCCGATGCCAACGAACATAATGATGCTGGCGTTTATTTGAATCGTTGTAGCTATAGTTTTTAGAGGTATAATAATAGAAATGATGTTGATAATGCACTTTCATCATTAACAACAACAATAACAAAAACATTTATGCATTATGACTCTTAATGGTTCTCTATTATTTCTTTATGCCAACGTTTTGTTTAATAAAAGAGCAGTAATATAGAAATTGTGGAAAATAAAGTTGCAAAAAAAATGTAAGGAACCTTTTAATAAATAAGTAAAAAAGAAAAGAAAAGAAGTTGAACTTGAAAGTGCATGAAATTAAGATATTTTCTTTAGTCTTTTTTTATTTATTTTTATTTTCCTTGTAATATAAATCTTTAAATTAGTATAATGCTTGTGTTAAAAAAAAAATAATGTTAATATAATATGGTTGTAGTAGAGATAAAAATATTTACCTTAACCATGAAGTTCTTAGTAAAAACTTTTTACATATAGTTCTAAAGGGCAAAGAAATACGAGGTATCATAAAAAATAGATTAGATGAATTGTCTGACATATTTGTAATATAATGTCAATAGTTAAGTAAATATATCAGCCTGGTCTTGTTATACCTTACACCACCATAGGTGGTTGGGGTGTAATGCGTTTGTGCTGATGTTTGTAACGCACAGAAATAATTATCGGACTACTGCCTTAAAGTATACCGTTCGACTCAGAATCACTTTCTGAGTCGATTTAACGATATCCGTCCGTCCGTCTGGCTGTCTGTCCACGTAAACCTTGTGAACAAAGTACAGGTCGCAATTTGAAAGATATCTTGATGAAATTTGGCACAGATAATTATCTTGATACAAGGACGATGCCTATTGAAATTGGTTATGATCGGTCTATTATTTCACCTGGCCCTCATACAAATGTCCTCCCGGAATAGGGGTTTAACGATCATAAATGCCGTAAATATATCAATATTTCAATACATTTCGGTACAAAGAAGTTTCATATAAGTGTTCATCTTTGTGCAAAATTTCGTCAGGATCGGTCCATAATTGACCATAGCTTCCATATAAACCCCTCTTCCGAACATAATTTTAATGTGTACAAATCCCATACGAATGATAGTATCAAGTTAATATTCAACACAAATATGTTTTATATAAGTAGAAACAACATTGCCAAGATTTATGAGAATCGCTCCATAATTTACCATAGCTCCCATATAAACCCTCTTCCGGGAATCACCCTAAAGGGCAAAAAATCATTTAGATATTAATATAAATGCATTATTCTGTATTTATATAATTTATTTTATATTTAGTAAAAGTGTTGGTTTACAATTGGACACAGGTCAATGGTGTAGGGTATCATATGGTCGGTCTTGACCGACTATAGTTTCTCTCTCGTTTTTAATTTAATATAGTCCCAGCAAAAAAAAAAAAAAAATAAAAAGCCATGATTTTAACATTATGTTGTCATTGGAAGGAAGTACTTAGTTGTGAAAAAGAGCTGCAGAAGTTCTTTTTTTTAACCCATGGTTGTAATTGGTAGGATGTTATTCTTTTAAACTTCTTTTTCATTCCTTTTGAAGTACTTCCCTTAAAACTATGTTTATACAATTTTTTAATAAAAATTCTGTTTTTGTCCTATTAAATAATAATAAAAATGCTTTGAAATTTATAAAATTTAGATTTTTTTTAGAAATTATTACCATTTTTTCCCGCTAAAAATTCATTTATATTCACTTTTTTGGAAGTAATTATTAAGAACTTTCAAAAATGTTTAAAATAAGCACTTTGTTTCACTTTTGAAGTTGTGAAAATGTTCTTTTTTTGGAAGAATTTCATCGTTTTTTGCTGTTGTATAATGGAAAAAGTCCTTTTTTTTTGAATATGGTTATAAAATTCCAAAGCTTAACCTAAAATAAGCCAAACATTCTTAATGCTGGCACCAACCTCTTCCAGCAATCCTCGCATATATCTATTAAAAAATCACAATTTTTACTTGTCTAGAATCTCTAAATACTTCAGGTATTTTAAATGTAAATTACAAACTTACAACGACAATACGATGTTTTTTTTTTTTTTTTATGCATAGTATCTCGTAATATGCTTCATGGTCTATGAACAAAAATTATTACTTACTCTGTATATGTTTGTTTAAAAGTGTGTGTTTTGTATGCACAATAACTAATTCTTTCTGTCTTTATTTATGTATATGATGACAAACTCTTTTCCTGTGTTACATATTTTTGTATTAAAACAACAAAATCAAAACCAACAACAACAATACAATCATTAACAGTGCATGAAGCGTAAAGTATTGTCACTGTTTCTGGTTTTACTATGTCTGTGTAAGTACATTCGTTTTTGAGAATGAAGGTATGTATCTGTGTTTAAGAGTCTACATTATAAATACTAACACAGTGGTTAGAAAAATAAGGAAATCTTTCTAATTTGTGGTTCAGTTTGTCAAAATCTAGGTACGAAGACTTTTATTATAATTGTTAGATTTTAAATTGAACAGTTTAAATTTAAAGTTAGTAAAATACAACAGTGAATATTGTGGCGTATGAGCAATATTTGTAATAAAAATAGTTATTTTTATAAATTTATATTACACATTGGCAGCATTACCGTTGCACAGTGGTCCCAAATCGATTTTTTTTTTTTTTTTGAAATAATTCTGTAACTTGTGAACCGTTGGAGATATCTAAATGAAATTTCGCACAATAACAGCTGAGCTGCTGCAAGTTGATTTATAAGAGTACAGGCTCCTAGCTGTTCACGGGGGTAGAGGGTAGACCACCAAAGTTGGTCATCTCGTGTATGTATTTTTTTTTTTTTTAATTCGCCAAAAATTAATTTTTGACTTGAATGAAAAAAAAAAAAAAAATCCATGTGGGTAGTCCTTATGAATCTCATCTGTAGGTTATCGCCAGTTTTTAATGCTTAATCTAGCCTTTTTATTTGGACTTCATTTTCTAAATCAAATATAACTTAACTCAATTCATGTACTTACTTAATAAATTGCTATAATTACACAGGGAATCCCTGATTATGCGGCACGGGGTTTCCTAGTCAATTCGAATACACCGTATTAATAAGTACTAAGCCTCTAATCCACTTTTTTGGAATTGACTCTAGTTCTCGCAATAAATCGCGATTTGTAAAATTAAGGATGTTGCACTATATATAGAAGCATATCACGATAATCACTTATCAGATTGTCCAAAAAAATATAAATATATATATATATATATATATATATATATATATATATATATATATATATATATATATATATATATATATATATATATATATATATATATATATATATATATATATATATATATATATATATATATATATATATATAAAACGATTTTATATATATATATATATATATATATATATATATATATATATATATATATATGTATATATATATATATATATATATATATATATATATATATATATATATATATATAAAATCGTTTTTTTAATTTAATTTTTTTTCTATAACTTGTTTTATTTGCACCAAATTTATCTTTATGATTAAGGAATAAAAATTTTAATTTTTGACACTTTGGAATTTTTATGATTTTTCAAAAAAAAAAAAATTCTTGAAATTTTGTATAAAATATAATTTTTTCTCAAAAGATGGGCTTAATATCTCCATAACTGTTGACCGTATTAAAAAATAATGTAAGAAGAACTTGAAGATAATTTTAATTAAAATTTTTTGATATATAAAAAAAAAAAAAAAATCCTACATGTCGTTTTCGACATTAAACGAGAGAGAAACTATAGTCAATCAAGACCGACCATATGATACCCTACAACATTGTGTATGAGCTTAAAATGAGACCTGTGGCCAATTGTAGACCAACACTTTTACTAAATGTAAAATAAATTATACAAATACAGAAAAATGCATTGATACTAACAGCTATATGATTTTATGCACTTTAGGACGATTCCCGGAAGTGGGTTTATATGGGAGCTATGGTGAATTATGGACCGATTCTCATAAATTTTGGCAGTGTTGTTTCTACTTGTAAAAAACTTATTTGTGTGGAATATTAACTTGATACTATCATTCGTGTGGGATTTATGCACGTTAAAGGGATTTTGGGAAGAGGGGATTATATGGGAGCTATGGTCAATTGTGGACCGATCTTGATGAAATTTGCGCAAAGATTGATTCTTTGTACCGAGTTTCATTGAAATAACTAGTGCTATATTTAAGGCATTTATGATCGATAAACCCTTATTCCGGGAGGACATTTGTATGGGGGATAGGTGAAATAATGGACCGATCATAACCAATTTCAATAGGCTTTGTCCTTGTGTAATAATAATTATTCGTGCCAAATTTTATCAAGATATCTTTAAAATTGCGACCTGTACTTTGTTCACAAATTTACATGGACAGACTGCCAGACGGACGGACCGACGGACGGACATCGTTAAATCGACTCAGAAAGTAATTCTGAGTCGAACGGTAAACTTTAAGGTAGTGGTCCGATCATTTTTTTTGTGCGTTACAAACATCAGCACAAACGCATTATACCCCAACCACCTATGGTGGTGTAGGGTATAAAAATAAGGAAAAAATACTTAAAAACTTTAGGAAATTTTTCATATGAATTGTAATTCAAATTTGTATCGGAATTTTGTTTGCGAATTTCAATTGGATCATTTTGTTGGCAGTCGTTCTATGTTTCATTTAAAAATATTAAAAAATATCAAAAACTAATGAGAATTTTTTTTTTTAGCCCTTTCTGACCTTTTTTTCAAGTCCAAATTAGTCGCTTTTTTCCTCACCTCTTGGCAACACTGGTTATCTCTTTTAATTTAAGAAATTTTTTGGTCGAATCAAATTTTACGCTCATTTTTGGCCTCGTTTTTTTTAAATTTTTTAAACTTGGGGGCCTTAGTTTGAATCCTGAATTTTTTTAAATAATCACTAAATTGTTTACAAATTTCTAAACAATATTGTTGTAAGAATCATATCAATAGATCTATCCAGTAAAAAGTTATTAATCTGAATTTGAAACATTTAAAAAAATGTCATTTTTGGGATTATTTTCTAAAAAGGTGGTAATATTCTTTCACTTCTAAAATATTTTTTATTTATTTTTTTTTTTTTTTGTTATGGACTATAAAATTTTTGTAATAGTTTCAACAGAAATCTTAACGCAAATGCGTGTGAAACTAAATCGGAGTCTCTCTGGGGAACGGGTTCCTTTCAAGCCCTATCCAAAATTTGTCAATTTTGAAAAGGTTTTTTAATTTGTTTTTAAAAATTTAAAAATGTCAAAGCCGAGATCAAAAGAAATATATTGGCAATAAAGCCACGTCTTTTACAATGGCAAGGTGACCATTTTAATGCAAACAAGTAAATTATTGGAACAAGTTTTCCCCGGTCTGGGATTCGTGTATTTTGGTACAAAAAAGTGGAAGTTTTTTTTTTTTTTTTTTTTTTTTTTTTTTTAATTTCCTCATTTAAGAACATGTCTATTTATAGAAAATGTAGGCGCAGAATTTAAATTAATTTTAGAAAATGATAGGGGCAGGTGGACATGTCCTTGCTCCTATTAAATAAAATATTGTCTGACTCATAAGAGAATAGGTTTTCTTATTTCTTATTTCAGGTTATATGCGAAGTAGGAGCGTTCTGGTATTTATTTATTTTAAGTCTATGTATAGTATGCGTACTAAGTTTTAACTTCCTATTACAACTTCTTTTTTTTGTCCCATCGTTGTACGTTGTGGTAAAATGTGTCAAAAGTGGCGATTTATTGAATTTTGAAATTTAAATTGTTGTAATAAAGTTGGGTACCGAATAAAAATAGACAAAATTATACATTAATTCAAATCTTTAAATTGGGTTGTATTGTTTTCTTATAAGGTTTATAAAGTTAAAAATTTTTTTACATTTTTCAAAAAAAAAAAAAATAAATAAAAAATAATAAAAAATAAAAAAATAAATTTTCATAAATTTTCAGTGTATTTATTTTAAATAAAAAGTCTTTTAAAGTAAAAATTTAAAATGGAACCATCAACTTCTGATACTTAAGTATAATTTTCTACAAGTATTTGAAAATTATATTTTGTCCTAATATTTTTATTATTATTATTTTTTTTATTGTCCTAAAATACACTTATTTTCAATTTGCATGGAATGCAACTTAAAATATTTGTTCTGAAAATTTTCTGCAAAGTAGTACAAATGGTCCACTTTAATATTATGAAAGAAAAAGTGCGCATATTGAGAATTTTTATTTTTTTTTTTTTTTTTCGAAAAAACTTAAATAGATTTCATACAAAAACAGCTTAAATGCAGACAGTTTCTTTGCTTTATCAAACATTAAACAGTAGGGCAGTTTCGAACAAATCTGTAACTTTTAATCGGCTGGTTGGATTTACATGAACTTTGACATAGGCGTAGCAGAAGACAGCAACATTTTGAGTTTAGAAGCAGGATCCCATATACGCTTCAGATGCGAAGCTAAGGAGTTTAAAATAGGGTGCTAATGTCATAGAAAATGTTTAACTACTAGCGAATTTTTGTTCTTTATCCGATTACGAAGATTTTTATATCATCTTAAAATCCTTTTGGAAACATGCTTGTATGTACTTTTTTTGAATAAATTAATAAACAGACGGACGGAAGGACAGACATTAGAATTCTTTATAAAAAATCTTAAAATTACAAAAATATATAATTTTTTTTACTCCTTGACCAATATGAGAAACTAATTATAGATATTAAGGTATTGATATTACCTTTTCTGTATTAAGCGCTATTTTCGATCCATTTAACTCAAATGAACAGACGGACGGACAGACATTCTTCCAAAGAATTTTTACTAACTAATAAATACAAAAAAAAAGTGATCATCAATATTAGGATATAATTGTGCCATTGTTCAAATTTATTTGAACATATTGAATATTTTTAGTTATGTAGATAATTAAAAATTTAATATTTTTTTTATGTTTTTTTTAAGTGCTATTTTTTCAAGTGCTTAAAATTTTAATTACCATTTCAAGTGCCAAAGGTGTCAGAAACTGTTAAAAGCGACAGTCATGTGAAAACAGAAGAAATAAGATTTTTTAAAAATGAAATAAAGAAAAGTGCAAACCCCAAAAATGAAGCGCAGGCATCAGCAGTGCAGTAGGCAATAGAATAGAAACCAATAGAAGTAATTTTTAGTGAAAGTAATGAAGACGATGTACCTGAAGTTATTAACGAAGAGGTACGATCATTTGCGTTTGTTACTGATGATAAGAATGAAGTTGCGGCAGCACAAAGCAAACAATTTTCACATCATACAGCTACACCAGGCGTAACTCTGGCATCGACTTCTACAACTAAGCTAATCAAATCTAAAAACAACCAACAGTGGCTTATAAGAGATGTAAATAATTTGGCTACAGTTCCTAATAATTATGAGGGTAATACTTCCACATCAAACAGCAACAACTACAATCAACATAAGCAGCAATGGCCAAATACTGATGAAAGGACAAAGGTAGAAAATCTAAGACCTAGTGGGAGGCCGAAGCGTGATCCCGATCGCCTAAAATATTTTTTCTTGTCTGGTGCCGATAATACTTTCGGCCCTCGGCAGAATGTTCAAATTTAATTGAACATATTGATTATTTTTAGTTAAGTTGATAATTAAAATTTTTATAATTTTTTTATGTTTTTTTTTTTTTTTAAATTTTAATTTCCATTTCGATTATATTTGTAAATTTTATGATTGTTTAGATTTCTTTTGTTCAGCCATTTTGGATCCATTTAACACAAAAGTATATACGAACGGACGGACATTAATATTCAACCAAAAGACATCTTATAAATCTAAAGAAGCATTTTTTACTTACTAATAAACCGAAAAATTTAAAACTAACACGAAAAATTACAATTTTTGACTTTACCTCTCCGAATTTGATAATATTTGGTACAATTATTATTCTTATCAAAACTAAGACAAATTAAAAAATTGCAGATAATTTAATCAAGTGGTTTGCGAAATATCGCGATTTGAAAGTGTAAAATAGCTAAAAATATGTACAAAGTTGTGTATACAGTACAAAGTTTTCTCAACATCAAAATGGTCCATATCTCGCGATTTTTCGTTCGCGGATAAATATCTCGAAAAGTGGTCTTTTTAAAAATTAAAAAAAAATATATGTTAATGGTGGCATTCTGGGATTCGCAATATTTTACGAATTATGACAACAATCTTCATAATAAATACGAAATATTTATTTCAATTTGTATTGTTTTGTTTATAACAAAATAGAAAAATCTAAATTTTTTTCCAAGAATCATCCGAGTGTAATGAAATTCGGCAAGAATATTAATATTGACGCTGGTAACGCAAATGCCGAGTTTAAGTTTGATTACAGCGATATTTCGCTATTTATAATATCTCAAAAATGAGAAAAATTGTGTTTTTAAAAATACGAATATCTTCCAAAATATTAACGTTACAAAGTTTATTAAGGCGAATATTTACAGGTAATTAAATTACCTTTAAAATGATACCTGGAACATGTTTTTATGTTAAATTTTATTGGTGGATAATTCGTGAATTAAATTTCGCGGTCGCGTATTTCAAAAAGTGCTATTTTTAAATTCGTGAAAAATATATATATTGAGGAAGGAACCATTCTAAATGCTCCATGTAAGTATCGTGATGGGACTCTGAACAGTTTATGAGTTATTGAAAAAAAGTACCCCCGAATAAAGTGAAAAAATTTATGCTTGAAATTTCTTTCAAAATAATTATTTTTTTGTTTTACACTGCGTTATATTATTTGCAATAATTCAGAAGCCATTTAGAGTCCTAGCACTATACTTACTGAGAACATTCAGAATGGTTTCATCCTATATATATATATATATATATATATATATATATATATATATATATATATATACATATTTCACGAATTTAAAAGTACCACTTTTTGAAATACGCGACCGTGAAATTTAATTCGCAAATTATCCACCAATAAAATTTAACATAAAAACATGTTCCAGGTATCATTTTAAAGGTAATTTAATTACCTGTAAATAATAGCCTCAATAAACTTTGTAACGTAAATACTTTGGAAGATATTCGTATTTTTGAAAATACAATTTTTCTCATTTTTGAGATATTATAAATCGCGAAATATCGCGGTAATCAAACTTAAACTCGGTATTTGCGTTACCAGCGTCAATATTAATATTCTTGCCGAATTTCATTACATTCGGTTGATTTTTGGAAAAAATTACGATATTTCTCTTTTGTTATAAACAAAACAATACAAATTGAAATAAATATTTCGTATTTATTATGACATATAGAAAACATTTTCACCATTAACACATATTTTTTTAAAATTAATAAAAAGACTTTTCGAGATATTTATCCGCGAACGAAAAATCGCGAGATATGGACCATTTTGATGTTGAGAAAAAAGTCATGTTCTACGTCATATCAAATCGCGATATTTCGCGAACCACTTGATGAAATTATCTGACATTTTTTAATTAGTCTTAGTTTTGATAAGAATAATGATTGTACCAAATATTATCAAATTCGGAAGAGCTGAGAAAATCAGCTGGTTGGTTTTATATGGAATGACTCAAAAAATAAACGTGATTATTAAAGTGTTGATTTCGCCTTTCCCTCAACTATGCATAATTTCCGACCTATTATCTTTAATGTATAGACGGCCCACTTTTAGTTGAACAGTACTTAAAACCAGTATTAATTAAAAAAAAAAAAAAAAAAAATAAGTGTGGATATTGTAACAAATTTGTATACCAGGTAATAGAAAACAAACTGAATTATCATAATCTGTGAAATTTATTTTTCTATGTTGTTTACTTTTTTTGATACACCCTCTCAAAGTTCAATAATTTTTCATAAATAATCTTATAGAAACAAACATTGAAATTTTTAAAATTCCAAGTGTTACTTTTGTTAGTTTTTGTAAAACAATAATTCTTTTTTGAAGCAATAAGATTAAATTCAGATAGTGGACTATATTCTTAAATAAAATATATTCGGATTTATTTTGTATAATTATTTTTAATAATTTTTCGAAAATGAGCCTAAAAAAATACCCCTTTTTACCCCATATTGGGTTAACATTTTTATACAGTGATAAAATATAAGATGTCAGCTTGTTTAATAAAGAAAAACATTTTGCCAATATTTGCCTAAACGAAAAATATAAAATTATATATTAAAATAAAACAGTTGAAATTATACAAAAATCGCAATATATTACACTACCAGAGGAATCATTGGAAGTTTAAAATTAATATTTTGAACAACTGTAGCCATTAAAAGTGTAATAAAAACATTTTTACTAAATTTGGGTTTGGGTCTTTTACTTGGCTTAATACTTTCAATATCATTAATTCTTTAAATTATCTTATGTTTATAATAAGTTTACTTTATAGTTTTTTTTTATTAATTTATAGCTTTTCTTTCAAAAGTAGCAACAAAAAGTCTAAATAAAGGTAATTTTCCCTAAAAACAAAAGTAGCTAAAACAATTTAAAAAAAATGTCTTTTAAGATATTTTTCTTTTAAATAGTAGTATTCTACGTATTTATGAATATCCATGAATAAAAAAAAAAATATATATATACATATATATATATATATATATATGTATATATATATATATTTTTTTTTTTTTATTTTAGATCGAAGCTTCACGAATTACTCCCCTTTTTCGCTATAGTTTAACCCACTGTGCGGCCGTTTCTACCAAAAACTCTAAAACTGAATAAGACGTCATCATTATAATATTGATATCACCTTTTCTCGAATTAATTGCAATTTTCGACACCTTTTACCCCAATGTGTGTTCTTGAGTTATGGGGAAATAAAAAAGAGTATTAAAAGCGCCAATATCCAAAATCCAGACCTAATAGAAAAAATTCAAAGTAAGTTCGTGTTTAGCACATCAAAATCCATTAACTCCAACTATTGGTCTTTGGGGAAATATTTTTTTGTCGACCAGTGTTTTCCAGAACTTAATTTTTTAAAATATTTGTTTGGCTAATAAATAGTAAATATTTAAATCAATTTGCTATAATTTTTTTTTACAAAAAATTAAAGTAATAATATTTTCTTACCCATATATGTATCTTAAGAAATAATAAAAACTATTATTTTATTTTTCAATATTTTAATTAATTTTTTCTTCATTTTATTTTTGTATTTTCTTTCCCATTTTTCAATAATATAATTTATAATATTTCTTAATTTTTTTCTGTTTTTTATTTATTTTATACAATACAAATAACTATTTACAATTTAATTATAATTCAATTAATTTTAATAATACTTTGGTTTAATTTTTGGATTTTTTTTTTCATGTAATTTTTATGCAAAGTAATTATGAATTTAGTACAACTAATTTAAACATACATACATACATATACAAATTTAAATACATATACAAATTCTGTACTTGTATACAGGTTTAAAAATGTACATGTATATAGTTTAGGGTAAATGTACATTAGTATATAAATAGTTAATATGTATATGCATATAATATTTACATACATATACATCAATATCATGTCATCATGTATTTATTACATCCGCTAAATTTTACAAAACTTTTATTATTATTATTGTTAATAGTTTTTCAATTTTTATTTATTTATAAATTTATTACAAACAATATTTATTTGTTTATTATTTTAATAGTAAATTTTATACGTCATCGCATAAAATTATTAATTTATTTATTTATTATAATCCAGCGCAACATTTTTATTTAAATTTCATTTATTTAATTCGTATGTTTATTTAAATTTTTAATTAATATATTAATTATATTATTTTGTTTATTTGTTTTACCCTTTTTTGTTTTGTAATTATTTATATTTATATTATTATTATTTATTGTTTTATTATTTTTGTAGCCATTTTGAATGCCATTTAGTTTAATTAATTTACTATATAATAATAATTAATTTATTTATGTCATTACATTTCGTTTAGTTTTATTTAGGGCCAGAGAATGTGTGGTTAATGAATGATTTTATGATTTGTTTTTAACAACTTAATTTTTGACTTTTTTTGTCATGGTTATTTTTAATTAATTTAGACATTTAATACTTTATTATAATTATATATATATATTTTTTGTCTTCTGTGTAATTTATTAATTTATTTAAATTAGTACTAAATATTTTAAATTGTTTTTCCATGAAATACGTATGTTGGTTTGCCTTGCTTTTTTTTATGTTTAATTGTTTTAAGTTTTTATTGTTGTTTTTTTCTTTATATTAATATGTTCATTTGTTTGTTGGTTTTGTTAAGTCAATTGTAAATGATTTATAATTTTTGATTTTTTGTAAATGTATTTTAATTGAATATGTGTTAAAGTGGTTTTGAAACCTTTTTTCCAACAATAGAAAAGGTGATAAATATATTAATTAAAAAAAGAAGATTTTTATGAAAATTTATAGGTTATAGGTAGCTTAAATTTTAGAAATATTAAATCAATGAAATTTCTGGATTTGACTGTATGGTATGATCCTTCTTAAACATCTTTCCAAACAAGAATTTATAGTATATTTTGAACCATTTTATTCCAGCTGAATTCTGGCTTACAGTGGTCCCAAAACGAAATTTTTTGGAAATAATTCTGTAACTTTAGAACTGCTGGATATATTTGAATGAAATTTCTCATGGACAATTCTGAGGTGTATGCCAATTGATTTGGAGGAGGAGAGATTCTTAGCAGGTCTGGGGGACAGGGGGTGGACCTCCAAATTTGGTCACCTCGGGTATGAAATTTAAAAAAACAAAAAAAAAAAAAAAAAATCGCCAAAATTTCATTTATGATTTTATTGAAAAAAAAAATTGCATATAGGTAGTCCTTATAATTCTCTATAAAAAATACGCTTACATGTGTGGGTTATCTCTTTTACTTTCATAGATATTTGGACCAAAGTAAAATTTTTACCCTTTTTTGGACAAGGTTTTTTTAGTTTTTTTTAGCTTGTCAGGTTCAATTTGAGTCCTAAAATTTTTATAAAATATTTCCTAGATTCTGTACAAAATTCTAATAGAAAATTTTGAAAAATTTTTGATTTTTTGTGATTTTTTTCAAAAAAGGTGGTAACATTTTTTCACTTTAAAATCCATTATTTTCCTCTGGACCATACATTTTTTTTTCATGTTTCTAAAAGAATACTTAATATAAATGCATGAAAAACAAATCCGAGGGCAGTTGGGGTAACAGTTTCCCCGCTAGCCCTATCAGAATTTCGTTAATTTCAATTTTTGTTTTTTTTAGTTTTTTTGTGGTGCTCAAAAATGTCAAAGCTGAAATTAAAAAAGTAATACCTTGAAAAGTTACCTACATATGTTAGCTAAATACACAAAAAATATTTAATAAGCCACGCCTCTGATAACGACAGGTTGACCATTTTACTGAAAAAAGTCAATTTTTGAAGTAAATGTTCCCCAAAATGGAATTTTTGGGTATTTTGGAGTAAGAAAATTGTAATCCATTTATTTTTTTCTTTTAATGACAAATTTTTTTATATTGTACTAAAATTTCACAATGATAGCTTAATTAATGTAGATTTAATATAAGTTCAAATATTAAATTTTTTGAAAAATAACACTAAATGCAAAAATTTTTCGTTTTTTGATCAATTTAAGAAAAAAGTTTAGCTTGAATACTTTATTATTTATATATTATTATTTTTCAGGTAATAACATTTTCAATTATACCAAATACTTGCATAAATACTTTACACAATCGTTTAAAAAATAACTGAAACTTTACCCCCTTCGGCAAAATTTGCATAAATGTGTGCTGAAGCATTCTATATACATGAGTGCACAGCAGTTTCAATGTGTTTTTAAAATAACTTTGTGTAACTTTTGAATCGTTCAATATATTTCAATGAAATTTCCCACAGTTATTACTGAGGTAGCTTCCAAATGTTTTGGAGAAGCAAAAGTTTCCGCCAAAATGGGTTACCTCGGATATTATATAAGAAATAGTTAAAAGAGTTGACCCCTTTCGGAGGTTCTTCTCCTGCCCAGAAATTTGTAATCCTTCAAAGCATTTGGAAATTATCTCTGTAACAACTGTGTATAATTTTATTGAAATATATTTATCCGTTCAAAATACATGAATCTGTTTATGTTTCAGTCTGTTGGTATCTAATATTATCCACAAACTCTTTTTTTGTGTCTTCTATTTCAATTGGTCGATGACACAATGTTCTCCAACCAAACCTTAATGTCTGATACTACAATTTCAGCTTCTCAAATTAATCTAGTGCACAGTGAGAAAATTATATTATTTTCTGTTTCTAAATCAGTTACTTTGTTATTTTGAAAAATAAATGAAAAAAATTTTGAAAATAATTTTGAGAATATTTTTCATAATACCTATTATTTGACAAGCTCTCTTTGAATTTAAAATTTATTATTTGTTTCATAAGTTTAAATTATTTTAGAAATTTATGACATAAGAATTAATTACTTAGAATAGGAATATTAAATTTTTAGACTTAAAGAATGAGTGTAAATGCTTTAATTAATTTAAACCATATTAAGGGATCATTATTTCAGGTTAAAGATTAATTTTCTGGAACAGTCGGACACACATAATATGGCTACATATAATTTTACATAGTGTCTTAATTAGATCTTTTTTTTATCCAGACAAACATCAAAATTAACCCGAATTTATAGAAGGTGGCAAAACTTGAACAAAAATAACCATATGGCTAATTCGTTTTTGTTGTTTGTGTAATAAAAAGCTGTTTCATAAATTCGCATTAATTTTGATCTTTGTCTTGATAAAAATTTGTCTAATATAGACACTATTAAGTATTATCTTCTCTATTTCAACACAAATTTTCATTGTAATGGCTGCATGGGATTTTGAGATATTAATAAGAACGTTATGGTAACTTTTTTTTTTTTTGAAGTAAGACCACACAAAAATGTTCGGTGGTGTGAAAATTTTCTTGACTTAATAAAGTTTAAAGTAGCGTAGTTCTGGTTCTAACAAGATATTAACTTTCTCGCAAAACTGAAAAATCTCATTGGCAAACTCTCAAATCAGGGCTTCCAAATCTGTACTCCGTTTTTAGATCTCTGCTTTAATATTTTAAAACTTATAGAATAAAAACAAAATTTCAATACAAAATAAATAAAATTCGGCAGGATCTCTGTTAGCTCTATTAAATGGGCTTCAATTTTCAATTATGGAACTATGTCCTTGAAGATACCTCTTAGAAAAGCATTAAATTATTTTATACTTTAAGAAAAAAAATATATTTCAGAGAAAGAAAAATTTAGACACTTTTTCGTGCAAAAAAATAAAAAAATAAAAAAAAAAACAAAAAATAATAATTGAAAGTTTTAAATAAGAATTCGTTGATTTTTGTAGTTACTCAGAAACGATTTCGACTTAAAAACTAGACTAAGATCATGCAAAATTGAGACCAAAACTATACGTTTTTCATAGGTCCTTTCAAGAGTTTTATAAAAATATTTGAAACAGAGTAAAAAACAAACGGTTTTTGACTTTGACATTTTTTTTCTTGTTATCGAATTGTAAAAACTTAATTTTTTTTTAGCATAATTTTACAGCAGTCTATGGTGGATATTGCGTAAAAGTTACCCAACCGACTATATTAGGGTATCACTACACAGAAAAAATTATGGCTAAAATTTTTTTAAAAAAATCATTATTTGGATTTAAATTAAATTCAATAAAAAATATTAATTGGTTTTAATATTTTATTTTATTGGTTGTAAATATTTTTCAACTCAATATAAAAAACAAAAGCAATTTTCTGTATATTGACAAATTCAGTAAAAACTACAACAAAAAAATTATGTGTAAATTTTTTTGCAACAAATAAAGATTTAAATTTTATTAATAAATAAAATAAAGCATTCGATTGGGAAAGAGTTTCTTATTTAATATAGTGATATCCGTACGCCTTTCTAGCTTAAGACCAAAGTATTGGTCGCAAAGTGAAATTAAGAACACAATTGAATCCATCAGTTATCCAGTTTACATGCAAATATTTTCCGGTAAGATTTCTGCATTTGTATCTAAAGTATCTAAATAATAATTTCATTAAATAACTCTATCCAATTTTATAGGTGTCGGTCCATTGTGGAATAATTGGTGAGATTTGATGTATCTATTTAAACTATGTTTATTAAAATTATTTATTTATCTATCTTTTTTATTTAATAAAAACATTTTTTGATTCAATAAAATTACTTGTTTGGATATTTTTTAAAATTCAAACCATTTTTTTTTTAAATCCTAACAATTTAATTGTTTGAAATTTTTATAGATTTTTAAATACTATATTTTATAAATAGTATATCTATATATATAAAAATTAATGTGTGTTTGTTTGTATGTATGTATGTATGTTTGTTTGAAGTCTATAGCCGCCTAAACGGCTAAACCGATTTTGGGCGAAGCACACCGGGTATTAGCTAGTTATTTTAATAAAGAAAATTTTATTTTTTTTTTTTTTTTTCAATAAACAATTTACGAATTAGAGTTTTTGTTTTTACGTATTTCGTTATAGGTCCTCTTTCAGTAAAAAAAATTATTGACTTTATGAATTTTATTATTGAATTTGAAATTTAGTTTTTTATGTGTAGTCACTTTATTAGCTACGTGACTAGTCACTTTAATATCGGCTTGACCTAGGTGGAAGTCTATTGCCACCTCAACGACTACATGGTATCACATTTTTGCACACACAATCACCTCCACGACTACCGAAAGGTCAATAGAGTGACAATAGGCACTTCCACGACTACTAGGTGGCCCTTTATTTACATACATAATCTTCTCAACGGCTACAAAGTGTAACTCTTATGCGCACACAATCACTTTACTGGCCAATTAAAAATTTTTGACATCTTCTTTTCGTCTTCTTTCCGCTTAACATAGAGTCAGTAAATATGCTTATTGGTGACTAGGGTTTGGGGTTTTTCATGATATTTTATTTTCCGGGAAATGGGAATGAAAAATTTGATTTGCCAAAAGTTTGTTTAAACTTAAATTATAAGAAAAAAACAATGATTTCTTATAAAGAATATTATTTTTTCTATTCAATATTATAACACAACATTACAAATCAAAATTATGATTAATGAACAGAAAATAAAAATTCATACAAATAAAATAAGATCCTAGTAAACAAAGGTTCCATAGGCTTAGTTTTATAATTTACTTTTTAAAATCAAATTAAATTTATTATCTCAGTCATTTCTTCAAAGCATTCATAGACTTAAATTCTTTGACTTCACAAGAGTTAATTCTAATTCAACTTTAAAAAATATTTTGAATTATTGAAATTTAAGAAAACATTTTTTAGTTAATTTTGTAAAATATTAGCTTTGTTCCCGTATCTCTATTTTACTGAAAAGCGTTTCCGTACACCAAAACTGGGTAATCAGAGATTTTGAGAGAATAATGTTCTTCTTCTTGGACAAAACAACGTAAACTATTTCTTCGTGTAGATTTAGTAAATTGTCAAATAAACAAAAAACGGGATATAAATATATAAAAGAATTCGGGGACGGGACTTATATTACACCCGTGGCCAGTTGTGGACCAATACTTTTATTAAGTGTAAAATAAAATATACGGATAATATTACGTTGATGCTAACATTTATATGATTTTATATGCTCTTTTGTGAATTTTCCGAAGTGGACCTTCGGAAATAAAATAAATTTTGGCAATGTTGTTTCTACTTATATAAAACATAATTGTGTCGAATGTTAGCTTGATACTATCATTCGTATGAGATTTATGTACGTTAAAGTGATTTTCGGAAGAGGGAAATTATATGGGAGCTATGGTCAATTATGGAATGATCTTGATGAAATTCGGAACAAAGATTAAAATTTACACAAAACTTATCTGTACCAAGTTTCATTGAAATATTGCTATATTTAAGGCATTTATGATCGTTAAACCCCTATTCCGTGAGTACATTTGTATGGGGGCTAGGTGAAATAATGGACCCATCATAACCGATTTCAATAGGCTTCGTCCTTGTGTTGAAATTTCATCAAGATATCTTTAAAATTGCGACCTGTACTTTGTTCACAAGGTTTACATGGACAGACAGACAGCCAGTCAGCCGACCAGACGAACGGACGGACGGACGGACATTGTAAAATTGACTCGGAAAGTGATCCTGAGTCGAACGGTATATTTTAAGGTCGGTCCGATAATTTTTCTGTACGCTACAAACATCAGCACAAACGCATTATACCCCAACCACCTATGGAGGTGTAGGATATTTTGCTTTTGTTACTAACAAAAAAGTTTCAATTAGAAACGAAAAAAAAAAAAAAACAATATTGGTTCAAAAACGACTATATGATACCCTACACCATTGTAACTGACCATAAAAAAATTCGGGAAGGGGACTTATATTAGACCTGTGTCCAATTGTAGGACAACACTTTTACTAAATGTAAAGTAAAATATACAAATACAGAACAATGCGTTGATACCAACATCTATATGATTTTATGCCCTTTAGGGCGATTCCCGGAAGTGGGTTTATATGGGAGCTATGGACCGACTCTCATAATATTTGGCAATGTTGTTTCTACTTACATAAAACGTATTTGTGTCGAATATTAACTTGATACTCTCATTCCTATTGGATTTATGCACGTTAATGTAATTTCCGGAAGAGAGGTTTATATGGGAGCTATGGTTAATTATGGACCGATCTTAATGAAATTTGGCACGAAGATTAACACTTATACAGAACTTCTTTGTACCGAATCATTAAAATATTACCATATGTAAGGCATTTATGTCCACTAAACCCTTATTTCGGAAGGACATTTGTATGACGGCTAGGTGAAATAATGAACCGATCATAACCAATTTCAATAGGCTTTGTCCTTGTTCCAAAGTAACTATTCGTACCAAATTTCATCAAGATATCCTGTACTTTGTTCACAAGGTTTACATGGACAGCCAGCCAGACAGACGGACGGACATCGTTAAATCGACTCAGAAAGTGATGCTGAGTCGAACGGTATACTTTAAGTTGGAGGTCCGATAATTTTTTTCTTTGCGTCACAAACATCAGCACAAACACATTTTACCCCAACCACACCACCATAGGTGGTATAAAAATTAAGAACTATGCTAAAAAATAAAATAACATTTACATATGAATTTTCAAAGTAGTTTGATATTTTCTTTCTGGGTAAACTCTTTGTTTTTTTTGTGTTCCCGTACTTTTATAAATTTTTTAGAGAAATATCAGCATTTTCTCATTTTCCCCAAAAAGTACGTGAACAAACCTATTAAAAAACAGAAAATAATGAATTGAATGAAAGAAAAAATATACCTAAAGTTAAAATAGATAATTTCACCGTATTTAAAAAAAAAAAATATTAATTTTATTTTAAAAGTTATTGGGCAAGATCGCAAAAATTAATGGCCAAAAATAAAAAAAAAAAAATGTAATTTGTTTAGTCAAATAAATTTTTTAGTCAAATTCAAAAATGTAAAATATTTAAAATCGGTGCATATTTTTTCTCTCTCGATGTGATCAACTCTGACTCACTGTAGCATCATTCGCGCTTTACCTATACCCTCCATTTTGAAATCTTAACTCTTTTTTCTTATCTGAAATATTTATACATTTTATAAAATTTTATTATTATAAAAATTTAAAAAATCACCCTTCTTCTTATTGTGAATAGTATCTTCTTCATTTGGAACAAAATTAAAAATAGAAATGATATGCAGTCTCTACAAATGTTTGGAAATCAATGATATGTAACAAATCAAATTGATATTTATAAGTTTTTTGTGTAAAAAGATATGACACGTAAAATGATATTTATTTCTGTAAAATTAGTGTAAGATACTTTTTTAGAAAAAGTATTATTATATTTAGAAATTTGATTTATGAACTATTTATTTTGGCACATATTTAATTAAATTATTTATTTGTATTTCTGTTTATAGAAATATTTGTATTTTGTTTTATTAGTTTTTGTATATATTTCACATTTTACAATTTATTTATTTTTTTTGCATTTATTTTCTTGAGTAGAAGCTTTGAGCAATAATATTTTTTTAATACTTTTTATTGTAGAATGTCTTTTTTCTTTTTCTTGCAAATTTTTCTTTTTTTTCTTTTGTTTTGGGTAATTATTTTTGTAGACTTTGTTTCTTAAACTTCTTTTTTGATAAATGCATTTAATTTCTATACTATTTATAATAATATTTTTACTATATTTATATTATTTTCAAAATATTTTTGTTTGAGCTTTGATTTTTATTATTTCTTTTTATATTCCTTTTTTATTTAGCTTTTTATTGTTTAGTTGTTGTTCTTATATAAAGAAAATATTCTAATAATTTTATTTTATTTTTTTATTGTTTTCATTTATTTATATTTATTTAACATATTTATAGTTATTTTTCGTTTATTTTATTTTTGATATTATAGAATTTATATTTTCATTTAATACCTTTTTTTTTATTTGTATGTCTGTGTTATGGCAGTTGACTCTACTTGTGTTTGTGTGCAAATTATTTACATTGAATTTATTGTTTGTTAAAAAGAATGTAACAAAATATTTTTGCATATTTTTAGTTGTATTTAAGGTGGAATGGGATATTTTGTTTCTTTGAAATGATTTTTATAGAAAAAAAAGGATATTTACAAATTTATAGGTTTCATTTAAATTTGCTTAAATTATATAAATGTTTAATATTAATTTTTTGTTTATGTATATAAAGATTTTTAAAGCTGTTGATTCATTGAATTATAAGTGAGTTTTCCATTTGTATAGAATATAACAAAAAATAATATCTTTTTTAAATGATTTTTATTTGATTTCCGATTTAAGTTAATAAAAAAAATATACATAGGAAAGCTTTGTGTGAAGATAGAATTCTTTTTTTTTTAATAAATTTAAGGTAATGAAAAAAAAAAAATTGTATATAATAGCAGGCATTATTTGAATTTTATTATTTTTTAAATGACACAATTTTTTTTTTACTTAGAAAAATATTTATAGTTTTTTGTTAGATGAAAAATTTTAAAAATTAATGAAAAAAAAAGTTTATTAAATTATACACTTTTTTAGTTTAACTAAAAATTGGAAAATCTTAAAGAAATTTTTCTAAATTAGATAATAACAGAATGAAGCAATGAAAATAAACAAATAAAATAAAAAATTAAGAATTAAATAGTATTCACCGTTTTTCTGTACAAAAACAAATTTTGAATAAAAAATCATTTTAATTTTCTAAAGATGAAATTATATAATGATAACAATCAAAATAATAAAAACACCATGTGTCATTTTCGCACATGAAAAAAGTTAATATATTGATGAAACTGGAGACTATACGTAGTAAAACTGCCTACTCAGTTTTTCTCCAGGACATGAAATTTCTTCTTAAAAGGACTTCTAAATTTCGAATAATACGCATTTTTTTTTAATTATAAAATATTTGTGCATAAATCCAATATAAGTATCAAATGAAATCAAACCCTGTCAAATCAAAATAGTTATTATTTAAATGTTACAGTGCAAAAACTTAAGAAAATATCCTTTAGAAAATGTTCCTTTTTACTATTTATTTTCAATTCATTCATTCTCACAAATCAAAAAAGCATTTCATAGATAAAACTAAAGATCATCCATGGTAAAACACTGTGCCGACTTTTTCTCTAGAATGTCAATTTTCCTCTCAGAAGGACTTTCAATAATGCACAATTTTTCAGGATAATCTAAAATATTCATAATAAAATGAAAGCTACGAATCCCTGCTATTATATTTTTTTAATGTTACAGTACCTAAGGTTAAGAAAATATCTTTTTGAAAATTTAAATAATTTTTTCTCAACATTTTGTGCTGCAACATTTAAATAAACACCTTTGTTATATTGCAGGGATTCTTAGTTTTCATTTAACATCCATTTTGGGCTGATATACTTTTGATAAATATTTTATATTTTATTTAAAAATTGAGTAATTTTCCATACTTTGAAATTCTATTGAGGGTGCTCTAGTTTGTCGGCAAGACGAACGGACAGATGGACAGACGGACATACGTTGTTAAATCGACTCAGAAATTGATTCTGTATTAAACAGTAAAGGTGGATCGTCCGATAGTTTTTAAGTGTTATTTTAGAAAATTTCAATGGAATTTGTTGTTGTTCCAAATTAATTATTCATACCAGCATAATATCTCTAAATTGAAACATTTAATTTTTTCACAAGATTTGCATGAACAGACAGCCGGACAGACGTAGTTAAATCGTTTAATGATAAACATCAGGACAAATTCTTCATACCCCAAAAATATAGAAGATAAGGGGGATCATACGTCATAGAGGCATACCTACCATTGCCAATTATTTTGAAAAAAACTATTTTTTTTGGAGTATTAAGCATTTTTTTTTTTTTTTTTGATTATCTCTTATTCATCAAGATTTTATATTTTTATTTTCTCTAAGGATTCTCGTGATCACCATGTAATCTATATACCCACCACCCACAATTTTTAAAACTTTCAATTTATATGGGATGTGGGTGGTTTCCAAGTTATATTAATCCTCAAACTATCTGTACAAAATTTCGTTGTTGTAAATGCTATTGTTTACAAGATATCAGCAAAAGGTAATGAACTGAGTAATTCCATTTTAAATTTAAAAAATTTTAAACCTTGATTACCGATTTGGATAAAATTCGGTGCATATGTAGGGGAGGATTAATTATTATGTAAAATGAATTTTGTTAATTTTTTTTTTTTGAAAACTGTGGCAACTCCATAGCTTTAAGTGTGATAAATAGATTTTTTTAAATGGCCAAAACTTTTGCGTTTAAAAGATATCAAAATTATTTTTTTTACAATAAATTTGTCAAAGCTGGTATTTTAAGATGTCATATAAAAATTTAATATAATTTTTTTATTTTTTTATTTTTAAAAACGTTTATCTTAAAAAGTCCATCTTCAATTTATTTTATAATTTTTTTGTAAGAAGCTCTATCGGTATACTTACTGTAGACAAAATTTCAGAGAAGTTAAATTTTTTAAATTTAAAATGGAATTACCCAACTGAAATTACAACGGACACCCTATGTTTCTGGTATTAGTACAATAACTTGTCTATTAATCGATTTTCAATACCAAATATGAGGTAAGCTTTCATCCTGCTTTCAACAGACAGGCGGATGGACATAGCTAGATCTGCACAGAACTTTACCAGGATTCTGAAAATATATACTTTATGAAATATATACTAATGATAAATTCAATATAACTCTCACTTTTTTTGATGGTGGATAATAAAAATAAGTGAGAATGATATATTGGCAGAATCAATATAAGTACCTAAAATCTTCAACAACTATCTGTGTAAAATTTAGCTGTCGTGCATTGGTTAAAGAGATATCAGCAGAAATTACAACAGGCACACTAATATGTGGCCAATAATTCATTTGTTTATTAATTGCTTTTGCTCATTTCTTAATACAAAATAAACCTTATATGAGGAAAATCAAAAAATTTGAAAGTTTTAGGTAAAAATATTTTCAACATTTTTTTCTTTTGACACTAATGTTGATTTGTGGTTTGATTAACAATATTTTGACGTCATATAAATTTAAGTATTAAGCTAATAAAATGCTTTCATTTGACATCAATATTAATATTATTTATACTTCGCGATAGTTGTCAGCAAGCGAAATAAGTTTGGAGATGAATGCCGCTGTAGCCGATATAAATGACGTTTCTTAAATTTTCTTTATAATATCAATTTTAATCATTAAAATGATTCTTTACAGATATTTTTCGATGATATAAAGTAATCTTACAATGAAAAAATTCAGAAAAGAGTTTTGAAATTTGGTGAACATTTATTAATGCCACTTTGACTCGGACATGTCATTTGTTAATGAATCTAGTTTAAGCCTTATTTTGGACAATTTCTATAAAAGCGGAATTTGTGAGTAGCGAAATATCTAAACTAATTATATGAAAGTTTGTGAAGATGCTATCACATGTCTGGCTTCCTGACATCAATGAAATGTACATAAAACTGTAGGTAATCACTTCGTCTATCAAATTTTGCTCCTTAAACTTACATTCACTAAATGGCGCAAATTTATTATCAAAAAACTGCAAAATTTCAAAAATTGTAAAGGTTTGATTTCATTTATCACCGCATAACTGTATAAATGATGAAACCAATTGTAAACAGAATATTTTTAATACAGCACATGAATTTCCAAAGACTTGCCTTTTGTCTGGCTAATGGTTTAAATAAAAAAGTTGCAAATTTTCAGTGCAAAATTAAAATGAATACAAAAATCCTCGAATGTTTCAACTGATTTTTTTAATATTTTTTAGATTTAAATGCCTGTATTTCCGTGAGATTTTACGCGAATGATTTTAAATTTAGGTTTTCTTAGTTATTTTGTAAGATCTACAAAAAGCCATCAACACTTTTTCTAATTCTAAAACAAATTTTGGCAATGCAAAAGTAGGTTTCAAACAATTTCGAAATTTTTTGATTTTTCTCATATAACAAAAATATTTGGGCCGAAATTCGTCTCCATGGGCGTTCCTATGACAAACGATCGGAAATTACTAGATCGATTCAGAATCTTAACAGGACCCAGAAAAGATATAATTTATGGGATCTATAAGAAATATAAAATTCATCCTAGTATGAGATTATTTAATCCTTTTGCAATAATTTCAATACAACAAGGTATTATGGCGGACCACCAAAGATAATTTTTTAATAACATGACTATTTGTTACTGATTTAATAGGAGTAAAAATTCTACTGCTTCTAGAGTTTTATTATTTTTGTCAGTTAGAATTGGTACCAATATCAGTGCTTTATATAAAAACACTTTACAATACAACTAATCACTATATACAATATCATTTCAAAAACTTAAAAGGATTAAAAAAAAAACCATAAAAAAAATAAACTATTAACACAATACTGCTGTTTATATTTTAATACTAGTAAATTAAATAATTTTTTTCTTAACATCTTTCAGCTTAATTATAATAATTTTATTGTATTAAATATATTCTTAAATTAATTTATATTATTTTTAAACGAGGTAACCATTCATTCAATATCTTTATTTTTAAATAACTAAACAGGAATAAACACGAAACTAAAAACAAAAATTTATTTTTAAATTTCTTAAAGAAATACACATTTTCTTAAATAGCATTAAGTACTCATTAGTAGTAAATATTTAAACTTAGTTATATTTATAATATTTATATTTATAACTATACTTTAATACTTATTTAAATTTAACCAAATATATCTATTATAACTTTTTTGTGGTTGGCTTAAAGGTCCTCTTTTTAACTAAACAATTAAACGTTGAAAGTTTCTTTTATCTTTATTTGTTTGGTATTTATATCTGTAAATTTATAGTCAACTATTTATTTATTTATTTTATTCATTTATTATTTAAGTATTTAATGTATTCTGTTGTCCATTCATTATCATTTGTTCAATTAATTTATCATATTCCTAATTTTGTATTTTATATTTATTGTTTATTTTTAGTATTATTTAGTTTTATTTTTGTGTTTGTGTATATTTTGAGCCTGTTTTTTTCAGTAATTATGATTAATTACATTTTAATTGAGCTATAATCCGTTTATGTCAAATTTTAATAGTTTTAGTAGTTGTCTGTCATTAATACGATTATGTTGATTATACTGCTGATGACTGCTGTAATCGTTGAGTGTTCGTGTTGAAGCCAATAATAATATTGACATCATTAATAATGTTATTAATATTTTAATTGATGGTGGTTTTATCGTTCTATTCCCTGTACTGTTATTATTGTTATAAAGATTGGCATCTGAGCCACGCTCTTTGTATAAGCGTCCATTTTGATTGCGAGCACTGTCTTCGTGACGATTTTCTTTGAGAACAATTTCATTTTTCTGATGGGAAAAAGGGGTTTAAAATTATATAAATTATGAGTAAATTATGACATTCGATTAAAATGTTTAACAAAATGAATTAATTAATTAAATCAATTACTGTAGTGTTCAAAAATATAATTCGTTATTTAAATTTGTGAAGAATTTTCATATGGAAATATTTTATATATTTGCGTATTATCGTAGTTACAAAGATTTACTATTAAAATATAAATAAATTTTACTTACCGTTACTTCATTCATGTCCTCTTCTCGTAAGATTTTTTTACCCGGTCTTTCCATTTCTACAATAACACATAAAGAAAAAAAAATGTTTTTTAAATTTTTAGATCTGGCTATAGAATTTAAAATAGAGCAAATTGCAGAATAAGCTAGACTACAGACGGAACTATAGAAGAGACCGTTCTGTATAATTATTTGAATTTTTGTATTTATTCTAAATTATGGCTAAGATTAGTGATGAGAATAAAGTCTAGTTTAGAGACCAGATATAAACCTTGACTGTAGGCTATAGAAAGGAATGAAGAATGTACTATTTACCAAAGTATAAAATGGACCATAAATAAGTTCATAGATCTGACCAAAAACGTGACAAGGGATAATACTATGGACTTGAGTATAAAATTGACTGCAGACTAAATTATTGACTTGAGTATGGACTAGACTATAGAATATACCATATACTTGACTATAGATTTGGATGCAGATTAAACTGTAGGCCATAAACAAGACTACACTACAGAGCAGTTTATAGACTGAAATATAAGTACTTAGACTAAAGTTTTGACTATAGGCCAGGCTATGATTATACAATACTATAAACTTGATAATAGATAAGACTAGACTATAGAGTAGGCTGTAGACCAGACTATAGTTTCGACTATCGACTGGTTTAAAAAATGGATTACAGTTTAGACTGTAGACTAGATTATAGCTAGAATACTGACTAGACTTTAAACTGGGTTATAGTTTGGACTAAATAAACTAGATAATAAAATAAAATAGACCAGACTATATATATAGACTATATAGACAAAAGGCTGGACTATAGATAATACTATAGATAAGACTATGGTTTATACTATAGGCCGAACTATAATCTAGGCTATAGACTAGACTATAGACTGGATTATATTTTTTACTATATACTAGACTGTAGAGTAGACTATTGATTATACTTAAGTTAGACTATGGATTGGACCATTGATTAAATTATAGACTAGGCTAGACTATTGATTGGACTTTAAACTACACTATAAACTGAACTATAGAATAGACTGTCAACTGGATTACAGATTAAACTTTGGACTAGACTATTGACTTACTATAAACTGAAATATACTGGACTATAGTTTAGACTACAGACTTGACTAAATTACAGTTTAAACTAGACCATAGAGTAAACTATAAACTGTACTATAGTTTATATTGTAGAACAGATTGGATAATTGTTTAGAATATAGACTGTACTACGGTGGATCTATGAATAAGCCTCGATCAGTTTTCAATATCAATTGATGACTAGATTTAAATAAAACCGTAGCTTGATTTCAGTTTTTAACTTACCATATAAACGTATTGTTCCCTCTGTATCTCCAATACTATTTTTCGATATACATTTGTATCCACCAAAATCACTAGTCTGTAATCTTTTTATATGCAGTACCATTTCTACTGCATACATATTAATTTCTTTTTCCGTTAAAACATAACGATCACCAGCGATGATCATTTCACCTTAAATTAAAAAGAAAAAAAAAAAAAAAAAATAGTAATAATAATTAAAAATTAAAAAAAAAAAACTTTTATAATTAAAATATTGTGATTAATACAGTTTAATAAAAATAATTCCATTTTATTAATTTTAGAACTCTTTTTGTTGAAATAGTTTATTGGTTTTCATTTAAGTTTATCATGAAAACAAAAATATCTTTAAATGAAAATATTGGTAAAAATTTGTTAACTCATCCTACATAACTGATGCAATATCCTGCCAAAAAATTATATGTCACGTTTATAATAAATGTCATATGCACTCAGTTTTGTCAGCACCTTGACAAAAAAAATAAAAAGGACGATAATGCCAATAAAGATGATATAGCTGATAAAATAATTTTCTACTGTGAGTTTTTTGTTCAACTTCATCTTCAGTACAAAATAAAAATAGTATATTTGTATTATAGAAATGAGTAAAATAAAAAATAAAAGGAATTTGAAAATAAAAAACTTAAAACGTTTAAAACCACTAAGCACGAAGTTAATAAAGACAAATTGTATTGAAATGAAAAATTGTTTTCCTTACACTCACTAAGTGAAAAATTGACATAATGAAAAAAAAAAAAAAAAATAATAAAATACTAAAGGAATTCCCATACAAATGAATGATGGCAAATCTATACAAAACCACTTACTACAACCGAATGTGGTTAAAAACAAAAGAAAAACCAAAAGCAGCTATAGCTGTGTAGAAGAGAGAGAGAGAGAGAGAAAACTTACCATTTTCTCTTTGCCAATAATTGATGGCTTTTGGTGATGCTTCCACATTGCAAATTAAAGTGACATCTGTCAAGACGGGAGCACCCACCAATTGATTTGGAACTTGTACCAAAGGATGAACTAGAAAGAGAAGAAGAATAAAGAAATAAAAAAAAATCCATTATTAAATAAATTTGTGGTATTTTGTTTATTTTCCATTAAATTTATTTTTTTATTTTTGTAGCTTGTAAGAATATAATGAAATTTGTTGAGTATTTTGTAACGTACTAATGTCCGTCCCACAAGATAACCTTTTGTCTCTAAGTTGTGTATATTTAAGTTTTTAACCCTTAACAGAAGCCAGTTTAAAAAAATATCCTTTTTTATGCTCTAACATATTGATTTATTTTTTGTTTTTTTTTTTTAACTTTTTTTTTCCTTTTGTGTTTTTTTAAGCCACAGCTGTTGGTTGCAAAATCTTGTATTAGAAAAATTGAAAAAAAGACCTCTAAAACCAACCATTTGGTGTGTGAAACAAACATTAAAAAAATGGTAAAAAAGAACAAATCCTTTCTTTCAAAACTGATACGATTTTAATTGAAAATGAATTAGTTTGTTGCTGGCAAGTACACAAATACAGATAGTCAGCCAGTCAGCTTGCAAAAGTGACTTTCCTAGTCAAAATTCTCTACTGTTGCTTCTTTAAGTAGAAAGGTCAAGAGAGATTTTTTTGGTTAAAAAGTTAGACATTTACAGAGAAGATGTGTTCATTAAAGCTAGACGTCTGCTGTTTTTTTAAGTTTAAACGTCAAGCAGAGATTTAAGGATTTTAAACCTGGTAAAAAATTTGATGTTTAAGATGATTAAAAATTCTTTAAAGGATAAAGTATGAGCCACATATCTTGTCCCAATGATTAGTAACATTTCTTAAATAATTCTTCAGAGAATAGAGTTCCATAAAAATCTTCACCCACTGGAAATGTCATATGAACAAGTTTTGCAAAGAACCTATAAAAACTCCAAATTTTGTTTAGACTAGACTACAGACTAGACTATAGACTAGACAATAGACTAGACAGTAGACCAGACTAGAGTATAGACTAGACTATAGACTAGAGTATAGACTAGACTATAGACTAGAGTATAAACTAGACTATAGACTAGACTAGAGTATAGACTAGAGTATAAACTAGACTATAGACTAGACTAGAGTATAGTCTAGAGTATGGACTAGACTATAGACTAGACTAGATTATAGACTAGACTATAGACTAGACTATAGACTAGACTATAGACTAGACTATAGACTAGATTATAGACTAGACTATAGACTAGACTATAGACTAGACTATAGACTAGACTATAGACTAGACTATAGACTAGACTATAGACTAGACTATAGACTAGACTATAGACTAGACTATAGACTAGACTATAGACTAGACTATAGACTAGACTATAGACTAGACTATAGACTAGACTATAGACTAGACTATAGACTAGACTATAGACTAGACTATAGACTAGACTATAGACTAGACTATAGACTAGACTATAGACTAGACTATAGACTAGACTATAGACTAGACTATAGACTAGACTATAGACTAGACTATAGACTAGACTATAGACTAGACTATAGACTAGACTATAGACTAGACTATAGACTAGACTATAGACTAGACTATAGACTAGACTATAGACTAGACTATAGACTAGACTATAGACTAGACTATAGACTAGACTATAGACTAGACTATAGACTAGACTATAGACTAGACTATAGACTAGACTATAGACTAGACTATAGACTAGACTATAGACTAGACTATAGACTAGACTATAGACTAGACTATAGACTAGACTATAGACTAGACTATAGACTTGAATGGGGTAGTAGAGTTACCAATACAAGGGGAAGAATCCTACTCGAAACACTCGGTGGATGTGATCTAACTCTAGCTAATGATGGAGATAAACCTACATTTATGGCTAGGGGACTATGTTCAGTGGTGGACCTTACCTTCGTAAGTACTTCACTGGCAAGATCAATAGAATGGTCAGTTAGTGACCAGTACACTCACAGCGATCACCAGGCTATAATATTCTCAATTGGAAATATCATTGGGAAGAATCAAACGTCAAGCAGGAAAATGTATAAATATGTTGGCTTGGGCTCCAAGAATCTTGACAAAGAAGCCTTTATACAGGAGTTTTCTCGTGATTTATTGCTTTTTGGAACAGCATCAAATAAAGCCAACCAAGTAATCGAAGTGTTTACCCAATGTTTAAAGGAAGGATTCTTTCCAGATCCATGGAAGAGACAAACGTTGGTGTTGATACCAAAACCCAACAAACCTCCTGGTGACCGGTCATCCTATAGACCAATATATCTATTGGATACTATGGGAAAAATACTGGAGAAAGTAATTTATAATCGATTGCTACCAATAATCGAAAGGAATTATGGATTTCGTATGGATTTCGTAAAGCAAAATCGATCATTGATGCAATCCATATGGTAATGGATATAACACAAACGGCAATAGAGGGCAAGGGAGCAAGAAAACAGTACTGTGCAGTAATCACACTAGACGTTAAGAATGCATTTAACTGGGCTAATTGGGGCCAGATAATTCAAACGCTTCTTAGACTCGAAGTCCCAACCTATTTAACAAGGATAATAAGCAGTTACTTTGCCAACAGAAAACTGTACTACTCCACGGACGATGGAACCAAAACGTATAACATCTCGGCAGCCGTACCACAAGGGTCGGTATTGGGGCCCCTGTTGTGGAATATCATGTACAACGGTGTGCTTATGATAGATATTCCAAAAGAGGCTACAATAATTGGTTTTGCGGATGATATAGCTGTGACAGTAACGGCCAGGCATATCGACGAAATAGAGCTAATAGCTAATGAAGTAAGCTACACCAATGCAACTTGGATGAAAAATGCCAGACTTCAGTTAGCAGAACATAAGACGGAAGTAGTCCTCATCACAAGCCGCAGGGTACAAGAGAATATTAAGATAAAAGTTGGAAGTTACGAGGTGATGTCGAAACCAATCCTTAAGTACTTAGGAGTAATGTTAGATGCAAGACTAAACTTTAAAGCACATTTTGACAGTATCTTCAAGAAAGCATCAAATGTACGTATTGCAATAGAGAGAATGATGCTAAATGTTGGAGGACCCAGGCAAGATAAGACTGGTAACGACTGTGGTAAGCTCTTTGTTTCTCTATGCCGCTCATATTTGGTCGGAAGCCCTTAAGCTGAAATCTGCTGCGAGGAAAGTCCTCTCAGTATATAGGCTATGTGCCCTGCGGGTGTCCAGTGCATTTCGAACGGTCTCTGATGAGGCAGCGTTTGTTATAGCAGGAATTATTCCTATAGATATCCTAGCCGATGAAGCAAAACGCCTCTAAGATCGTAAGAGAGGAGGGGAGCAAAATACTGAAGCAATACGTAAACTAGAGAGAGATACATCAATAAGACTATGACAGACCAGATGGGAGGGAACTCAGAAAGGAAGGTGGACGTATAAACTCATACCAAACATCGAAGTATGGATATACAGAAAACACGGAGAGGTTAATTATTATACAACACAATTCATATATGGACATGGAAGTTTTAGAAGCTATTTACATAGGTTCGGACTTGACCAATCTTTAATTTGTCCCCGGTGCCCAAACGTGATAGAAGATCTTGAACACGTTATGTTTTATTGCCCACGGTTTAATGAGCTACGGATAAGAACAGAAGAAAGCATCGGACATCATCTGAGCGTAGAGAATGTATTCGATACTATACTAAGTAAAGCAGATCACTGGGAAGCTGTATGCAGTATGTTGAAATGTGTCCATATGGAATTAAGAAAGGAAGAGGAGGAAAGAAAACTTTCGCAAATAAATATGTTGGTGGCTAACTAAGCATATCCTGCCCTGCGCATGGATGACGAAGGAGGTGGTTTTAGTCGGTAAGAATCCGACACAACCCGTCGCCCGGTTATGGCAGCGGGTATCATATGATAGATCTCCACCTGCCTCATAAAAAAAAATAGACTATAGACTAGACTATAGACTAGACTATAGACTAGACTATAGACTAGACTATAGACTAGACTATAGACTAGACTATAGACCAGACTATAGACTAGACTAGACTATAGACTAGACTATAAACTAGACTAAACACTAGACTATAGACTAGCCTATAGACTTTACTATAGAGTAAACTATAAGCTCGACTATATATATACTATATACTAGACTATAAACTAGACTAGGCTATAAACTAGGCTAGATTGTAAATTAGACTATAGACTAGACTATATACTAGACTATAAACTTGTCTTTGGACTATCCTATAGAATACTGACTAAACTATAGGATGGGCTATTGATTAGACTCAAAACAAGACTATAGACTAGATTATAGAATAAAGTATAGATTACTATGGACAAGACTATAGACTAGGTTATGGAATATATATAGACTAGACTATAGACAAGACTATAGACTAGACTATAGACTAGACTATAGACTAGACTATAAACTAGACTATAGACTAGACTATAGACTAGACTATAAACTAGACTAAACACTAGACTATAGACTAGCCTATAGACTTGACTATAGAGTAAACTATAAGCTCGACTATATATATACTATATACTAGACTATAAACTAGACTAGGCTATAAACTAGGCTAGATTGTAAATTAGACTATAGACTAGACTATTTACTAGACTATGAACTTGTCTTTGGACTATCCTATAGAATACTGACTAAACTATAGGATGGGCTATTGATTAGACTCAAAACAAGACTATAGACTAGATTATAGAATAAAGTACAGATTACTATGGACAAGACTATAGACTAGGTTATGGAATAAAGTATAGATTATACTTCATACAAACTAGACTATAAATTATAGTATAGAATAGGCTATGTATTGTACTGTAAACTAATCCATAATTTAGACTATAGACTGAAATATATACCAAACTAAAGACTATTCTGCCTGCATCATTGTAGAATGTTTTTTTAAATATTTTTTCACTTAAAAAATTAGCAAATTGATTTACTCCTTACTATTAGTATTTCCCACATATTTTACATTGATGTTCAGTTGGCTATTTTATTTATATATCAAAGTTTAACTATATTTTGTTGTATAAAAGTTTTTCTAGTTTTTAACAAATTTTTACTTATTTTTCTCTCTTTTTTGCCAACAAATGACCATGTCTTCGGGATATGCAACATATTGGCAATTGTTTGGTAGTTTCTGATTTTTTTCTTTCTCTTGTGTTCTTGTTTCACTTTTTTTATAAAAGCAACAAACCATTCATTATTCTTGTTTGTTAGTTAGATTGTTGCTGTTGGTTATTGCTTTGTTATTATTTGGTAAACCGAACTAAAATGTTGACTTTTTCTATAACAATATAGTTTACTAGATAGAGGATACAAACATATTGTATAAACTATATACATATATCATATGTGAACATAAATAAACACATACATATATATACGAGAAGCATTTAGAATACAGATCATTGAAAGAGTAAAACTGTGAACAAAATATGTGTGATATGTGAGATTTATCTTTTTAAATTTTAAAAAACCAACATTTATATAAAAAACTTTAACTCAAAATAATAAAATTTTGTTTTGCATCTGAGTGGTAGGTTAGGTTTCTGACAATGGAACTTCATATCTATGTAATAATCTATGGGTAAAACATTCAACAAACAGAAATTATTTGTAAATTTTAACTGAAATTTTGTATAATAACTTTTAGGCACTTTTTATATTACACAGAAAAAAATATTTCAAATTACTTTTTAATCAAATTATTAACTAACTTTATATTGGAATTTAATTATATTATTTATTAATGTAATTAATTTTCTACTTGGTTTACAATTTTTTAAATAAATTGACAGCTGTTAATAAAATATAAAGAAAAATTAAAGATTTGTTATACCAATATGGAAATAAAATAAATTTAAGAAAATTTCTAAAAATTTTCAGCTCATTATATCTATTTAAGAAAAATCTGAAATAATAAAATCAATTACTCTAGTTATAAATTTTATCATTTTGATTATTGGAGTCCATTTTTACTTTTTTCTGTGTAAGTTCTAATTGTTGAATAAATTCTTTTAATAATCTTTTTTATTGTCTTGCCCATAGACTTTCCTTTCTATGCTCCCTCTAGTAGTTGCTCTTCAAGTACCAATATGTAATCGTTTGTAGCATATTTGTTGTACAACTTTTTTTTATATCTTTTTATAAAAACTTTGTGTTTGTCTATATGTGTGCTATGACAACAACATCGATACTAAAAAAAGAACAACAATGATGATAGTTCAAATGTTGGTCAATTTATTGAATTTTTTCTTAACATAGAAAAATTTGTACATGTGATTTTTTGTTTGCCTTCAAATCTGATCATCTATAAAGTTATTTTTGTAGACTGGTACAGAATAAAAGGCAAAGAAATTATTTGTGTTTTCTACCAAGGCAATACATAATAAAAATTATAATTTTAAAATTTTTTACTTGTTTTAAAATATAGGTTTGTGGACATCTGATTAATTTCTATTTTAACATTATTGCATTTACTTATAAAATATAAATAAATATTTTATTTACTTATTTATATTTTAAATTTCCTTCGAAGCTAAAAACATTGACTACACGTTGTACAGTATCTCATTCAAAAAATGAAGTGGAAATAAATCTGGAATTTCCGAACGGCTGATCCGATTTCAATGAAATTTCACACAGAGATAGTAAAAGTAGCTTAAGTTTTGAGCATGGATTATATAGACCTATCGGGGGCGGGTCCACAGGGTTCCAAAGTTGGACACCTCGGGTATGAACATTTTCAAAACAATCATGTTTCGTTATATCTGAATAGATTTCAAAGATTTTTACATGAAAATATTCTACTAGGAGAGATCTACAAAAAACTTTTCCGTGTGCATATCTCATCTCTTTTGGTTTGCGAGACATTTGGCTTCAAAAATAAAAATTTTTACATTTTGACCTACCTTGGTGAATTCTTTTCGTTATAGTAGGTCCAAATTTCACCCAATTTTCTAGAAATATCTTTTATTTTATTAACAACAAAAAAAATTATGTAAGGAAAAAAATTTGTAAAAATCTTTATGGAATCAAAAGTTATATGCATTTGAATTTTGAAAACTCAATACTCTTCTTTGAACGAAATGTTCAAGACCAATGACTTTCAATCGCTGGAAGGGAACTGAAGTTAAATTAATTTTTTTTTTTTTAATATTTTTCTCATATTAAACTCATTTTTACGCATCGTTTTCCTACAAAATGTTTGTCTACAGGACACTCTAATGTATATAGAACCCAATTTGTATGTAAAATTTTTGGAATTTATTTAACTTTTCACTAGGTCTTATTTAAATTTGTGGATTTTAATTAAGTCTCTGTTTTTATACAATGAACGAAAAATTCGTTTTGACAAATATGTTGGACAGCAACAAATAAATTTGAAATTTAAATTGTCGAAATCAATCCTTCGTTTGTATTATTAAAGCAAAGGGTAAATAACTTATTAAAATATGGTTTTACTAAAAATGGAATAACATTTTTCTTTATTAAACATTTTCTTAACAGTAATAAACATTTTAAAGTACTCTAAATTGGTATGTACCTCCCTACTACCAATAACTTAATTTAGTAGTAAAAATAATATTTTTATTCCTAGTATTGTATTTTATCAAAGTTCAAAATTGGTGTTAGTATTAGTAAAATATTTATATACATATTTGTGTACATGTGTATATGTCTAAATATTTGTCATATGTATTTATGTTTTTCTTCAAATTTGTTATTTAGTGTAACATATTGTCTTATTAGATTGTTCATATTTTGTTATTCTAGTATTTAATTTTATTGTTGTTGCTAAAGTTAGTCTTTATGTTCATATTTGCAATTATTAGTCCTGTTTTTATCTATTTTTATATTAATTTTCATAAAATGTATAAAGGAAGAAAATACTAAAAATAATATTTTATTAGATGGCAAATTAGTTTTGAAAGTATTTAAGAAATTTTTGTATTGTAGTTATGTAACAAAAGCAAGAGTTAAATAAATAAATTTTGAGTGGGAAATACAAAAGGAAACTCTTTAAGATTTTCTGATAAATTTCCTTTTAGTAGGAAGAATTATTTATGTTATTTTACAGCTTTTGCTTATTTTATTTATAAATTTATTAAAATAAATATTTTCTTTAAAAAATTCCATAAATTTTATTACAATTTTAAATATATATTTCGTTTCTTAGAATTTTTACCTAAAATAAAAGATTAATCTAAAACCATAAGATTGTAGAGATAAAACATCATACACATCATCACCTCAGCCATGTAATTTCATCATTCATTTCAATCTCTCTTTCTTTATGTCGCATTTAATTGACAAGTAAAGTTATTAAGGAAATCTCTGATTACAACACTCCTACACTTATATACTATATATTTAAACAAATACAGACAACCACTTACACACACAGACAGACTCTATAAAACCACAAGAAAAATAATACAAAGAAAAAAAATCTCAGAAAAATCAGAAAAGACACTGATGATACATAACAAATTTATTTAAGAAAAACCACATTCATTCCATTTAAAATATTTTTTTCTTTTAAGCAATTTTAGCACCTTTGGCAAAAGAAAACAGAAAGAATGAATGAATAAAGACAAGACAAGAAATAAATAAAGAAAGCCACTTAATTTTCTGATTAAAATCAATCATCAAACAAAAATACCAAGAATCTGTTTTTGTTAAGATTTTGTTTTTGGGAAGAAATTTTAAAGGAATTTAACATAAAACATCTATAATACATATGTAAGTATGTGTGGGGTAGTTTGTTGCAAGACTGATGTAATGGTTTACCTGAGATAAAAATCTAATACTGAAGAGACTCGTTTATATCAAAAAAGAAAATTAATTTTCAAAATCAGTACACAATATAAACTTGTAGGTTTGACATTTTTATGTGAAATATTTATTAAATAGGGAGAACTAAATTTAAGTTTTTCTCTTTTAAAATAAATTTTAACTTTATCGAAATCTACATAAAAACATTAACAGCCTTATTCATAATCATTTTGAACAGTTTATTAAAGGTTTTATTGAAGGTTAATAAGAACTTTTGAAAATTTATTATTCATAATCACTTTTTTGTTTTATAAGCATTTAATAAAACTGTATAAAATTTGAAAATTTTATTGTTGGTGAGAACTTACTTTAACAGTTTGATAAAACAAATTTTTAGAAATATATTACTTTTTTAGCAAATTGAATGCATTTACAAAAAAGTTTTGCATATTTTTAAATATATTACTTTATATTTAGGTCTTATTGCACAGTTCTATAGAATGGGATTTATAACAGCACTAAAATCTTTTTCACAGACTCACGATAGTAATTAGATATACAACTGTTATAAGGAGTGAGATCGAAAAAATCTTAACACACGTTTTGCCTCATAACTTTTTTCGGAATCAATATTCAAAATTTTTTTTGATCTAGTTATCATGGAAAAATACTTCAGTTATTATTTTTAATAACAACCATGTTAATTTGTCCTTATTTTCATTAAAATAAGTGACGAAAAAGATTTACGTCCTACAAGTTATTAAAAAAATTCAAAAAATCCAAATAGGTCTTACAAATAATTGGCCACAGAATTAAATGTCGTCCGTAAAACCGTTTCTAATGTTATTAAACAGTATCAGGATAATTTGACTATTGATGTGAAACCCAGTTCGGTAAGAAAAAGAGAGACCACATGATATTGGGAAGGCCAGAAAATTGAAGGCATATTGAAAGGAACTCCAAACACATCTGGTAGAAAATCGGCTCAGTTTTCTCAGTGCTTCGACTATTTGGTGCGAAAATTTAAAGCTAATGGGAAAGTTGATAACATATAAAGTTCAAAAAATTCCAAACTGGAATTCTGGAAAAAAAAATTACAAGCCAAAAATAGGACTCGGAATTTAAAACCAAATTTCATACAAAAATACACAAGCTGTATAATTGACGAAGAAACGTAGGTGCTGGCAGAATCTTCGCAGCTTGTGTCTCAAAAATTTTTATTGCTAATGCTCGAAGCAATGTTGGAGATAAGTTTAAGGCACCCATAAGCAGCAAAAATTTCTAACAAATTTCATGGTGTGACAAGCTTTTTGCAGTTGCAGCAAAACAGGAAAGTCACTTGATACATTCGGATCTATAAATATCAAAATATACATAAAGGAATATTTGCAAAAAAGACTTCTTCTTTTCTTAAGAAAGCACAACGTGTCCACATATTTTTGGACCCATTTGGTATCATGTCACTACGATAAGAAAGCTCTGGACTGGTACCATATCAATGACATAGTTTTAGTACCAAGAGAGGTCAATTTTCAAAATTGCCCATAGCTTAGACCAGTGGAGAGATATTGAGCTCTTGTGAAAAGTGAATTCAAGAGCACAAAAAAGGTGTTCCAAAATACCGAAGATTTTAACAGGAGATGTGCACACTGTTCCAAAAAAGTGACTGAAGCAACTATCAAATCTCCAAAAAAAGGGTTTTCAAAAATGGTCCACAATTTTATAGTTAGTGGTAAGAACCATATATTTCTGTGATCTCTGCTAAATTATCAAATGATTAAAAAAATAATGAAAACTCTAAGATCAACCGTTTCCAAGTTATTGAATATTATGTATGTTAAGAATTTTTCGATCTCACTCCTTATATTTCTGTTGCATAAAATACATATGGAACTATATTTTGCAAACAAATTTCAAGTATATATATTCTATATTTGCAAACATTTCGTTCAAAAAATGCACAGTATATCTGTGCGAACAAAACATCAACGTTCTTTTAGCTTGTTAAGAGTAAGAATAAATGGACTTGTGCTTTGCTTGTTGCTAAAGCCAAAAAGGTTCGTATTATTTTAAACCAACCACCAAAAAGATTTAGGTACTATCTGGCCAAATAATATGAAATTAATTGACCGTGGTATCTCTAGTTGGTACGTTTCCGCTGAAATCTCTTAAACAAAAAAGTGGGTGTGATCCGCCTACCTTCCATATAATTGTTCATTGAGTTATACTTGTTATTGGATCTATTAAAATTGCATATTAATTGGTAAAAGTTTTAGTAAACGTGCTGTGTTTATAGTCTAAACAGACTGGTAATAAAATATTCAATCAGTTTCCATAAATTTTCAAGGTGTTTGTTATTTGCCAGTAATGAAAAAGTGCTAATAGCTCCATTTGCAAAGTGGAATGTGTGAGTGTTGTGTTTAATGAAATAATTGTATTAGCAATAATTTTCTAATTGCAATCACTGTTCCTTTTATAAAAATAACTACTTGAAAATATATAGGTCTACCAGCAATGCAATTTGTTGATTTAAATTGGCGCATTTAATTTTAAGGCCCGTTATTATAACTTTCCAATAACTAAAGTTAGGATGTTATCGTTCACTTTAACTGTTTTTGGTTGTTATAAGAATAAATTAGGCCAAAAGTGATCAATAAGCTAAAGGTAAGAACATCTGACCATTAACTTTTATCGGACGGTTTATATATTCAGAGCTGCCATATTTTCTGCTTTATAAAAGAAATAAATAAAATCATATTTATTCCGCTGTAGTTTTTAGTAATTTGTCTGTCTATATTTATATTTGCTCTGGCGTTGTCTTTTAGTTAACTTAAACTCATTTATTTTAAAAATTTCTTTGTTTTTTATTTGTTTATATTTCCGTTAGTGGCAGTTACGTTCAAATAGTACATGTTGCCACTACGTTAAGTGGCCAAAAGTAATTGGTTTTTGCTTTGATATTGCCGTATTATTAAAATTATAAAATTTACCTTAAAACCAAGTTGTAATAACCAAAAGTAGATAAAGCTCACTTTATCGTTCACTTTAGTTTATCTTACCTTTAACTATCTGATACCTTATAGGTAGTTATAATAACGGCTTTAAGTTGTGTAAAAATCCCGTTTTTCAATAACATTACCCTTTATATATACAATTTCATAAATCAGGCTTTGAATCGTCCCATTTCCCTTCATTATGAATACACCCAGTGGACAGTCAATAGACTAGGAAGAGGTTTTTTATAAATAATTCATAAAATATGAAAAAAATTAATTAAAAACAAAATAGAAAATTCGTGATGTACAAAAATCAAAACAAATTAATTATTCGAGTATTTAAAATATTCCACAAATTAATATAACAAAAAAGACCATGAATCCCTTTGCTTCCATAAGCTATTCAATTTTTAAAGCATTTGACATATTTTCTAATAAAAATGTTTATATTTCTGTAAAAAAAAAAATTAAATAAAATAAAAGCTTAAAATTTTTCTTTTAATTACGAATAAATTTTCAATATCTTATTTATCACTAATAGAAAAATGAGAGAAAATAAACATAGCATTGCCAGAACCAGTGTTGCCAAAACTTTGAAGCCATGTCCCACCAGATTGTGTTTGAAAAACCGTTAGAAACCGCCTACACTTAAAATAAAATCGCTGAATTTTACCGTTAAAATATTTCTTAATTTTGAGTATCTGATTCAAATCAAATTTACAAACTTGTAATAAATTTGTTTGTTTAGATTTTATTATATTCGGCTGACATAGATATATAGAGCGTACAAAACCAAACATTTGTAGCAATTGCAATAATGGACCGGTTCCTAAGTACCGTTTGAGTACCAATTGACACCTAAATCATCACCAAAGTTCCAGTTGAGAACCAGTTGACACCATCACACTCCAAAATATCTATTGAGAGTCAATAACAGAAATGTTAAGTGTGAAATTATCAACTTGCGCCAAATAATAATCTGTTGGTGAATGGTTAGCGTTAAAGACTATAAAAAGTAAGATACATCAGAAGAATTTGGGTTCGAATGCCGCCATCGACATTAACGAAAAATTATAAAATAAAAATATACCTATAATTTAATAGAAATAAAAAACAAAAAAGTTTATAAAGTAAAATTATTACTATATTAATTGAATATTAACATGTTATCTTGGACCAGTCTGTGACCTATCCTATGAACTGTTCCAAGGGGCTAATTAGCCACCTCCAATGACATCCACGTGTAAAAGTGACAGCTTCCTCCCATATAAAGTTCCGGAACTTGAACCGGTCACTAGCCCTGAGAACCTGTCACGTGACTAGTCTTGAACCGGTTCTCTTTCTTCTAGTGATATTTTCATTCTATAATGTTGTGGTGATTTAACATTTTGAGAAAAAAAAAAAAAAAAAAAAAATTTTGTTGTCTTTTTATAGACAAACAGTTGATGTGATAAAAAATTTAAGGGTAACTACTTATTTTTAATAAATTAGTTAGTTATAGAAGTTAAATAATACCTTTAAATTTTCTTATTTCTATTTAAAACCATGTTGTTACAATAAAGAAAAGTCGCTAGAAACCGCCAGCTAGAAAAATGTTGCAGCCAGAAAAACCACTTAGCGGTTTTTTACGAAAAGTACCCGCTATGTACAACAAAAAATCGCCAGATCTAGCGGGAAAACCGCCTATTTGGCAACACTGGCTAGAACAAAACAAAAACTGTTTAATAGTTATTGAACTGTTTTTAATACATTATGAATAATGTTCTTTTTATAAGAAGTTAATAAGGAAAAATGGTTTAATATCTATTTTGTACAATAAACCTAAAATAAAAATTTATTATGAATAAGACCGTAAGTAAAGAAAGTTTATATAAATCCACAATTAATAATTTCATATCACCAACCCACAGTGGTCCCAAAATGATTTTCTTTTTGTGAACCGTTGGTAACATCTAAATAAAATTTCACGTAGTCAAATCTGGGGAGTTTTGGAGTTGATTTGGAGGAGTACATTCCCCTAGCGATCACGGGGGTAGTGGGTAAACCTTCTCGGGTATTTAGTTTTTTTAATTAGCCAAAAATTCTTTTATGACTTGAATGTAAATTTTACATATAGGTAGTCCTTGTAAACCTCTACAAAAAATATGCTTACATGTGTAGGTTATCTGTTTTAGTTGAAGAGACATTGGGTCGAATCAAGTTTACTTTCATTTCTGTCCTTGTTTTTTAAACTTGAGAGCCTTAATGTGAGCCCTAATATAATCACTAGATTTATTACACAATTCTTAATATTACTGCTGCTAAAATTATATAAATATATCTATTCGACAAAACATTACATTAATCTGAAGTTTAAATAAAAAATAATAAAATAAATAAATAAATTTTAAGGGTTATTTTTCAAAAAGGTGGTAATATTATTTCATTTCTAAAATATTTTTTTGTAACGTTTTCAAAAAAAATCTTAATGTAAAAGCGCCTAAAGAAAAATTGGAGGCGGTTTGTAGAACTGTTACCCCCCAAGCCCACTAACTATTTTCTCACCCATGTCTTTTACCACGGCGAGGTGATCAATGAAAAAATTAAATTTTTGAAACACGTTTTCCCTGCACAAGTATTTTGGATATATTGGTATGGAAAAGTGGGATTTTTTTTAATTCCCCGATTTTAAAGCAATACCATTACTTGTTTAAATTTTTTTTAGGTGCCTTCCTGATTTAAAATTTCACCTTATATGGAAGGCAGGAGGTAAATTGGGCGGATCATGCCATTTTTGATATTCGATTTTGTTGTCCTAGATGCTTTGGTTTAAGAGATATTGGTGGAAGAGTAAGAACTAATGTTGCGGCGGATACAAAATATTTTCATTATTTGGCCTATAACTTTTTTCGTTTACTAACCGATTTTGCCCATTTTCATTATCATACAAATCTTATATGAAAGAAAAATATGAGCCAAATTTCGTCCTCCTAGATGATTCCCGACCCCTATACTGCTATCAACAGACAGACAGACGGACGGACATATTCAGATCGCTTTAGAATTTCACGAGGACCTAGAATATATATATGCTTTATGAGGTTTTAGATGGATATTTCGATATGTTACAAACGAAATTAAAAGCTTAACATAGTTATAGATGGTAGGTATAACCATTTTTTTTTGGATGTAGGGTATTAGAAAATTCTTTCATTCTCATATATCTCTCAGTATATTTGTTCTTGCCACCTACCTTAATATTCAAAAATTCAATTCCTTAAACACATATGAATGAATTTATTTGTGTTAAAGTGCTCTAGATATATTGAAAAGATAAATGTTTTGTTTGTATGTATTTCTTCCTTTATTTATTTTTTTTATTTATTTCTCATTTCATAGATCTACTGTTGATGATAGATAGACATCTAAAATATGTATGTACGTATGTACATATTTCGTGTTAAAATCTTTTGGGGTTTTCTCATGCACACACACATACGTACCCATTCACAGTTAAAGCTAGCTGTGTGACTAAATATTGTAAAATTCTTATGTGTAAAATTTTCAAAATTTACTACCAAACTCATAAGAACAACAATTTTGTTTTCTGGGGAGTTCAATGAACAATGAGTTCTATTGATTCTCTTTATATTTACAACTTGTATAAAAGTACGAGTAAATGAATGAAATTCAGGATATTAAATTTTTGTTTGTTGTTGTAATTTTTACACTCACTCCCTATCTACAGGTGGCAATACACAATTGAATACTTTTGCATTTAGAAAAATGTTTTAGAAAACTTTGCCAACTCACACATGAAAGTGTGAAAAATTCAATGACCTACAAAAAAACTTAACAAATGTTAGATGCGTGCTTTAGCAATCCTAAGAGAACTAACTGTAACACGCATTCACTCTTGTACGATAAACTTCTTTATGTGTGTGCAATAACTTTCAGACTTAAACACACGCCCTAAGTATTTAGTTATTTGCACCTTAAGTGTTGGTGGTCGAGGTTATGGGGAAAGCAGCAAATAAAGCAAAATATCCTTTTTAAAGTCATGCAAAAAGTCAAAAAGTTAGTTGGTTTAATGTGAAAAGTTTCTATATATGAAATCTAAACGTTTTAGCTTTTAAAAGTTGATTTTATTTAACACTTACACATGTAGATATTTAACTGTTATGCATATTTTTGCTTAATAAAGTCTTATAGCGCCTATTTCAAAGGTATGAATTTATTTTTTATAATTAAGTACAGTACAGGGATAAAATTTAAATTTGATGTAAATAAAACACTCATATTTTGTTTAAGTTTTTAAAAGAAAAATTTGAAGGTTAAAGTTTCTACTTCAGGTTCAAATTTGGGACCAAATAATTTATATCTTTTTTTCAAACGGAATAATTTATATTGGAATTAAAAATTAGAAACAAAGGATCATATGAAAAAACCTTTTTACTATACGAAATTTTCATGTTGTTGATTTGACAAAAAATAAAAAAAAAATTAGTTTTTAATTTTGACTCAGATCGTGAAAGGATAATGCCAGGACGACAATTTTGGAATACAAAATAGAATCTCATTTGAGCTGGCAACATAGATACTTTTCATTCTAACATATGAAAATGAATTTAAGTTTGCCTGTATATATCGTTGAATTATTTTGCAACTCCAAAATTAAAAACGCCTATTTTGTTGATAGATTCATACAATGTAAATCTTATTCTCATTTGTGTTATATCTAAAGGGGGTTTTACACTATTATACTCTATTAATACAAGAGTTTCATTTTCTATAATACACATCAAAAATTGTATTAAGGAAAGTACTTACAATCATATGTCATATTTTTTATTAACTTTATTAAAATATTTTTCAAAAAATTAAAAACAGAAAACTGAAGAAAATTTAATAAAAATTAAACTACAAAAGAAAAAGTTTGCCGAAATTTGCATTAAGAGATGCAATTATGTTTCAAAAATACAAACAACATACAAAGTATTGAAGGTATTTACATCATAATACATTTCAAAATATTATTTTTACTTATACAAAGTATTATAGTGAAAAAACCCCTTAAAGAGTTATTACACCGAAGTCTTAAGATTTTATGGGAATGATTTTCTTATCAAATTCTATAATTAATGTGAAAATAGCAGGGGTACGTCCAGAGGGAGTTGAAATCCTACGCGAAATAAAAATTAATTATTGCATATTTAAATACATATAAATATTTTTTAGATACATAGAATAATAACCTTATCAAATTTCGTGAACTGAACTAGAACTGAACTAGAACTGAACTAGAACTGAACTAGAACTGAACTAGAACTGAACTGAACTAGAACTGAACTAGAACTGAACTAGAACTGAAATAGAACTGAACTAGAACTGAACTAGAACTGAACTAGAACTGAACTAGAACTGAACTAGAACTGAACTAGAACTGAACTAGAACTGAACTAGAACTGAACTAGAACTGAACTAGAACTGAACTAGAACTGAACTAGAACTGAACTAGAACTGAACTAGAACTGAACTAGAACTGAACTAGAACTTGAACTGAACTAGAACTGAACTAGAACTGAACTAGAACTGAACTAGAACTGAACTAGAACTGAACTAGAACTGAACTAGAACTGAACTAGAACTGAACTAGAACTGAACTAGAACTGAACTAGAACTGAACTAGAACTGAACTAGAACTGAACTAGAACTGAACTAGAACTGAACTAGAACTGAACTAGAACTGAACTAGAACTGAACTAGAACTGAACTAGAACTGAACTAGAACTGAACTAGAACTGAACTAGAACTGAACTAGAACTGAACTAGAACTGAACTAGAACTGAACTAGAACTGAACAAGATCTGAACTAGAACTGATCTATAACCGAAGACCCCTCAAACGATGCGAAAAAATTTGCTTAATAAGAAAAAATTATTTAAAAAAATTTTAAAATTGGTCTTCAGTTCCCTACCAGCGATTGAAAAATCATGGGTCCCATACATTTTGGTAGAAAAAAAGTTTCGATTTTTTAATCGAAATGGGTATCAAAAAATTCGTAATTTTTTGCTGGTTATGGGAAAAATATTTTAATAATTTTTCCAATGGGATTTTGTTTCGCTAGAAGACTTTTTAAGATATTTTGTTGAACAATTTTTTTTAAAAATCTGGAAAATTATACATTATCAACAGTACTTACTACAATGCAAATTTTTAATATTTTAGCCTTAAAAGGAACAAAATTATAAAATTCTTATACATTTTTTTAAGAAAAATATATACATATTTTTTTTGCATGATGTACTAAAATTTCGGTTTATAGACTAACATTTTTGCGAAATTTTTTAAAATATTTTTTTATAATTGGCTTAAAATTACGAATTTGTTGATACCCATTTCAAGACAAAACTCAATATTATTTTTTGGACGAAATATTCTAGACCCGTGCTGGTAGGGAACTGAAGATCAATTCTAAATTTTTTTATATTTTTCCCATATTCAGCTAATTTTTGTCTACGGGACACTCTATTGTGGATGTCTTTTATTTAGTAAGTATTTTGTTTTACAAACTTTACCATTTTTTGCTCTCAAATATTACTTATTCCATTCCAATTAGTACTTCATGTTTCGAAGTAATTTTTTTGTATTCCTGAAGCCTTTTCTATTTGATTACCTTTCCAATACTACCTTTATATTAAAAAATATAAATTGTGTATAAATTGTTAAATACAGGACTGAAAGTGAAAATTTGCAGTCACCCATATTTCCCTTTGACGGAAAACTTTCGAGTGATTTTTAATGAGTTTATAAGCAGAGTGTTAAGATATCTATTATACAAAAAATTGTTAATCACATTCCAAGCTATAGATGGTAAACAATTTCTAAATTTAAAATGGAATTATTCAATTCTTAAACTAGAATTTGAAAGCAAATAAATAATGATCAATGATTATTTATAATTAAAAAAAATCTATATAGATAACCCTGAATCCTGAGAGCGAAATTAATATATTCTATCCATATTGATTATTCAAAACTAAATAAAAAAAGGACAATAAAAATCTACATTATTGTTCGAAATAAACTAATACCGATAGTTACCTTTTAAAAGGTGTTAAAATTTTAATGTATCGCGTAAATATTCCAGCAATTTCTGCATCATTAATAAACATTTAAACGTGTGTTGGAGTAATGATAATAGTAAAGGAAATAAAAAACAAAAAACCGGAAATGCTTTTTATTTTTTTCCTCAACAAAACTTATAATTTAAATAAAGCGCAACATAAACAACTTACAAACATTAAAATAACATTTTCCCCAAACGCAGAGTTAATGTTACAAATACTATCAAACTAAGTAACACCACCACTTTTACAACAGTATGAGCAAGAATATTATTCCTGCGGTTCTGTCTAGCTGTCAATAGTAACAAATGCAAACAACTTACATGCGAGTAGATATGAGTATTGGTTTTAAATCTTTGCGTGAGTTTGTTGCAAGTTTCATTTTGTTACTTTACTAATAATACCTGTAGTTTGTTTCAAGGTATATTCTTAAGTGTATATATAAGTGTATGGGTGTGTATAGTTTAACTAAAGTATGCGTGTTGTAAGTTGAAATTGTCTAGAATCGACTCATAAAAGTCAAAACCTGCTGAGACGGAAATAAATATAATTCATAGTATTTATTGGTTGTCGGTTTCAAATTCGTTGAATATTCATAAGTTTGCTAAAGTTGTTCTTTGCTGTAGTTGTTGCTTATTGCTGTTGTTTGTAGTTTCTTGTTAATTGTATTATTTTTGGATTTAGAAGTAATTTAGCTTAAGATATTAATTTTTAATTTATGCTTTGTGTTTTATGTTATATTGTGTTAATTGTATTTGGGGAATAAACAAAAGTAATTTGAGCATTTTGTGTTAAAGAAGGAGGGATTTATTAAGAAAATATTTCTGTTACGAATAAATTAATTAATAGAGGTGAAAATGAATTTGTTTATTTTTGATTAAAAGTGATAATAGTGTTGATAATAATTTGGGAAATGGAGAAATACTTTAAGATATTTTTGGAAAAGTATTCAAATTATTGGAGATATGATTTGAGAATGTAAAAGTGAAATAAACTTCCCTGCAAGCAAAATAATACGAAAATGATTCGAATTCGTATTGCTTAGAAGAAAAAATTTATCGCCTCAATGTTCATATTCGTATTGCGGAAGTTTCCCCCATCGGGAGAGTTTGTGCGTCACCGGCGATACATCTAAGCAATAAGAAATCAATACGCCCGGAAGAAAATTATGCAATATTGCTAGATAATCATCTATGTGAAAAAAAAGACGATAATGCCAGATAATCTTCCGGAAGATGTAATAATAATATTATTGCAAATGAAATCTATGAATAATAAATTGCTAAAGAAATCTGTAAATAATATGATAAACAATGCTTTACCATCATGCATAAATATCGTCACATTATAAAGCATGTAAAATTTTGCACGCTCACATATGATACACATTTTTTTGCAAGAGACATACAATTTCCAATATTTATTTAATTTCTAAATAATTTTTCGACAAATGAAAAAATGTGACTGAAAAATAAAAGTATTTATTGCGTTAATTTCTTCTAGATGATTTCAATGAAATATCGTCCATTTATTGCGGAGGGGATAATCACCTAACTGAAAAATGGGAGATAATTTGATGGAAAATTTTATTTTATAAATGAAAAAAAAATAAAAATTTTATACATTTTTTTGTGTTTGTTTCCTAATTTTCTCTAAGCTGATAAATATATAATATTATATAAATATTGCTTTGATGAATTTCTTCCAAATAATAAAAAGAAGATATTGCGTAAATTTCTTCTAGGAAGATATCTTCCAAATGTTTGTAGGGTTAAGTCAATTTCCAACAATTTTTGGTTCATTATGTCACTAATAATAAAATCAATTATTCTAGTTATTAATACTATAATTTTCATGCTTGGGAGCAAAATCAATAAAAATTAATTAATATAAGCAATTTCGTAATTGAAGTCCATTTTTACTTTTTTCTGTGTAAAGCTATTTAAATAATTTTTGAGCAATAAAAGCTTGATATTTATTTTATGCAATACAAAAGAAATAATAGTAAAAGTGTATACTAATATGTTTTCTTGTACATTTTTTTTTTTTATAAAATCTACACTCCTGCATTTGTTTTTGATCGGGAGGGAAGCAGTTTAAAGCCAAATCGATCCAAATATATTTTATAAAAAAACAACATCAATAAATTAAAAAATAAAAAACGCGTGAGTTTTTATTTATTCTTTTATGGATAAACATGAAATTTTTTTTTCAATAATTCACCATTTTCGAGGACATTAATACAATCATCAAGAATATAAATGTAAAAAAATCACCTGGACATGATTTAATAACACCATTAATGATCAAATACCTATCCAATGTGGCTATAATTGTACTATCTACAATATTTAATGCGATCTTAAAATTAGGAGTTTTTCCAAAAATTGGAAAACTTTTCAGATTAAAATGATACCAAAGCCAGGAAAAGATTTAACTGTACCATCTTTCTATAGACCTATTAGCTTACTTCCTTGCTTGTCGAAAGTAGTTGAGAAAGTATTTCAAAAGAAAATTATTCCATTCTTAAACGATAGAAACATCGTCCCAGTTCACCAGTTTGGTTTTCGTGAAAAACACGGAACCATTGAACAAGTAAATCGTCTAACTGGAGAGATTAGGTAATCTTTTGAATCAAAGAAATATTGTTCTGCTATTTTCTTGGATGTCGCGCAAGCTTTCGACAAAGTATGGTTTAATATATAAAATCAAATGCTTACTACCACCATGTACTCACAAATTGCTGGAATCTTATCTATCCGACCGTCTATTTAGAGTAAAGTTTGATGACTATGTATGCTGATGATACCGCAATAATCAGTTCTCATGAAAACCCACACATAGATATTTACCTCCGACGCGTGGAGACATGGTTAGCAAACTGGCGAATAAGGGTAAATGAATTAAAAAGTAACCATGTTACGTTCAGCTTAAGAAGAGGTAATTGTCCCCCAATCACACTTAATGGTATAAATATACCACAGTCAGATCATGTCACTTACCTTGGTATTCATTTGGATAGGCGACTTACTTGGCGTCGACATACAGAAACCAAGAGACTTCATATGAAGTTGAAGGCTTCTAGCCTTCACTGGTTAATAAACAGTCAATCAAGACTAAGCCTTGACAATAAAATCATTATGTATAAAACTATATTAAAAGCAATTTGGACTTATGGCATCCAATTATGGGGTACTGCCAGTAATACCAGCATTGATATTATACAGAGGGCACAATCGAAAATTCTTAGAACTATGACGGGTGCACCATGGTACATAAGAATTGAGAATATCCATAGGGACTTAGAGATACCACTGGTAAAGGAAGAATTTAAAAAATTCAGTGAAAAATATTTCCGGAAACTTTAAACTTATCCAAATCCACTCGCTAGACACCTTGCTGAAGTGCAGATATATTCAAGGCTTCGTAGAGCCGACCTACCGCCCCGCTAATGAGAGGCCTGTTTACAACATAGCTCTCCTTAGAGAGTAGATATCTTTAAGTTTAGTTTTAAGATTTAAATACTTACTGTGAGGCCTAATAAAGGCAGATTCAGTAAATAAATGGAAAGTTAATATAAAAAAAAACTTTTACTATATTTCTCGTATTATCACAGGGTGACTACAAGATAATTTTTGAAAAAGCATAGGTCTTCCTCTTTAACTTTTCCGTACGTTTAAATTCGATAAGACCAGTAAATAAGGATATAAAGGTTAATTACTAAATTGTTTTTTAGTGGAGAACTATCGATTTTTTATTATCATTTCATTAAAGTCTTATCACTTCCTCTGATTCTAACGGTTCCTAAACTTTAACTTTGTGTAGGGAAAGGAAAGTGTCCAAGTGTTGTTTATATACTTCTTTTAAAAGATTTTCAGATTTGTCTATGTATATTTTTATTATTATTATTATTATTATTATTATTATTATTATTATTATTATTATTATTACACAAAATGAGAAAAAAATTCTGTGGCACGGGGTTTCTCTGTCAATTCGGATACACGGTATTAATATGTACTAAGCCTCTAATCCACTATTTTTTAATTGACTCTAGTTCTCGCGATAAATCGCGATTTGTAAAATTAACGAAGCTGCACTATATATTGAAGCATATCTCAAAAACGACTTGTCTGATTTTGTTCCAAAAAATATAACAAAATTTTAATTAAAATTATCTTTAAGTCGTTCTTACATTACATTTTAACACAGTCAACAGTAATGAAAATATTAAGCCCATCTTTTGAGAAAAAAATTAAATTTTATACAAAATTGCAATAAAAAAAAAAAAAATTATTAAAAAAATCATAAAAATTCGATATTTTCAAATTTTTATTCTTTAATCATTAAGATAAATCTGATGCAATTATAAAAAAATATATTTCATTAAAATCAATGCATAAGTTTTGATTTTATTCATAAATTAGTAAAAACACTCATTTGCAAGTTATATAGAAAAATTAAAAAATCATAAAATCATTTTTTTATTTTTTTAATTTTCTATGTAACTTATAAATGAGTATTTTCACTAATTAGTGAATAAAATCAAAGTTAATGCATTGATTTTAATAAAATATGTCTTGTTTTATTTGCAAAAAATTTATCTCTATGAATAAAGAATAAAAATTTGAATTTGTGACACTTTCAAATTTTGATGATTTTTTGAAATTTTTTTTTCTTAAAATTTTGTATAAAATTAAATTTTTTCTCAAAAGATGGGCTTAATATTTTCATAACTGTTGACCCTATTTAAAAGCGACCTATTAAAAGCGACAATGACTTGAAGATAATTTTAATTAGAATTTTTTGAAATATTTTTGAACGAAATCAGACGAGACGTTTTCGAGAAATGCTTCAGTATACAGTGCGGCCTTCATAATTTTACAAATCGCGATTTATCGCGAGAACTAAAGTCAATTCAAGAAAATTGGATTAGAGACTTAGTACTTATTAATACCGCGTATCCGAATTGATTGGGAAACCTCGTGCCGCAGAATCAGTGTTTCACTGTGTTATTGTTATTATTATTACTTATTATATATTAGCGTTGTCAGACTTATGCACTCATAAAATATATAAAGGAAATATTCGATCTCCAACCTTGCATTTATTCCCTGAAACCTCTGGATTTATGACTACACAGGGCGAAATTTATTCTGAGGCATGGAATTTTCAATAAATTTAATTACACGTGGTCATGCAGTTTTTATTCACTTGAAGTAACTGTAGTTTTCGGTGAAAACTGCTATACTGAAAATTTATGAGTTTTTACCGAATAACGCAATATATTACAAGATTATCTGATTTATTTTGATTAAATACCGAAAAATTCTAATTTAAATTACCCCTAATTTGTGCCTTTCAATCAGCTAAATAATTTCCGAAAAAAAAGAAAATAAAATATTTAAAAAATTAAAATGATGAAAGGTTTTCCTTTTTCTCTTTTATCCTAAAGCAGAATATATTGTAAATAAATCGAGCTATATCTTATTGAAATCGGATCATAAATTCGCATTTAAGTAAAGGTTTCAATATGAATTGAGAAAGTGTTTATGATGATATACCATTAGATAATTGTGAATAAAGTCAGCATTTATACATCGATTTAAATGGAATATCAGTCGTTTTATTTGTAAAATATCCAGTTTTATAATAAAATAGGAAAAGTCTAATTTTTGACTGTTGAAAATTTTTAAATTTTTACAGATTTGTGTTTATTTTAGAAAATAAAAACTTTTACATTAATGTTTAAATTGATTTCCACTGTCAGTATTTTATACCTTCTGTTATTTATATAAAAATTTTATCATTTTTTTAATGACATTTAAATAACATAAGCAAATAAATTATTTTGTCAAAAATATGACCTTTTAACGTTAACGTGTGTGTGTGTTTTTTTTATCTTCCTACAATAATTTTGTTAATTTAAAATGTTTGTTTTTCTCTTCTCCGCTCATTAATTTATGCAAATTGTTTTATATTTTATTTTTTTCTTTCTTTATTTTATTATATTTATACTCACAATGCACCTGTAGCTTCATACGTTTACTGACGGATGGTGGTACACCATTTGAGGCGATACACATGTAGGCACCCATTTCAGATCGCGTGACCTTTGACAATGTTAACATTTCACCTTCTACAGCTAAAGCTAAAATATTACCAAAAAAAAAAAAAAAAATCATGTTATGAATAAAACAATAACAAAAAAGTTTAAAATATTGTATGTAACTCATTTAAAAAATAAAATTTATGTGACTGAGCAACTTTTTGTTAATTCTATTTTTTTTTAATTTCTGTTAATGTAAAAGTTACATGCCATGCACTTTTATATATTTAGTTTTTTTTTTTTTTTTTTTTTTTGTTTTTGTTATTTTGCATTAGTTGCTTTAGCTTTAATTTCCTTTTTTTACGATATTGTTTACTTGTGGTTAAAAAAAGAGAAAAGTATTTTTTATTGTGTTTTTACCTTTTGTTTTTTGATGTGCTCCATTACGTGCTATAATTTCTCTACCATCTTCACGCCGCCACGTTATCCTGGGTTTAGGATGTCCCCGGGCTCGACATACTAATTTTGCTGAACCACCTTCGGGTACCATCATATCGCCGGATGTTTCCTCATTGATAATGTCTGGTGGTATGACAACTTCTAAAACTGCTGTCTAAAGTAAAAAAAAATGAAATAAAGTAAACAAAATGTTTTAGTGTAATTTTATAAAAAAGACATGATAAATGTTACAGAAATATACGTTAGAAAGAGATAATTTAGTTAGCAGTAAAAAAGTTCGAAGTTGCGCTTATAGTGTATTTCACTTAAACACAAAATACAAGTAACCCTCAATTTACGCGGCTTGTGTAAAACAAGTCTGAAAGTCAATAAAAAATTTACATATTAATGTAAGTTTGGGACCTAAAAATCGCAAAAATAAAAAAATAAAAAAAAATTAAATTAAATCACATGATGTTATTAATTTTTTATATCGGTTCTATCGATTTTCTACATTTAAACACTTAGGATTATAATGAAATAACGAATAAATAAAATGAGAAATAAGAGAAAAGGCCTATAACACTGGCCAACAAAAAAAATTTTTTTCGTGCTCCTTCAAAAAAAAAAAAAAAAAAAATAAAAAATAAAAATAATAAAAAAAATAAAAAATATGTGGACAAGATGGAATTCCGCATGCTAAACTCGAATCTGCTTTCAGTTTTCTCCCATCAGGTCGAGAGTTTTTTTTATGGGCGTATCTAATACTACGCCCTAAATAAGCCGATTACTTCAGTATATTTCACTATAACTCGAGAACGATATGCACGATTTATATAAATAATACACCAAAATATGTGTAATAAAATTGGCTTTAAGTGGTATATCCGCTCAATAGTTTTAGAGATATTTCAAAATAAATAACCGAAAAAAATGTTTTCATACTAAATTCAAAATTTCTTTTTTTTTACTAAAACTTCTTTGTAAAAGTGAAAACATCTAAAATGTTTCAGTGTATCTCAAAGCTGGCAAAACTACGAGTAAATTAAGCCACGTATCATAAAAATTTATGTACAAATCTTGATTGGATTCACAGTTAAGTTAGGATACCCATGCATACCTACAGTTAAGTGGAAATACACTAGTGGGCAAAATAAATTTTTTTTGATACATTCGGATCTATATATACCAAAATATGCATAAAGGAATATTTGCCAAAAAGACTTCTTCTTTTCTTAAGAAAGCACAACGTGTCCACATATTTTTGGACCCATTTGGTATCATGTCACTACGGTAAGAAAGTTTTAGTACCAAGAGAGGTCAATTTTCAAAATTGTCCATAGCTTAGACCAGTGGAGAGATATTAAGCTCTTGTGAAAAGTGAATTCAAGAGCACAAAAAAGGTGTCCCAAAATACCGAAGATTTTAACAGGAGATGTGCACACTGTTCCAAAAAAGTGACTGAAGCAACTATCAAAACTCCAAAGAAAGGGTTTTCAAAAATGGTCCACAATTTTATAATTAGTGGTTAGAACCATAAGAATTATATATTTCTGTGATCTGTGCTAAATTATCAAATGATTAAAAAATAATGAAAACTCTAAGATCAACCGTTTCCAAGTTATTGAATATTATGTATGTTAAGAATTTTTCGATCTCACTCTTTGGGTGAGGATTTTTTGTCGACCAGTGTAACTGTAAAATATTTTCAAATGTAACTCTTTTCTGTGTAAAAATAGTAACTCTTTTCTGTGTAAAAATTATGTTTTTGTTAAAAGTAAAAATTAATATTGGTATTTATGAAGTTATAATATCATAACACTTTCTTGACGCATTTTATTAAACATTCTATCCCAAAAAAAAAAAAAAAAAAAAAACAAGAAAAAAAGGTATGGTCGGTCTTGACCGACTATTGATACCCTACATCATTATGTATGACTATAAAATTTCGGTAAGAAGACTTATATTAGACCAACACTTTTACTAAATGTAAAATAAAATATACAAATACAGAATAATGTATTGATATTAACATCTACTTGATTTTATGCACTTTAGGTAAATTATGGACCGATTCTAATAAATCTTGACAATGTTGCTTCTACTTATATAAAACTTATTTGTGTCGAATATTAACTTAATGCTAACATTAGTATGGGATTTATGCACGTTAAAGTGATTTTCGGAACAGGGGTTTATATGGGAGCTATGGTTAATCGTGGACCGATCATCATAAAATAGATTAGTACTTGTATAAAACTTCTTTTCTTGATATTTGTACAAAACTTATTTGCACCGAATTTCATTAAAATATTCTTATTTTTAAGGTATTTTTGAGTGTTAAAACTCTATTCCGGGGGTACATGTGTATGGGGACTAGGTGAAATAATGGACCGATCGCTACTCAATAGGCTTCGTCCCTGAATCATAAAAGTCCCACGTGCTAAATTTAATTGAATTATCTTTAAAATTGCGAACTTTGTGCACAAGGTTTACATGGACAGCCAGCCAGCCATCCAGCCAGATGGACGGACGGACATCGTTAGATCGATTTAAAGAGTGATTCTGAATCGATTGGTATACTTTAAGGTAGGTTTTTGATAACGTTACAAACATCAGTTCAAACGCATAATACCCCAACCACCTATGGTGGTGAAGGGTATAATAAAATCCAAAGATTACACAAGTTCAATACGATCTTAAACTTGTGATCAATAATTTTTCGAATTCGGATAATTTCTAATCAATTAAACGTAGGCTTGTTATTGGAAGATTTTCTGTTTTTGATATCTATTCACTGAAGTAGAAGTCAATTTCACGATTTAATACAAAAATTATTTTTGCTGTCAAAAATAAAAAAATTTAATCTATGACTTCAGAAAACTAAATTTCGGTTAATCGGTTATTCGGCACAAATTATTCGGTTTATTCGTTATTTGAAAATATACAGTTTTAAATTATTCGAACAGTTAATCGACCTAAATTAATCGGATAACCGAATGACGGTTAATCGATTGGATACCCTAATATTTAGCCTTTCAGAATCTCAACGATTTAATCAGAAAGCTGGAATTTTTGATGGACTACAGATTAGGCAACTCTTGAAAGATTCTAGTTTTGTCAAATCAATGACTGAAGCTGAATCCAAAGCTTGGAATTTATTTGTTTTGGTAATGAGAAATTTCTTAGGTAAGAAGAAATCTGGCGACCATGACGAATGGATGCAATCGAACTTGCAAGAGCTAGGGTGCAACAAGTGTATACAACTCCACTTCCTGCAATCGTATTTAGTATGTTTTCCGCAAAATCTAGTTGATTTTTGTGAGGAGCAGGGTGAAAGATTTCGTCAGGATCTGCAGACAATGGAAGAACGTTATTATGGTAGGTGATTGACATATGTTGTCAGACTACTGCAGGAGTTTACAGCAAGATCTACCTAAAGTCGTTCATTCAAGGTTATTTTATAGGAGATCATTTTATATGGTTCGATAGAAATTTTGTTAACATATGTATTAATTTTTTGTCAAAATAATGAAACTGTATATTTCAAAAAGCAAATCTGTTAGCAATCTCCCAATATCTTTTCATAGTCAAACAATTTTTCACAAATGAATTGACTCATATTTATATAAATTCGATACATAAATGTAAACTTCATACTAATTATACGAATTATAAATATAATACAAATACTAATTCATTCACCTTGTAATTTTCTTAGTGATCTTAAAGCATAACTTTAAATATTCTTATTTTTCCCACCTATGATTCCTTCGATATGTTCCGTGTATAACATATCGAAGGAATCATTTAAGACCCTATAAAGTTTATATTTTCTGGGTCCTGGTTCGATTCTGAGTCGATTTAGCTATGTCCGTCTGTCTGTCTGTTGAAAGCAGAATAGGGCTCGAACGGGACAACGTAGGGGAACGAAATTTGGCTTAAATATTTATCTTATATAAGGTTTGTTTGGGATTGAAACAAAAATCGGTTAATAAACAAAAAAGTTATGGGCTAAAAACTAGAAACACAGTGTGTCCGTTGTAGCTTCATTTCATACTTTTCTGCTGATATCTCTTAAAAAAAAAGCATGTACGACGACAAAATTTTGTACGGATAGTTCGGGGGTCGATATAAATTTGGAAACCAAAAATGGGCGTGGTCTGCCGACTTCACCGCCTACCTCCTATATAAGGTAAACGTCAACGAAATTTTGTACAAATAGTTGAAGGACCAATGTAAACTCGGAAAAAAATAGGCGTGGTCGGCCCACTTTACTGCCCATCTCCCATATAACGAAAAATTTGAAGAAGTTGGTGGTAGGTATATAGATCTTATTTCATTTCATTAAAAATATATCATGCATAAAAAGATTTATTCTCTCGCTAAATATTGCGACAATTTAAAAATATCTCCTACCTCTGAATTTGTTTCAACCTACTTTCAAGTATTGTCTCAGCCCATTAAATATTTTAACACATTAAATGAATAAATATTACAGACGATGAAAAATGAAATCCAATTGAATTTTAAATAAAAGCAAACGTTAAAATATATACAAAAACAAATTCTCATAGGGACACTTAAGTCAACAGCAACAACTCAACTAACAGGAACAACAGCAATATGAGCAATTTTTGTTGCAAAAGAAATAAGGAGACAAAATGAATTGTAAGGAAAATAAAGTGAAACTCTTGAAAAATTGAACAATTTGAAAAATAAATAAGTTAAAAAGACAGACAGAGAAACATATAGACGAAACAGCTTAAGTGAATATATGAAAATGGTATTAAAGTTATATAAGCATACATACGTATGAATATATGATATAAGTACTTATACAATTTTGTAAATTCTCATACATAAATATGAGTCTTACAAATGTAAACAAACATTGAAACATATTTATATGTATGTATTATATAAGTATCCCTGCAAACAACTCAAATATATGTAGCAGGAAGATAGAGCGGTAAATATGTTCATTTTATCATCCAGATGATAAAAATTAAAGTAACATTTTGGAATTTCATTCATTTATCAAATATGGGAAATTTATGAAATTATTTAAAAAATAATTTTAAATAATTCTCTTTCTTATTTTAATGTCTTAATGTATTGCTTAAATTCAATTATTGTTGTAATAGTATTATAAATCCAGATAATATCGAACCATTATTGTATTACTTGGTTTGCTGGGATATTTGAACACATGTTCATAAGTATAAATTCATTTAATCATATTCGTATGAAATTGTTGATGATGACGTCGAGGTTGGCAGCGTTGAAATGACATTAAAACAATAAACATATTAAAGCTTAAATCATAAAAATATAAAAAAAAAAAAAAATTATACATTTATATATGAATAAAGTAAACAACAAGTAGGGACATTGATATACTATATATTCATATGTATATATGAGTTTACGTACTTATACTCATAGGCTAAAGCGAACTTTGCAATACACTTTTCAAGTGAAAAAGAGAAATAAAGGAGTTATTTCATAAATTTACATAAAGATTAGTCAAAAAAAAATATCGAATAGAAAATAATATAAGATTATTATCTATTTGTAAGACAAATTAGATTTAAGATACTCTTGTAATTGATTAAAGGCAAAGAAAATTCTGCATTAAAATTAAAACGTAAATAATTAAAAATTGGAGAAAAATTTAACTTTTATTTAATTTTTTTTTATTTATTTTTATTATTTTTTATTTTTTTAAAACATTTTTTTCGTCCTCTTTCCAAAAAAATCGATTTCAATTACAAAATTGCTTACACCAATTGCAATTTTATTTGATAATGCTCCAATCATCAAAATGATAATAACAATTAAGATTTTAATTAATTTTTATCTAAACTTCAATTAATTTCTTAATTTGATTGATAACATGTATGATTGAAATTATTATTAAAAATAATCAAGGTATTAGTTGGATTGATTCATATGTTAATTAAAACTCTACCATTGCACAATGGGGCACAATCGAAATTTTTTGGAAATAAATCTGTAACTTCTGATCGGCAAGTTGGATTTGCATGAAATTTGGTATAGGCATAGCAGAGGAGTGTATAATGTTAAGCTTGGAAGGGGGACCGAACAGACCCCTCAGGGGCGGAACTAAAAGGGCTCAAAGTTGGGTACCTCTGACATACAAATTTTTTAATCGCTTGCCAAATTTTTGTTTCTCGACCAATTTCAAATATTTTTATACATTATTGTAGGCATGTAAATTTTATCGTATAAAATGAGAAACTGAAAAAAACTTTACGATTTTTGGGAAAGGAATCCCACAATTCCCAAAAGAATGCTGAAAATCCCAAAAATGGATTTTTTTATTTAATTATTATAATTATAAAAACGTGTACTTAAATTCAAAGAGAGCTCAACTCCCACTTGAGGAAAATATTTTTATTTTTTTTTATAGATTGTGTTTATTTCCCTATATGAAAACCACTTTTTAGCACGTAAAAGTATAAGTCGATTGTGGTGTAGCGAGTACGACGGCAGACTAACAAACACAACCAGTATACTGATGCGTGGGTTCAAATCTCAACCGAGCCAAATGTTTTTTTTTTTTTTTTTTTGTGGAAAGCGAACAAAATTCATCAGTTATAGCACTTAAAGTGGAAGCTGGTTTTCATACTGATTTCGCTTACAAATTACGTTATATAGCAGGCGAAGTTTTTGCTGGGATATGTATTAGGTATGCAATATGACAAGTAATCGTTTCACTATCTGATGAAAAGTTATGGGGCGATAAAAAGTGAAATTAAATTTAGAAAACAGACTTTTAAAAACGAACTGATTACATAGAGTTTGATGTATATTGCCAATGATGTCAGAATATCAGGCATGGGGAAGTATCTCAAATTTTCATATAATTGGCATACAAATTTGTAAATGTATGTTTTTCGCTATTGAAAAATAATCGTTTTTATAGAAATTGTCTAAAATATCGCGTAAACCGGATTCATTAAAAATATGATACGTCTGAGTCAGAATGGCGTTAAAAATATTTTAAATAAAAAAATTGTGTGCAGTTTGGAAAATTTGAACATTTTGTTCTGAATTTTATGACTTTAGACCTTCGAAAAATACCCAGACAGAAAAATATAACCGGGCCAACATTTTTTTTATTACTCATAGTTTTGCAAAATTTTAAACAAATATTCTTTATTTAGCTATTTACAAATCATGTGAAAAATTTAATTAAAATATTTCTTTTCAGTGTTCGATAAATATTGACGATTCTGTAATAAATGTGACATGTGCTGATAGTACCTTAAAAGTTCTATTAAATCGGGGTTTTTTTTTTTCTTTTGACTTTGATAAATCCAAGGCTCTATTTCTAAGATTTTTTTATGCTTAAAATTTAAACCTTTTCCTCAAAAAAAAAAAAAAAAAAATATTATATTTTAATTTAAATTTTTCGAAATTTTTGAAATTTGTCTTGACTCAAAATTGCTTAGACGGACGCCGCTACATTGGGACAAAGTTGACCACCTCGAGTATTGAAAACATATCGGGGCTTATAACTTTTACAAATATAAAACGATTTTAAATATTTTTAAATTTTTGAATTCTCCTATATCATTTTAAAGGATATTGTGTCTTCTTTAAAACTATGTATAATAAATTTCAATATTTTGAAATTTTTAACACACTTTTTTAAAACAAAACTAACGAATGCAAATTATGTTTACAGCGACATATTTTAAAAATTTGAGACTGAATATTTTCTAAATGCTTATAGGTATTAAAATAATTTTGCACATGATATAAAATATTTAATGAACAATTGATAAATGTGAAAATCAGAAAAATATATATAATTTTACTAAATATTTTTAAAGGCCAAAAATTTTTATTATTGAAAATATGAGTATTTTCGGAAAATTGCTTCAGTGATCAAATTTACCGGTAGGCTGTCATAATTTTTTGCAAAACCTTTAAGAACATATTGAACTATATAATTTAATTCACAAAAGTACCGATATAAACAATAAATTTTTTTTACAGACTCAAAAATTTCAACTTCTCATCCAAAATTGATCATTTTTTACCATTGCTGGATGTAGGGTAAACGTTCAGAATTTTCAAAATTACACTTACACGTTTTTTGAGGTCCCGTCTCAGAAAATGCTAAAAAATATCAAACTTTTTTAAGAATTTTTTTTTTTTTTTTTAAATTAAATATATAAAGTTACTTTTTTGGCAAAAAATCGCAATTTTTGAGACCTGATTTGAAATTTTGACTTTGAAAATTGTTTTCTTGTTATCGAATTGAGACAACAAAAAATTTTTTTTATTAGCATAATTTAGAAATATAGAGAATTTCAAATATTTTTAAAAAAATTTTAAAAATTTTATTTTAAAAGTTATAGGGCAAAATCGCAAAAAAGTCAAGGCCAAAAATAAGAAATTTAGAAACCATACGAGATATTTTAGCACAGTGAACAAGTCTTTTCTTTGTCTTGCTTAGGAGAATTCAAAAATATAAATATATTTAAAATCGGTGTATATTTGTAAAAGCTAAAAGCACCGATATATTTTTCACTGTCGAGGTGGTCAATTTTGGCCCACTGAAGCGGCGTCCGTGTTGCAGCTACCCAGACTTATTTATTTTCCCTTTTGTCCGCTGTGTAGTATACATCTTTGAGGACTTTTTTTTGGAAACTTATAAGAGGGTAGAAAAGGGAAAATTTTTTAGATTTATGTCTTCCAAACCAGAAGCAATAACATTTTAATGCCATCTTTATTTTCTTTAAAAAAAGATAAGAAAAGTGTTTAACACTTTTTGCAAATATAAACAAGTATGAGTACTTTTTGGTACTTCTAGTATTAAAAAAAGTTTTTTTTTTTTTAATCCTTGTTAATTAATTAAATTAAAAAACATTACTAAACAACTCAAACTAGAAATATGAGCTATGTGCTGCAAATTTCTACAGTCCTATATTATTTGAAAAAAAAAAAAAAAAAATCAATTTGGAGTTAAATGAGTAGTTTTGTAAAAACAGGTAAAATTTTGTACATTTAGTATTTTCAAAATGAATGAACGAATTTGAATTTATTTCTTGGAGTGCCCTTTTATACTTTATGGACAAATTTTCTTTAAATTTTCAAAGGATTATCCAGTAGCCCCCAAAGATCAATGGAGCGATGAGAATTGTCGTAGTCCTTTATAGGTTTGTGTCCTTAGTTTTGATATGAGTGCAAATATGTAAATTTTTCTTAAACAAGATAAGGCCTTTTTAATGCAGTTTAAGGAGCTAAAAATGGTTCGCAGTTATTCGAGATACAAATTTTCAAAGTCAGATTTTTGAATATAACTCTTGGTTTCCCGAGAATTCTAAAAATGGTATAATCTACTCGTTATACCAAAAAACTACTTTATGTTACATTCCAAGTGTATTCATCATTTTTAATTCTGTAGCGCCGTGTTATTAATAGTATAAAAAAATTTGAACTGAATAATGACACTTCTTTTAAGTTTTAACCAAAATTATCAAAATCGATCTTTTTTAACTAAACTGGGTAAACTTAACATGAGCTACATTGTGTTATAACGGAGCACAGTGGTTCCAAAACGCTTTTTTTTTTTTTTTTTTGGAAATAATTCAGTAACTAAAGAACCGATTTGGAGGAGTACAGGTCAGGAGGGAAGTGGGTGGCTCTCCAAAGTTACCCATCACGGGTATGTATTTTTTTTTTAAATCGCCAAAAATTCATTTATGATATGACAGAAATGTAAATAGTCCTTGTAAATCTCTACAAAAAATACGCTTACATGTGGTTAGGTTATCTCTTTTAGTTTAAGAGATATTCGAGTCGAAATAAATTTTTACCTCATTTTTAGCCTCGTTTTTTTTTTAACTTGGCGGGCTTAATATTGGCCCTAGAAAAAATATTTCTGAGGTGCTTTTCAATTGTTTTGGAGGAGCACAAGTAACTAGCTGGTCTGTGGGCAGGAGGAGAACCTCCGAAAGTGGTAAACTTCTTTAATTATTTATTATATAATATCCGAGGTTACCCATTTCGGAGGTCCTCCCCCCTGCTCACAGAGCAACTAGAAACTTGTGATCTTCCAAAACAATTGGAAAATACCTCAGTAATAATCGTATGAAATTTCATTGAAATATATTTATCCGTTCAAAAGTTGCACAAAATTATTTTAAAAAACACGTTGAAACTGCTGTGCACTTATGCATATAGAATACTGCAGCACACATTTACTATAGAAATTAAGGAAAATGTGCACATTTCGCTGATGGGGGGTCAAGTTTCAGTTAGTTTTTAAACGATTGTGTAAAGCATTTAGGCAAATATTTGGTATCATTGGAAAGGTTATTACTTTAAAAATAATAATATATAAATAATAAAGTATTCAAACTAAATGTTTTCATTAAACTATTCAAAAACGAAAAATTTTTGCATTTAGTGTTATTCTTAAAAAAAAAAAAATATTTGAACTTAAATAAAATCTACATTAATTAAGCTATCAATGTGAAATTGTAGTACAATATAAAACAATTTGTCCTTAAAGGAAAATAATAAATAAATTCCCATTTCCTTACTCCAAAATACCCAAAATACCAGTTCGGGGAAAGCTTGCTTCAAAAATTGACTTTTTTCATTTAAATAGTCACCCTGTCGTTATAAGGTGCCTCCATCAAAAAATACTTTTTGGGTGTATACCTTACATATAAGGCTAAAAAATTAAAATAATTTTAAGTCGATCCCAGCTTTGCGATTTGAGAACATAACAAAAAAAAAAAAGAAAAAATTTCCAAAATTTACAAAATTTGGATAGGGCTTGTGGGCAGACCTTTGTCCCAAACTTCTCCGGATTTACTTTACACGCATTTACATTAAGATTTTTTTTGAAAACATTAAAAAAATTATAAAGCCCAGAACAAAAAACAAATTTTATCACTGAATAAATATTGCCACCTTTTTGGAAAAAAAAACCCAAAAAATGTAAAAATTTTTTGAAGTTCCAAATTTAGATTAATATAACTTTTTAACGAATTCTTATAATTATATTATTTTTGCAACAATATTATATAGAATTTTGTAGGGAATCTGGCAAATATTTTAGGAAAATTCTAGGGGCAATATTAAGCCCGCCAAGTTAAAAAAAAACTAAAAAAATACGGGGCTAAAAATGAGGTAATAATTTATTTCGACCCGAATATCTCTTAAACTAAAAAAGATTACCTACACATGTTAGCATGTTTTTTGTAGAAATTTATAAGGACTATCTATATATAAAATATCTTTTCTGTCATATCATAAATGAATTTTTGGCGATTTTTCAAAAAAATTACATACCCGAGATCGGCCACCCACTTCCCCCCTGACCTGCTAGGAGCCTGTACTCCTTCAAATCAACTTGAAAGCACCTGAGTTCTAACCGTGTGAAATTTTGTTGAGATACCTCTAACGGTTCTTTAGTTACTGAATTATTTCAAAAAAAAAAAAAACGTTTTGAAACCACTGTGCGGAGAAGAAAGCTTTATAACATTTTTATACTTTTGACTTCGATTGGTCTAGCATTTTACAACATACATACGTATGTATATATATTTATAACCTTTTTCTTGTGATCAACTGCTCTATATACTGTTTCTTTGTTTTTTAATATAAACTTTTCTTTAAATTTTGAATTCTTTCCTTTAACTCACTGATCAACCTAACAAGCAGCCACCCTTACACACGCATTCATTAAGTTTAAAGTCAATAGTAAAATACGTAAATGCGATTGCCGCTTTCGTTGGAGTAACAGAATCACTATGTTATGGTTGCAACATAAAAAAAATAAAAAATATTGTCTTTCGGAATGTTCTGTTAAAATCGTTGCTGGTGGTATGAGTGTTAAGCTAACAATTCGAGTAAAAAATACAAACAATAACAACAGCAACAGCAAACAAAGAAGCATGACATAACAAGCACAACCAACAATCGGAAGTGGATATAAATGGAATATGAAGCCAATGAAGTTGGCGGCGACACATGAGAAACCACTTGAATATTTCATGCGTTTATTTCAACTCTTTTTGATTTTTTTCTGTGCTTTTGTTCTTATAGTATTTGCTAACTTGTTATATGGTAGAGAATATATTTAATTTGTCAGTTTATTGGTAACAAGACGATTAAAAGATTCAATGGTAATAAAAAATAATGGAACATTGACTCCATTTATTTGAAAAGGATTATAAAAGTTGAAAGATGGCTAAAGGTAAATTTATCTTGAATATATAGGAATATATGGATATATTGAGTAGAAAAATAAATTAAAATTTGTAGAATTTTTAAATTTTGTAGATTTTAAGAATTTTTGTAATTGTTATGTTAATTTGTTTGCAAAATTAAAAAAAAAAAATTTTCTTCCTTTAGATTTGTTTTTATTAAATTTTGTTACATAAAAGTAATTTACAAAACAATTTTTTTTAATATTAAAGAAAAAAGTGTGCTTTAAATTCGTTTCTCTCAATCTAAATTTGTAAACCCTTTTACTTTTTTTCAGATTTTTTGTAATTTTTACAAATATAAAGAGTTCATCTAAAGTAGTGAAAAGTCAAATAAGAGAAAATAACTGAAAAAACAACATTAAAGTTGATGACAATTTCAACTATTTTTTTACTACTATTTTTTCCAAAATACTTACTAACACACTCATAAATATATAGGTATGTTAACTTTTATATATTTTTTTATTTAATTTTTATTTATTTTTTTTTTTTTTGCGCGACTGTAATAAAATCATGATGATTTACAAAGTGAATTAAGTGAAAAGCAAATAAACCATTATGTTTACATAAAGAAGAATCATATGATACACAGGCTTATATACACATACATTTGTATATACACACATTCACATACACATAAAATGTATGCCAAAACCTGATATCATCAGTGAATGAATATGAGTATGATGATGTCGAGAATGACTAAATGGAAATGGATACAATATGATGAGAAGAATGAATTACATACTTGAAAACATTATACCAGTTCGTGCAAATATTGGCGTACAAATTTGTTTTAAAATACAGTGGATGAGAAAATAAAGCATAAGTAAAGAAAGATAAAGGTTTTAAATTGGAAAATTGAAAAAATAAAATCAAAAGACGAGTTCTTAGTCCAAAATCGAATGTAAAGAATTACTGGATGTTTGTTTCATCTATTATATAAATAATTTGGAACGATTATTTATCGTTTTTTATTGAAATAATAACATCTACAGAATTACCGAAACCATATTTTTCAAGACGAAACCAAAGCAACACTTTATATATAAGGCCTGGGCACGAAATAATCTGTGCATGAAAATCTTCTTATAGAAACTTAACCAGTGGGCGAATTTTTTTAAAATGATTTTTTTATTAATGACTGTTGTGTTTAAGTTCTAAACATAAAAGAATAAATTAGTTCCTGTTAATTTTTAAGGAAATATTTGATATTTTCTAGAATTATTCTAATTATAGGTTTTATTGTGTTTCGGCCACTTTTTTGCTCGAACAAGTCCACTTATTTTAAAACTCCGTTTCATTTAATGCTGAGTTTTTAATGTCCTTTAAATTATTTTTACTAGAGTTCAATATCTTTCAATTGCACGGAGTTTCGGACAATTTAATGGATTAGCCTCTATCGGTACAAACTCTTACAATTTATTTGTTACAACTCCATTGTTTTGTTGTTGTAATGAGAAGAAGCGGGAACAGGCCAAAAAACAGCGGATGCTCTATATTTTCTTAGGAAAGGGAGAAGTCTTTTCCAAAGGAACTTATTCACGCATACTTCTGGTTTATTGCAACCATTTTTTAAGAATAAAGTGCTTATTCCTGCTTATGCATATGACTTCCCAAATCAAAAACTTTGTTAGGAATTTTGATTTCTTTATACACGAAATTTTTCTGCCATAATCCCTCTAGCATCTGCGACATAGAATTCCTGGCTAGGAAGTTGAAAAAAGTTACCCTGTACGATCGTTTCATCGTCTACTATACAGAAACAAAATTTCCGAAAGAATTCGTCCGAAGAACTTTCATGTTATTTATTTCCTCCAAATTCTTGCTTGCGTTTCTATTAGGATTTTTTTCTTGCTTTATAAGTCTTCAGGCTATACTTCTTTTCAAATTTTCTGATAAAAATTCAAAGCAATTAACTTTTTATGACACTTTTCTTCCAGAGATTAGATGAATTTCTCTTAAAATCCTTTCTATTTTGCCTGAGTCCTACAGCCTGAAGATACTATTTGTCTTTCATTACCAGGTTACCATTCAGTGATCATGACTTCTTTGTATAATATTATAACCCAAGAAACTGTATTTTGCGGCACAACAGCCTTCCTTTCAATTATTTTATATGACCAATGCAAGATTTCATGAAAAATTTGAAACATGTGTTTAGATGTTTTTTGTTAAACTTCCATTATAAGAAAAACCAATTTTGCTATTACCATGAAACTTAGCACATGGCAAGTGAGCATAATGGCAAATACAAAACAATTAACAAAATTATTAATTTTTCACCACATCAAAAGTTATAAACCCAAGAGCATGCACGGATTTTTTCGTTCGCAGTCCTTATATTAACACTTTCAGGCTCGCTTCCAAACCATTTATATTGATTTTGTCATTCCGTGTGTAACATGTCGAAGGAATCATTTAAGACCCTATAAAGTATATATTTTCTGGGTTCTGGTTATATTCCCTTATAAGGAGAAAGTCAACGAAATTTGGTTCAAATAGTTTAAGGACCAAGTAAATTCGAAAGAAAAAATGGGACTGGTAGGCCCACCTTTCATATAATGTAAAATTTGAAAAAGTTGATGGTGGGTATATAGACTCGCGCTTGTTTTATATTTTTTAGACTCAAAATTAAGGATTTTGAAGATTTCAAGTTTCTGGAGTTTCTATGTCCTTAGATATGGGAAATACTTTATAAACAAACTTGGGCAGATTAAGGACACTAAATCGTGATAAAAAAAAAAAATATACATTCAAATTTTTACCTTATATTTTATTGAATAAACTGCGTACTTGGTTTTTTAAATATTTATTTAGAAGAATTTTGACGAATTTTTATATTTCCGAATAAAATTTTTCCACCTAGATTTTATCGGCTTTGCATTGTTTTCTTATGCTAAAGCTTTCAATTAACTAACTAAATATACTTCTAAGTGAACTAGTTCCGTTAGTTTAAAGCAGCGATAACCTAAAAAAGAGGCACTAAAATAAATAACTGTTATTGTTTTGCACTCTTGCAATGAAAATTGTTGCACACATACACATTATACTTATTTGAAAGAAAAATGCGACATAGACCTACTTCGTTGAAAAATAGCTATTAAATGTTCTTTTTTTCTTTTGTTTTGCTCTCAAAGCTAAGTGTTTCGTTCATGTTCGTATTATGTCTGTGTAAATAGCCTATTATGTTCGGTCCCTGGGGCTAAGTTGGTGATCGTTGGTTTAAAGTTGAACGACTCTAAAATAAAAGTTGTCTGCAATCAACTTTAGGGTCGAAATGAGTATAAGAGACAACTATTTTCGTCTTATACACACAAAAAACATAAAATTTTTGATTGACTACGCTCACATGTCTTGTTAGCTCACCACTAAACTACTTGAAATATCTGCCTGTACAGTTAAACACTTCAAATAGTATTTGAATGGTTTCTGAATCTTATAATGATATAAAATTTATTTTCATCCTCTTTTATAATTAAGAACAAAATTCAATGATTTTTTTTTTTTTTTTTTTCATAATTTGGTGTTTAAAATTTGTATAGTTCTTTGTTAGCCACTGTACTTTAGCATATTTGGTTCATATATGTATGTGTATATACATTTATATATGTATGTGTCTAAGTATACCCAGCAGGCCACATGTCCATTAACGACACATTCATCGATGATGTCGTCGAAATTTGTCGTCAAGAAAATGCATGTAGAGGACAAGTTTGATTAAAAGTCACCTATATTGTCATCTTACCCCATTTTCGGAGACTTCAATAACAAAATATACTGAATTGTCGTACATATATAGTTCGATGACAACATGAGTTAAATGTCCAGCGAGAATGTCGTGATTTAAACCAAACACATGACATGCTGCATGACATTGTCATGCAGCATGTCGTACATACATATAAGATAAATAAAAGCATTAATAAAACCATTAAAAAGTAGGGAGTGTCGTGGCTGAAGTGGTAAGTGTGCTTGACTATTCAATAAGGAAGAGAGAAATTGGTGGCCTGGGTTCAAATCTTGGCGGAACCCTACTATTTTTTCATTTATTTTTCTTAAAATGGTTGACGAAAATATACATGACATTGTCGCTCAGGTTATCGTTGATGACTTAAGTGCCCTTTGTTCGAAAATGTCACCAATGTTTGTTCGGAGCTGTCGTACATGTGTCGTCGAAGACTGTGACAAATCATCAAGATATCGTCGATATTTTCTACAAGACATGGCCTGCTGGGATATATTTGTGTTTATACATATATGTATAAGAGTATTTGTATTTATTACGAGCTTACAATGACTGTCATATGCTTCTATTAGTATTTCAGTGGATTTGTTTTTATAACATTTTTATTTTTGTTTATTCAAATATTTTTTCACTTGTTAATCAGTTTAAGTTAAAAAAAAAAAATAAAAAAAAACAACCAAAAATTAAATGAAATCTGACTGTATTATTTGTCAACAAATATGTGATTTAAGTAAGTTTAAGTTAATGTGATAGATTTTTCATTTCTTAGAAAGAAAAATATCAAAATAATCATTTAATATATGTATATTATATATTGTGAAGGGCTTTCTCCATAAATCCATTGAAGAATTAATTACTTAATTTTAGTTTCAAAACTTTTTTTATTTTAGAAAAAGAACATTTCTCATGAAACTGAATTTTGCATTAATATAATTTTTCTCTTTCAAGCTTTTTTAATTAATTCTAATATGCATAACAAAGAAAGTATAATATAAAAAATACAAAAGCAAATGTTTATAAATTACTAGCACTGAGTTTAAACCTTAAACCAATTATTTAACTAATATTGACCAAAAACAGAATCAAGCAGCAACAAGAACAACAACTATACTCTACTGTTTATACTATTATACTGGACAATTATCAGCATCATCATCATCATCACAAAGTACTAATCCTAAAAGTCAACAATGTAATCCTTTCTAATGCCATGTTCTACAAATACAATATTAATACGTATGTGTGTGGGTACGAAATAGAAAGAACAAAATTGAGAAAGGAAAAGCTAGAAAGCAAGAGAATATAAGTAAAAGAGTATGCCATAACCAGACATAATCTTATTATTCATCTGGGTGAAAAGAAAAATAAACAAACATACAGCATAAAAAAAAAAAAATGCAAATGTTTTATAAAACACTTTGTTATGATACTTATGAATACTATACGAAAATCCTATTTAAATAAAAAAATAAGAACAATATTTTTATGAATAATTTTAAAGACAAAGGTTAAAAATTAAAAAATAGAAATAAATAAAAATAAAATTAAAAAAATGTTTAAGAATAAACGGAGAATGTGACAATTTTAGATACTAATTTTTGAACATTTGGTTATTTAAATACATATAATATTTTAATACAAAAAATTTATTAAATGGATTTTGGATAAATGAAAAGTAGCAGATCAAAAGTTACTTTTTTCATTATTTAAATTTGTTGGGAAATTGAGAATTAATTTTTTCGTTCCCTTACAAAGCAGTTTGAATCTGGAAATGGTAAGGAGCGTTCTCCTTTTCATAAAATGCATCGAATGACATCAATTCACCACAACAAGTCTTAAGGATGTATTGGATTAAAGGACTTTTAAATTATGAAAAAAAGTGAAAAAAATATTATATCAAAGTTTTTTCTGGTAGAGTTCAACCGATTGAATACAAAAATACAAAAAAGCAATTTCTGAAAAAATGCAAAAAAGTACTTTTGTTCGACTCCTCAAATATACATACATATTTCATTTTAAGTTATAATTAATTTCTCAAATTTATTGGATTTTTCTTATATGATTTAAAAAACAAATATAATTTTTTATTTTTTAATAACAGGCGTATGAGTGATGTGCGGTAGCAGTTCAATGTAGAAAATAATGTATACGTCTGTTGATCTTTAGAAAAATGTTGCATATCTCAAGGAGGATATTTATTAAATATCTTATGCTGTTTTCGCAGGAGGTGAGAAAAAAGGCTAAATTGGACTCTAAAAAAGGTCATAAAAGGCTAAATGCCCCAAAAAATAAAGCCAGAAAAAAAGCATTTTTTTTTTTTTTTGTATTTAAAAACATTTTTTTCTCATTAGTTTTTGATAATTTTTTAAGGTTATAGTAATAAAATATTTATAAAAAACATAGAACCGTTGCCAACAAAATGATCCAATGAAAATTCGCCCAAAACTTTCCCATACAAATTTGGGTTACAATTGAAATGAAAAATTTTCCAAAGTTTTGAAGTGATTTTTCGTAATTTTTGAATTATAATTCCTTTTTAAGTATTTTTTTTTTTTCAAATTCTTGGGTGATTTTTTGCGTTTAGAAAAATTTTTTATATTCAAATTATTTTCTTTGGTTAATAAAGTTTTTTAAAAAATAATTATAACAATTTATTAAGTCCATGAAATGAATTGTTATATTTGATTTGGAACACGAAGCGCCGCAGTCGAAAATTTTAGTTAAAAACACAAAAATGATTAAATGTATGATTCTGTAAAAATAAAATTGGTAAAAGCAAATATAAATTATTTTCTTCCTTGTTGAAATATTAAAATTTTAGCCTTTTTAAGGCTATTTTAAGAATGGAAAAAGGCTATAAAAAAAGGCTAGAAGCTAAAACGAAAATTTTGAGGCTAAAAGCTAAATAAAAGGGTTAGAATTTGCTTTAAAAAGGCTAAACTGGCAACATTGCATCTAAGTAATGGTTCGGTTAGAATTCTTGGAATTCAAAAAGACATTGATACATATGTTTACATTTTATGTTATGAGTGGCTTTTATAATAGCTTCTTGAAAATTTTTTAGTTAATACAACTCTATGAAAATTTGCATTTTAACTGTTGAAAGTCTGCAACTGTTGAAAGTCAGCAACAACAACAAAGATGTGTAGAATATAACCACAAAATCTGATTAGTTTATATGAGGAGCCGCAGAACAAAACGTACTTTTTTGCATTTTTTCAGAAATTGCTTTTTAGTTATTTTTATATTCAATGAGTTGAACTCTACCAGAAAAAACTTTGGTAGGATAATTTTTTTATTCACACTTTTTCATAAATTTTTTTGATTTTAAGAGGTAAATTTTTCTTAAGAACAACATTTTTGTTAGTTATTTTGGTTAACAATTTTTGCGAACAGTATTTTTAGTTCATTTAATAAATTCTTGAAAAATATTTCCTTTAAAATACAAAGAAATTGTAAATTTTTCCAAATTTTTTTTTTAACAAAACGTAGTTTTTTACATTTAAAAGTCCTTTGATCCCACACATCCTTAAGATCTGTTGTGGTGAATAGATGTCATTCGATGCATTTTATAGAAAGGAGAACGCTTCTTACCATTTCCAGATTCAAACTGCTTTGTAAGGGAACGAAAAAATTAATTCTCAATTTCCCAGCAAATTCAAATAATGAAAAAAGTACGTTTTGATCTGCGACTCCTTATATATGTATTACAGAATGAGTTCAATACTTATAGACAAAGAGAATGTGAAAAAATTAAGTAATTTTACACTCTATTAGTTTCAAGTCTTTTAAGTTTAATTTTAAAAATTGCAAAAATCACTTCTTGCGAGCTTTATTTAAAGGTACTTAAAATTATGAAAGGAGATGAAGAACATAGTTGCCTACGATGATTCTAACAGGATGCTACAGGGAACAAATTTAAAAATTTATTTCTCATGAATATTAATGATTAATGCACACTATGCAACAGTATTTTGAGGGCGAAATCATTCAATCTGCAATTGATAGCTCGTGATATATATAATAAACCCTCCAAATTATTTTTCACTGGTAGGCAAAATTTTTGTTTTATGGCCATTTCAACTTTTCTATTTATCTGAAACTACTTTGGTATAAAAATAGAAAAGCTTAAAAGGTCACTAACCAAAAATTTTGCCTACAAGCAAAACATTCTTTACAGGGTATATTATATATATCAAGAGCTATCAATTGCAGATGGAATGATTCTGCCACCACGCGATTATCGTCAATTTGTCACATAGTGTACATCAAACGATAGGTAAAGAAAAATAAATATATCGATATTTTTTCATTTTTCAAAAATAGCTAATAGGAAGGATAAATTCGTCTTTTTAATAAAAATAACTCATATTGAAAAATTACGGATAAATAAAAAGAAAAACTTTACTAACAAATTTAAAAAAAAAATTCCTTTTATCGTTCATATCAACTTTTTTTGAAAATTACAAAACATGGCTATAATAATTCTTTATTAGCTATTATTTGATGTACATATATATCATTAATTTTGGTGAGAATTTTCTAGGATTTGTTCTGGAATCATCAACTTATCGTAAGGAGTGCGTTCGTTTCGTTTTTATTTATTTGATAATTTATTACAGATCATAGAAAAATAAAACTTTTATAGTTCTAACCACCACTTATGAACTTGTGGACATTGTTGGTAACCCTTCCGTTAGAGATTTGATAGTTTCTTCAGTCACTTTTTTGAAACAGTGTGCACATCTTCTTTTAAAATTTTTGGTATTTTGGGACATCTTTTTTGTGCTCTTCAATTCACTTTTCACAAGAAACAATAACTCTCCACTGGTCTAAGCTATGGACAATTTGGAAAATTTACCTCTTTTGTGCTCTCTTATGGAAGGAAGAAGTCTTTTTTGCAAATGTTCTTTGAAGCATATTTTGGTATTTATAGAGCCGAATGTAATAAAAGACATTCTTGTTTTGCTGCAACTGCAAAAAGCTTGTTCTGCCAGGAATTTTTTAGGACATTTTTTCTGCTTTTGGGTCCTAAACCTATCTTTAACATTGCCTCGAGCATTAGCAATAAAAATTTTTGAGACACAAGCTGAGAAAATTCTGCCAGCACAAACGTTTCTACGTCAATTATACAACATGAGTATTTTTGTATGAAATTTGGTTTTAATTTCCGTGTCCTATTCTTGGCTTCTAAATTTTTTGCAGCATTCCTGTTTGGAACTTTTCGGACTTTATATGTTATCAACTCTGCATTAACTTTAAATTTTCGCACCAAATAGTCAAACCACTGAACTAACTGTGCTGCTTTTCTACCAGATGTGTTTGGAGTTCTTTTCAAAATGCTTTCAATTTTCTGGCCCTTCCAAGATCATGTGGACCATTTTTTCTTTCCAAGCCAGGCTTATTATCAATGGTCAAATTCTCCTGATACTGTTTAACAACATTAGAAACAGTTTGACGGCTGAAATTTAATTCTGTGGCCAATTATTTGTAGGACCTATTTGGATTTTTTGAAATTTTTTGAAATAATTTGTAGCAAGTACATCTTTTTTGTCACTCATTTTGATCAAAATCACAACAAATCAACATAGTTGTTGTAAAAGATAATAACTGACGTATTTTTCAATGATAACCAGATGAAAAAAAATTTTTAATATTGCTTCCGAAAAAAGTTATGTGGCAAAACGTGTATTAAGATTTTTTCGATCGCACTTCTTATTCCAAGTTGAGGTTGAAATTTTTCAAATATATTTTCATCATTTGAATGTACAATACATTTTGGTTTTCTTCATACAATGTTGGACCACTCTATTATACAATCTCTTTTCTATGCAATTTAATTTTCTTTATAAATACCTTCACAAAGATCAATCGGAAACAGAAAACAAGCCAGTAATCCAAGAGGTATACACAGAAAAAAGTAAAAATGGACTTCAATTACGAAATTTGTAATATTAATTAATTTTTAATTGATTGTGCTCCAATCATCAAAATGATAATATTAATAACTAGAATAATTAATATTATTAATACTTCTTTTCCTTAAATAGATGCAATGAGCTGAAAATTTTTGAAAATTCTCTTAAATTTATTTTATTTCAGTACTTTTGTAGACAAATGTTTAATTTTGTTTTACATTTTATTAACAGCTGTCAATTTATTAAAAAACAAAACTGTAAACCAATTAGAAAATTAATTATATTAATAAATCATATAATTAAATTCCAATATAAAGTTAATTATTAATTTTATTGAAAAATTATCTGAAATATTTTTTTCTGTGTAAGTACACACATTCCCGAATTTTATCTATTTAGTCTATATTTTTATACCCTACACCACCATAGGTGGGGAGGGTATTATGCGTTTGTGCTGATGTTTGTATCACCCAAAAATATTGGTCTAAGACCCACCTTAATTTATACCAATCGGCTTAGAATCACTTTCTGAGTCGATTTAACGATGTCCGTCCGTCTGTCCGTCTGACCGTCTGTCTGTCCATGTAAACCTTGTAATCAAACTACAGGTCGCAATTTTGAACCAAAATTAATGAAATTTGGCACACAGGTTTCTTACAGTCATGGGCCTATTGAAATTGGTTATGATCGGTCCACTTTTTCACCTAGCCCCCATACAAATGTCGTCCCGAAAATGGGTTTAACGATCATAAATCCCTCAAATATAGCAATATTTTAATGAAATTTGGCACATATAAGTTTCATATAAGCCTAAATAAATGTGCCGATTTTTAGAAAGATCGGTCCATAATTTACCATAGCTCCCATATAAACCCCTTTTCAGAAAATCAATTTAACGGGCATAAATCCCATTAAACTGTTAGTATCAAGTTAATATTCGACACAAATAAGATTTATATAAACATAAATAATAGTGCTAAATTTTACAAAGATCGGTCCATAATTTACCATAGCTCTCACATAAAGCCCTCTTTCGGGAATCACACAAATGTGAATAAATTCATATAAATGTTTATTTTACACTTAATATGAGTATCGGTCCACATTCGGCTCCAAGTCTAAAAAAAGATCCCTCCCCGAATTATAATGGACACAATGGTGTAGGGTATCATATGGTCGGGCTTGACCGACTATATCTTTTTCTCTCGTTTAAAATAAAAAAAGTATGAATCTGCAAACAGAAAGCTGATTCGGAATCTGAAATATTCTTTGAAAAGTTTTTAATGGATAATTTTTGCTTTTTTTTTTTTTGCTTACAGGAGTATTTAATTAAAAATATCTAATTTTATGTTTATTTTTCAATTGATGAGTTTTTTAAATTCTGAAATAACACTGTTCCTACTATTAAACATTTTTTTGTTTAAACTTTTCTTTCCAACAAATTATCTCTTTTATTTACCATAGTAATACTCGTAACACTTAATAATTTAAAAGCAATTTGAATTTAATACTCAATACTTACTTGCATTTTCATGGGATCTGTATTGACTTGACACATGTATTTACCAGCATCTTCCATCTTTACATTACGTATGTTAAGAGTCCATGTATTGTAATCGTTGTGTGTAACCGATAGACGATCATTATTTGTAATAACATGTTCGTGTATGGCCAAAATGGCCTTTGCATCAGCTTTAATCCAGGCCACCTAAAGATACAATTTGGGCAATGATGTTTTTAAGGTTTTTTTTGTGTTGGTTGGTGTGTTGTTGGTTTGCAAATAGAAGTTAAGTTTTATTTTGGTAGTAGAAGTCAACCAAATATAAGAATGAGTTGAAATCAACGGATGTTTGTATTTTGTTTTTTTTTTTTTGGTCAGTTGTTAATGTGGCAAGACATCGTTAGATGTTTAAAAATAAAAAAAAGAAATAGAATCGCATACAAACGAATTTCCAAAGTGATAAAACACAAGTTGCAGACGCAGTAGTCGTTGAGGTGGTGAAATGATGGTGATAATGGTTTAGTGGTCGTGGTAGTTTTAATGATATTGGTATTGGTGATGATGCAGATGATGATGATGATGATGTTGGTGTTAGTGGTGTTGACATTTAACATTTTGTATATGTAGAGGAAACGAAAATGATTTTTTTTTAAGAAAAGGAATAGTCCCACCATGGTTAATAATAGTTGTTGTGTTGGGTTTTTTTAAGTTAAGTTTTGTTGTTGTGTGTATTTTACGAATTGAGTGTTTTGTAGGGAGAGTTTTTAACGATTTACCAGATGTTTTCAAATTGCATTTTGATGTGTTTTTGTTGTGTGTGTTTTAAAAGTTTTTTTGTTTTGCAACCAAAAATAGGATAACAAAAAAAGGAAATCAAAAGTTAGTTAAGGATATTTTTATCACCATTTATAGATTTTTTGTTTTTGTTTTTTGAAAAATTTGGCATTGTATTTTAAGTAAAGTTAGGATTTTTGTTGCAAGTAGTTGTCAGTTTCATGGAGACAGAGATGGATGGACAGACAGTTGGTTATTTTTAGACAGAAAGCCATCAGCATTATCGTTATTTTTATCATTGTTAGCGCCATTATCATCATGATGATGATGAAACACAAGCAATGACGCCATCCGTTTTGGTTTTAGTAGTCATCAACATTTATTTAGCAATTTCCGTATTTTTTTATATATATTTTTTTGGTAGTTTGTTAAAGTTTGAAAATCGATTTTAAGAGAATAAAAAAAACCATGTTTAGTAAAGGAGAAAAAAAAAAATATAAAAACAAACCATTCAACCCATCAATTCAACCAACCATTCAGCCAAGTCGCAGTAGAACAGGAGTCATATATAGTTCCAATTCATTCCACAAAAACACAATATAAAAGTCATTGTTAGTGTTAGTGGTCAAATATCATTGTCAGACCCGCGTTATATGAGTGAAGCCATTTTCCATTATAGCCCATTGGTTTTTTTGTTTTAATTTTTTTTTTATTTTTTTTTTTTTTTTTTCAAAATTCAGGGTTCAATTCCATGTATATCATCAGCATTGATTTTTTCATTGTAGTTTTTGGTATCATTCATCAAGGTTTTAAGTTTTAAAAAATCAAATGTTTTTGTTGTTTTTGTTTAAATCGCGATATTTTTTTAAATTTTATTTTTTTCCATGTTATTGTATTTTTTTTTTTAAGGATATTGTAACATCAATTAGGGAAATTGTTGCAATATGTTTTTGTATTCGTTGCCATCAATTCATTTGGGTTGTTTGTTTTAGATTTCAATGTTATCGCAAGTTTTTTTGTATTATTTTTTTAGAAGAATATGTGAGAGAAAAAAAAAAAGGTTGTAAAAGAAAGAAAATATTTTTTTAATAAAGTTTATTGTAAAATTTTTTAGTTTTATATTTGATCATACATTCAGTTAACATTAATGGAAATTATTTAAAACTTAAAAAAAATAAAAATATTTTTTAACAAAAATGTGCATCATTAGGTGCAGTATTAAAATAGATTATAATAAGATAATGATTAAATTATTATATACTAAACATGCATGATAATTTTTATACTTTTATATAATTATGTAATAAAAATAATTAATCTTTAATTTTATTCGAATTTTTTGCCATGATAGTTTACACCGTACAACAAAAGCTTTTCATTTCTCACAACAAAATTTCAATATTTATTTCATGTGAAAGAAGTCACTTATTTTCAATAATTAATTTATACTTTCTTTTGTAGAGGACTTTTAAGATTTAAATAATCTTTTTAATAAAAATGCTGTTGTACAGTGTTATAGTTAAAATAATTGTGAAGTTCAGCTAAATCTACAGATTAATATTAGATTAATTATAAAATCTTACTCAAAAATAAAACAACTACATACAAAAAAAATTTTTTTACATGATAATTCAAGTTAAATAATTTAATTAGTGGGCGTTTAAACTGTAATTTTAGAAATTTTGTGCAAAACCTTTAATTGATTTAGCATAAAAAATTGATAAATTTCATTATAAAATCTAACTCGTATGTCACACAGTGAGGTCAAACGCAAATTTTTTGGTAATGAATCTGTATCTCCAAAACTACTGCTCGGATTAAATTGAAATGTATGGAAGAGTTGCAGAGGAGGATCTAAGCTTTCAGAAAAATCATCGTGTAGTCACCCTGTGATAATACAAGACCAGCTACAGGGTGTCAAATTTGTTTGAAAAAAATCGTAACTTCTACAAATGAAGTACGATTTTAAATATTTTTATATTTCTGTAAAATACTTGGCAAGATTAGAACAAAATAGGCTCGCTTACCTAAGTTATCTCTTATAGTTAAAAAGATATTTACACTTGAATTTTGAATTTTTGATTTTTTGCCTCGACTTTCTTTCGTTTTTTCGGGAATAAGTCCTGAGGTATATGAAGTAAGAATTTTTTAAAAATATTTTGTAATTTATTATATATTTCAAAATAATATGCTGAAAGAATTTTTGGATTATCTCAATTCGTCTAGATGTGAAAAATATTCAAAGTCAGCACTCTGAAGTTACTATGAAAAATGTCACGCGAACTTTTTTAAACTTATTGACGATATTTTATTCAAAAATAGATTTGGAACGATTTGACGCTAAACTGCTTCCCGCTCGGCCAAAAACGAATGCAGGAGAGTAAATTTCATGAAAAAAAGTAAATTTTTTAAACGACTTTTTTTAATTGCATAAAAAAGCATATTAGCATAATATATTCGCCATTATTTCTTATGTGATGTATAAAATATATATCGATCTTTCACTCCTGCAAAAATCATTAAAAAAGCTTTACAAATAAATTTTTGACAATTTTTCAGTTGCCATGCACTTTACAGAAATATAAAAATCTTTAAAATCGGACTTCATTTGTAGAAGTTACGATTTTTTAAAACTTTTACATAGTCGATAGCTACAGGATGTAAATTTTGACATCCTGTAGCTTTTCTCGTATTATCACAGGGTGACTATCATATGATTTTTCTAAAAGCCTAAGTCCTCCTCTGTAACTCTTCCATACATTTTAATTTAATCCGAGCAGTAGTTTTGGAGATGACCCCACTGTATGTCATATGGGTGGTTCTAAGTGATATGTAACGGTTTTAGTTTTAACACTTTGTATGAGAAGACTACACATAGAAAAAAGATTGGTTGGATATCGCTTACCATTTTATAATATGTAATTTTGCTAACTGAAAACAAATTCTATTCTTATATAGATAAGAAGTTACTAATATTTAAATTTTCGTTCCTCTTATAATATAATTGGTTAAATTATAAAATTATAAATAAAATTAAAATAACAATTCGGGAGGGGTAACCATATTTAGTACTTTTATAATTGGTTTTGTATCGAATAATTTAATTGTGACGATCAATAAGACGTTCAATAACAAGTATGCTAAACTAGTACTGAATATTTAGTTACAGCAAATAATAACTTATTATAAACATTTTGTGGTAACTTTTGGGTTACCTTACAAGAAAAAAATGGTTAAATTGGTTTTGACATTTCTAAAAATATTATAAAAATAAAAAATTTTTAAAAAAATTAAATAAACCAAAAACAAACAAAAGATAAAAGAAATTTAATATTACTTGGAGAAAAATAAATTTGTTAAACAGAATAGTGACCAACAAAAAATCTCTTTTTTAATGACTATATATTATTTCCTTTTAGAAGTCTCAGTTGAAGAGGAAGAATTGTTTATAAAATCAAATCCGTATTGTTCCTAGAAACGTGAATTTACTAGCCGAAGACATTTTTCTATTGTGTGTGTGTTATTTTATAAAAGTTTAAAATAAATTAGTTCAGTATAAATATTTATATTTGACGCTGAACTTTATTTTCATTCTAATCCACAGTGTTCTATTTTCAAATTTAGCTGGCCAAAACCCCAAAAATGAACTTTAAAGGAGGAAAAAAAATTATATTCGGGTATTAAAATAGACTATTCAGTTAAGACATTTCCGTACTCATTTTAGCTGAAATCGATCAATGAATGATGGGTAAAATATACAAAAGAAAAATATTTTTTTTGCTCGAAAATTAGTCAAACTTTGAACATGAATAAAAATTTTTCTAAGGCATATTTTTAAAAAATTCTTTTTGTATATAAAAATATAATTCCTTTAAAATATAAAACAGGTATTTTGTATATATTTGAATGAAGATGGTTTTAGATATTGAAAGATATAATAGGGAAGCTCTTAAAAAAAAAAATTGAAAATCAAAAACAAAAATTCATAGACGAATACTTTTTTCTGTTATCAGCTGGGGTCCAACTTTTGATTGTTTTTAAAACTAGGGATACTCCTTTAATAGAAACTAAAAAACTGTTTTGCCCGGAACTGCCCCTGCCGAACAAAGTATTCAAAACAAAGATACACCATCCTTCTAAGTGGAACAAAAAATTGAATACCATTTTATTTGTGAGTTGCTTTTAAAGAATGTATGTTTTAAATGAATACCTTTGTTTAAGTTGTGAGCTTACAAGATCGTGGGTGAATAATTCCATCTTGCAATTAACCGTTATATAGTGGAACTTTTCTTTGCTAGAAAAGGAACTTATTTTTAAGATGTCACAAAAGTAATTCTTTATTTATAAAACGATTTACAAGAATTAAAAAATTTAAAAAAAAAAAAAAAAATAGTCGGAGCCAGGAGTTGAACCCACAACCATCCGGATGCTAGTCAATTGCTCTACCCACTATACCACTGCAGTGTACTGGCTAGTTATTTTAAAGTGGATCAATGGTTTTCACAAAGAAGTCCCGTTTTCTTTTCTTTTTTTCTAAAAATAAAAATTTGCATATTATTTTATTGTTTATTTTTAGACTTTACTAATTACAACGTAAGTTATTAATAGAATCATTAATTCTAGCTTTGTAAGCGAAGTTTTGGTTTAGGTAAATAAATTTATGCTGTATTGTTGTTGGAAAATGTAATAATGCAATATATTTTTTATTTTTTATTCTGTTTTGTGTAAATTAAACTGCATTTTAAACAGAAACTTTTAAGTGTGTCCTCTGATTATTTTTTTTTTAAATTGTGATGAATTCGGTTAATATTTCTCGGATGGAACTTTTTGACGTATGGCTATCTAGTGTTAAAAATGAACGTTTCGATCGTTTAATTGACTTTATTTCATCTAATTTGGTGAGCGGCTCAACAACAAAAAATAATAAAATAATAAAAAGCCTATTAATATCATCAGATCCGTATATTTGCAACTTCAGGAAAACTTCACCAGTTAAAAAACGAACTTTAACGCCAGCTAATATACAAGAGTCTGATAGTGAAAATGACGGTGATATTGGTGCAAATTCCACATGATTTTGTTTTTTTTTTACTAAACTTTTTTATACTTTCATTAAAAAATTATGATGAATTATGTAATCTTTATTTTGTATTTTTAATTAAACTTATTTTCAAATGAAAAAGAATTATAAAAGAAGCTATTTTTAAATTTTTACTATTTTTCATAATTGGGTAATTAATAGTGAGCGTGGCGGTAGCCGGATTTGTCTAATTTTTTGTCCAATAATTGTTCAATATGTAAGTAATCACTATGCCAAAAATCACATTTGTACGATTTATAGTTTTTGTGTAATTAATTTTGGCCACCTAAATTTGAAAATCGAACACTGTGCAATCGAGTAATTCGATTGTAAGAACCAAATCTTTTGTACGTATTTATGATTGGAACAGAAAGATACACGGCCATTTACGCCAGTGATCCTGATTTATGTATCAAACGGTAGCTAACGTAAAATAAAACTAACCATATTTTTTATTTTTCAAAAATAGCTAATAGGATGAATAAAATCGACTTTATAATAAACATAACTTATATTTTATATTTATTACGTAAAAATAAAAAGTACAACTTTTTGCGTTCATATTAATTTTTTTAGGAAAAATTACGAAATATGGGTACAATAATTTTTTATTAGCAATCGTTTGATGTATAAATCATTAGTTTGGTGAGTAAATTTTTTTAAAATTTGTTCAGGAATCATCAACTTAAATGGGCGTGAATCATGCTGTTCCAATTATCGTAGGAAGTTGAAATTTGGAAAATATATTCTAAATTCCATACCCTTTTCTAAATTTAATCACGTTTAAGAGTGCGACACTCTTTGGTTTTCTGCATGTAATGTTGGATAACCCTAATGTATAATCATACAAATTTCTAATTTTATTTATTTTATTTTTTTACCAAATTTTATGAGCATTGAAGAAAATTGATTATCCTTTTTTAAGGACAATTGGAAATATTTTGCAATAAATTACATAATTTTATCGGTTTCATTGATGTGCTTTTGGTATATTTCAGGTAACTCCCTGAAATTTGGTGATCATATTCAAATACACTTCATTTACAGATAGTGTTTATCCTTTGGAAATTCTTTTTCTTACATTTGTTCCCAATGATTGTAAAAAATAAGCACTTGGCCAGAGAATTTGCTGATAATTGCTTACTTTTTACTGCAAAAGTATACAGTATCATGAGATATTACATAGGAATATCCATATATTTACTGATAGCAAAGCGGCCATAAATTCCCTAGTGAATGTGTACACCACATCGAAAATTGTTCAAGAATGCCGGGCGTCTCTGGAAGAGATAGCGAGACATTCATCGGTTACTCTTATATGGGTTCCGGGATATAGGGACATAGACGGTAACTGCATGGCGGATATGCTTGCAAGTGCAGGAACCACCTTGGATCATATCGAACCAAACTGTGATATTGGTGTATCTCTTACGAGATGTAAGCAGCTAATCTCACGCAATCTCTTTAACAAAGCAATAGCAAGATGGAGAAGTGAATCTACTTGCTCTGAGTCCAGGAAAATCTGGCTCAATATGGACGGACAGAGTTCGAAACAATTGTTGAAACTTCCCAGAATCCACATCATTGGGGAGATCACTTTCCACTGGGTCATTGGAAGGCATGCTCAAAGGCTATTGCTACCATACAACGATTTTTGTAGAAGTTGCAATGCTCCTTATCATTGAATCTACTGAACATCTCCTTTGCCATTGCCCTGCATTCGAGGACTTAAGATATGATTTATTTGGCCATCGAATTTTAACTGACAAAACTTGTCTAGCGTATAGTGATCTAAATAAAATTCACTCTACAGATGAATCTACAGGATGGCTTACTATTAATAGCCACGATAATTAGGACTTATGGCTCGAAATGGATAAACGGTGACACAACGAGATCTATTTTTGGATCCAATTGAGCCACGCTTCAGGCGGCTGCCAATTTAACCTAACCTAACTGCAAAAGTTATTAAAAATCTAGAAGAAACATTTTACATAAGGCTACAGTAAAAAATTTCTATTAGACATGCCTTAATTCCAAAAATTCTATATTCATTTATAAACAATATATTTCTTAATTATTTTTTTACCCACCATCAAAAAGATGGAGGCTATATTGATTTTGTCATTCCGTGTGTAACATGTCGAAGGAATCATTTAAGATCTCACAAAGTATATATTTTCGGGGTCCCGGTTAGATTCTGAGTCGATCTAGCTATGTCAGTACGTCTGTCCGTCCTTTTAAAGCAGGATAGGGCCTTATATAAGGTTTGTTTAAAGAAATATACAAAATATAAGGAAATTTTGATAATTTATTTCTAGCAAATTTATAAAGTTTTTTTGTAAATTTTCGGTAAATTTATAAAAAACTGAGTACGAAAATGTTCATAATTAAAAAAAGTTTTTATAAATAACATTTTTTATACAAACAAGTTTTCAAAAAATGTCATAAATAGAAAATTTAACAATTTGAAAAGTTTTCATAATTAATAAAATATAGGAAAAAAATAAACATTTTCGATTACCCAACGAACCTCACTATCTCCGATTTCGATGAAATTTGGTACCTCAATACAAAATTAAAATTTCTTCAATATTTTCAAATTTGTTGTACTTTAGTTTTTATTGAAATTCAGTTTACTATTTTCAGACACTTTTTTTAAAATACCTTAAATTGTCTAAAATAGATTTTTAACAAATGAAAGACATGATTTTTTTAAATATCCCTGATAAATATTGGTTTCGTAATTTAAAAAGTGCCGGTTTACAAAAAAATTTTAAAATTAGATTTATTGAAAACGGTGAAGTAAAAATACATTTATAACATAATATTAGCATGTTAAAATATTTCTATAATCATAAAATCTTTTTCATCTTTTTGTCAAAATTTAAATAAAACAATTCGTGTAATACTTTATAATTTAACCCAAATGATTTTATAAGTATTTTTGCATTGAATGTTTTTTTTTTATTTTTTTTTTTTTCAAACAAATAAAAAACTTTTAATAAAATTATTATTATGAATAAATAATAATGCAACATCCACAAAAATAAAAATGAGTAATTAGCATGCATTTCAATATAAAATGTATTTCGTTTTAATTTATTACAATTAAATACTAATTGATTAAAAACGTACTACGAACAACTACTATATACTATGAACTACAAATATGGTGCAATTTTTTTATAATAAATAATTTGTGGTTGTAACGGTTTTAAATTGGTGCGCTTAAAAATCTCTTAATATAATTTTGTTGGTTTTTATTTTAAAAGTAAATTCAAAAAAGGAAAAAAATATTGCAAAAATAATTTATATTAATAAAAAACGAATTAAATAAAAAAGTGCAAAGTGCTTTATTGCTGAATAAATAAATCAAAATAAAATTGTTGTGGAAATATTATGGTAAAATTACGATTTTTATTATTGATTTTTAAGTTCTTTAAAAAAATGAAATTTATTGCAAATACCAAACTAAAATACTTTTAAACTTATTGAAGATTTTTTTATTTTTTATATATATTTTAATGCTATTTTTTTTAAAATATTTATTTATCCATATTTTATTATATTAGCTATTGAATGTTAGTTTTTTTTTGTAAGTTTAACCCATTTTGAATATAGATTCTAGTTTTAATTGTCTTTAACAAAATTTCATCTAACTCAATTGTTAACTACTAGCATTAGCATTTCATATCAAACAACCTTTAACACTTAAAACCTAACTGTAGGATTTGTTTTTTTTTTTTTTTTTTTTGTTATCAAACAACTACCAAAGGAAATATGAAGCATTAAATTATCATTTTAAATTGGTAAATTTCAAACACAAACATTTACCTAACAATATTCTCATATAAGTGCAAAAATGGTTAAAATGAAAATGAAGTTCATCAAAAAAAAAAAAAAAAAAAATGTTTTCGAAACAATTGAAAAGACTTGTTTTTATGTCTCTGTACACGAAATTCGTGTACATTTGCTTGCAACCAAATATTCAAATTTCTAAATATCCATCTGATAACGATGAGAGAAAAACAATTGCACAAAATAATTTTTTTTTTAACTAAGTGAACAACAACTCTAATGTGGCCTTAACAAACTGCATTGTCAAATATTGTTGTTGTTTTGTATTTCAGTTTGATCAAATACTTTTTTTTTGGGACTCAAATGCAATTGTTACGAAGAGAGTTTTATTTCACAAAAATATGTACACATAGACTAGACAAATGCATAAACTCGTATATGCATATATAGAGTGTCGTGGTACAATAGTGAGTATTCTATGTAGCAAATAAAAGTGCGTTTATACAGTGACCAGCAAAACTTTGTTTGAAGTACTTTGAGTTATTGTAATAGTTAAAATTTGGATTTATATGACAATACCTTTGAAACCATAAAATACAAAATGTTTTGGGAACTGATTTGACTGATTTCCAATATTGATTATTTGGGACAAGAAAAGTTTTACTCTAACCCGCTTATGTGAAGTATAGATGGTAAACTTTTCGTTTCACCGTAGAATTTTTATAAGATTCAAAAATTTTAGATCTAAATTGTATACACTTTTGCTTGTCACTGTTTGTTAGGTTGCTGCATGCTTATGCTATGTTCTTGTATCTATTATAGAGTAGCTAACTGCAATCATTCTTAAACGTTTATAATGTTTTACTTTTTTTTTTGCCATTGATGGTTTTAATTTGTTGGTCCAAAAATTGTGTCACTTATAAACAGTCTACTTGTATTGCGACAATTACGTTTAACCTAAAGTTTTGCAGACATTCACTCACATGCATATAATACAAATGGTATCCCATATAATGTTAAGTAAGCACGTGTTTTTGTGTGTGTGTAAAGAGATGTGTATCCTTACAGTTCGGCTGTAGGCAAGAAGGTATTTTTACAGTACTATTTTTTTTTTATATTGATTTACTTTAATTTAACTACTTTTTAGCGATTTTTTAAGAATTTATACAGGATTTTTTCCTAAGAGACGAATTCCATTAGATATTTGAGATATGCTGAAATATGTGGTGCAATGTTTATATTCGAGGACTGGATCAATTTAAAAACCAAAAATACTATAGTCATGTGTATCCAAATTAAATGAGAAATTCCGTGGCTTATATAATCGATAGCTGTTATCGAAAAATGGCTACTAAATTCATATGATTAATCACCAAAACTGTAGGGATATATTATTTGTATCTATGAGTATGTTTTTGATGTATATTATTATATGTGTAGATGTGTGTGTTTAGGCCACAGTTTGATACATAATTTTAGTATTGTGTGAACAATGATAAATGCAAATTCATTTTAATTTTCTTTTTTTTTTGTTCTGTATAGTTTTTATGATGTTGACAACAACGAACAAATAACATTGCTGCTGTTATTATTATTGTTGTTGTTGATGATAATAACAACAATAACAAAAACAGCCCGGAAAAAATATTTTGCATAAATATTCACATGCTTGTGCTGCCAGCTTTATAGCCTCAAAAATTATTCACACATGTATATATTTATTCCCTACACCATAGGTGGGAAGTGTATTGTGTACTTTAGATAATGTTTGTAATACCCAAAAATATTGGCATAAGACCCACCTCTATTTATACCAATCAATCGGCTTAGAGTCACTTTCTGACTTGATTTAACGTCTTTTCCTTGTAATCAAACAACAGATCGTAATTTCAAAATTAATTTATAGACATTTTGTATACAGATTTTCTATAGATAAATGATCATAAATTTAATTTAACGATGTGCCAAAATTTGTAAAGATAGTCAAATAATTGACCCCTCTTCATAAAGTAAATTATAAGTGACATAAATTACATACATAAGATAGAGTTAATATTTGACATAAAAGTGTTATATAAAAAGAAAACACAACGAAAATGTTTATCAAGATCGGTCCAAAATTGAACGCAGCTCCCATATAAGGCTCACAATTGGGAAGCACCTTAAAGTCCCTAAATAACATAAAAGAATGTATACATATATTTCAGGGTCACGGGTCTCTTGTAAGAACACTTCCCGAAATTTTATGCACATACACATTGATGTAGGGTATCACATGATTTACAACATTTACTGACTTGTTTTTTTTATGTACATATGCGTGTATCTACACGTGTGCGATTACACTGGTCAACAAAAAAACCCCCCCACCAATAGACGAATAGTTGGAATTGATGTATTGTGATGTAATAGACACGACTCTGCTTTCCATCAGGTTTTTTTTTTTTTTTTTTTTTTTTTTTTTTTTTTATGGGCGTGTCTAATATTTCGCCCATAGTAAGGCAATTACTCTAGTATATTTCCTCATAACTTAAGATGCGAACTAAAAATATCTTCAAATTCTCCAAACTTAATTTTATGTGCTCAATAGTTTCGGAGTTATTTTAAAATAAGTGTCCGAAAAAAATCAATTTCATGCAAATTTTTTGATTTTTTTGTTACCAAAATTTCTTTTATTAAATGAAAGCATCTAAAATGGTACAGACTATCATCTTTATCTTAAAGCTGGTAATGCTGATAATAAAATAAGGCATGTACCTTCAAAATTGATGCAGAAATCAATATTTTATTCACAGTTAAGTAAAAATACCCATGTTACATACAATTGAGTAGAAATACAGTGGTGGGCAAAAAAAAAAAAAAAAATTTTTTCTTGAAACAAAAATAGTTGGACTAGGTGGATTTTGACGAGTTAAACAAGAATCCGCATTCACTTTTTTCTATCACGTACTGATGTCTAATATTACCACCTTATTCAGTGGTCACACTATAAAATTCGAGAATCGTTTGTCAAACTCAGCCTATAACTCAAGAATTCTTTACACGATTTCGATAAGTGATACATCAAAAGATGCATACGAAAATTGTCTTCAAGGTATGTCAACAATATAAAAATTTTCACCACTTTTCAAAAAAATAAATTTTAAAATTTTCGGTACCAATTACCGAATAACTACGGAGATATTAACTGGACAAAAAATTATATAAATTCAGATCAAAGACAATTTAGGCCGCTATATATTAAAGTTCAATTTATCTTAATTGGACAAACTGTTCTCGAGTTACACAAGTGTGACTGCCTAAAGGCGGGGTCATAGTAGTCATGCCCATAAAAGAAATCAATGCGTGAGAGAAATAAGTAATAGCTGATTCTTATTTAGCACATTGAATTCCACCTAATCTACCTATTTTTTATTTAAGACGAAACGAATTTTTTTTTTGCCCACTACTTTTTTTCCACTTTGCAATAGGAATGCATCCAAACTTAACTCTGAATCCAATTAAGATTTATGCATCAATTTGTATGATACGTAGCTTTATTTACTCGTAGTTTTGCCAGCTTTGAGAGAAAGGTGATAAAATTAAATATTTTTGATGTTTTTACTTTAAAAAAAAAAAGTTTTAGTAAAAAAAAGAAATCTTGAATTTTGCATGAACAAAGTTTTTTCCATCACTTTTTTCAAAATATCTCCTAAACTATTGAGCGGATAAAAATTTAATAGTAGAGCGATTTAAAGCTAATTTTAATTTCCGCATATCGTGGTATATCATTTATATAAATCGTGCATACCGTTTTCAAGTAATAGTGAAATATACTCGAGTAATCTTCAATTAGACACGCCCATAAAAAAAATCCCGACCTGATGGAAAAAAACTGAAAGCAGATTCGGGTTTAGCATGCGGAATTCCATCTAGTCTATATATTTTGTTTTGAAGGAGCTCAAAAAAAATTTTGTTTGTCGACCAGTGTTATTTATCTGTTCTTATGTGAAGGTTTTTGAATTTACTTCCATACGCACATACATATGTTTAACATTGTATAGGCATTGCAGCACGTACACAAACAATTTTCGACCAGAAGTTTAATGGTCATTTATAAATTTTTGTTTCAAATTCAAAAATTTCAATGCTCTCAGGTGAACGTTTTTGTAGCAAACAACACACAGTCAATATGGAGTCAATGCATTAGATCTAGTGAATAATTAAAAACAAAACTAAATTAAAAATGCAAGAATATTCATATAAAAATAATTTAATTTTGTTTGGACATAAAACAAAATTGTACTATTTGCTATGTATTATTTTATTAAAAGCCTTTAAGCCCAAGTTAATTTTTCTACTATCTTTATTAAACTTAAAGTTATTTGTTTTTTTTTTTTTTTTTTAAGAAATTAAAACTTTTATTATCTTTACTTTAAGAAACTTTTTCATTTACATTTTACAGCATCAATCCCCATTTCATATCATATTTAAAAGTTTCTATTGTAGTTTTACAATATTCGTTCATGAATGACTAAATAGTAAAATGGAATTGTTGTAAAGCCTTTGTAGTGTTTTGTAGTTTATGTTAATTCTATTGTGTTTAAACTTTTAACACATACACACACACACAATACATTCAACAATTATGCTTCAACAAATACATACGCATACATAGAAATTGTTTCTATTTAAATATTATTTAACAGTTAACAGGAAACACTGCTGCGTAGTTTAGTTTTGCAATTTATTAACATTTATTTTATACATAAAAGTTTCCAATACTTTAGCATACACTCTTATACTCACATACAAAAACATATAATTTATTCTCACATACATATACAATTTCCCATAAAATTTCTAACAATACGTTGATTGCATTAACACTTCCGTTATTTTTTTGTTGTTTAATTTTCGTTGTTGCGAATGCCGCAATATATACAAGTAATATTGTTGTTATTTTTGCGAATTGTTTATTTTGTAAAACATTTTTAAGTTAAAATTTTAGGAATTTTGTTGTTGTTATTTTTTCAACTGAAATATTTACATTTTGTTCTGTATATTTTTACTTTGCTTAGTTGGATATTATATTTAATATTTATTTTTTTTATTCTGGTTTTTATTTCCAGGTGAGTTTGTATGAGTGCGTATTTTGCTTCCGTTATCGATTAAATTAGAATTTTGAAATTATTGTTTTTAAAGTAGGTAAGTAAATTTAGCAATATCTTTTTATTTAAAACAATTTAAATTTGTATAGTTTAAATAAAGAGGAGTATTGATGTGTGGTAATGCTTATAGTAAATGTATTAAAAATTTATGATGGTGTGATGATGTCAACAATTATGAAATAATTCAATTAGTCTAATATTCTTTTCGGTTTTTAAAAATAAATTAACATAGACTTATGAAATTTATTGTGTATAAATATTTTTCTTTTCTACTTCCCTTTAGAAAATAGTCCTTGTTCACTTTTTTAAAAAACTTTTTCCCATATAAACGCACCCTAAAAACTTCAGGGTTGATGCGGCTCGGGGTTAACAATATCCGATTTCACTAATTTTTCACACAGTGTGTTTCTGCAACCCAAATTACAATTCTAGGGAAGTTGGGGTCAAAATTCCAAAGTTGGTAAGTTTTGGTGCAGACTAGCATTGCATATTCTCTTAATATATCAATGCTTTCAAAGTTGTGAGTGCTACCACGCGCTTTAGACACCGACTTATTATAATTTCAATCATGTAAATTTATAAGGAAGTTATTTTCACAAAATTTAAAGTCTTTTTGGTTGTGGCCCTTTAGTTATGCGATAATTAATATTTATTTTGTCTATGACTTCCTCTAGAACTTCCGTACTAATTTGTGGAAAAAAAGCAAGAGAAAGTTATAGTCAGTCAAGCCCTACAATTTAATGCCCTACACCATTGCGGTTTTGTCTTAAAGTGATTTTCGAGATTTTCGGAAAAGGACCTAATATGGAGTCAATGGCCATATATAGACTGATCTTCATGAATTGGAATACTATGAATACAGCTCAGAGCTTCGAAACAATTAATTATATATTTGGTTAATTCCCTTAAATCTTAATTTCTAACTAAGAAATAATATGTTTTCATTTCACCATTCCTAAAAATATTATATCTATAGCTTCATTTAAAGGCTTTTGTTTAACTAGAATTAGTTCTTTAAAACTCTATTCCGGGGTTTTTGTATAGGAGTTAGGTGAAATAATGGACCGATCATAACCAAATTTCATAAAATTTTCCTTACTGTACTTTGAGTAAGGAAAATTACTGTACTTTGAGCACAAGGTTTACATGGATAGACAACCATCTAGCCTGCCAAATGGACAGACGTTATAAAGTCGAATCAAAAGGCGATTCTTAGTCGAATAGGTGTATGTTGGAATATTTTGTCTACCCGTTAAAAAAATCAACACAAACGTAAATATATATACCGTGAAATAATGCCCAAATGAAATATATCTTAGTAAGTCGGAAAAAATCATCAAATTTAATAACTAAACCTCCTTATTTTTTAAATCACTTAACTTCACTTTGAAGAATTTTTAAAAAACAATTTATAAGGAAAAAAAAAAAATTCAAATTTAGTGGAAATGTTTTACAAAATTAGGCCCAAAATTTTTCCTAAAAGTGGAAATTAAATTACACCCAACATTTGGAAGTTTTGGAAGTTATTTTTTTTTTTTTATTTGATGAGACTTGAGTATTTCACTTTATAGTTATTTCATGGTACAAAAAACACTGACACAAAATCTTAAGACTGTCGCTATAATTGTTTTTCAAAAAAAAAAAAAAAAAAAAAAAATAAAAAATAAAAAAAAATAAAAAAATAAAATAATAATAATAAAATAGAATAGAAATAGTTTATAAAAAATTTTGATTTCAATCTTCTTTTATATAATGAAGAATTATTTCTGCTAGGCAACATAATTTAGCAAAAAAAAGTTAGTTTATATGTTTTCTCATTTTTGTATTTGAAGTAAAATATTTAATCTATATATCTATATATAAGATTGTGATTGAATGACTGACTTACTTGCAGATTCATCATCGCACTGTACATTGTCCTCCTACGAAATATATCCACTAAGACGGGATTTTTGGAAATTCGAATGTTTAGGGAGTAAAAAAGGGTAAAAACGGGTAAAATCGTTAATCTTATATCTCATAAACTAATAGAGATATAAAAAAAATTGAATAGATATCGTTATTCATTTAAAAAATAATCGGATAGGTGTATGGTACTTTTTTGAAATTCGACTTTTTTGGAACCCTATCTATCTTTTAATCCAGTAGATATAGAAATAAAATAAGCATCTAATTAGTACCTTATCAAAAATTGGACTTTATATGTTCTCATCTCCACATTAAATTCAACTTTTCGCACCAAATAGTCAGAGCACTGAGCTAAGCGGGCTACTTTTTTACCAGATGTGTTTGGAGTTCTGTTCAATATGCTTGGCCTTCCCAATATCATGTGGAGCTTTTTTCTCCCCGAATCATGTTTCCTATCAATGATCGAATTCTTCTGATACTGTTTAATAATCTTGGAAACAGTTTGGCAGCTGACATTTAATTCTTTGGCCAATTATTGGTAGGACCAATTAGGATTTTTTTTTTATATTTTTTAATAATTTATAGCAGTACATCTTTTTTGTCACTCATTTTGATCAAACTCTCAACAAATCAACATGGTTGTCATTAAAAATAATAACTAACATATTTTTAGAAGATAGGGGAGACTGGGGCAGCTTCGGCTTTGGGGTAGCTTCGGCAATGACGTTTTCTATATGAAGCAACCCTTGTGCATCACTAACTATTTATGTAAATGTATCAAAAAGCCTAATAAATAACTCACACGAAATGTGTCATCTCTAGCTTACCAACTGACTTAGATGCAGATGTTTTAGTATTTTTGCAAGTGTTTTTGTAATATTTTGACTCTAATTTTTAAGTATTTTGAATTTGAAAATTTTCAATATTTAAAACAGAGTTTACAAAGTAACATTAAGAATTGTTTTCCTAAAAAAATAAGTGAAAGCCAAATCTTTGTAGGAGATTAAAAGCAAAGAGTGTAAGTAGTGCTTTCGGGGTAGATTCAGCATTTTAAATCGGGGAAGATTCGGCATAGGTTGAATGTATGATGTTTTGTGTGGTGTTAAGACTCCAACGTCCGCCGGTAGAAATTACAATATTAAACGCCAAACAATTGAATCGCACATAAAAAACGAGATAGTTGTTTAATAAGCAATATTATTGTGTTTCGTTTTAAGGGTTAAAGAAATATGTTTATTTTTCATTATTTTTATCCAGCTAAAAAATTAATACTTAGTTGGCTCATAACCAACACCTAATTCTATCTTTAAATGAATTTTTAATATCCATTTGTTTGTAAGAACATGATACACGAATGTGCCTCGTTAAATGCCGAAGCTACCCCGGCGTGGGGTACTAAGTATACATAAAATGTTTTATCAATATATTATTGTTCAATATCCAAGGATAACGAGAAGCTATAACATTTTTAAATCCTTCGAATACATTCTTAGATTCAGACCTTTAAAAAAAGGTGCCTAAACTACCCCAGTCTCCCCTAACTAGATTAAAAAAAAAAATTGAAAATTGCTTCGGAAAAATGTTATGAAGAAAAACGTGTGTTTAGATTTTTTCAATCGCACTCCTTAGATCCTAGTACAATTTAGAAATTCATTGAAATACAATCTCTGTTATATTCAGGAGGAATGAAAAGTACCAAAAAGGGGATAAATTTCTTAAATTAAATTTTACTCAAAGTAAATAATGCATTTTTATACCCTGCTGCACCATTGGTGGGGAGGGCATTATGCGTTTGTGCTGATGTTTGTAACACCCAAAAATATCGGTCTAAGACCCACCTTAATTTATACCAATCGGCTTAGAATCACTTTCTGAGTCGATTTAACGATGTCCGTCCGTCTATGTAAACCTTGTAATCAAACAACTGGTCGCAATTTTGAACAAAATTTAATGAAATTTTGCACACAGATTTCTTACAGTCCAAGGACGAAGTCTATTGAAATTCGTTATGATCGGTCCATTATTTCACCTAGCCCCCATACAAATGTCCTCCCGGAAAGGATTTAACTATCATAAATTCCTTAAATATAGCAATAATTGACCATAGCTCTCATATAAACCCCTTTTCAGAAAATCCCTTTAACGGGTATAAATCCCATTAAAACATTGGTATCAAGTTAATGTTCGACAAAAATAATTTTTATATAACCATAAATGGTAGTGCCAAATTTTGCAAAGATCGGTCCTTAATTTACCATAGCTCCCATATAAGGCCCTTTTCCGTGTTTAGAATCCACAAGCCCTGTTGGTCACATGCTTCTCTACTAAAATATAATAATAGAAATAATTTGGTAGTTTTTAAACCTCCGAACGTTAAAGTAAGATGTAAGAAATTGTTAACTAAAATATATCAAAAGTTTATTGTTCTTAATGTTGACACAACACCAATATTATAACTGTTCCCACAGGAGATAGTAATCTTAGTTGAATTTTACAAGTTTCTTTACTTTTGGTATTTAATTTTATTATTATTATTTTTTTTTTTTTAATAAAAAGCCTTATCTCTGTGTTTACGCTATTAGAAATATTGTTCAAAAATTTATAGTTATAAAATTAAAACTTAACACAATTTGAGTTTATAATATAGTATTGTTTTTATTTAAAAAAAAATCTACGCTGACGAAGAAGTGAGTATAATGCTCGTATGTAATAAAATCCTATAAATTTAGAAACACTAATTTTATAATACTTTTATTATTTATATAGCTTCAAAATGGGTTAAAGGATTTATTACGCTTAACTAAATTTAAATCTCTTTTTGTTTAACTATAAATTTTAATTTTCATACTCTGCTTGAAATTTATGATGAATATTTTAATGACATTTAATTAATAGGTAATAATTTAATTAAAAACACAAAAAACAGGAAAAATATATAATTTAACTATGTTGTATATTGTATTTAATGTGCAACATATATAAGTATGTGCAGAAAAAATAGTAAACAATATATGTATGTAGATAAAAAACCAATAAATTTTGCATTAAAGTTAAAAGTTTTTATTATTATAATTTTTTCTTTCTATACGAATTAAATTGCAATTTAAATGAGTTTAAAATCAACAAAATAAAAATCACCACATTAATGTGCGTTCTCATGTAAGTGTGCGTTGACACATTAAAAAATCATGAATATGAAAGGAAACAAACCATGAACAAATAATAAAATATTAAAAATCAATAATAAAAATGTTTATGACCGTAATTTATTGGTCACACACATAATATTGCACTACAAATTATTTCAATTATATTGAAAGCTGTTTTCAACAAAATAAATACAAATAAAATAAAAATTTAATAAAATTGTTAACCAGTAAACATCTGTTTCTCTTTGAGACATTAAAGTCACGACAGAAACCTTGAAAAAGAAACAAACGTTATGATTTCTTTAGTTTTCATTCTTTGAAACAATTTTTCTTTTTTTTTTTTCTTAGCCAATGAAAGAGGTTTAATAAAACCAAAAGTAGTAGTGCAGCAAAATTGGGTGTAGAGAAGTGCTATTGGTGCGGAAAAGGTGCTTTAAGTGCATTTTATTTATTTAAGTTTTTTATAATTTAAAATACAAAAAAAAAAAAAAAATTGATTTGCTTTAAAATGTATAACTACTTTGTTAAACCAAATAAAAAATATGAATATATTGGAAATACTTTTATTTTTTTCTTCTTTCAATTTTGGTGCAGAAGTGCTTGGGTGTTTAAGAAAAAATATTATTGCATTAAGAATTTATTTAAAATTATATAAAATGAAAATGTAATAAAATAAAAAGAATTTCATTTGAACGCCTTTTAAAACCGATTACATACCTTGGCTGGTGTTCCAGAATCTCCACTCACCCTATGACCACCCAGATTATTGACCACACATGTAAATGTAGCATCACGTCCTTGCGCCACTGTGACATTTTCTAATGGTATTACAAAGTCTGGCTCGAATGCACTCACTGATGATGATGATCCCGTGTTTATAGTTGAATATGATGTGTGAGAGGAAATTTTGTTGGAAATGCAAAAATCTTTGATTTCATACATTTTGATTTGATTTTGTTTTTCGTAATAAATATAACAAAAAGTGAACAACAAGAACGAAAATTTTTAGTTTTTTTTTTTTTTAAAAATAGAAGCAGTTTGTTTTTTTTCTTTTCATTTTTTAAGGAAAATAAAAGTTTTAATTTGTAAGGGATTTGCTGAAGAGGAATAATTTTGCCAGACTATGAACTAGATAAAATACTTGATAATGACTGGACTACCAATTGGATGATAGAAAATACTATTGACAAAGTTATTGACTGGACTATTGACCGTATAGTTGAATAGACTATCAGTTAGATTACCGATTAAAACTATTGAATAGATTACTAATTAACTGAACTATCGACCAAACTTTGAACTAAACTGAAGACTAGATTATCGACTACAGATTATACAATAAATTAAAGAATATATAGACTATCGACTAGACTAATGACTAGGTAATCTACTAGACTATCGACTTATTATTGACTTTACTATCGACTAGACTATCAAGCAGACTATAGACTACACTGTAGGCTAGACTATAGACTAAACTTTAGGCTAGACTATAGACTAGACTGTAGATTAGAACCAAACTTTGAACTAAACTGAAGACTAGATTATCGACTACAGATTATACAATAAATTAAAGAATATATAGACTATCGACTAGACTAATGACTAGGTAATCTACTAGACTATTGACTTATTATTGACTTTACTATCGACTAGACTATCAAGCAGACTATAGAATACACTGTAGGCTAGACTATAGACTAAACTGTAGGCTAGACTATAGACTAGACTGTAGGTTAGAATATAGACTAGACTGTAGGTTAGACTGTAGGCCAGACTATTGACTAGACTATCGACTAGATGATTGACTAAACTATCAACTAGATCATCTAGATTACTAGCTAAACTATCGACTGACTGTCGACTAGATTATTGACTAGACTATAGACTAGATTATTGACAAGACTATCGGCTAGTCTACCGACTATGCTATCGACTAGACAATCGACTACACGATTGACTAAACTATCGACTACTTTATTGATTAGATACTAGATTATAGACTAGATTATCGATAATGCTATCGACTAGACTATAGACTAGATGTAGAGTAGATTATAGACTACTCTATCGACTGATTATCGACTAGACTGTTAGCTATACTATTTACTAAACTTTCGACTAAACTATCGACTAAGTATATTATAGACTAGATGTAGACTAGACTGTTGACTATGCTATCGACTTATTATCGACTAGACTATAGACTAGACTATTAACTAGACTATCGACTAGACTATCGACTGACTATCGACTGTACTATCGACTAGACTACAGACTAGATTATCAACTAGACGATTGAATAAACCATCGACTACAATACCGACTACATTATTGACTAGACTACATACTAGATTATAAACTAGACTATCGATTAAACTATCGACTATACTATAGACAAGATTTAAGTAGACTAGACTATCTAAAACTCTATCGACTGACTGTCGACTAAACTAAAGACTAGATTATGGACTAGACTATAGACGAGATTACCGATTAGACTATCGACCAGAGTATCGATTTACTATCGATTATACTACAAACTAGAATATAGACTAGACTATTGATTAAGCTATCGACTTGACAATAAACTAGACTGTAGATTAGACTACTACACTATAGACTAAATTATCTACTAGAAAGTTTACTTCACGATTGACTAAACTATCGACTGGACTATTAACTAAACTATCGACTAAATTATCAACTAGATTTTAGACTTGACTATCGACTAGACTATAAACTATAATATAGACTAGACTATTGACTACTAGAATGTAGACAAAACTATCGAAGACTAGACTATTGATTAGTCTATGGACTGGGCTATAGGTTACACTATAAATTAAACTACAGAACAGACTATCGACTAAACTGGGCTCCACTATAGACTATCGACTACACTACGGACAGCATTATTGACTACACTATCGACTAGACTATCGACTGTACTACTGACTAAATTGTCAACTAGAATTTATATTAAATTGTTTTATAAGCTAGACTATAGACTAGACCTTTTCTTATTTATAACTTTCCTGTCGTTTTTAAAGCTTTATAAATTATGTTTCTGAGCTTTGTAATTGGTTTTTATTTAAATTTCCTATTAAAAGTTTATTAAAATATTTATTTCTCTCTATAGCAATTATTTATTTTTTCCATACACATTTTCATTTATGCAAAATTATTCCTTCCTTTTTTTTCTTGTTGACAGATCCCAAAACTAAATAAAAACAAATTAAATTGTTGCAAAATTATATTTCAAACTGATAACAAATTTAGCAACAAAATATAAATCTTTTTTTTTTTTTTTAATAAACAAATTAGAAATTAAAACACATAGACAAACAACACACACACATACATATATGTATATTAAAAGGTAATAAATATAAACACACATATAGACATTGAATATACACAGAAACTCACCTATACAATTGCATAATAAAAATATCGTCAATAAATTCCATCTCAAAATGTTTGTGTGTGAATATAAAATTTGTTTAAAAATTAAAACGATTTCTTTGCTGCTAAAATAATAAAATTGTTCTTGATGAAATCGTTGATGCTGGTTGGGTTGATAATGGTGATGATTGGAATGCTGCTGCTGTTGTTGCTGATGTGGATGATGGCGATGATGTTGATATTTTTGTTTCTGTTGCTGTTTGCTAATTGGTTTTTGTTGTTGTATATTTATCATCTTGTTGTTGTTTTTGTTAAATTTAAGAGCATTGCTTATTTTTGTTGCAATTATTATTATAATCGTTCTTGCTGTTTTCTGTTAAGCTTTTTTTTGCTACTGCTATTTATAGCCCTGCCAGTAGCAGCAGCAGTACTTTTATAGTTTAATTTAACTTTTTGCTTGGCAAATTATCGCTGTAACAAAAAGAAACAAAAAAAAAAAAAAAAAAAATTAATATTAAATTTTGTTAAACTTAATTGTTGTTACTGTTAAATTAAATGCTTCTTTAATTTGTTTTTCTTTTTGTGTTGCACTCAATTTTCATTCACTTAATTAATGTATGACAATTGAAAAGTTTTCTATTCTATTTTATTCCTTTTTTTTTCAAAAACAGACTGGGGTTTTGTTGCTCTATGTTAACTTGTTCCATTTTTTTTTCGTTTTTTTGTTTAATAATTGCATTTATTTGTTACCACAAAATGTTGTTATAATAAATTTTATTTATATTGTTTCTTCTTCTTTTATTTTGTTTGGTTACATTTTTGTTAAAAGACAAAGTTTTATTTTGTTATTCAAATACCTACATATGTATGTATTTACATTTATTGTTTAATTTTACAATGTGAGAGTGTGTTAGTCAAATGTGTTGGTATGTGTAAAAACATTGCTTTAACAAAAATATTATTATTGTTAAAACTATACTTGCGGTCAAATGAATATTTTCATACATTCATACATGGAAATACATACATGTGTATGTGGCATTATGATTAGCTTCATAAGGAAATTGTTAAGAGTGACCAACTTTTTTATAGTTTGAGAAAGTTATAAATAATTATAAATCAATTTTAATTTACTTATTTACATATTTAAATACCCAGTAAAAATTAATAGAGGTAATTTTAAAGGAAGTATATTTTCACTACTTCAATATCAGTATCAATAGATATACGTTTTTTGAGTTTAAGAAGTAATATATACAACATTCAAAGATGTAATTTAAAATTGATTCAAAAGATTTTTTTAAATACTTCTAACAAAAATATAATTGAAACAAAATAATTTTAAACCAATATATTCTAATCCAAAGTACATATTAATTTTGTATAACGTCGTGGACATGACTTCCTATTCAGTGAATAGATATTAAAAAGATAACATCTGCTAATGTTAGGGTTATATTAAATTCATTGGACAATATCCGAGTTTGGCCCAATTCTGGATCACAAGTTCAGGATCTTATTGACTTGTTTGGATGTTCTTTTCTTGTTAGGTAGATATGTCTTTTATAGTTTGCGAAAAACGTATAAAAAATATAATATTTCTTTTTGAAAAGGACATTACTGTTTCCTATGGTAGTTCTCATGACAGTCAATACCTTTTATGATGCGTTAGATAATAAAACAGAGTTGCATTGTAGAAAATCCTACAATTCGATGTTTGTAGATATAATATTGGTGGTTTTTTAAAACACTGTATAAAAGCTAGTATTATCGTGGTGGAAAATGATCTTGGTTTGGCAGATAATTTTTCTTATTTCTTGAAAGAATTTTGACAAACAAATAATGGCTTAATATTTGCAACTAATAGTACTTTTATACTCCAAACATACACTACCAAAGTGTCCTGACTACTCAAGAAACAAATGACCGTTTGATTTTAATGCTTTGTCTGGGTGGAACTTTTATAGTGTTGGTCAAAATTTGAAGGAGTAATGCTGTTGATTGATACAAATATTATCATTTATAATAATCTCATAAACACGACTTCAAGGACATAGGACCAAATTTTTCTTTCTTTTCTTGCAAAAATCAACACACATCTTTTTTAAACAATTTTAAACTTATATGGTGTTGAAAGAGAAAAACTGTTCTGGACGCCCAAATATTTATGAAATATTGAATATTTTTTTAGTGAAATTAATGCCTAGGAATTTTTCGATCACATGACATCTCATATGTTGGTGTTATATAATCTGTGCATCTACAGCATCAGTGCTTTTAAACAAAACAGCCGTTTTTAGAAGACCTTTAAAATTTTTATTTTTTTTTTTTTTTTGAGCAAACAGTATCCATGAAAGGACTTCGCATACCAGCGATATAGGAAGTTCTTCTTTGGAGCTTAATTTCTAAAAGTTAATATGAGTTTAAAAAAAATATTGCTTTCTAATTAATTATAAATTAAAATTATAGCATGAACATTTTTTATTTTAAAATTTAATTTTTTGTCGAAGACACTTTTTTAAGTAACTTTAGGATGCAGAAATAGCCCTCGTATAATAAAATTGTCTGAGAACATAAGACCTTAAAAACACCCTCGCATATTTTTTTAATAGAATTTAAAGTTTTATGCAATAAATATTTTCTTGTGATGAACTTTTTGTTACATATTTATTTTTTTGAGTAAAGAAATTTATTTTGGAAAAAAATATTAGATTTGATCATTATATTAAATGATCAAATCATTTATTATATAATGTGTTAATGAATTGTACCATTATACTTACTAATAACTTACATACATGTGGCCACCTTTAATATTCGAAAACAATATAAATATCAACATTTATAGTTCTTGGTCACATAACAATCTAAACTAAACCAACGAACCAACTAGTTACTGCTACTATTAACTGACCTTTTACAATATTAAGCTGGGTCTTTAGTAAACACAAGACCATTTCTTTACTTACACAACTTTACAATGCAATGTATTCAACCCTACAGTTTTTATACCCTACACCACCATAGGTGGGGAGGGTATTATGCGTTTGTGCTGATGTTTGTAACACCCAAAAATATTGGTCTAAGAACCACCTTAATTTATACCAATCGGCTTAGAATCACTTTCTGAGTCGATTTAACGATGTCTGTCCGTCCGTCCGTCTGTCCGTCCATGTAAACCTTGTAATCAAACTACAGGTCGCAATTTTGAACCAAAATTAATGAAATTTTTTTAAAGTCCAGGGAGGAAGCCTATTGAAATTGGTTATGATCGGTCCATTATTTCACCTAGCTCCAATACAAATGTCCTCCCGGAAAAGGGTTTAACGATCATAAATCCCTTAAATATAGCTATAAAAAAAAAAATTTTGGCACATATAAGTTTCATATAAGTCTAAATAAGTGTGCCGATTTTTAAAAAGATCGGTCCATAATTAACCATAGCTCCCGTATAAACCCCTTTCCGAAAATCACTTTAACGGCCATAAATACCATTAAAATGTTAGTATCAAGCTAATATTCGACACAAATAAGTTTTATATGAACATAAATGATAGTGCCAAATTTTACAAAGATTGGTCCATAATTTAACATAGCTCCCATGTAAGGCCCTCTTTCGGGAATCACCCAATAAATTCATATAAAATCTTAAATGGTGCGAAACTTATGCTTAATTCAGAGTAAGGTGATTTTAATGATAACACTTTATTTTTCTATTTATTAGTAATTAAAAAAACATCTTTAGAATTAAGAGATCTTTGTTGACCAAATGCTTATGTATTTTTGGAATTTTAAGGTTTTTTTTTTTTTTTTTTTTTTTGGCAATAAATAGATCGAAAATGACGCTTAATTCAGGAAAAGGTGATATCAATATTTTAATATTTACATTTGGTTTTATATTGATAGAAAACTAAAAGGGTGTATTTTTTAAATGTTAAGTTTTTTTGAAAATAATTCTTATGTCCGTCTTTCCGTCCTTCTGTTTGTTAATTTAGTAATAATTATCAAAATCATTTATTTTTAGACTCAATAAAGATGTCGACTTTAAGATTCCTATATTTAATAAATAATTTTCTTCTTTAACGAATTACAAAAATATAATAAAATCGATTCAAAATATTGGGTTATAAGCAGTTAGCCTTTTAAGACTATCTATCTATCATTTTTATTTTGCTTTTAGCCTTAAAATTGTCGTTTTAGCCTTAGCCTTTTATGATTCCTAAAATTGCCTTAAAAAGGCAAACATTTTTAGTATTTCAACAAAGAAGAAAATAATTTTTTATTCTAACTAATATTATTTTTACAAAATCATGCATTAAATCACCCAAGCATTTGGAAGAAAATTATAGTTGAAAAATTACGAAAAATCACAAAAAAGAAAAAAAATATAAATATATTTTTCGGCTGCCAGCAAATTGACCCAAAACAAAATCGCTTAAATCGAGTATAGACAAAAACGGCCAAAATTTCCACACAAATTTGGGTCACATTTTATATGAAAAATTTCCTAAATTTTGCGGTGATTTTTCGTAATTTTTGGGCAATAATTCCTTTTTGATAACACTTTTGATACTTATTTTGGGTAATTTTTCGTTGATTTTTTTTTTTTTTTTAATTTTTCAAGAAAACTGTTTTGATCTTGACCAGAATCCTATACAGTCCAAAATTAAAAATATTTTCAATCTGAATGTGACTGGTTGATGATTTTTCGTAAATATTTTTTTCATTGGATAATTTTGTTGGAATAAGTTGTTCTATGTTTTATTTAAAATTTTTTCCTAGTTTGGTTTTTTGGGGTATTGAGCTGTTTCTGACCTTTTTAGAAGTCTAATTTGGCCTCTTTTTTCAAACCTCCTAGCAACACTGATTATAAGGGCTGCACACAAAAATATCCGTGCATTGAAATATTGTTATAAAAGCTAAACCAAAGGTCGATTTTTTTTAAATTATATTGTTATTAATGACTATTGGCCCTCCAAAGTTGGCTATCTCGGGTATGTAATTTTTTTGAAAAATCGCCAAAAATTCATTTATATAGATAGTTTTTGTAAATCTCTACCAAAAATACTCTTATCTCTTTTATTTTAAGAGATATTCGGGTCGGAATAAATTTTTACCTCATTTTTATCCTCGTTTTTTAGATTTTTTTTTTTTAACTTGGTGGGCTTAATATATTATATTTTAAAATATTCGCCATATTCCTTAAAAAATTCTAAATAATATTGCTGCAAGAATCATAAAAATATATGCATCCGTTAAAAAGTTACATTAATCTAAAGTTGGAACTTTAAAAAAATTTTACATATTTTGGGTTTTTTCCCAAAAAAGGTGGTAATATTTATTCAGTGATAAAACTTGTTTTTTGTTCTGGACTTTATCACTTTTCTAATGTTTTCAAAAGAAATCTTAATGTAAATGCGTGTAAAGTAAATTCGGAGGAGTTTGGGGCAAATTTCTGCCCACAAGCCCTATCCAAATTTTGTCAATTTTGGAAATTTTTTCTTTTTATTTTTTTGTTATGTTCTCAAATCACAAAGCTGGGATCGACTTAAAATTATTTAATTTTATAGTTCTATATGTAAGGATACACCCAAAAAGTATTATCTGACGGAGGCCTCTTATAACGACAGGGTAACCATTTCAATGAAAAAAGTAAATTTTTTTAACGCGTTTTATACGGATTGGGATTTTGAGAATTTTCATGTAAAAAAGTGGGAATTTGTTTAATTTCATGATTTTAGGACAAGTTTATGCATACTATACTAAAATTTCAATAAAAAATCACCATTCGTTTAAATTTTATTAAAGTTTAAAAACTAAATTTATGTTTTAAAAAAATCACAAAAATGCTAAATTTTAAGTCCTTCGAGAAATTCTGCTATCAAATTACATTCCACTAACTTTTTTTTTATAAATTTATATTTTTTATACATAGCTCAGCTCCTGAAATGTATGTAGGATTCTTCTTTCAAACTTAAATTTTGACTCTCATCTGCTAAGCGTATGAGAAATTTTATAAAAATCTTAGCAACCGATTATAAGTTACAGATTTATTTACTGAAGTTTTCGATTCTGTCCCAATGTGTAATATTGATAAAAATAAAGATCAAAATCTTAATTCTAAAATGCATTTTTCCTTTTTTTTATAAAAAAGATAAAATGTAACATTATTCTTCAGGAAAATATGAGAACAAACAACCCGCAACATTTTAAGTTCTTGTCCATCAAAGTTAAAAAGTAGTGTATTTAAGGAAAGCTTAAAAAAAAAGAATAATAGCAAACAAAATTTTCAAATACCTAAAAAAAACATTAAAATACTTGTAGTTGATGGTTTCATTTTAAAATTTTATGTTTAGTTTTTTTTTTAGCTTTTTTTTTAATATTTAACAAAATTTGTAGTTTTGACAGTTCTGTACAAAAAATCAACTAATCACCAATGGTTTTTATTGCCGTGGATGCATATCTTTGTCTATTTTTATTCGGTGAAAGTTAATTTTCAAATTTAGCTAATCACCACTTTTGAAACATTTTATCCCAACGTGCGTTAGAGAAAGCTAACTATTCATATGTATATTACAAAGTGATAGTCAAGTAGCATGTCCAAAAAATTTAACGCATTATATTAAAGATCCTTTTAATAATAAATATTAATTAAACTAAAACCTATATAATAGAAGTTGCCACCACCAGTACCGTAGGGCTATTACAACTACTATTACATATATTTAATTATACACAGACACACAAATGTATATTTCAACAATATCCCAGCAGTTTTTTTGGTGTCAATTTACCCGCTTTTAGACAGTAAAGTTCATTTGTGTCTACCCACGTAACTCATTCAAATGTGTACGTTTTTTTTTCTTTACCCCAACTTGGCAGATTTTGTGAGCGATATTAAGCAAAATGACTCTTTGGTGAGCGCTCACTTTATTGACTCTTTAGAAAGCATGGAGGTGACGACTGATAATTTATGTAATCAGTCGTCACCTAGTAAGCGTGGAGGTGGCGATTGATACTTTACTGACTCTTTGGTGAACGTAAAAGTGGCGATAGTTTTTTAGAGGTCATGAAAAAGTCAAAAATGTAAATGCTTCATCCATTGTCAGTACAGGTTGGGTTACTTGGCTAACGGCAATAGGAAATTTGGCTCCGATGCATCTTTTTTAGGCATGTGTAGTGTAAAATATCAATTTTTTGACTATTTGGTGCTTAACATAGTCTTTAGTATTTTACTTTGTAAGAAAAATAGTTAATTTTGTTTTTTTAATTTTTTATGTTGAGCGTACTACATTCATTAAACGTGTTTTTAATTTAAACATGTGGAATAAATCCAGTAGAAATGGATAACCTCCCCTTTATTTTATGTAATGCAAAACCCAGTCTTGCTAATTCGAGTTTTAAATTTATTAAAGAAATCGATATTTCTACATTTGTATTTTATTCTTTAACAGCTTTATAAAAATGATTAGTTTTCGAATTAATCATAAATCAATGTTACCGGAATGATTGAATTTTAAATAATGAATGACTGACTCAATGTTGTCACTAAAAATATTTCCATAAATTGACTTTTTCGAACTACCCATTAAAAAGTTTGTCAGGTGACTGATTCAATGTAACCACTAAAAGGATTTTCATAAATTTACTTGTTTGTACTAGTCACTACATTGCCACTTTTTGGTCCTGGGGTGTCAATAGACTTCCTCTTAGGACATGTCCACGTAAAAGTGTCTAGTCACGTTGTTAGTAAAGTGGCTAGTTAAAAAGTTTGTCATGTGATTGACTCAATGTAACTAGTAAAAATAACGACTTCCAAAGGGTGACTAAAGTGGAAGAAATAGCCACCTCACACTTACAAAAGGTCAATAAATCAACATGCTCATTAAAACAACAAATAGTGCAATTTATTCAGCTGTGTGGCTGAGTAGTTAGAGCGTATGACTATAAAACATAAGGATGTGAGTTCGATTCGGGGTGCCGCCATAAACAAAAAAAAGTAAAAATATAAAAATTGGTTAATATAAAATAATATTTAAAGAAAATAAAAAGAATTATTAAATAAAAAAAAAAGAAAAAGATAAATAAATAAAATAAAAATCCCCAAAAAAAAAAAAAAAAATTAAAAAAATATATGCAAAAAAATCTTTTAATTTTTTTTTACATCCTCAAAATGGCCACAAAATAACTAATTTAAAAATTTACTTTTTCGAACTACCCACTGTATAGACATCCCCATGTTAAAGTGACTAGTCACGTAGTTAGTAAAGTGACCAATTAAAACGATTGTCAGGTGACTGACAACATGTAACCAGTAAAAGGATTCCGATAAATTGACTTGGTCGTACTAGTCACTATATAGCCACCTTTTGGTTCTTGGGTGCCAATACACTTCCTCCTAGGACATCCCCATGTTAAAGTGACTAGTCACGTAGTTGATAAAGTGACTAGTGGTGACCTAATGTAGTCAGTCAAGTAACTAATTTCGGACAGTCACCATAGACTGCAGGGATATTACACAATTGCACAAACATACTCTACATTCCATACACTCACATATATATATGCAGTAAAAGTAAAGAACATTGTAAAATACCAGTAGGAAACACGAAAAACAACAACATGCAACATTCAATATACGTAAAACACATGGTCATGTAAAGAGTAACTAATGTTCATAGTTCATGTAAAATAAAAGAGGGAATAAGTAGGGAATGCTAGCAAGAATGCAATGGTCCACACAAACTCACATGAATATAAAAGCATTACATTCATACTTATAAACAAAGAAACAGTCTGCAAACAGTAGCTTGACCCTAAATGTCATGGTTATGTTTTAAAATGTGGTCAAATTAAGCTTATGCTAGAAGTATGTGTGAATGTGCTAGTGAGTCGGTAGTAGAGAGTGTTTGGTTGTGTATGGAGAATAAGAAAAAAAAAAAAAAAAACTAACAACATTAGCAAACAAGATTTTAAAATGAACTATACATACAGATTGTAATGATCCTGTTTGTGTTGGCAGTTGTTGGTATTGTGTGAAGAGAATTCCAAAATGTAGCAGTTATTTAAAAATACAGGGCGCTTTTTCATTTATTTTAGTGCCATTGTATAATATTTGTGACATTAAAGATCTTGTAAAAGATGAATGAAAAGAGAAATTATTCTGCCTACTCTTGCCAATATAAATTTAAGGTAAAATCCTATTTGAAAATAATTAAAAATGGGACTGAAGTATCATACGGTTGTTATTACAATGTTCAAGTTATTTATAGTCCCAAAAAAGTACCTTTTCTATCCCTGTATTGTTGCATTTTCACACTTATAAATACATTTATATGTTTTTTAGCATTTACCCATATAAAACAAGCACGTACAATTTTGATGATGTTTTAAGTAAAATATGTACAGTATATATAAAAATAACGCAGTAAAAACATTTCATTTCTTTAATGAATGAATAAATAAATGCAAAAGATATACAAGTATTATCCTAATATAGTTTTTGTTGTTTAGTTTGTTACATTAATGTTAGTTTTAATACAAAGCTAAAGCTTTTACTTTACATACTTTAAAATTTTCACACAAAGGTAGCCAACAGTATAATCGTTTTAAAATGGAAAATTTGTAGAATAAGATTTTACTTATAGTGAATATAAGACCGTATCTTAAAGTATAGTTTTTACTATGCTAATGTATATGAAATTTTAAGCATTTATATTAGTTACTTTTACGTTTTTTCTAAATCAAATATTTAAGAATTTTAAAAAAATTGTCCACTAGGATTTTTGAAAATCTAAACAATATAAAAGTTTTGGTTTCCGATTAGTATTTGGTGCGAAGGACCATAGCAAGTTGATTTTTGATAATTTCTCTTGTTGCCTCTATTTGCTTACTTTAAAATCTTAAAATGTTTACATTAGTATTTAAAAGTGATAAACTTAATAATATTCAGTATGAATATATTTTTTTTGGCTTCACTCATATCTCTACATCTAGTGAATACACATGCATTTAAGACAACATTTTTTGTAATTTTAATTTGAGTTTAAAACTCAAAAGCAACATTCTCTTCTCATACATTTAAGTAAAATATTTACTCTTTTTTTTAATTTTCAATGTATAAATGAGTATGTGAATGTGTTGACTACTTAAAAACATATTAAAGTTAATTAAACTAAAAATAAGCTTAAACTGTTAAATTTAAACAAATACTTACTTATATTACACACATAAATGCACTCACTCAAACTTATTAACGCAAACACTTACTACTTTTATTTCTCTATGAGGAATATTTAAATAACGATTTAATGGAGAACAAAAAAGAATTAAAAAAGTTTATTTGTGTTTGTATATACATATGTATATTTATATGTATATGTGTGTATTTAGCATCTATATAGTGTATGTATGTACAGAATATATAAATTTCATTAATTTTCCCTTTTTAACGAATTAAATTGTAGTGATCATTGTATGAGTACATATTTATTTAAACAGTGAAGGGTAATACAAGAACATATATTTGAAAATGATACAATTTGTTGGATTTATTCACATTGGCATTTTTCAGTTTTTTATTTATTATAGTTATTATTGCATTTATTAATAATCATAATCATTTATTAATAATCATAACAGCATTTATTAATAATCATAACAGACAGCTAGGAAATCGAAAATTACAAATTTCAATTACTTAAATGTAAAGTTTGCGATGTTCTCTTTTTGCCGAACACAGCAAAAAAATTATTTTAATATTTTTTACGATATAATAGAGGTTGTGAATTGGGCAAATATGTTGATTGGTATTGTGTCATCCAATATACTATAAACTAGTTTCTGAGATATTATTAAAAATATTTTGAGTTTAAATAAAATATTTTTTAATGTATTTCTTTTTTTAATAAAAAAAAAAAACTATGATAAATTATTTTCATATCATGAATTTATGAAAAATTTTTATTGATCAGAAAAATGTTAATAACTTTGAAATCAATAAATATCGCTTATATGTATTATGTCATTAAAAAACTTTATAATGATATAATTACATCTGTCCAGATCTCCGGCATATACTCAAATTTATGCCAATGCCTGGTGTAGTTAACCTGAAGATGAAATTAAGTAAACCATATATATTGCACCGTGTGACAGTAATTTTTACACCCAAAGATCGATATATGCATGAAACTAGAAACTATATGTAGTGAAACTGTGTAGTCCAGGACTTCAAATTTCTTCTTAAAAGACTTCAAAATTTTGAAGAATAAGAATTTTTGGAAAAAAAAAATATATATATATATATATATGGGAAATTCTTCAAACTCGTTTACTTTTAATGTTCAAAAAATTTTGAAAATTTTTAAATGGCACATCAACGATATTTAGGAGCAATATTCCTTGGCTCTAGTGGAACACAAATCTGTTCGCGTGAATAATTTTACCGAACGGCATCATTGTTATGGCGGTTTAAGATAAACATTTATAAAAAAATTCTTATAAAATTTGCAAAATTCAGTTTTTAGTGATGTAGTCTTTATTGCAAAATTCATCATTTCTTTTTTTTTAATAAGTCACAAGACAATTTATATAAATTTTTTAATTGCACTTAGTCAAATACCTAAAGTTGCATTAAATAAAAAATCTAACTTTTTTCCGAACGTCATATTGATTTTGATATATGGTATGAAAGCAGCTACAGATTGACATATATCATCGCCAATTTTGATTAGCGCATTGGGTGTGCCTCGACGATTAGTGTTAAACTAAAAACATCGCGTTCATAGCCATATCGCGTTCATATTTTTAGTGAAATTATATTTTCTGCGTAAGTAAAACTTTACAGAGGAACTTATTTCAGTTTAAAATTGATTTATAACGCCAACATCCGCTATAACAAAATATGCAAAATTGCTGAATTTTTTAAAATACCTATACACGTTTAGCAAATTAATATTTTAAAACGCCACAATGATTTTTAAATGTTATTTGGCAACCTTCTATGATAACGCTATACTCTAGCTTCACTGAAATAACGTTGCGAGTGTGCCTCGCGAAAAAGGCACCTATTGGAGCAATTCACGTTTTTTCTCTCCAAGTTTGGGTACCTCCTTCAGCATTTCTGTTGAGGGCACACTAACGAGATATATGTCAAGTGATGCATAAATTGAAATATCCGAAACGGCGTAAAATCCAGAGTGAAAAAACTGCAAAATTTTAAAATTTTTAAAATTTGGTTTCACGGCTTTTGGACAACACAATTTGATACTGGTTAATGGCACGTTAATTAAAAACATGCTGGTGCTTTTCTACAAGTGTTTTTACATTAGAAGAATTGGACATTTATGCTAAAATCCGCGACTACAGCAATAAAAAGAAATAAAAAAACTTCTTAGTTTCAAACACTTTTTTTTAATTTTTGACTTTGGGTGCTTGCCGGCACCACATGGAACCGTTGTAGGTCTTGAATTTATTTTCTGTTACAGTGTTGTTAACATAATTGCATCAAAAGTTGTTTAAAAAAATCAGAATTTAAACAAATATTTGAGGTTGAAGGTCGGTTTCATAAAGGCAAACGTAAAAAGAGAATATATATATATATATATATATATATATATATATATATATATATATATATATATATATATATATATATATATATATATATATATATATATATATATATATATATATATATATATATATATATATATATATATATATATATATATATATATATATATATATATATATATATATATATATATATATATATATATATATATATATAATATATATGTATATAAAAATGTATGCATATTGTATCAACTCAATATGGGTATCAAATGAAAGCTAAGGATCCCAGCAATATAATCATATTTATTATTTAAATATTGCAGTGCAAAAATTTAAGAAAATATGTTTTTGAAAATATTCCTTTTTAATATTTATTTCCAAATATATAAAAGTATGTAAAAATTATTCTCCCACGTAAAAAGTGGTAAATGGTAAAATTCTCGAGGATGTTAAATTTCGTCTCAAAAGAACTTTAAATAATGCGCAATTTTTAAGAATAATATAAAATATTTACAAAGATTATATTGACCAAATATGGATGTCAAATAAAAGCTAAGAATCACTGCGATACACATAAAAAATATTTCAAATTATTTCTTAATAAAATTATTAACTAACTTTATATTGGAATTTAATTATATTATTTATTAATATAATTAATTTTCTAATTGGTTTACAATTTCTTTGTCTATAAATATACAGAAATAAAACAATTTTCAGCTCATTATATCTATTAAAAAAAAAGGCAGTAGTAATAAAATCAATTATTTTAGTTATTGATATTATCATTCTGATTATTAGAGCAAAATCAATTAAAAATTAATTAATATAAGCAATTTCGTAATTGAAGTCCATTTCTCCTTTTTTCTGTGTATATATATATTTTTTTTTATTCTAGTGTTGCAGTAGATAAAGTTAAGAAAATGTTTTTTTGAGAATTTAACTCTCTATACAGAAAAAAGTAAAAATTAACTTCAATTACGAAATTGCTTATATTAATTAATTTTTAATTGATTTTGCTCCAATCATCAAAATGATAATATTAATAACTAGAGTAATTGATTTTATTATTACTGATTTTTTTTAAATAGATAAAATGAGCCGAAATTTTTTGCAAATTAACTTAAACATATTTTATTTCTATATTTTTATGGACAAATTTTTCATGCTGGACGTGTGGAAGAGTTGTAGATGAAGACTTCAGATTTCAAAAAGTGATATTATAATACAAGTTGAGCTAAAAGGTTTTAAAGTTAACCACCTCGAGTATGAAAAAGATTCAAAACCTACTAATCAATTTTGGTTTTAAAGATTAAAATAGAGCTTTGTAAAAAGCTTGATGCGATGAAGTAAATATTTACTTACATACTTAAGTTATCTCTTATATTTACGCTTGAATAATAATAAAAAAATAATTTTTCACATATTTAAAAAGTCAAAGCTTCAGAAATAGTTGAGAAAAAATTTGTTTTGACTGAAAGTTGCACAATTCGTCCAGCGAGATTTTTTCAATGTAAAAAAAGTTTCAATATACATATGTATCGATCTATTTGATATCATAAATTCTTATGAAAATAGTAAAATTTTTAAAATAATTTTTTTTTAAGAGGACAAAAAACATATTCATTAGGGTGGGTCAATTCTAGATAGGCGTATAGCAAAAATGTAATCTACAATAAATTTTAAGAAAACTTGTCTAAGAAACTATGGGTCTAAAATCAAAACTTAGCTCCCGCCGAGAGACATGAAAATTGGGGAAAATCGTTCAATTTAACAACAGTGTTTTGATATAATTGCTGCTATCTCAAAAACTACTCAAGATACAGATCCGAATTAGGTTTCAAATAATAGGTAATGAGAGCACCTTCAAAATGACATTCCACATTTTTTTATAAATAAAGGTTAAAGGTCATTGGTTAAACCTTAAGTCTTGGAAAGCTATATCTCGAACGCTATTTTGAACATTTTGCCAAAATCCGTATGTTAAACAGATTTCCTATACTACTTAAGTTTTTAAAATAGAGAGTTGCTTGGATGCTGAGATATTTGAAAACATAGTGGCAGGTAAATAAAACTTTGGAAAAAAATATTTGTTTTTTCTTTAAGATTTTTTTTACCAAAATACACCTTTCTAAATGTATTTTTCTATTTTCGACGTTTTTTTCTCACTCGAACAAATTGACCCACCTAATATTCATATTAATTTTTATATTTTTATTTTTTTTATTTTATTGTTAATATAAAATATTTCCAAAATAATGATTTATTCGTGTTCTTAAAATTATTTAAAGGGTCATTTTTTATAAATTTGCAAATATAAAAAATAAGTAAAAAGTAGAAAATACTTAATATTTTTGATAAGCCATCGCTTATGAAATTAGTTGAATTGCAATTACAATAATTTAAACTACTACGTATTTACATCTACTGTATACTATGTCGTGGTATAAATGCACGAGTATGAGCTCCTTTTTTAGTTAACAACACAAATATAATTTCAAAACTTTTAATTCCTACACATATGTATGTACTCAGATAAATACACAGACATAACTACATATTAAAAAATTGCAAGTTGTTGCAATTCCTGATTGTCTGTCTATCTAAAAGTACATATACAAATGTATATGTTTGATGTATATACCCTTCAAACATTTGGAAGATAAATTTGTTGCTAATCTTCCAGACGTCACTTCTTAGTGACTTCTAGATTATTGTTGGAAAATTGTTCGAAAAATACAAAATACATTGCTATTACACATTAATCGTTCAGACGTCACTTCTTAATGACTTCCTGATGATTGTCAGAAGTGTGTACGAAATTTACAAAAACAAAATACATTACCATCGTCCTTTCATCTTACAATAGTATACTTTGAAGATAATAAGATGATAGTTCGAGTTTAACAAAAGCAAAATACATTACTATTGCGCAATAATCATCTAGTCGTATGTTGGGAAGATTGTACATTTTTTATGAAAAGAAAACAACACAATAAAGAAGCAGGTAAAATCATACATTTCAGACATAATTTTACTTTGGTACAGTTTGGTTGCAATATTAAATATAAAAACGAGATAGAAAGATATAGTCGGTCAAGCCCGACCATGTGATAACCTACACCATCATGTATGTGAATCTAAATTTGGGGAGGGGTTATATGGCCAATTGTGAATCAATAATTTTACTAAGTGTTAAATAAAATATGTATACAAATACAGAATATTACGTTGATACTAACATTTATATGATTTTATGCATTTTAGGGCGATTCCCGAAAATGGGTTTATATGGGAGCTATTATAAATTATACACTGTGATTTATACCACCTATGGTGGTGTAGGGTATAATAAAAATGTTCCTGATAATTTCTAAATTATTAACAAAGGAAATTTTTCAGAGGTAAGTAAATTTTCCTAAACTTTAATTTAGTAATATCGGATTTTACTCACAATTTAAATTTATTTTAGAAAAAACTCCATCAAACAGCAAAGTATTTGCATATTTAAAGAAGTCCAAAACTTTGCCTGTAAAAGTGTCTTTTCGCATTCTTTGAAAAAAAGGTAATCTAAATACAATTTAACTATAGGTTGGTTAGGTTGAAAGAGGATCACACAGAACTGTGTGTATTCACAGACCAATTATGCTGATCCATAGTGAATCAAAAAAAAAAAAAAAAGAAAAAAAGAAAAGAGAAATAACAAAATAAGAAAAAGAGAAAAAAAATAAAATACCGCTTTTCACCAGAAGTTTCTCCTGAAGATTTTATTATTAAATGTAAAATTACTTTTTATGTGAATTATTTCTTTTGTAGTGATATAAATGTATATATAATTGTGAAATAAAGATAATTAAGAAATATTAAAAAAAGCTTTAATTTTAATTATAAATACAGAAATAAAAAAATGCAAAATCATCATCTAAAAGTAGCAATATGCCAAAAAAAAGTACTTTTTCTTTTTCAAGCTATGAATGCCAAATGATTTGTAATGCTTCGGGGGTAGAGTCAGCTGCATTAATATCTAATTAGGGTGTCCATCGCTTGTCCTAAAACGGAAATAAAGGGTGCACTTTAAAACTTGGATTTTTTTATTTTTTATGAATTTAACGCATTATTTATGTTAACAGCTACAAATTCAATGTTTTTGTTGATTGGATAGTTAGTCTGGGTAGTAATCTTCCATTTTCGGATATTGTTGCAATAATACACTGAGAAAAACAAAATGGCAACGACAAAGCATGGAAGTAAGAAAATACTACTGCTAACATTTAACGCTGCACAAATTGGGCTGAATATTATGTGTTGCCATTCAACATATTTATTAATGACTTCAATGTCTAAAATTCTGCGGTGGTGCGTGACGATCGCATTATTCGTTTACGAGAAAATTTGGAAAATTAAAAAAAAAAAAAAAATTGAAAAAATTGAAAATAATGCGTTTTTTTCAACTTCATTCATATATAACTTTTGAAGTAGCAATGTAATCTTTAAGCACCACCGCAGAATTTTAGATATTATTGTCATCAACAACTATGTTGACTTTCAAGGCATAATATTCAGACTAATTTGTGCCATATAAAAAACAATAAAGACTATTTTCGGCAAATTTTGCTCATTCATATAAAAAATAGAGTGCATATTTAAAAAACGGGAGTTTATGCTACTGAAATGAATTATGCATTAGTAATTAAGACCATAGATACTGTTTTTAATTTAAACCCCATAAAGTATATATTTTCTGGGTCCTGGTTAGGACCCAGACGGACATAGCGTCGATCTAGCTATGTCCGTCTATTGAAAGCAAGATAGGGCTCGAACGGCACAACGAAGAAATACAAAATTTAACCCAAATATTTATCTTATATAAGGTTTGTTTGATATTGAAAATGAGCAAAATCGGTAGATAAACAAAAAAGTTATGAGCAAATTACTAGAAACACAGGGTGTCCGTTGTACCTTAATTTCATACTTTTCTGCTATATCACTCCCAAATAAAAGCATGTATAAAAAAATGTTCATGGGTCGATATAAAGTTGGAAACAAAAAATGGGCGCACCGCCCACCTCCCATAGAAGGTGAAAGTTCAAAGAAATGTTGTTCAAATACTTCATGGACAAATGTAAACACGGAAACAAAAATAGGCGTGGTTCGCCCACCTCTATACAACATTCTCGCTTGTTTACATTTGTAATGTTATTGCTTTTTGTTGTTTTACTTTGTATCAATGTTTTTGTTTAGAGCATCTTTTACTGATTTGCGGTTATTTTTGAACCGATTTTCAAAAAAAAGTTTTTTTTTTTAAATGTATTCTATATCTATAATTGCTGAACATAGTTAGTACAAATTATTGCCGCTAGATGACGCAAAACTCAGTTTTTTTTTAATGCATCAAAACACCCTGTATTTGCAAATATTATGAGTTCATATGTTCAGCATAAATACTCGTCGAAGGATTTTGTATAAAGTTGCCAAACAACATTTGGTCGAATTCTGAAAATTTAAAGGTCAAAATTTTGATTTTCTTCAATAACCTAAAAATAACGGTAATTTTGTAAATAACGGAATTATTAAAAAGTCGCATAACAAAAGTTGCTGCTGAAGCCCTAACAATAAAAAAGTTCTTTTTCGCAAAAAGTCGATTTTGGCATACTGCTATCTAAAAGAGACTAAGACGACACTTTTGTGATTATCTTCCGGGTGGCGTCCAGAAGAGTCTTCTTCTTCTTCCAGAAGTGTCTTCTTCGAGTCGTCTGGAAAACATTTCCACGAAAAACAGTTCTTCTCGACGGAAGATGATTTCAATGATACTCTGGCAATAGTTTTGGCAATGATTTTCAATTTCTGGAAGACTCTTCTTAGCCACTTCCGCAATAGAAAATGTTTGCAGGGATATATTTTGCATTTTTGTATTTATTACATCATCTGAAACATTTGTTGCATTTAAACTCAGCATGTCTAAAAGAATGCTGTTTCATAAACAAACACAAACATGAATGGTTGCCATTTGCAACTATTTAATCAAACGTTTTTAATGCTTTCAATATTTTATAGACATGTGAAAGTGTATGTATGTACATGTAAATATATGGATGTGTTCTATCTATGAAAATTATTTTGTTTGTATTTTGTATATAAAAACAACATAGAAATACATAAAAGTATGTGTGTGTGTTTATTGTAAAATTTCTTTTTTTTTGCCTTTCTCTTTTTCTCTAAAGCAGTCATTCATTCGTTTGTTCGTTTGTTTGGTTTTTAATAAAAGCCTTATACAGCTTTTCATTAAAAATATATGAATGGTTGTAGAATATTTGTTGTACAGAGATATGGGTATGTATGTATGTATGTATGTATGTATGATTTTTTTGAGCCAGGGAAAATACAAAATTTTTTTAGTATTGGTGGCTCTAGTAGATTGAAATTGCATTCGTTTTAGAATCAACAGTCCTACTTTTGTCTGCAGGCATATTAGCAAATTGAATTTATTTTTGTCTGCTGCAGAGGAATTTCATGTTTGTTGGAATTTCCGTTTTAACTAAATATTTCAGCTTAATTTATTTATTTTGAAAAAAAGCTAAAGTTTTTTTCCCCCGTTATAGTACTGATTGAAACTAATGAAAATTAAATGTTTTTAAATAAATAAACATAAAAAACAAGAGGTAACATTTTATAATTATATTTAATGATTACTTTGAATTTGCTATTATTTTGTGTGATGATGATGGTGTTTAAATTAATAGGAAATTATTGACCTTTTTAGTAATTAAAATTTTATTTTTCACAGGTATTTGATAGAGTATACAATAGCTGTTTGGTAGTTAATGGCAAAATACAGTAAAAAAATTGTTGTTTAAAAAAAAAAAATATATATTAAAGCTTTTTTATTAAACTCAGGAATTGTGAAGATTTTTATTATTATTATTTTTTTTTTTTTGGAAAAACTAAAATTAATCTTTAAAAAAAAAAGTCAATAGAATTAAATATTAAAATAAAATATAACTTAAGAATTTTCTTATATTATCATTAAAGTCTAAATTTAAGAATTTTCCTTAAATTATCATTAAAGCATAAACTATTTTTTTTTTATAAATATATTCTGAACTTATTTTAATGCAGCTATAACAAAAATTCATGCAGACAAATAAATATTGTCATACATATATTCACACATCTACAAAGAAACATAACACGTATCTTGTACTCACTCGTATAAATATCTTAACTGTATTCAATAAGTAACATTTTCAAGTTCACTTTGGCAAATAACAAATATAAATAAAGAAAATAAGTAAAAATAGTTATATGTTAAATGTAACAGAAATATAAAAAAAAAAAAAAAAAAAAAAAAAAAAAACTAAATTATATCAATCTCAATAAAACGTGCTTTGGCTCTCTATGAACTGAAAATAACAGTCAACGGAAATGTAAATAATGAAAGGGATATCTACTAATAGACGACCGACCTACGATTGGCTTAAAAAAAGTAAATAAGAAAATGACTTCTTGACAAATCTGTTTATTTATATTTTTACAATAAGAAATTGTCAGAGACGATATCGTTTTATACACAGACTTAAAGTCTTGTTGTGCTAAAGAACACGTACTTTGTGTCACACATACAAAATACCTTGACATTTTACGAGCTCACGCAATTTTATAGTATCATTGCAAAAGAAAATGTTCAAAGTAAAATGATGCAGAAGAAAAAGAAATATTAAATAAAGAAAATAACAAAACAAAAATATGCTTGCTTAAGAAAATTGCTTCTTAAAGCAGATTGAAGGGGAAAGTTTGTAAAGGAGTAAAATCTTTTAAAATATTTAAGCAACACTTTACAGTTGACTTTATCGTATAAAATGAGGAAGTGAAAAAAACTTTAAGATTTTTGTAAAAAAACGCCGAAAATCCCAAAAATGGATTTTTTTACATTTTTGGTTATAAAATCCACATTTTTCCGAAGTCTCGTAGATTTTGATTGTAAACTTTTAACAACATATTAAAGATTCTTAAACTGCATTCCGTTTGCCGATTCGTGCTTTGGGATTTGAGAAAATATACGATAAAGTCAAAACTTTCATGTAAAATGGGTCGAATTCGGAAGGGTGTGTACCTAGACCATTTGAGTTATTGGTATTACTTTTTCTCTTAAAGTCTTCTCTGTGAAGATACCTTTGAGAAAAATATAAAATTATTAAATGTTGTTAAAGAAAACTTTATGTTAGAGAAAAAGAGAGAAGATACTTTTTCGGCCAAAAAAATACAAAAAGTCTTAATTTTTGCAATTTTCAAATTCAAAATCGCTTATTTTTGGACTCCGTAAAGATAACGACTTCAAATTTTTTTTATTCAATAGATAATTTTGTTTTGTTTAATTAGTAAAGAAAAAACAAATGAAATCCGTCGGAAAAACTAGGACATATATTAAAAAAACTGGACTAATAACAGGCAAAATTGAAGTACTTAAAAATTCAAATGCAAATAACTCAAAAACTATAAGAGATAGGACGTGCAAGCATTGTAGGCCTTATCAGTGCCTACAATAAGGTATAAAAATATTTGAAATTGGATGAGAAACAAAAATTTGGCAACAAAAATTTTAGCTCCGTTCATGATGGGTCTGTTCGGTCCCCCTTCCAAACTTAACATTGTACACTCCTCTGCTATACCTATACCAAATTTCATGTAAATCCAACTAGCCAATCAGAAGTTAAAGATTTATTTCCAAAAAATTTCGATTCTGCCCCACAGTGCACTTTTTATTAGTTGTGGAACGAAACGCCGAATATTATTTTGCATTTCCACATACTCAACAATAATGTAAAAAAATGGGGAAAATAACATGTTTTAGTTTTAATTTAATAAAGTAGTTTTATATTATTTTCAATTAAATCCCAATTTTCAAATTTTAATGCGCTCTCTTTGTGCCGATCAATAAATTAGATTTATTTCATTACAATATATAATGTTGAACTGAATTAAAAAATTTTATACAAAAATACTTTCATCGATGTTGACAAAATAAAAAGTGGGTCAAGGACGTCAAAAGTTTTCCATAAAAAAAGTTTTTCGACTTAAAAATATTTAATTTTTCTTTAGTTGAAATATATGTATCTTTTAAGGCCTTGAGATCATAACTGTAACTTGTGAATGAAATAAAAAATGAAAATACTTTTTATTTCATTTCCATTTCTTATTTCTAATTAAAACTATTTGTTAATCAATCTATTAATCTTTAAATAAAAACATTAAGGATTTCTATTTATACTAAAAAAATTGAATTTATTATAATTTTTAACTCAGAAACTATTGAGAGTCCCATCACGATACTTACAGAGAATATTCAAAATTGTTCCATCCTCTACATACAGTATGTCAAGAAAATGTTTTTACATTGAAGAAAATATTATTATTTCAACTTTATTTTACAATATTTGCAAATGTTTATAACATTGCAAATTTTGTTTGTTAAATTTGTTTTAGGTATATTTCTTTAACGGCTTTTACTAGAAAAAAATTCATTATAAATGTAATTATGAAAATACAACAAAAAAAAAAACTACACATACCCTTTAATCTACCTGTCAAGAAAATGTTTTTACATTTGCGTTTTTTCGCTATGTGAAAAAATTTTTGGAATTTTGGGATGTATTATTGTCAGTAAATCGTCAGTGTGATAATTATAATCACATAGTACAAGAATATGTGTTCAAATCCATGATATATATTACGAATATATTAAATTATATATTAAGTATGTCAAGAGAAAAAACTTCAGATCATAAACCCATTTGGGGTTTTTTATTACTTCCAATTCGGGAAAATTGTTAGAGATATTGTACAAGATATATACTTAATAGAATATTAAATCGCTCCAAAATTCCCGTAATATTGTAGTTGATGTCTCTTAATATCCATCTACTTCAAATATTTGGCAGAGTTAAACCTAGAAAAATTAAGAAAAACTTGAATATATCCACTAGGGCTTATGATAAACTACTGTGAAAAGGGTATATCAATTTTATCTTCCAAGAAACAATGAAAAAAACACAGATAGATTACAATTACAAATGGAAAACTACATGAAAAGAAACACTCTTATGGGGACAAAGTATTCAACAATTATAATCATTCCCAATGATTTAAGTTGATAAGCTTAAAAAGTTATGGAACGAATTATATGTTGTACAGGAATGTTTATACTATATAAAAGTACAATTTAAAATGGTCAGAGTACGCCGGTAACCTTCAATATCCTTTAGAAATCATTTAGAGAATTAAATAATAAATATTCATAATTTCGTATTTAAAAGATATTGTTAAGTACAGATCAATTTTATTCAAAATAGTTGGAACATCGGTTTTATTATAAAATAAAACAGGTGTGCAGTAACATTTCTAGATTTTAAAGCTCATTTAATAAAAAGTGTTAATAAATATGAGTTTATGAAGGATGAAAACTAAAATTCAAGTCATGAGAAAAATAATAACTACAAGCATATATAAGCAAATAGTGATAATGCAGCAAAATTTATTTGCAAAAAGTTTTAAATATACCAGCATAAGCTCCAAACTTTCATCCCACATCGTTTTTTTCTCCTTATTTGAAGAAGAAAGTGACTAAAAGGTATTACAGGACCATAATGAACTAAAAACACGCACTAATATTGGAATATACAAAATTCCAATTGACTGTGACATTCATTTATAATTTTATTTAATGAAAAAGGTTCCACAAGCTGTTATATATACCTGCTGTTACCATTTTAAATTAAAAATTCCGAAAATTTGTGATTTTCTTAAGCAGTTTTATAAATGTAAAAATAATTTCTTGACACTAAGATTTTTGTGTTTGTTTAGTTTTTGATCCATTTCTAATAGTTTAAATCATTAAATATTAAGTTTCTTTGAGTTATATAGTAACAAATATATAAATTAACAAATTCGTATTAAAAATTTTTACATTAGCAAAACATTGTATAGTTTTTTAAAGCCAAACTTCGACAAATTCATGTTTTCCTTTAATGTAAGACCATTTTCTTGACATACTGTATATATTTTTCACGAATTTAAAAATACCACTTTTTGAAATACGCGACAGCGAAATTTAATTCGCGAATCATCCACCAATAAAATTCAACATAAAAACATGTTTCAGGTATCATTTTAAAGGTAATTTCATTACCTTTAAATATTTGCCTTAATGAACGTTGTAACGTAAATATTTTGGCAGATATTTGTATTTTTAAAAATACAATTTTCCTCATTTTTGAGATATTATAAATCGCGAACTATAGCGGTAATAAGACTTAAACTCGGCATTTGCCTTACCAGCATCAAAATTAATGTTCTTGCCGAATTTTACTATATTCGGATGATTTTTGGAAGAAATTGTCGATTTTTCTACTTTATTATAGACAAAACAATACAAATTCAAATAAATATTTCTCATTTATTTTGACATTTGTTGTAATAACTCCTAAAATATTGCGAGTCCCAGAATGCCACTTTCCACGGTTATATTAAACATTTTCATCATTAACATATATTTTTCTAAAATTTTTAAAAATACCACTTTTCGAGATATTTACCTGCGAACGAAAAATCGTGAGATATGGACCATTTTGATGTTGAGAAAAAAGTCATGTTATACGTCATATTAAAGGTACTTTTGATACCTTTAATATGACATCTCAATAAATCTTATATAAAAAATACTTCGAAAGATATTTGTAATTTTGTGTATCCAACTTTGTACATATTTTAAGCTATTTTGCACTTTCAAACAGCTATATTTCACGAACCACTTTATGAAATAATCTGAAATTTTGAATTATTCTTAGTTTTGACAAGAATAATGATTGTACCAAATATCATTAAATTCGGAAGAGGTGAGAAAATCAGCTGGTTGGTTTTAAATGGAATGACTCAAGAGATTTTTATAACCTACACCACCATAGGTGGTTGGGGTATAATGCGTTTGTACTGATGTTTGTAACGCACAGAAATAATTATCGGACCCCCACCTTAAAGTATACCGTTCGACTCAGAATCACTTTCTGAGTCGATTTAACGATGTCCGTCCGTCCGTCTGGCTGTCTGTCCATGTAAACTTTGTGAACAAAGTACAGGTCGCAATTTGAAAGATATCTTGATGAAATTTAGCACGAATAATTATTTTGGTACAAGGACGAAGCCTATTGAAATTGGTTATGATCGGTCCATTTTTTCACCTAGCCCCCATACAAATGCCCTCCGGAATAGGGGTTTAACGATCATAAATGCCGTAAATATAGCAATATTTCAATGAAACTCGGTACGAAGGAGTCTTATATAAGTGCTAATTTTTTTTGCCAAATTTCATCAGGATCGGTTCATAATTGACCATAGCTTTCATATAAACACCTCTGCCGAAAATCACTTTAACGTGCATAAATCCCATACGAATGATAGTATCAAGTTAATATTCAACACAAATAAGTTTTATATAAGTAGAAATAACATTGCCAAAATTTATGAGAATCGGTCCATAATTTACCATAGCTCCCATATAAACCCACTTCTGGGAATCACCCAAAATGGCAAAAAATCATATAGATGTTAGTATAAATGCATTATTCTGTATTTATATAATTTATTTTACAATTAGTAAAAGTGTTGGTTTACAATTGGACACAGGTCTAATGGTGTAGGGTATCATATGGTCGGTCTTGACCGACTATAGTTTCTCTCTCGTTTTAATTAACAGAAAATTTTTTACATAGTAATTTTGCTTAATTTTATTTAGGAAAACCTTATTTAAAATATAAAACTACTTTGCCAAAAAAATATCGTTAATCGTTTTTGAATATTTCCTTAAAAAATAGTTGTTAAAAAATAATAATAATAAAATGAAAAAATAAAAAATTTCTTATGTAATTGTATGGGATCTTATTTTAGTATGGTTCTGTTCCAAACTTAAATATTTGTTTATCTAAACATCGAGTGTAAACTTTTTTTAAAAAAGAAAAACTTAAGGAGATTTTATTGGTTTCTGTTATTTTTTATAAAACACTAGCCTCCATTAACAGATTAAACTGTGTTTTTTAACATGGTTATGTGTATATTTTCAACTTGTAGGGTTATCTAATTTTAACTAAATGCAATTCTTTGTAAGAAAATATAACTTTTACTTTTCTCTTAAATCCCTTCACCCAATTAAGTGTAATTTTTCATTATAAATATAAAAAAGCTATTTAACTTACTTAATATAAGTTTAAACCTCTAAAAGTTAATTGTGTAAAAAAATATTCTTTAAATACTTTTTATATAATTTTTATTCCTTGCATCCTGTTTTTTATACTTATTCTAAAACACTATTACCATGACACGCAATTCCCTATTTGTTGAGAAATATGTTTCCATCATTTTATCCTCTTATCACATTTACAGTATTACTAGACATTTACAACATGTTGCATTTATTTAGTTCCCTACTTTATTGCCACGCAGTTTTATTTTTCCTTTTTTATTTTTTATTTTTATTTCAGTTCAAAGTTTTATCAGTGGAAATGGAATTTACCCTTAAACTCTTTGTCCTGTGTCGTTCAATTTTGCACTTAATATTACGTATGTATTTTTTATACACTCAAATGTATTTTATAACTTATGCATTTCTGCAGGAGAGTATATACATGTGTGTGTATGTGTTTATATAGGTAGTTGTCAGTCGTCTAGTTTATTTGCATAGAGGTTAAAGGCGCCAAACCGTATTTTATTTACTATCATTTCCTTCCGTTTTTATTACGGAACACAATATTTTCAAACGAATGTAGAAATGTTGAACAAAAGTGCGAATGCAAGTTGACTATAGGAGAATTTTTGTATTATTTATTTGTTTTTACTTGAATATTATTTCAGTTCTTTTCAGTAGGGTTGGTTGTAAAACAAACAAGACTGATAGTCGAAATGAACGTCCAAACATACAAATAGAAAAAAAAAAAATGTTCTCATACACAGAGAAATGGTATAGTCGTAAAAACGTTATTTCTATTTGGTGTTTTTCTTTCATGCTCGTTGTGTTTACATTGGACTGACTTTTAATGGAATGTGTGTCCTTTGAAAGAAGTGTATGTATGACTGTTTTGTTATGAATGTAGTCAGTCTTTAAATATACTTAACTTTTATGAGTGCAGAGTGAAAAAAAACTGAAAACAAGAGTTAATTCAACAAAAAAATAAATAAACTTTGATGTGGTGGTTTATTGGTTGATATTAGATGATCAGATGAGTCACTTTATTTTATAAAAGTTTAAAGTTAAGTTTAAGCTTTAAAACTTTTGAAAATTAGTTAAAATTCTTTAAATGCAGTTTTCTAAAACTTTGCAATTTTACCAAAACTCAATTTATATTTTGTGGTATAATAAAATGTTTATATATAGATCATAAGCGTATTAAAACGAGTGGATTTTTGTTATTAACCTTAGTTTTATTAAAGTTTAACTTTTTAACTTTAACCTTTAATGCCCAAAACTGTATTTTTTAAAGCTATACATTTAAAAATTAATAAAACCATGATTTAACTCATTAATTTAAATTGATCATGGTTTCATTATCTCTAATCGTAGTTTTATTAAAGTTAAAATTTTGAAATTAGTTTAAGTTTTTTTTTTAATTGTAGTTTAACCAACTTTGAATTTTTTAGTTTAAATCATGGTTTTATTTTAGTTAAATTTTTAGTATATGAATAATTTTTTAAGGCTTTCTTTCCTAATCGTGTTTATATTAAATTTAACCTTTATTTATAAAAATTTAGAATTTGTTTTTAACTACGATAAAAATAATATACTAAACCATGGTTTAATTAAAACTTAATTAAAGTTTTGTAATGATCGGAATTTTGATTTTTAATACTTAATCAACGATTTATTGAAGTTCAGCATTTAATTGTATAATAATGGTTTAACCCATTAATGCCCACGGCGATCTAGCCAACTTTAAAGATTTAAAATTTTGAACATAATGCCAAATGAGGCAAATAAACACATTTACGGTGAACAATTTTTCATATTTGGTTTAGTAAGGAAGTGGGAAGAACAGTGGGCATTATTCAATAATTTTATGACCTTCTATTTTCTATATAAATCTCATGGGCTATATAAGCAAAACCTAAAAAATGTGAAACCTTTTGAAAAACGCAACAATTAAATTGATATTTTAAAGAAGTTTTTATTCTAAATCATTATTTAATTTTATTTCTAAATTAATTTATGGAACGAAGTAACTACTTCCGGTTACCGGAAATGCCTTCATCTGCTTGATCTAGGATCGAGTCGTTCTCATGATCTTCGTTTTCATACAGATATGTGACACAAGAATAAATATATTCAAAAATAAATCTGACTGAATGCGTGTATATTGCCTAGGGCGAAATTTTCCGTAGGCTCCCTACTTATTAATACCCTCAATATTCATCAAACTGCTAATAATAAACGAGAACCGTGCTATAATCAGTTGTTTAAACAATTTATCATATTTACTGCTCAAATAGTATATTTAATTAAAAAAAAATTTTGTCATTTAATCCTTTTTGTATTGAAAATAGAAGGGGCCAAAAAGTACTGAGAATGACCCAGTGTTACATATACGTAACACTTTCTTTTTACACTTTCTAATTTTTATCGGACACGACTTATATATTTTTAAACAATCAAATAAACAAATTTGATGTGTTTTCTTTTAGTATACAGAACAAATTTTTCATTAAAATATGTTGAACGTAAATAATAAGCCTTTTTGTAAACCTCCTGCCGTTAAAATCGACTTTTTTCAAGCTTTCAAATAATGAACTTTACAAAATCACTTATTACCACAATAACAGCAGAGAAAGTGAAAGAAAAAACATTTGAGGATGCAGGACGAATATTAAATTACACAATTCATAATAAAATTAAAGTTTATATTATTCCGGTTTTTGACAATATAGTTTTAAACTTAGACATTGTCGTGTTACAGATACGTAACAGTGGGTATTAATGGGTTAATTAAAATTCATATTTTTAGAACTTAATCGTACACTATTATTTCATTAAAATTTAGCTTTTCCTCAATAATATTTTTGTTTAAGTTCAGTCCTTTGATTTATAAAACTAAAGTTTTTAGTATCTAAACGTAGTTTTATAAAAGTTCAGTTTTCAAGGAGTGTGATCGAAAAAATCTTAACATACGTTTTGCCTCATAACTTTTTCGGCAGCAATATTAAACATTTTTTTTGATCTAGTAATCATTGAAAAATACTTCAGTTATTATTTTTAATAACAACCATGTTGATTTGTCGTGATTTTGATCAAAATAAGTGATAAAAAAGATGTACGTGCTACAAATTATTAAAAAATTTCAAAAAAAAAAAAAAAAAAAAATCCAAATAGGTCCTACAAATAATTGGCCACAGAATTAAATTTCTGCCGTCAAACTGTATCAGGAGAATTTGACCATTGTTAAAAAAATTTGATTCGGAAAGAAAAAAAGGTCCACATGATATTGGGAAAACCAGAAAATTGAAAGCATATTGAAAGGAACTCCAAACACATCTGGTAGAAAAGCAGCCCGGTTAGCTCAGTGTTTTGACTATTTGGTGCGAAAATTTAAAGCTAATGCATAGTTGATAACACATAAAGTCCAAAAATATTAAAACAGGAATGCTGAAAAAATTTAGAAGCCAATAATAGGACTCGGAAATTAAAACCAAATTTGGTATCATATCATTACGGTAAGAAAGCTCTGGAGTGGTACCAAAACAATAACATAGCTTTTGTACCAAGAAAAGTCAATTTTCCAAACAGCTTAGACCAGTGGAGAGAAATTGAGCTCTTGTGAAAAGTGAATTCAAGAGCACAAAAAAGGTGCCCCAAAATACTGAAGATTTTAAAAGAAGATGTGCACGCTGTTCCAAAAAAGTGACTGAAGCAACTATGAAATCTCTAACGGAAGGGTTACCAAAAATGGTCTACATGTTCATAAGTAGTGGTTAGAACCATAGCTGTAGCTTATGAATGAAATAAAAAATAAAAATACTTTTTATTTCATTTCTATTTCTTATTTCTAATTAAAAAATATTTGTTAATCAATCTATTATCTTTTGAATAAAAATATTAAGGATTTCTATTTATACTAAAACAATTGAATTTATTATAAATTTGTATCTGATTAAACAAAATAAATTAAAAAATAAAATATTTTATTTAACCAAAAGAAAAACAAATATATTTTTATAAGAAGATAATCAAAAGTTTTTTATTTGACTATTTTAAAGTTTAATAATATTCATATGTATTTTATTTAAATAAAAAAAGTTCAACAAATTTTTCTGATTTTTATTCAAAAACTTTATATTCAAATAGAAACATTTAAAATAAATATTTTTATTATTTTATTCAACAAAAACTCCAAAAAATAAAAATATTCAGCCTCAAAAGGCTTGAATAACAAAAAATTATAAAATTTTTTCAAATATTCAAGTATAAAAAAAATATTTTACTTATTTATCTTTTTCAAAGTAAATTTAAAACTATTCAAACAAATTCATGTTGAATAAAAATATTCAAAAGTTTTCTATGAATAAAAAAAATTTAATGTTTTAAAGCAGATATTATTTTATTTTTAAAATGGAAAATAAAATAAAGAACAATTGTATTCAAACTAAAGAAATAAAATATATTTTAAAATTAGTTAAAGACTTAAGAATTTGATTTATATTTTATAAGTTTATATTCGAATACTTTTGTGGAAATATTATTTTATCTAACTCGTTAACAAATGGAATAATATTTAAATAATTTTTATTCAAATTAATTTCAAGTAACTGAAAATCATATTACAAAGAGTATAAAATAATTTTAAACTCTTTTAAATTTCAAATTTATTTCTAAAAATATAAATAAAATATTAAAATAATTTATTTTTAACAAATATTTTGATTGAAAATATTCACAATGAACAGCTATGGTTAGAACTATAAAAGTTATATTTTTCTGTGATCTGTACTAAACTATCAATTAAATAAAAAAAAGAATCAAAACTCTAAGATCAACCTTTTCCAAGTTATTGAATATTATATATGTTAAGATTTTTTCGAACGCATCCTTAGTCCCTAATAGTAGTCTTTTTTCCTTTGGAGTCCTTGACTTTGTTCAGTTTTTGGCACTGATATTAAATTTAGTTTTATATTTCAACGTAGTTTAATTTAAGTTTACTTTGAAGTTCATAATTAAGCATTTATTAAAATCAAACTTTTTATCTTTTGTCGCAGTTATTTTGAACTTGAGAAATAAATTGTGATCGTAGTTTTCTGTGAGTTATTTTTATGATCATTAATTAAAGCTTTTTGTTTCAAATATCATAAATTATGCAATTTAAATTAAAAATTGACTCTTAAAATATTACTTTACTAAATGCATTTTAAATTGTCTACTATTAATACTAAAAATGTTACCTTTTTTCATTTAAAACCATTGAAAGAGGATACATAGTAATAGGAAATAACAAAATTTCTATTAACTTATAAAATGGAAATTATTAGGGAATCAGACTTTAGAATCTTATGTGACAGTTAGAGCAGATTTACACAAACTACTGGGTGTAAAGTATGCCAAATTTGAAATATTCTCAAATAAGGACTTTTTATGAAACTATAACAAAATAAGTGAAAAAATTCTGTTATGATCAAAATATGCAAAACTATCTTATGACAAATTGATGCCAAAATTCTTAACATTTTTTGGAACCGATAAATAACAAACACTTTGATTCATTTGAAGCCCAAAAAAAAATATGATTTTTTTTTTAAATGTTGAGATTTAGACAATTTATTTCATTTCGGAAATGTTTGTATTTCTTGGTAATTTTTTCCGTTTAAAATTTTATTTACTTTGGTGACTTTACTATTACGATTTTTTATCTTGTATATTTTGTTTTGGCGTTTTTTTTCGTTAAGGCGATTTATCTCGGTTTAGTTAATTTTTTTTCTCGGTTAATCGAATTTTTGTATTTTTGGGTTTTTGTTTTTCCTTTTAGGGGATTTTTTGCTGTTTTACAAGAAATCATTAAAAATCATAAAATAACTTGTATATTAGTTAGAAAAAAAGAAGTAATAGTTATAATAATAGTAGTAATAATAATAATAATAATAATAATAATAATAATAATAATAATAATAATAATAATAATAATAATAATAATAAAACTCATATTTTTACTTATAAAAATATAAGTTTATTTTTGCTAAAAAAAAAAAAAAAAATTAAAAGTAATCCTCTGAATTTTATGAAAAAATAAAATGAGCGGTATAAAAGGAAAACGCAACCACAAATCGTTTATTTCAATATGATTTAAGCAAAAATAAACAGAGCAATTAAAGTATTAAAATACTTTTCCTTTTTTTAACACTAATAATAATAATTCACTGTTACTATATTATTACAACCATCTAGTTTATTTTTGTGAAGAAATAACAACACTGGAACTGTTTTACATTGAGAGAGTTATATAGTATGCACGAGAAATAGTCTTGGCAGAAACTTTGGCCAAAAAATCATCATTTGAGCAAAGAAAAATCATAATTTTGCTATAAAAATCATAAAAATTACACTGGTCAACAAAAAAATCCTCCCCCATAGACGAATAGTTGGACTTGCTGTATTTTGATGTGCTAAACACGAATCTGCTTTCAGTTTTTTCCTTCAGGTCTGGATTTTTTTTTATGGGCGTGTCTAGTATTTCGCCCATAGTAAGGCCATTACTCTAGTATATTTCCTCATAACTCAAGAACGATTGATCAAAGTGATACACCAAAAGATGCGTTACTAAAATATCTTAAAATTTCCCAAACTTATTTTTTTATGTGCTCAATAGTTTCGAAGTTATTTTGAAATAAGTGTCCGAAAAAAAATCATTTTCATGCAAAATTTTAGATTTTTTGTTACCAAAATTTCTTTTAATTTATGAAAACATCTAAAATGTTTCAGTTTATCATCTTTATCTTAAAGATGGTAATGCTGCGAATAAAATAAGGCTTATACCTTCAAAATTGATGCACAAATGTAAATTTTATTCACAGTTAAGTAAAAATACCCATGTTACATACAATCGAGTAGAAATAAAGTGGTGGCCAAAAAAAAAAAATTTTTATTTTTTTCTTGAAACAAAAATAGGTGGACTAGGTGGACTCTGACGAGTTAAACAAGAATCTGCATTCACTTTTTTTCTATCGGATTTTTTTTTTATGTGCATGACTAATATCATCACCTTCTTCAGCGGTCACGCTATAAAATTCGAGAATGGTTTGTCAAACTTAGGCTATAACTCAAGAACCCTTTACACGATTTTGATAAGTGATACATCAAAAGATGTATACGAAAATTGTCTTCAAGGTATATCAACAATATTTTTCGTTCGTTCAAGAATTATGGATCAAAATTTTCACCACTTTTCAAAAAAATAAATTTTAAAATTTTCGGTACTAATTACCGAACAACTAAGGAAATATTAACTGGACAAAAAATTATATAAATACAGTTCAAAGACAATTTAGGTCGCTATATATTAAAGTTGAATTTATCTTAATTGGACAAACTGTTCTCGAGTTATACAAGTGTGACTGTCTAACGGCGGGGTATAGTAGTCATGCCCATACAAAAAAAATCAATGCTTGATAGAAAAAAAGTAAAAGCTGATTCTTATTTAGCACGGTGAATTTCCACTTAGCAATTGGTATGCATGGGTATCCAAACTTAACTGTGAATCCAATCGAGATTTGTGCTTCAATTTTTATGATATGTGACTTTATTTACTCGTAGTTTTGCCAGCTTTGAGATTTCACTTTTAAAAAAGTTTTAGTAAAAAAAAAAAAGAAATCTTGAATTTTGCATGAAAAAAATTTTTTTTCGACACTTTTTTAGAAATATCTCCTAAACTATTGAGCGGATAAAAATGATAGTAGAGCGACTTAAAGCTAATTTTATTCCGCATATCTTGGTATATCATTTATATAAATCGTGCATACCGCTCTCAAGTAATAGTGAAATATACTCGAGTAATCTGCATATTTAGGGCACAATATTAGACACGCCCATAAAAAAAATCCCGACTTATTGAAAAAAAAAAAAACTGAAAGCAGATTCAAGTTTAGCATATGGAATTCCATCTAGTCTACATATTTTTTTTTTTTTTTTTTTTTTTTTTTTGAAGGAGCTCGAAAAGAAATTTTTTTGTCGACCAGTGTTATTATTTTGTTGAAACATGATTAAATTTCCTTAAAATAAAAAAATTATAGTAAATATTTTGTTTAATGCCCATTAACACAAAGTACGTTAGTTAAATTTAACAACAAGTTATTCTGGTTAATATTTAACCAGAAGTTAAAAATTTTCATTAACAGTATAGACAAGGTTTTTAACTTTCAGTTAGCACTATTGTGAATTTGTTTTGTGTCTAAAAATCAAAATATTTAAAATAATTCTATTTATTTTTTAAAATTAAACGAAACATTTATACTTTTATAAAAAGAGGTACATGGCATTTACAAGGATCGTTGGGAAAGGAATTTATATATAAAATATTTATATATAAATCGCACAACTGTATGCAGGTATTCTGAGCGAATGGTAGGGTTCTGATTTAAGCCAATGATTTCCAGAGAATCGCGGAAAGCGCTGAATGATAAATAAATTTTTCGACTTGAACGAGTAGTTCTATTGAGGTACGATAGGACCTTTTGCTAGGAATAAGACTCAACTTCAAAATGTCTTGTTTTAGTTCCTTCGCTTTGGAAATATTAAAGAATAAAATGTCTGAGGTACGTGAGAATATAAATATTTGCGAGAGGATCCATAAAATACAATTGTAGGTGATCAAAATATCTCAAAAAATGAGCAAAAAAGAAAGTTATAGTGGTCCAGTCCGATATTGGCATATATGTGAACATTATGCACATTGAAATTATTTTTGTAATGTGGTATATATGGATCAATTATTAATAAATTTGGCAATGTGATCCACACTTTTTGTATTGTTCTATTTGTAAATAAAATTATTTTATGTATTAACTGAAAGTTAAAAAAAAAAAAAAAATAACTAGAAAAATTTTCTCGATTAAATTTAACTTAAAGTTTAGGCTAACAAAAACTTTGTGTTAATGATTTTATTTTAACTTTTCGTTTTAACTGGAAGTTAGTGTTTAATTTGTAGTTATTGTTTCATAGTTAACGGGCCTAAATGTGATTTTTAAAACAATATATTAACAAATTAAAAAAAATAAATAAATAAATAAATAAATAAATAAATAAATAAATAAATAAATAAATAAAAACGAGATAGAAAGATATAGTCGGTCAAGCCCAACCATATGATCCCCCTACACCATTATGTATGTGAATCAAAATTCGGTAGTTTTACTAAGTGTAAAATAAAATATGTATACAAATTTACACATTTATATTTTATGCATTTTGGGGCGATTCCCGGAAGTGGGTTTATATGGGAGCTATTATGCGATTTATGCTTAAACAAAACTTATTTGTGTCGAATGTTAACTTGATACTGATATTTTTATGGGATTTATCCACGTTAAAGTGATTTTCGGAGGAGAAGTTTATATGGGAGCTATGGTCAATTATATACCGTTCTTTGATAATTTCTGATCGCTAAACCTCTATTCCGTTAGGACATTTGTATGGGGGCTAGGTGAAATAATGAACAGAACATAACCAATTTCAATAGATTTTGTCCTTGTGCAAAATAATTATTTGTGCCAAATTTCATCAAAATATCTTTAAAATTGCGACCTGTACTTTGTTCACAAGGTTTACATGGACAGTCAGCTAGCCATCCAGCCGCCGACCAGACGGACGGACGGACATTCTTAAATTTATTCAGAAAGTGATTCTGAGTCGATTGGTATACTTTATGGTGGGGGTCCGAAGATTTTTTCTGTGTGTAACAAACATTAAATAAAAATTTTATAAAATCTCAGCTTATAGTTTTTAAACGCAGATTTGTAAAACTTAGGATTTTAATTTGATGCTTACTTTTTAATTTTTACTGTAGCTTAAATAAATATAATTTTTCAAACCTAATGGAGACTTTACTAAGGTTTAGTTTTTACTCCCAAAATTTCTTAAAGTTCAGTTATTACTTCTTAATCGCATATTTATATAAGCTCCTTTAAAATTTATTTTTTTCACATTCTCTTAGTATAAGTAACTTCCTTTCACAAAAATTAAATTAAATACACATTTAATAAACTGAGAAAAAAAATAATAATTTGTTTACACATAAAATATTTAAAAATTCTTTTCTATTTAGCTGCAATCAACAAGGTGTTTTTCTCATGCACAATATTGCCAATTATTTAAGATTTTTGTTTTCATATAACGCCGTAATGCTATAGCCCGTATTGTGAAAATAACACGTAGCAGCCACATTCACTATATACAGTATTGTGCAGATAGTGATCATTGACATCACAACAAACACCACAAACTTCAGCTGAAAGATACAAAACTCAATATGAACAAAAAAAAAGGAAGCAAAATATATTTAATAATAATCATAATAATAAATGCATATTTATCGAGATACAGCACGTTTCTAATAAATACTCATAATAATATTGGCGCGTCTTTTCATTATATAAACTCTCGTACAAACGATGATACACTTTTCTATAGAAAAAAAGAATACAAAATAATAATAAAAAAAATACTAAGAACAAAATTCTATTTTGCAACATTTATAAGCTGTAACTTGAACTTTCATCTTGGATGCATATACCATACATAAGTATGCTAAAGTGTGTTTGCTTAAGTTTGTATATGTTGTAAGCATTAGGGAAACATAGTGCTTGTTGTTGATGCCACAGCACAAAAAGCTGCAATAAAAGATGAAGGCAAAATGAATTCAACTCTTGATGCTGTTGTCGTTACAGAATATGGCTTTAGTTGCTTTTTTCTGCACTTTACTTTGCATTACATGATAAAATTAGTTTTTTTCTCTTTTTGTCCTTTTTATGTATGATTTTAGTGGAATTTAGAAATTTTATTCTACGTTACCAGCCACCATGTTTACGTACTTATGCAGCTCATTTAAAATGGTAACAGAAATCAATGATTATGTCTGTACTCTTAGATTTTGCTTAAATTTTAAGTCCTTTTGTAAAAGAGCCAAAAGTTAAAAAAAAAAGAAAATCGACAGGTAACCTTTTTATTACGAAAAAGTAATATTAGATAGAAAGATTTTGTTTGGTTTTTTATTTGTTGCTTTGCTGCAGCTCTAGCTAAAATATTTTTTGGCAACATTTTTAAAATAACACTCTACTTGATGATGGGTTTCCTTCATCATGGTAAAAGTTTTATTGATTTCATTTTCAGTTTTTCCATTCGTTTGCCTTGAGTGGATCATATCTCATCGTGTATGCATTTTGAGTTTGTAAGTAACATGAATATTGACTTTCTGAGTTGAATTTCAAGTGAAGTTAAGAGTTGTTTTATTTAAATTCATTTAAATACTTGTTGACGTGTGTTGAGTTATACGATATTAAATGATATTTACAAAATTACAGATGCAGATTGTAAACGTATTTTGAATTATTTGTTTAGTGAAAAAAAAGCTTTATTAATTTATACTAAAATATTTGATAAGAGGAGGAAGGTTGTGCTTTTGATTCCTAGGGTAAATTGAATATTTATAAAATTTAGATTTAGTTTTTAATCATATACAAAAGCATGTATAAACAGTTTAAGGGTCGATATAAATTTGGAAACCAAAAATGGGCGTGGTCCTCCCACTTTACCGCCCACCTCTCATATAAGGTGAAATTATGTCCAAATAGTTCAAGGATCAATGTAAACTCGGAAACAAAAATAGGCGTGGTCCGCCCACTTTGCCGCCCAGCTCCCATATAACGTAAAATTTAAAAAGTTGATGGTGGGTATATAGATTCGGTCGAGTCGAATATAACATTCGTGCATGTTCTAACTAATTCTGGCTTTATTGGACTTATGTTTTATATTTTATATTTTATATTTTATATTTTATATTTTATATTTTATATTTTATATTTTATATTTTATATTTTATATTTTATATTTTATATTTTATATTTTATATTTTATATTTTATATTTTATATTTTATATTTTATATTTTATATTTTATATTTTATATTTTATATTTTATATTTTATATTTTATATTTTATATTTTATATTTTATATTTTATATTTTATATTTTATATTTTATATTTTATATTTTATATTTTATATTTTATATTTTATATTTTATATTTTATATTTTATATTTTATACTTTATATTTTATATTTTATATTTTATATTTTATATTTTATATTTTATATTTTATATTTTATATTTTATATTTTATATTTTATATTTTATATTTTATATTTTATATTTTATATTTTATATTTTATATTTTATATTTTATATTTTATATTTTATATTTTATATTTTATATTTTATATTTTATATTTTATATTTTATATTTTATATTTTATATTTTATATTTTATATTTTATATTTTATATTTTATATTTTATATTTTATATTTTATATTTTATATTTTATATTTTATATTTTATATTTTATATTTTATATTTTATATTTTATATTTTATATTTTATATTTTATATTTTATATTTTATATTTTATATTTTATATTTTATATTTTATATTTTATATTTTATATTTTATATTTTATATTTTATATTTTATATTTTATATTTTATATTTTATATTTTATATTTTATATTTTATATTTTATATTTTATATTTTATATTTTATATTTTATATTTTATATTTTATATTTTATATTTTATATTTTATATTTTATATTTTATATTTTATATTTTATATTTTATATTTTATATTTTATATTTTATATATTATATATTATATTTTATATTTTATATTTTATATTTTATATTTTATATTTTATATTTTATATTTTATATTTTATATTTTATATTTTATATTTTATATTTTATATTTTATATTTTATATTTTATATTTTATATTTTATATTTTATATTTTATATTTTATATTTTATATTTTATATTTTATATTTTATATTTTATATTTTATATTTTATATTTTATATTTTATATTTTATATTTTATATTTTATATTTTATATTTTATATTTTATATTTTATATTTTATATTTTATATTTTATATTTTATATTTTATATTTTATATTTTATATTTTATATTTTATATTTTATATTTTATATTTTATATTTTATATTTTATATTTTATATTTTATATTTTATATTTTATATTTTATATTTTATATTTTATATTTTATATTTTATATTTTATATTTTATATTTTATATTTTATATTTTATATTTTATATTTTATATTTTATATTTTATATTTTATATTTTATATTTTATATTTTATATTTTATATTTTATATTTTATATTTTATATTTTATATTTTATATTTTATATTTTATATTTTATATTTTATATTTTATATTTTATATTTTATATTTTATATTTTATATTTTATATTTTATATTTTATATTTTATATTTTATATTTTATATTTTATATTTTATATTTTATATTTTATATTTTATATTTTATATTTTATATTTTATATTTTATATTTTATATTTTATATTTTATATTTTATATTTTATATTTTATATTTTATATTTTATATTTTATATTTTATATTTTATATTTTATATTTTATATTTTATATTTTATATTTTATATTTTATATTTTATATTTTATATTTTATATTTTATATTTTATATTTTATATTTTATATTTTATATTTTATATTTTATATTTTATATTTTATATTTTATATATTATATTTTATATTTTATATTTTATATTTTATGTTTTATATTTTATATTTTATAATTTATATTTTATATTTTATATTTTATATTTTATATTTTATATTTTATATTTTATATTTTATATTTTATATTTTATATTTTATATTTTATAATTTATATTTTATATTTTATATTTTATATTTTATATTTTATATTTTATATTTTATATTTTATATTTTATATTTTATATTTTATATTTTATATTTTATATTTTATATTTTATATTTTATATTTTATATTTTATATTTTATATTTTATATTTTATATTTTATATTTTATATTTTTTATTTTTTATTTTGAGTCATTGCACTTAAAACCAACAAGAAAAATGTTGAACAAAACAATACAATTTGAAATAAATATGTATTTCGTATATATTATGACCAGTGTTGGCAGGACTTGAGAAAAAAGAAGCTAAATTGGACTTTAAAAAAGGTCAGAAAAGGCTAAATGCCCCAAAAAATAAAGCCAGAAAGAAGCTAACAAATTGTTTTATTTAAAAAACATTATTTTTTTTTCCTCATTAGATTTCGGTATTTCTTAGAGATATTTTAATAAATTTGTAAATAAAATTAAATAAACTATAATTAGTTTCTATGGGTAATAAAGTTTGTCAAAAAATAATTGTAATATTTTTGTAGAATGAAGCGCAGGCGAAAATTTTCATTAAATATAAGTAATTTCTATATTTTTCTGCGAATTAATACACAAAAGTGCTTAAATTGATGATTCTGTACAGATAAAATTTGAAAATGTTTAGCCTTTTTAAGGCATTTTTAAGAATAAAAAAGGCTAACAAAAAAGCTAGAAGCTAAAACGAAAATTTTGAGGCTAAAAGCAATATAAAAAGGCTAGATTTAGCCTTAGAAAGGCTAAACTGGCAACTCTGGTTATGGAAAACATTTTTACCAATAACATATATTTTTTTTAAAAGATAATTTTTCGAAAAAGGCTAGATTTAGCCTTAAAAAGGCTAAACTGGCAACTCTGGTTATGGAAAACATTTTTACCAATAATATATATTTTTTTTAAAGATAATTTTTCGAAATATTTGCCCGCTAACTAAAGATCGAGAGATATGGACCATTTTGTTTTTAGACGTCATATTAGACGTCATGTCTAAAAAAATTTTTACTTTTAAAAATCAAACTTTAAAGACTAATCTAGTGTAAATCTTTGAACCATTTGCCCTTACTTGTATTTAAAGTTTAATATTTATAATACCCAAATATTAAACATAACTAGTACTCCAAAAAATCTTTTTAAAACTTAAGGCAACAAAAATCATTACAATTGTTTAAATAAATATAGTTTTGCCCTTTGGCTGTTTAGTATTTTTTCCTCTCCCTCTCTCCTTACATAACTAAACTACCATAAACAGACGTTCTCAGTTAAACTCACACCGTTTTATCTCAGGATAGTAATTTCCAGTGACACATACTCCAAGGGACCAAGACAAATAAAATTACAATCACTCTGACATTTAAACAGTAACAAAAAGAAACAATATAGTCAGCACTTTTTACGATGTCTGGCTGCTACCACATTTCTCTTTAAACAAACATACACACACATACAGAATATTTTTCTTTAACAGGAGTTAAATTCACTTAATTTATATGAAATCTAATATTTCTTTTTATGTGTGTGTTTATCCTTTGACTTGAAAATTTTTTGTCGAATGATTTTCTAGATAAATGTAGACTCATTGGTTGAACAATGTGTGAATTACTTGTAGTTTGTAAGAGTTTGTATGAAAACAAAAAAATGAGAAGAAATATTTAAAAAATTTGTAACCTTAAGTCAGACAGTAGTTGAACTGTGTAACATTGTTGGAGAATTAGAAGGCGTGAGCTGTTTAAATATTGGGTGGGTCGTATGAAATGTATGTTCATAAGTATGTATGTAGAAAAAAAAAGAAATAACATTGTCATCATGTTTTGTGATTTTATGTTGTTTTTTGTTAGGATTTGTTGAGTTTTTTTTTTATTAGAGGTGACTGTGACAGATATAGAAAATAATTAAATCTATAGGGTTTTAATTTAAACTATATTTTATGAAAGAAAATAATTAAATAAAATTTTTATATGCATAATAAATATTAAAAATAAATAAAATTCAACCTGAATTTAGGGTCTATTAAAAGTTTTTAAAGATCTTTTCCCTTAGTTTTATTATATATGTATATGTCTTTAAAATGCTAAATTTTTAGTGCTAAATCTTGGTCCAATAAAATCTCTGTTGATAGTCTTGCAAAACCACTATTAAATAAAGCTTGTATAAAACCAAGATTAAAGAAAATGATAAAAGCTTTATAAATCTATGAATAAATATTTAAACGTAAATTTGTATTCAACCACGTTTAATAAAGCTGAAGAATTTCCGAATTTTAATTTAAAGGAATTTTCAAGATTTTATAAATTAAAGAAATTAAACTTCGTTCTCTTAAAATGATTACTTATTAAAACTTGATTTATATTATTAATGAAAGCCAAGATGTCTCAAAGACTGATGATTATATATTCATTTAATGAAGTTTATAGAAGTTCAGTTTAAGAATTTTAAATTTTTATGGAATTTCATTTTATAGTCTTTTACATAAATCTCAGTTAATAGTTTTTCACCATTTTGAAAAAATCTTAGTTTAAAGTCTAATTATAGCTTTACAAAATCTCAGTATATAGTACTAAGCTTAGTTTTTTATTAAACTTTCATAAAAGCTCAATTAATACAGTTTAATCATATATTCATAAAAGCTTAGTTTATAATTGCAGTTGTAGTTCAGTACAAGTTCAATTAATAATATTAAGTAAAGTTTTTAAAACCTAAATTTTTAGTGTATTAATTGGTTATTAAAGCTTTATAAAAGCTCAGATTGTGGTCCTCAAATGCAGATTTTTTAGAAAATCAGTTTATTGTTTAATAGTCTTTAACTTAAGTTTAGTACAATCTCAGTTTATAGTATTTAATTAATATTCTATAAAGACTCAGCAGATATTATTAAACCGAAATTGTATAAATGTTTAATTTCTACCTTTAAATCATAAGTTCTTAAAAGCTCAATTAATTGTTTTCCATTAAATTTCATGTCAAATTTAGCTTAATTGAATTTTTTTAAAGCTTATTTTATAGGGCTAAATTGTAGAAAAAATCTGTTGATTAGCTTAATTTAAGTTCAGTTTGTGATCCTTAAACGTAGGTTTATAAAAGTTCAGTTTATATTATTTAATTTAAAATTTACAAAAGCACATTTAATATCCATTAATCATATTTTTTCAAAGTCTTTTGTAAAGGCTTCAAAGGAGCTTAATTTATTGTTTTTAATTGTATTATCACAAAAGCTCAGTTTATAGTATTTAACAATAACTTCACCTTTTAACAATAAATTCATATAAGCTCAGTTTTGTCCTCAGTTGAAGTTCATTTGTTAATCCTGAGTACAATTTTTTAAAAGCTAATTTTATACTGTTCAATTGTAGTTTTACAAAATATCAATTAATAGCACTGGTCAACAAAAAAATCCTCCCCCATAGACGAATCGTTGGACTTGATGTATTTTGATGTGCCAAACACGAATCTGCTTTCAGTTTTTTTCCATCAGGTCTGGATTTTTTATAGGCGTGTCTAATATTTCGCTCATAGTATATTTTCTCATAACTCAATAACGGTGTGTACGATTGATCAAAGTGATACACCAAAAGATGCGGACTAAAAATATCTTCAAATTCCCCGAACTTAATTTTTTTATGTGCTCAATGGTTTCGGAATTATTTTGAAATAAGTGTCCGAAAAAAATCATTTTCATGCAAAATTATAGATTTTTTTTGTTACTAAAATTTCTTTCAATAGATGAAAGCATCTAAAATGTTACAGTTTATCATCTTTATTTTAAAGCTGGTGATGCTGAGAATAAAATAATGCATGTATCTTCAAAATTGATGCAGAAATATAAATTTTATTCATAGTTAAGTAAAAATACCTGTGTTACATAAAATTGAGTAAAAATACAGTGGTGGCCAAAAAAAAAAAATTTTTTTATTTTTACTTGAAACAAAAACAGGTGGACTAGGTGGATTTTGACGAGTTAAACAAGAATCTGCATTCACTTTTTTTCTATCGGGTACTGATTTATTTTTTTATGTGCATGACTTTTTTATTCAGCGGTCACACTATAAAATTCGAGAATGGTTTGTCAAACTTAGGCTATAAGTCAAGAACCCTTTACACGATTTTTACAAGTGATACATCAAAAGATGCATACGAAAATTGTCTTCAAGGTATGTTAACAATATTTTTCATTCGCTCAAGAATTTCAGAGTTATGGATCAAAATTTTCACCACTTTTCAAAAAAATAAATTTTAAAATTTTCGGTACTTATTACCGAATAACTACGGAAATATTAACTGGATAAAAAATTATATAAATTCAGCTCAAAAACAATTTAAGTCGCTATATACCAAAGTTCAATTTATCTTAATGGGACAAACTGTTCTCGAGTTATACAAGTGTGACTGCTGATTTTTTTTAGCACGTTAAATTCCATCTAATCCACTTATTTTTTTTTATTTAAGACGAAAAAAATTTTTTTTGCCCATTTGTGTATTTTCACTTAACTGTAGGTGAAGCCAATCAAGACTTGTGCATCAATTTTTATTATACGTTGCCTTATTTACTCGTAGTTTCGCCAGCTTTGAGATAAAGGTGATAAACTTAAATATTTTTGATGTGTTCACTTTTAAAAAAAAGTTTTAGTAAAAAAAAGAAATCTTAAATTTTGTATGAACAAATTTTTTTCCGACACTTTTTTCGAAGTATCTCCTAAACTATTGAGCGGATAGAAAATTGATAGTAGAACGATTTAAAGCTAATTTTATTCCGCATATCGTGGTATACGTGTACGATTTATATATATTTATATAAATCGTACATACCGTTCTCAATTAATAGTGAAATTTACTCGAGTAATCGGCATATTTAGGGCACAATATTAGACTCGCCCATAAAAAAATCCCGACCTGATGGAAAAAAACTGAAAGCAGATTCTAGTTTAGCATGCGGAATTCCATCTAGTCTACATATTTTTTTTTTTTTTGTCGACCAGTGTAATTTAAGTTTAAAAAAAGCTCAGTTTATATTGAAGACTTACAAAAGTTAAGTTTATAACCATTGATCATACTTTCGCAAAAGCTCAGTTCATAGTCTTCAATAATAGTTATCTTTAGAAGAGCCCTGCTTGTTGTCTTTAATTGTAGTTTTATAATTAATCTTCAACTGAAGTTCGGTACAAGGTATTCAACTCTCTCAATATAGTTTTAAAAGCTTAAAAACTTTAGTTGTAGTTTTATAAAAGCTAAGCTTATAGTCTTTTGTTTTTATAAAAGCCCAAAGTATAGCATTTCTTAAAATTGATTTAAGAAATGCTATACTTTAATTAAGCTCAATTTATGTTATTAAATTAAATATTCTCAAGAAATAACTTTAATACGCTAACCCTATTTATTTTAAACAAATTCCTTACCCGGTTTAAACTCATACTTGTCATTTAATTTGTTTTGCTTTGCTTCTTGTTTTTAAAGGTAATTTTAGAGGGTATTTTTTATCTCACATACAACAGGATAAATGTTGCTGTTAAATTTCCTTCAGTATCCTTACGTTATACCTTGTTCTTTTTTCATTTATTTTTGTCTTATTGTGTGTGTCCTTTTTTTACGCATTCCTTAGGGTATTGTAAGTTGTTTTCCTTTTATTATTATTTTTTTTTGTTTTTCTTTATGTTTTTCTGTTGTATCAGCAGTATAATGTGTCATTGACTATTATAGACAATTGTTATGATTTTTTATTGTGTTCACTTCTGTTTTACTTTTTTATGGTCATAAAATAAATATTTGCCCGAAGGGGATTTCACACCTACAGCTAAGTAATGGATAACAACACCTTTTTTTTTCTTGTTTTTTTTTTTTTTTTTTTTTCTGACTCTCACTGTAACCAACTTTTAGTTTATTTGTGGTGATTTGATATGATTAGTTAAGGTGTTTAAGGGAAATGTTTTCGGTCAATTAAAGTGATTAGGATCAAATTTACTAGATTTCGTTTTTTGGGTTTTTTTCCTTTTATTTAAAGACTAGACTGTATAATAATAGTAATTGACATAATATTATGTGTATTTTGTTCATTGCTTTTTGCTGCAAAAGAGATATAATTTTTTGTTTAAATATATCATATAAAATTCTGATGTAAATGAAAAATGTCTTTTTTTGTGAAATGTTAAATGAGTTCCATTTTTGTTAGAAGTCATTTAAGCTTTTATTTTACCACAAAATGTCAACATTTAATTGCTCAGTGACATATTTTGTTTTTGTGTCTTTTTTTGTATCATTCTCATAAGTTATACTTATTTGTGACATTTAAAATTTTTGTTGATATTTGTTTGTAGTTTGAAAAATATTTCTTCTATATGTCAGAGAGCTCAAAAAAAAAAAAAAAAAAAAAAAAACTCTCAGAAATGTAAAAAATAATGTTTTTGTTAGACATTGAAGCCATTATCGTAATTAGTTTTTAAAAATACGTGAACATTTTAAAGAGAATGTAGATATATATATATATAAAAAAAAAACAGAGATTTAAGCCAAAAAATGTTTAAAATAATTTTTATTTTTTTGTTTTTAATTTAATATTTCAGTATTATGCTTTTATGCATTTTAGAAACTTTATTATTCTCTACTTTCATATTTTTTTATAATTTTCCTTTTCAAATTAAATGCCCTAATTTCTTATACTAAAACAATACAATTGTTCTTAATTAAATTTTCTACTCATATTTAAATATTGACTCAAATAAGTAAACTATAATAAAATTTTAAAACATCACTAGTTTCTAATTTGGAACAACGAACTCACTCATCAGTCATCATAGAAACGTCAACAGAGTCTTTAAGTTGATTTAATTCATTTTCAGTTTTTTTCATTTATAGAGACCATAAAACACATTAACAAATTTTGAAATGTTTATAACAGACTTAAAATTTAGTTTGACTCTCTTGTTCTCCTTCTCGTTTCCCCCATTTAATATGTATTTCCCTCTTTTAACAAATCAAGACGAAAAACTAACAAAAATGTTCTAAACAAAAAGAAAAAAAAAAAAAAAAAAACATTTAGAAAGAAATATATTGTTCATTGAAAGACAAACAAAATGAAAGTAACACTTTACGTTGACAAGTAGGAATAAAAACGTTATATAATGCAACAGTATTTCTTCTACTACCATGACAACAAACACAAAGGCAAAGGGGTAAAGGGTTAAGTAAATGAAAAGAGAGTAAAAAAAACTTTATTCATTTTGTTGCATAAATGTTTTAACAAAATGTTACAGATGACCGACCATGTCTGCAATATAAACCGGAACTTGGACGGAAGTTCAACAAGAAAAAAAAAATCCATAGAATTCATTATGACACTAAGAGTATATAGAATTGTTGTAGTTGTTTTTTCATCTTTATTTGAAAAATGAAAGAATATAAAGCAATTTTTAGTTGATTTAAGGAAAATGTATGAATGAAGAATAAACGTAAGAGTTGCAAGTATAGCTTGCACTTACATACTTATATTATGAAAACATGTGAGTGTATTCTTTAATTTGTATATGTAATGGTAACAACAAATGTATTAAATAAACTAAAAGCATTTTTATATTAAATATAACCCAGCAAACTGTTTTCAAATTGAAGGATGTTCAGCCACAACATTTTTTTTTAACAGTAAAATAATTAAATTTATAAATTGCATGTATCAGTATCAATGTAATGTGTAACTTCAAGTGTACATAATGTGCAAAATTTTATATTTTTGTGGGTGGTAATAATTTTATACTTTTGTTCCATTATGTGTAAAGGTATGTTCAGACTAGTCTCCTGCGTAAGATGATTTGAAAAGCAAATCCACTTTGTTCGTACTGTTCGCTGCCCGAAGCAAAGCAAGTGTTTACTGTGTATCAGCGACTGCAAATCCGTGCGTTCAAATCATTTATCGTAAACAAGTGGTGCAAGTGGTGTGGCAAAAAAAAGCAAATCATACAAGACGTTGAGAAATGATTTAAAGCATTCAAGTGGTCTTGATGATTTGTTTGTTTTTTGTAATATGTAGTTGCTGTGTGTAGCAAAAAATGTGTGCAAAGGGGTTGTTTATAAATATTCTTGCATACACACATATATAGTTATGTCTACATTTTATTGTTGATTTTTCTTTGTCACAGTAATGATCGCACACATACATACATATGTTTTTTTAGAAAAACATGCAAAGAAAACAGAAAAAATCTTACTTTTTTTCTTATTGAAGCAATCAAGTGGTCAAAAGGCTTGCATTTTTTTAACGTCGCACTCTCAAGTCTTGTTTGGTCGTTATCATAACACACTCATGATTTGTTCAGAAAGTTGAAGCACACACGCAGTATTTGTATGGTTTTAAGTGCCTGCAGGACAGTATATATTGCTCCGCACACACACTGATAACAGCTCTTGAAAAATATCAAGTGGCTTGAAATGCCTCATAAGACACAGTTTGCAGGTCTCTAGTTCAGACTAGTCAAATATTTGATGAAAATGACGTAACCACTGTATAAAATATTTTCTAACTTTTCCATTTTAATGGTAAATTATTTTTTACATCATTTTACTGAATCTTGTTTGACGCTGTTTTTAACTTACAAAACATTTGAAAGATCAAACAACGGCAAATCATGTTTTTGTAAAACTAGTGGTCACGCAGATTTGGTCAAATATTTGACAAATGTGAACATAGCTTAAGATATTGAAAAATTGTTCTGTAGGAGGGGCATTCGCAACTTTTTTGTTTAAAGTACTGTATTTTAGAAACCGTAAACGATATCAGTAAAGTTTTGTTTAGTAATAAAAATCTAGATATGTTGACTTATATCTAAGCCCCTTTGATCCTGAATATCTTCCTGATACGTTATTTTGTTATGAATATTCCATATTTCCATATGCACATAGAAAAAAGTCACCAATTAACAAATATATGGACCATTATCAAAAATTTTTGATTTTAGTCCTTCAAAAAAATATTTTTTTTTTTTTTTTGATGGCACATTAAAATGCATGTAGAATCAGTTCGGGTTAATCATGTGAGGGGCGCGAAGTTATGGTGGTTATATAAAAATTTGTACAAACTAGAAGTTTATGTATTACATATTCGTATATATTTTACATATTCGTATATTTGATGGTTTTTTGTTTGTTTTTATTTCAGGTAACGACTCCCACGATGTGGGTTGTTTTGTTGTGACAAATTATGAATCGTTAAGTATCCACACTTATCTTCGTGTTTATAATAATATATATATATGTACATACTCAAATATATACAAAACAATTCAAAGTTGTCGTACACGCTAAAAAATAAAAATTCAACAAGTTTGAAAATGATCATAACATAACTTTAGTTACTTAATCTCTTTTTATTTGACAATTATGATAATTAAATAAAGAAGAATGCGCACGAATAGATTTATAGTCAACAAGCAAACCCCTTCAATTTAGTTAAGTAGTTGGTACAAAATAAATATATACGAGTACCTAAACTTTCTGATAACATAAATCATGTGAATTTAGTCAGTAGAACAATCAATTCAAATATAGGTTAAATATATTTTTCTACTACAAATCACTATTTTTGATGAACACAATAAGACAAAGTGACTTTTTAAATTGGTAATGATACCGTATTTCTTAGTTAATTTAAATGTATATGATCATTAGAGTATTCATTTTACTCGACTATTTCATTGTTCGAATAATCAAATAACTCGAAAATGCAGTTTTTAAATTACTCCAATAATCGAGAAAATCTTTTAAGTTACTCGAGTTATTCGAGTAAATTATAACTTAAAATTTTACTCGTTATTCCAATTCTTATTTGAACACATACTAACCTATGTTTTACACAGAGGTTTTCAGTTATATTCAAAATTTTTGTACAATATTTTTAAGTATCGGAGATCTACTATTTTGAGCATAAAATGTCTTTAAATGATTTAGTTATAGCGAAAACATCTTTAGTATCAAACTACAGGATAAAAGATGATATAGTATCTTAAATAATTTAAAAAAACTATGTCCAAATTTATCTTGAGACTTCAATTGTTCTAAATAAAACAAAAACTTAGGAAATCTCAGAGTAATATTTTATAAAAATATAACTTGGAATATTGTCAGTTAGGTTTTGAAAAAAGTGTGAAATATATTTATAAGTTATTGAGTTATTGTATTTTGAAAATGACAAGAAGCACTTTGGACCACCCTTTATTTTAGATAAAGAACTTCAGCGATTCTTAACACAAAGAACAAGTTTACATGCCTAACTTAATTTTAAGTCCAAATTATTTCTATATTAAAAATTTCATTGAAGCCATTACCATTATATCCTCTACACCAGACTGAGAATTTATTGGTATATCAACTATGTACCTTCAATCGTAGAAACAATAATATGTTTTTCCAAATCAAGTTTAAATTCCTCCAATTTATTTTGTTATTATTTATTATACAGCTGTGTGCAAAAAAATAGTAGCACTACAATATACTTTGTAGATTTTGTTGCTGCTCAATTCCTAGGCAAAGAATTCAAAAAGAATTTGTTTATATGAAAGTCTTAAACAGGGACATTAACACTGGTCGACAAAAAATCCTTCCCTAAAGACGGATAGTTGAACTTAATGCATTTTGATGTGCTAAACACGAATCTGCTTTCAGTTTTTTAGTTTATTTATTAAAACCTACTGAGTTATTCAAATAAAGTTTATGATATTTTCAATGTTTGATTGTATTAGAGCAGCATATGTTAGGGTTTCCTAGTAAAATTAAAAAAAAAATCTTTTCATAAAAATCGCGATTTTTACAATTTTTGTGAAAAATTTTTATTATTACTATTTCGGACACATCAACAGGATATAGCGCAAAATACACACAATTACAACATTTATGAATCCCTATCCCAGATTTTGTATTCGGCTCAGGGACGCACAGACCGCGCCAAAAAAACTGAAAAATTTAAAAAACAAAAAAATTTTGTCATTAAAACTTTACTACCCTGTATTTAGTTGTAGAAAGTCTGCACAACAACAAAGATGGTGCAGAATTTATGTACAAAGTCCGATTAGTTTATTTATGATAGAGTAAGACCAAAAAGTATAAACGCGCGAACAAAAATTGTAGAAGAATGGTAAAAACTTAAGTAGTTTTTATCAGTTTTTTTTTTATATTCTTGAAATTTGAACAACAATCATGGTTATAAAAAGAAACCTATTGTGCTAAAATTTTGCAGTCTATTAGTTTCAAGTCTTGTGAGTTCAGATCTGTAACCAAATTGTTTAAAATATCATTACCACAAAACTTATTAAGGATTGAAGCCAGTTTCAGCCAGGTTAAAAATTTTTGATAATGGCCCATATATGAATATAATTCATTCAATTATAAACTTGTTTAAATTTACACCTCTCACCAAAATAATTATATCAATTACTAAAAACTTAAAAAAATGAAAAACAGAAAAATATTTCCAATTAATAAATTAATTAAAACAATCAAGTAGAATTAATTAAATAAAATTAAATGAATTAAAAAAGTGTATAGGAAATAAAATCATACTAAAATTTATTTTTATTTAATTTTTTCTTGAATAAGTATATTTATTAAACTTTGATGCAGAATTAAATAACTGAGTTAAATGAAAAAAAGATGGTAATAATTCTGTACAGTGAAAGATCTACAGCTAATAAGCGACTCATAACTGGATAAGTTAGATCGGCCTTCCACCAGTTTGACGAATGATGCCCAGAAGGAATCTTGCGCATAAATTATATTTATTTTCAGATTTAAAGAAATTTATTAAAATACCTGCTATCAATCTTGTTCATTACTATCAAGTTTATAACAAGAAAAAACAATTTTTGATCAATTTCTAATATTATGAACACATTATAGTAAATACCCATAGCGAAATATTCTGGAGAGTATTTGAAAAACAATTAATTTCGTCTACTTACGAACAAAAGTAAATTGAAAATATGAGTAGATGATAGATGAAAGATCTTCAATAAAGGAAAAGAAAATCATTTTCATTTTCATCCTAGTTGAAAACCAACATTAATTTGTATGCAAAAATTTGTTTCCATTAAGTTGCGAAGACGAATCTTCTATTTATACCCTACACCACCATAGGTGGTTGGGGTCTTATGTTTGTGCAAAATATTGTAACGCAGAGAAAAAATCTTCGGACCACCACCTTAAAGTATCATTTTTAGAAACATTTTCTGGACTTAACCATGTCCGTCCGTCTGGTCGACTGGTTGGCTGGGTGTCCATGTAAAGTTTGTGCTCAGAGATAATTTGATGAAATTTGGCACATATGATTTTTTATTTTTTTGTTTTTTGCACAAGGACGAAGCCTATTGAGTTCGGTTATGATCGGACCATTATTTCAAAATAATGGTCCACCATAAAAATGTCATAAATACCTTAAAAATAGGAATATTTTCAGGAAATTTGGCACAAACTTGTTTTATACAAGTATAAACAAGATGCCAAATTTTGTGAAGATCGGTCAATAATTGACCATAGCTCCCATATAAGCCCTTCTTTCGAAAATCACTTTAACGTGCATAATTCCCGGATCGGTTCATTATTAACCATAGCTCCCATCTAAGACTTAATTGCAGAAATCACCCAAAAGTGCATAAATACATGTGAATGTTAGTATTGATGTAATATTCTGTATTAGTATGTTTTATTTTACACTTAATACAAGTATCTTTCCACAATTAGCCCCTTCCCGAATTTTAGAACACATACACAGTGGTGTAGGGTATCGTATGATCGGGCTTGACCGACTATATTTTTTCTCGTTTTTAAATATTTGTTTATATTTAACTCATAAATACATACGCATCGTTTTAATGATCTTTTACATAAGAATCGCAAAACGCAATTTTTACTCTAATGCGCATTTATAAAATCAGATTATAATTATCATATTTTTAATTTATCGACCAATATTTATTTATTTATTTATTTATAGATTTCGTGATTTTTATACCCTACACCACCATAGGTGGTTGGGGTATTATTATTTCTATAAGATATTTATTATTTTTTTAGGACTCTGATTTGTAATTACATAAATTTAAAAATTCACTACTTTCATTATTACTTATTCGTTCACAAAATTTAGTACTAAAGCATAAAATCCTATTGATTCTGAGCTGATCGGAATTTTTAATATTTAGCGACGATTACATACTTCAATACAATCGATTAATATAATTTCTATCTATTGTTGTATGTGTAAATAATTGAGGCCAAAAGTATATGGACAAAAAAGAGATTATTCTTTAGAATGACTAAAAATAAAAATAAATCCTTTCCCTCTAATATCATTATATTAATTAAGTTATAGTAAAGCTTTTCCCATATTTTAAACAAATTTATTCAGATTTTTATAGTTTAGAGATTATTGTTACTCAAATTTATGTTGGGTTCATTCTTTCGATTTTAATTCTTGAAGAGTTTAGTATGTCATGTATTAATGTGGTAGAATTTTTTAACAAATTTGTATACAAGTTTAATATGAACATGATGCAAATCTAAACATTCTAAGATTCTGTGAATATATGTAAAACATGTGTGCAGTTTCATATGTTCGATATACAAATGTACTCGTTGATTCATAGATACAAAATATTCATGCAATTGTACAGAAAACAATAAGACTTACAGTAAACGAAAATTTAAGCCAGCATCATAACATTTTAAACGAAATGGAATAAATATTCAAATGAATGTATTTAATGAAACCAGCTACATTGGATAAAATAAATAAGGTACTGGAATTTAAAGAAATCATAAAATGTTTTCTGAGAATCTTATAAATTTAAGGGATATTTATAGAAAGAAATATTTTCGAAAAATTTTAATTAAATTATTATAAAACGAAACGAAATTTGGTTTGAAAATAATATACAAATTTATTTGTTGTTTTCAAAACAAATTGTCGAAACGAAAATTCGTTTTATTTTACAAAATCAGCCTCTATGTTATGAATTTAAAAAGATTTCAAATATTTCTATAATTAAGTAAATTACTCTAACACAAAGTATTCTAACAAATTATATTCAAATTTTCCATATGATATTTAATATAATTAAATTATATTTAATTAATTTATTAATTGATAAAATACCAAAAATAATTGAAACCCGCTAAATTGTTTTATTTTTATAAAAAATTTTAAAAAGTTTTAGTTTTGATCAACGAATAATTGATACAATTAAAAGAGGCGTTGGAATAGTTTTTATCTTTAATTACTTGTTTAATAGACCATAGTTTTCCGTGTAGAAATGATTTGAATTTCATTTTTTTCCAACTAAAATGTTCAGTTTTATCAAATATTTAATTGACCAGAATTAAAATTTTCTTATATTTCTTACTAAAAATAAAGCAATAAAATTTTTATTGTATCAATTAATAAATTCATCAAATATAAATAAAAAGAGGTAATAATTTCTTGAATTATTATGAAAATGTATATATTCACATTTTTATACATTACACCACCATAGGTGGTTGGGGTATTATGCCTTTGTGCTGATGGTTTTTTAATGCGCAGAAAAAATCGTCGAACTCCTATTTTAAAGTATACCGTTCGACTCAGAATCTTTTCCTGAGTCCATTTAACGATGTCCGTCCGTCCGTCTAGCTGTCTGTCCATGTAAACTTTGTGAACAAAGTACAGGTCACAATTTGAAAGATATCTTGATGAAATTTGGAACGAATAATTATTATGGCACAGTTACAAAACCTATTGAAACTGGTTATAATCGGTTCATTATTTCACCAAGCCCCCATACAAATGTCCTTCCAGAATGTAGGATTAACGATCATAAATGCCTTAAATATAGTAATATTTTAATAAAATTCGGTTCTAAGAAGTTTTGTATTTAACATAGATCCCATATAAATCGCTCTTCCGAAAATCACTTTAAAATCCCATATTCGACTCAAATTAGTTTTATTTAAATAGAAATAACAGTGCCAAATTTTATAATAAATTCATATAAATGTTAATAGTGTTAACGTAATATTCTTTTTTAACGTTTGCTTTATTTATATATTGAAATATATTCAAATCTTAAAACTAAAAACTACTTTATCTCTAATGAGAGCATGCCCAAGTGAATCATTTGTCTTCGCTAATAACGCAGTGGAAAATCGGCTCTACGAAGCCTTGAATCCGATCGAACTTCAGTAAGAATTCTTGCAAGCGGGTTGGGGTGAGTCTGCAATTTTACAATGTATTTTTCACTGCGTTTTTTAAACTCGTCATTTACAAATGGAACCTCTAAATCTCTTTGGATATTCTCATTTCTTATATACCATGGTGCATCCGTCATGGTTGTAAGAATTTTTGATTGGGCTCTCTGTATAATATCGATACTCGTTTTACTGGCTGTACCCCATAATTGGATACCATATGTCCAAATTGGTTTTAAAACGGTTTTATACAGGATGACTTTATTGTCAAGGCTTAGTTTTGATTGACTGTTTATTAACTAGTGAATGCTAGAAGGTTTTAACTTGATATGAAGTCTCTAGGTTTCTATATGACGACGCCACGTTAGTCGCCTATCTAAATGTATACCAAGGTATGTAACATGATCTGTCATTAAGTTTAACAGGAGGACAATTTCCTTTTCTGAGGGTGAATGTAACGTGGTTACTTTTCAATTCATTTACTCGTATACGCCAGTTTTTCAACCATGTCTCCAGACATCGGAGATAAATATCAAGTTGGCTAGATGCTATGTGCGAGTTTTCGTGAAAACTGATTATTGCCGCATACTGGTAAATCATAAGTGTAAATTAAGTACAAGGTAGATCCCAGAACACTTCCCTGTGGAACACCTGCATTTATTTCAAATTCTTCTGTCACAAATTCGTTATACTTTAAACGTAATATTCTGTATTTGTATATTTTATTTTACACTTAGTAAAAGTATCGATTCACAATTGGTCACAGGTCCCAGAATTTTGATGCACATACAAGATGGTGTAGGGTATCATATGGTCGGGCTTGAACGACTATATCTCTATCTCGTTTTCAATAGGTTTAATTTCAATTAATAAAATAATTGAAAATTAATCACTTGTAACTGAAATTAGATTTTAAATTTTTTATGCATAATGTAAATTTAATTTGTTATAATACTTCGATTTGGAATAATTTATTTAATTATACAAATATTTGAAATTATTCTAAAATTTTGATTAATAATTCAATTGAAATTTTTACGAAAATGTTTTTTTTTTCTATGTGTTAATTTTGAAACATTAGTAATCTTAAAAAATGTATATCGTTGGTAACATTTTGTGAAGTAGTGTTGATATGTGGTGGTAAATAATGCCACAACAACACAACCTTTTTCATGTATCACATCATGAACGAAATAATATAAACAAAAATGTTATACACAACTATATACATTCATATATATGCACGTACTTATATATGTATGTTTATTTAAAAATATTTATTTTATTTAAGCACATACGAGTGTGAATCTGTAGACATTTAATTTTTTTCTAAACTTTGACTTGAAATATTTTAGAAATTCTTACTAGAACATTTAAAACAAAACGACAGTCTAGAATATTTGAAAAACAAAACAATTTTTAAATAAATTTTTCAAAAAAATGAATAGCAAACTAAAACCGGAAGTGACAACTTTTGTGACAATGAAATAAATTCTTGTACATGTTTTAATAAATAATTTAAATTTGTTATTTATTTATTTTTTTTTAATCTTTACTTACGGGATTTTTGCAAGACTTAAATTAAAAAAATAAAAAATACCATATTTTATTTTATTAAATTCATTTGCTTATTTGTTAGTAGCACATTTTTTTCTTGCTCTAGGAAAGCAAAAAGCTAGATATTTATATGTTGTCAGATATATGCTCATAGTTTGGTTATGTAAAAAATAAAAATCCTGTTTTATTTTTATGTTTTGCTTTAGGAGCACAATTGCTGACCTCAGGATCTGCAGTAATATTTTGGTTAAATACAATTTTTATTTATTTTCACATGTTTGTGTTTTTCTATTTATATGTATGAGTGCATATTTTTATGTAAATATTTATTTTTTTGTTACTTAATAATATATGAAGGAGAAGAAAAAAAAATGTGAAAAAGGATTAAAGTATTATAAAGTTGTAGAATTTTTTAATTAAATAAATTTAAATTGTTTGTGATTTTAGAAGAACCTAAAATATTTTTACTAAACAACAAATAAAATTTCCCAAGAAATACCTTGTTTGACCACTTGTTTGTAGCAGCAGTATAACAAATTAAAATCAGGTAAGTATTTATATATTTTTTTTGTGAGATTTCTTCACTGAATTTTGAATAGTTTTCTTGATTCAAAAAATTTAATGACATTAACATTTTGCTTTTCATCATTATTTTCATCATATTATTTTTATCGCAAAGATATATTGTTATCGCAAACATCGTTATTGTTGAATATATTTTATTTTAAACACAATTTTGTTGTAGCAATTATACTTTTGTTCTCAATTTAAAAAATATGTTATTGTGTTTGTAATTTTGAATTGACAACAAAATGATAGTTTTGTATTGGCAACAATATACATAATTATTACTTGACAGTAAGTATACTTGCTGATTTTTATTCAGTTTAGTATGCTTCTTGTATAGAGCTAGTTATCTGTAGGCGTATTAAAAATATATTTTTAAAAATTGACTGAATGTGTATTTAAAAAATTGAATTAAGTATTTAAAATTAATTATTTTAATTAAAATTAAATTAGAAATAGTGTTTTAGATAGTGAAAATATTTCAAGTGCATCACAATATGCAAAGTAAACTACACAGTATGAGTGTTAAAAATAAAAAACTATTAGCAAAATTCACAACAAATACATTTAAATAAGTGTGTCTTCGAATGATTTTGAAATGAAACAAGATTTTTTTTCAATTTATGTTGCACAATTCATTACCGTCTAAGATGTTGTATTGGACCTAAAGTTATAAAGTAAGTAAAGTAAAACACAATTTTTTACATAAAGTAGTTCGTCAACTTTTCAAATGTTTTTGTTCGCTTATTAAATTTTAGATTCCACACAAAGTGCTACAACTTCAACCATATCAGAGTCCTCAGGTGATTTAGGCCAATCAACAAAATTTAGTATTATAGAAAATTTATAAACAGTGGATTTTTCAGAATTCATTATTCACCGGCGATGAAACTATTTTTAATTTTATCAATGAAAATTTCTTTTTATACCAAAGTGATTTATTTCTGGAATTACCATTAATAAATGTAAGTCTATATTCAAAATCATATGCAATAGAAAATACCAAAAAACATAACTAAAAAAATAATTACATAAATACCAAAATTAATTGGCTTTTATTTATGCATTTTTATTCACAATAATTGTTTCTCGACACTATACGTATTTTTACTGTGATTCAACCACATTATTGTTGTATACATGAATCAAATACGTATGCAACAAAAATATGGCTGCAGATCAACAGTATTTGTATTGTGATTCAACCATATTATTGCTGTATATATGAATAAAGTACACTTGCAACAAAAATATGGCTGCAGATCAACAATATTTTTATTGTGATTCAACCATTTTTTTTTTTGTATCAATTACATTTACAACAAAAATATGGTTGAAGATTATCAATAACTTTATTGTAATTCAACCATATTATGGTGCTACATCCAACCATAGTATAATTTACAAGCAACCATAAAGTCTAAAAATACAGTACTCGATTATGGTTGCTATTCACCATATTTTTTATTTGCGTGCAGCTTTTTGATAAAGAAGAAAAAGGACCTAAAAATCCACTTTAACTTTTTAACGATTTTTATACCCTGCACCACCAAAGGTTGTTGGGGTATTATGCGTTTGTGCTGATGTTTGTAAAGCATAGAAAACGTTATCCAACACCCACCTTAAAGTATACCAATCGAATCACTTTTTAAATCGATCTAACGATGTCCGTCCGTCTGGCTGGCTGTCCATGTAAACCTTGTGCACAAAGTACAGGTCGCAATTTTGATGATAATTCAATGAAATTTGGCACGTTTGGAACTGCCATGATACATGAGCGAAGCTTATTGAAATTGGTTGTGATCGGTCTATTATTTCACCTAGCCCCCATACAAATGTCCCACCGGAATTGAGTTTTAACACTCAAAAATGCCTTAAAAATAAGAATATTTTAATGAAATTCAATGCAAAGAATTTTTAGACAAATATTAATCTTTGTACCAAATTTGATGGAGATCGGTCCACGATTAACCATAGCTCCCATATAAACCCTGTTCCGAAAATCACTTCAACGTGAATAAATCCCATACTAATGTTAGTATAAAGTTAATATTCAACACAAATAAGTTTTATATAAGTAGGTGTTAGTATCAACTAGGATATTCACTCGAATATTGTTTGTTCGATTAATCGACAAATTAAAATCAAACAACTGTTCGATTAAATTAAAATCAAGAATTTCGAGTAACAATTTATTCGAGCAAATTATGCTTATTAATCGAATAATTGAGTAAAAAATATTTTAAATATTTTCTTTCTTAAGTAGTTTTAATTTTAGTTTTCTAAAAAATTAAGCTTAAAAACAATGTTTCAAAATTTGTATAGAATGTTTCGAATCTTAAAGTGGTACCACCAATTGTATTTTTATAAAAAAAAATGTATTTAGTAAAAAGAACAGAATATGTATATGCTTGAATTACAATACATAATTACAATACATAACTGAAAACTCTACTGTACATAGGTTAGTATGTCGTTAAATTAAAAAGAGATAAAATCACACTCCGGACTACCCTTAATATAAAATTTGGTTCAAATAGATAGGCCAAATTTGTTAGACCTATTTATTTAATTATTAATGAATATATTTAATATATAGAAACAACGGCTTTATCAAAGTAAAGCATTGAAAAATCGATCAAAATTTTAAGGTATACATTAATCGAATAACTCGAGTAACTTAAAAGATTTATTCGATTATTCGAGTAATTTAAAAACTGCATTTTCGAGTTATTTGATTATTCGAACAATGAAAAAGTTGAGTAAAATGAATACTCTAGTATCAACGCATTATTCTGTATTTGTATATTTTATTTTACATTTAGTAAAAGTGTTGGTCTACGATTGGCCAAAGGTCCCCTTCCCGAATTTTTATGCTCATACATAATGATGTAGGGTATCATATGGTCGGTCTTGACCGACTATACCTTTTTTCCCGTTTTTTTTTTTTATACATGAATCAAGTACATATACAACAAAAATATGGTTGCAGATTATCAATATCTTTATTGTGATTCAACCATATTATGGTGCTACATCCAACCATAATATAATTTACAAACAACCATAAACTCGAAACATAATATGACAGCACCAGATTATGATTGCTCCATATTTTTTATTTGCGTGCAGCTTTTTTATAAAGAAGAAAAGGGAGCAAAAAATTCACTTTAACTTTTTAACGATTTTTTTTAATATTATTTTTTTAACGAAATTTTATTTTTTTCGACACAATTGTTTAAAATTTTTGAAACTATTAAACAGATTACAAAATATTGTAAGTTTATGTTAGAGATACATTGAATTAGAAATTAATCTAAATAACTTTATCAATTGTTACTGTGGAAATATTTTTCTATGGAAATTATCTTAAAAAATTGTGAATTGCACATTTACTCTAAGTTTAACATAGACAGATGGACGGACATGTTTGAAATAATATAAAATACTGAGTTCGTTCATATATAGAGATAAAAACTTGATCATTATCTATTATGTTGTATTAAAATACTTTAAATCTTCAATAAAAAAATATACTTTCATTCTGACTTAAAGGTTTATTTTGTACAAAACATATGTAATCAATTTTACATAATAACAAATTATTATAATAAATGACCTTATAACATGACTTCATGTATAATTCTTTATTATTCTTAAAATATTTCATAATTTAATAATCTTCAAGGCTACATTTAATTTTTGCTGATGTCTGTAGCTATAAAAAAATAAAAAACTATAATTTATGATTCTACTCATTTCTACAATAGGAATAATAACAAGAATAATTTTTGTATTTTATTTTTTTCTTATTTTAATTTTCCACCACATGCACATCTCTAGTTAAAGTCATACATTTTTAAATAATTTTGTATTGTTGCAAAACATGGTCTGATGCATTTTTAATTATGTTGATTTTTCATGTAGCCATGACATTTTATTTTATTCTAATTTAAAAATTAATGATTAACATTTTATCACAGATTTTACAGAAATTTAGCAAATACAATTTAAGTTAATAATTTTTATTAAAGTTTAATTCAAAATAATTAAATTATTTATTTAATATTAAATTATGTTAAAACTTATTATTTTTTATTTATTGAATAATAACTAATAGCTTTATATTTTTTAAAATTTATTGTAATTTAATTATAGTTATAATTACACCTTGAATCTGTTTTTGTACAAATGTAAGTGTGTGTGTGTGTGTGTGCGAAAGCAGGAAGTTGATATGTGTATGAGTTTTATGTAATTAACTCTTAATATCTATTTCTAATAAATATTTGCCACACGAGTGCTTAGAGTGTTTTAGTTAAAAGTTAATTAAATCCTTTAATATATAATTAAAAGATCATTATGTCATAAATCATGTTGCGTTGACATTTATACGGGTGATTATAATGCAGTTGTAGAAATAATAATAGATGTTAAAGTTATTTAAATAACAATTAAGACAGTTTATTTTTTAAGCATAAATATAAATGAAATTTAGTAGGTATAAATTACAATTGAATAATTTAAGGATCAATTTATTCACTTGATTTCTATTTTTTATTTATTTATTTATTTATTTATTTATTTATTTTTTTTTTTGTTTGGTTTTATAATTCTTAAATTCATTAAATAAATTCTAAACCTTTAATTTTCTTGAGGGTATATATCCTCTTTGACACTTGTTATGCGTTTTATATAACAAGCTTAATTTCATTAAAACTACACTGTTTCTAAACAGATTTTATTCTTTCAAATAAAAAATTGGGATGAATGTTATATGTAGAGTGTTAGGTGGAAAAAATATTCAGAAAAACATTTTAATTCCTCTTTAGTTCATAGCCAGTAAAATGTTTTGTCTTTATTTTAAGTTTTATTCTTGAAATATGTCTCAAATCTTGTTATACAGAACAAATTATTAACCCATATTTTGCAATTAACACGCTTGTTTTATTTAACATCAATTTAATAACACAGGTCAACAAAATCGCAAAAAAGTTTTATATCTAGAATAATTCTGCAAAATTATTATTCCTTAGGCTTGATATAGTGTTCAAAGTTAAATGAACATTTTCCATCACGTCACATTTCTAACACATTGAGTACCCTAGAAGTCTTTAAAGTTGTAAAATTCAAGAATTTATCAATTAACCCTCATAAAACCATGGAAAAATGAGGGATAAGGAGTGGGTGTATAGAGAAAATTTGTATTTAATATAACTAATACAAGACCGCAGATTTCAAAAATGGTAAAATTTTTAAAATCACATTAACAGAAAATGCGTAGACACCAAAAGTTTGTTTAAATAACAAAGCTAAAGTTACATGAAAAATTTCCATCAAATCACACTTTAAACCCATTAATGACCAAATGAAAGATTATATTTTCTGTGATCTGTAATAAATCATCAATTAAATAGAAAAAGAATGAAAACTCTAAGATCAACCGTTTCCAAGTTATTGAATATTATATATGTTAAGATTTTTTCGAACGCACTCCTTATTTTTGTACCTCTATATAAGTAATTTTCTGGGAAATAGATGGAGCAAATTATGGATCCGTATTTTATATAGAAGGAATAATGCAACAAAAGTGTAGAATATGCCATGTCTCTAACATGCCCTCCATACCATCTAAAAGTATTTAAATTTGCTAAAAGCACGGAAAAAATAAGGAGTGCGTTCGAAAAAATCATAACATATATAATATTAAATAACTTGGAAACGCTTGATCTTAGAGTTTTCATTCTTTTTCTATTTAATTGATGATTTATTAGAGATCACAGAAAATATTATCTTTATAGTGCTAACTACTACTTATGAACTTGTGGACCATTTTTGGTAACCCTTCCGTTAAAGATTTGATAGTTACTTCAGTCGCTTTTTTGGAACAGTGCGCATATATTCTTTTAAAATCTTCGGTATTTTGGAACACCTTTTTTTGTTCTCTTCATTCCACTCTTCGCAAGAGCTCAATATCTCTCCACTGGTCTAAACTACGGACAATTTGGAAAATTGACCTCTCTTAGTACAAAAACTACGTTATTATTTTGGTATCGCCCCAGAGCTTTCTTATCGTAGTGACATGATACCAAATCGGGCCAAAAATGTGTGGACATTTGCTTTGCTTTATCAAACATTAAACAGTATGCCAAAATCGAAGTTAATCTGCAATTTCTAATCAGCTGGTTTCATTTACATGAAATTGCACATAGTCGTAGCAGAGGATAGTAACATTTTGAGTTTAGAAGCAGGATCCCATATACGTCTCAGGAGCGGAACTATGGGGGTGTTATATACATTTGAAATTTCAAAAATCTCAATTTTACAAGATCTTGGTTAAAATTTTTCCATATATAGGCAAATATTTTCAACCGATTTTATTATATTTTATGCAAGTCGTTAGAAAACAAAATTATCTATCAAACAAATACAATTTTAAGTCGTTATTTTTTATGAGTCAAAAGTTAAATGATTTTGAATTGGAAAGTTTTCAAAAATTAAAAAGCAGACGGACAGATGATTTTGAATTGGAAAGTTTTCAAAAATTAAAAAGCAGACGGACAGATGGACGGACATCAAAATCATCTTAAAAAAAAAAAAAAATAAAAAAAATAAATAAAATTAGAAAAGTATTTTTGCTTCTCAATCAATACGAAAACCAAATATAGGCATTAAAATTTTGATATCTTTTCCCTGAATTAAGTGCCATTCTTGACCCATTTAACCCAAATGTATAGACGGACATTGATTATGCGATAAAATATTTTAGAACTCTAAAAGTGCATTTTTTTACTAACTAATATATAGAACGTGATCATCAAAATTTGGATTTAACCTTTTCCTGAATTAATCGCCATATTCGACCTCTTTTTACCCCAATGTGCGCCGGTAGGGAACTGAAGATATTTCATTTTTTTATATTTTTTACAAATTAAGCTAATTTTTACTCATCGTTTGAGGGGTTTTCCTACTCTACGAGAGTCTCTAATGTATTGACAAGTGTATGTTTTATTATTATTATTATTATTTTTTTTTTGCTATTCTTCTCCACTTGTTTGGCCAATTTTCCCCATGAGCGGGGTAGTATTGCCGTTTTTCATAAAGATATGACAGGAAGCAGATATAGCCAATACAGGCAATTTTAATTTAAGAAAAATTAAAAATATCGTTCACGTTTATGGATAAAAAACACTAAATAGAAATAGGATCGTCCCTGCGCTGACTAAATTACCTGTGTAATTTTTAATAACTTTTCAGTAAAGCTGAAAAACTGTTTAGTTTTGCAGTTACTTCGTTACTTCACAAAATTTTTACAAATTTTCTTCGTTTATGAATAGGCTTAGTAACACAAATTATAAGTAATTTTGTGGAGCAATTTTTTGTTAAGATATGATTGTGCTTTTCTTTTTGCAGATTCTTAAGTTTATTTAAATATAAGCTTGAACTATGGAAGGCGGTATTATTAGTAATATCTTGGTCAATTTTCAACTTCCTAAGATAATTGGAACATACTATTAAACGGTAATTGATGATCCCAGAAAATTTTTCAAAAAAATTAAAAAAGAAAATTCACCAATATTAATGTTATATGTATCAAACGATAGCTAAAGAAAATTTAATGGACGCGTATTTTATGATTTTCAGAAAAAAGATTTTAAATAAGATAAAATTAACGATTTACTAAAAATTCCTGAACTCAATAAAGTGCCTCGATTTGTGCGAAGACAAAAAATGTTGCAAGTGTACCCTCCTAAAATTAAAGATTTATATGTCTTAAACTAATTCCCAAAATATTTGGAATCAATTATTTCACTTTCGTGAGCTGGACCAATTTTAAAGTACCTCCAAAAATATTATTTTCGATCAACACTATACACAACTTTTAATTTTTAATTAAAAGAAATCCAACATATAATAGGTATCGCTCAGATGACATTGACAGTACGGTCTCCTGAGCGTTTTCCTATTCTGATTATTAAGAAAAAAATAATAAACTTTATAATAATCTGAAACTGAAAGACAGACAGACGGACAGACATCATCAAAGCTTTAGTTGACATAAGTCTGTATTAGTTAATTTTGTTGTAACTAGTCTTGGGATGTACATTTTCAGGCGGTATATCATAAGTATACAATATTAAATAATTTATGTTTAAATTTTAATATTACCATTTTCTCTAAGAATATTAATAATATTAACTTATATGAAAAATTATGAACATAGGTAATTTTGTTGGAGCATTTTATATATGGTTTTACATAGGTAATTTGGAAATCCTAAACTAGTAGAGATATCGACAAATGCTTTGGTGGTCATATGTATAATTAGTAGGGGATCTAAATGCAGCAACAAAAAAAATTTCCAAAATTTTTACATAGGTAATTCAGTCAGCGCAGGGACGATATGTTCTACTTATAAAGAAATTTTTTTTTAGAAAAAAAATTTGAGTTAGCTGTCAATGAAGTGCAGCATATTTATCCTTACATTCTTGCTCCTTTTATATAAGAAAAACCAAATTCAGTCTATCTGTCTTGTAATAATATTTCTCAGAAAATTTGGTTGAAGATTTAATTAGGTTTGTTGTTATTTTTTATTTAATTCCTTCAAAAACAGTCTAAAATTTTTCAATAAATAAAATCTTAATTTGTTTCAAAAAATTTTTAAAACTTGATCCAGTATTAAATGAACTAAATCTAGTTAATAATTAAAAATTTGCTATAAAAAGTATAGTTTCATTTTTTATCCTTGATATATAATATTATTACTTACAAATATAACGACTTAAATAACATTGATATATTGTAAATGGTGTAACAAAATACAAGAAAAGAAAAAGTATCATTATTTTCCTCGTAATAGTCCACCTGTTTTCAAGATGATAAAAAATATATATATTTTAAAAAAAGCCAACCATGAAACCTTGAAGTCATTGCCACTTATTTAAATATTTTATGGTTCACAAAATAAAATCACCCCAAAAACAGACAAAATGTGTAAAAAATTATATTTTTTTGTTGAATTAAATATTTGTTTTTTATTTTATTTTTTTCATTTTGTTTTAAAAAGGTGTTGGCAAACAAAACGTACAACAATATAAGAGCAATAAACAAGAATAATAAACAATTTATGTTAAAATTAGTTAATTTATTTGTTTAAACGTCTTGTTATAAAATTTGTAGCCACAATAATTTTGTGTTGTTTAACAAATTTATGTAAATGAGGGAGAAAGAAAAAATACCTATTTAAATTTTTGAAATACATATTTTATATTAAAATTTAATTTAATTCATTGAGGTTTATTTATAAGAATATTTTTTATGGCAAAAGTTAATTTAATAAAAAGTTGACTATTTGAGTTTATTAATGAGGATTATTAACTAAATATATTATTTTTTCCATTGAATTTTATTAAAAGATTCTTTATTAATTTGACTCGTTTTTTTCACTTCGGACAAAAACCAGAACCATCAAACGTTTCTGTGTTAAATACTTGATATTTTCTGATATCTTTACCACTAAACGTATGAGTAATATTTAATTTAACATCTTTACCTTCAAAATACGTTAAGTATGATTGATATTATTTATTTTTATTAAATTTTCCCTTATTTTTAACATTGTTTTATTTTACTTTTACAATATGACAATATAAAAAATAAAGAAATGTGTTATAAAAAACGTGTCTGAATTTCACAAAACATAAAAATCAGACTTAAATTAAGCAAACAAAGAGAAATAAACCGGATGACAATCTAAAGAAGAAGAATAAAAATAATAAAAAGAATTTTCAAAGAAATTTCCTGAAGCCATAACACCACAAACAAATACTCACTTACGTACAAATACACAGAATGTTGATGGGCTATAAATCAATATTAATAAAATCAGTATTCGATTTCGTTTTATTAAAAAATCATAGCAAATTTTTATTTATTTCAGGCGTGAGTTTAAAAAAAAAAAAAAAAAAAAGTTAAACATCTCTGTCTCATTTGTTCTGTCTGTATCCGTTTAACATCAGAGGATTTTGTGGTCATTATTAAAATTCAACAGCAATAATATCATTGATAAAAATAAAAAAAAAAGAATATAAATAATTAAATAATCAGTGCAAGTAATCACTGTCAGTCTGTCTCTCTATCTGTCTGGTAGTACAATTTTAAAGATTAATTAATGTCTTTAGTCATAAATACGTATTTATCTCTTACTCCCCTTGGTTTACAAGTGGGAGTATTAAATGTTTTTGTTACATAATAATCCCAATTAAGTAAAACCTTAAACATGAAGTTCAATTTAACTGTGTGACTTTATAACACGCACACACAAAACGACACTGCTGTGTCAAAGATTTAAATATTTAATATTGCAACAAAATGAACATTTAATTACCTGTTTTTTTTATTTGCAACAAGCAACAACTTTTAATATAAATATCTTTTTAACTGCTGCTTGCCTCTTCTCTCTTCTGTTATTTCACCCCTTTTTGTAAAGTTGGTTGTAAAGTGTTGTCCAGTTATATATGATTTATTAATTTGCTGCTTAACTGTGTTGTTGTACTTCTTTTAACGAGTTAAAATTATAAATTCTATAAAGATAAAAAATAAAGGTAAAAAAATGGTAAGAAAAAATTTCAGTAAAAAAACGAGCACTAATTAGTTAAACAAGAAAATTAAATCTTTTTTAAAAAAATGTAGCCTTTTTTTAATTTCCTTGTTAAAGTTTATAATCCTTTCTGTTAAGGGATTTTTATAAAGAATCTAATTTGTAGTTATATAGAAACATGACAAACTTTTTCTAATTTTTAAAAAATTACACATTTTTCATAAATAAATTATTATTTATTCTCTTTTACTAATGGTAACAAATAAATCATTTTCAAGTGCAAAATAGTATAATAAATAATAATTATGGGGAATTTAAGAAAATCTAAATAAGATAAATTGATATAATTATTATTCTACATGAGTATTTGAACTGGACACAAAATTTGGACCCAGATTTGATTGATGTATATTCATACAAAATAATACGAATATGATTCTCATATCGTAAATAAATATAGATAAGTAAAAACCTTAAACCTTTTACAAAATGTAAAGCCTGTAAAATAAATATCGATCGAGAGTTTTAGACTATACACTAGAACAACGGTCCGTACAGACATTCGTGGGGGTCGCAAAGAGATTCTGAAGAATGTTCTTGAACATACATTTTTTTTATGTAAATATTACGTAAAAGTTTAAACAAAAATTTCAATGAAAGCAAGAAACTATTTAAAAATGGAAAGATGTTTTTATAAAAAAATTCCCAAACTAAGGACAGAAGTAATGATTTTTTTAATGAGTTCTTTTAGGAACCAACTAGTATTAGCTGCAAGAAAACCGATGCAGAAATCCTAGCTTCAATTGAAAATATTCTGTTTGATAAAGAAAACAATGATCAAATAAAGAAAGTGATGCTGTCGAATGGTACAGTATAAAGAATATACGATGTGGCAGGTAAAACGTTTAATTAAAAAGATAAATAGTTCTCTTTAACTGGATGAAACTATTAATTTTTCACTTTTATTTTTTGCAAGTTTATTATGCCAATATTTTTTTTTTATAAAATCGTTTCAATGCACTTTGAAAATTTAACCATGGAATAACATACCGTGTAATAAGATTATTAAAATTTGGTCGAATGATGTAACTTCTCAATGCTAAGTAATCAAAACATTTATTTCGCAGAGAAAGTTGCGAGCTATAACAGTTAATTTTGCTTAAAACACTTTATAATTCCAAGGCGAAAAAATCCTTTCAATATGAATATTGATAAAATACCATATTCATTTCAAAAAGTGTTAAAATTTAACTCATGGTTTAAATTTTTATTTTCAATCTAGAGATTTAAAATAATTTTATTGCAAATATAGCAAAGTTTATCCGCTTGTTGGCTCCGAAGTTCTAAAAGTATTAGAAAAATTTTCATCAACATACATTTTTATGTGGAACATAAAATTCGCTCTTTTGTCCATCAAGACTAAAGTATCGAGAATGATCTTAGATATGCATTATACGAAAAAGTCTCTTAATATTAAAAAACTCATTAAGCAGAAACAATGTCGCAATTATTAATATTATTTTATCTTTACATAAAATTTTATCTGATTTTTTAACTAATAAGAGTTGTAGTGGGTCGCGCTTCCATTACAATGTCAAAAGGGGATCGCGAATCAAGATCTTGTGAGAACCCCTGCACTAGAATGTCTCACATATTTTTTTTTTTTTTTAGAAATGTCACTTATTTGTGAATACAGAAAAAATATAAAAAATTAAAAATTTTAAGAAATATCACTTCTATTCTAGCGAATACAAATCACTGATATAGTTTAGTAAAAAGAGTTGTGAGTTTGTCTCGAAATGGTTATGAAAAATTCGTAATTTTGAGTTTTAAAATTTTAAGTAATAAAAAAAGAACATTTGGTTATATATAGTTACGTACAAGTTCCCTGCCAGTTACATTTTGGAAACTTTAAAAATTCATATCTCTGGTTCTAATTAATTTTTTTCTTAATTTTTTTATTATAATTAGTATAAATTGGTATTATAATTTGTAGAAGAAATTTTTGAATTTCTAAAAATTTATACATTTTAGAATTTTTGGGTGTCAAAAAATTTCAACATTTATTTCCAACAATTACATTTTGGACAAAAATGTGAATTTTTTTATTATTTTTTTTTTTTTCTTTAAATTACATATAATATGAATAAAAGCTATAGTTTAAATATATTTTTATTTAATTTTTTAGATTTTTTTAAATTTTGAAAAACCTTTTTTGATGGTATATTAAAATCCTTTTGCATACATATAAAGTGACTCGAATGCATGTAGAATCAGTTCGCGTTAATCATTTCATGTGAGGGGGGCGAAAGTTATGGTGGTTTAAAGTTTAACATATACAATTTTTTCCAAACTAGAAGTTTATGTACAATTCTGGTCAAAATTACACATAATATCAAAACCTACTGAGTTATTCAAATAAAATTTATGATATTTTCAATTATTGATGGTATTAGTGTAGCATATTTTAAGGTTTCCTAGTAAAATTTTAAAAATTTTCTTTTCAATAAAAATCCCGATTTTTAAGAATTTAGTGAAAAATTTGCATCGAATCTAAGTTATTTCTCAATATATTGATTGAAAATATATTTTCTTAGAATTTACTATTCATATTGGGAAACAAACACCTACTAATTATGTCAATTATAGTTAATTTCATGCTGTCCACACGATGTGCCTTACCGAAATGTGTTTTGACAAAAGTGTCCTGTTTTCAATTATCAACGACATTTGACTTAAATTTATGATCCCAATCAATTATATTTATCGGCATTCTTATATCTATATATCCAATACTTGTTTGAGTTACAATTTTCTATATAAAAATACAAAAACAAGAAGAGCAATTTTTGCATAATTTTCAAAAAGTCCATAACATTCTTGTATTAAATTTATTTTTAATGCTCCTCCGATTTTGTTATGTAAAATGACAAAAAACTAAGTTCACGCAGTAATCCAAGCAATTCCATATGAAAATATGAATGTGCCTCGCGAAAAACTGACTTTTTGAAAAATTTTCGCACTTGTTTTCCAAACTTTGAGACTATCTACTGCGTTGACTATTTCGAGCACATCAACAGGATATAGCGTAAAATACACAAAATTACAACATTTATAAATCCCTATCCCAAATTTTGTATTCGGCTGAGGGGCGCACAGACCGCGCCCAAAAAACTGAAAAATTTAAAAAACCAAAAAATTTTGTCATCATAATTTGACTACCCTGTAATTAGTTGTTGAAAGTCTGCACAACAACAAATATGATACAGAATTTATGTACATAGTTCGATTAGTTTACTTATGATCAAAAAGTATAAACGCTCGAACAAAAATAGTAGAAGAATGGGAAAAACTTAAGTAATTTTTATCAGTTTTTCTCAGAGACCGGATTTTAATACTAAAAAAAACAATATTTTTATTTTTATTTCAATCGAAAGACAATCTTTAATGTTCAAAAAATAATAAAAATCCATCATGATTTTTTTATTTTCATCAACAGTTTAATATTTCTCATCATGATGGAAATAAAAAATATAAATATCTTTTGTGATATTTATTACAAAAGTTGAAAATTATTTTGAACTTTTTTCATCGGATGGAAAAAATTCTAAACAACAACAATTTCATTTGAATAAAAAAGAAAAATTTGTTGAAAACAAAACAAAAGTATGAATAAAAAAACAATCATTTGAAATTTTTTTCGAACTGATATTATCGTTAAAGATATTTATTTTTTTTCATCATTGATGGATATTTATTTTAAAAATAAAAATCCATCACATATTTTTTCAACAAATGAAAAAACATTTTGAACATTAAAGATATTTATTTTGATTGAAAAGTAAAAATAAAACGTTTTCGGATGCTTGGTTTTTCTATATTTTTAAACTTTGAACAAAAATCATGGATAAAAAAAAGAAACCTATTGTGCTAAAATTTTGCACTCTATTAGTTTCAAGTCTTGTGAATTCAGATATGTAACCAATTTGTTTAAAATATCATCAACACAAAACTTATTAAGGATTTAAGTCAGTTTCAGCCAGGTTAAAAATTTTTGATAATGGCCCATATATAAAAAAAATGTATTTCCAAAAATTACATTTTGAACAAAAAAGTGATTTTTTTGGAATTTTTGATTTATTTATTGAAATATCCTATAATATAAATAAAAACTATAGTTTAAATATTTATAATATATTGTAAAATAAATAATGAAAAATTGTTAAAATTTTTCATATTTATATAAACGTTCATGAAAATCATTATAGATATTTTTTTTGAGGTCTGTTTTAAAAAAATATTTATAACATTTTTCGTTTAAAATATACCAAGCTTGAAATTTTTAATCATTGGTATGAAATTAAAGATGAATTTTGAAAAATGTTTTCATATTTTTCCATACTTAAATTTTTGAAAAAGAGTAAAAAATTCAATTTCCTTCAACTTTCAGTGTATTTATTTAAAAAAAAGTTTTTTAGAGTAAAAATTTAAAATGGAACCATAAACTTCAGGTATTTAAGTATCCTTTTCTTCAAGTATTTGTAAATTGTATTTCGTCCTAATATTTTTGTTATTTTTTTGAAAGTTGTCCTAAATATACTTATTTTAAATTTTCATGGAATGCAACTTAAAGTGTTACAGGATGTTTGTTATGAAAATATTCTAAAAAATCTTTACTCAATTTTTTTTATGAAAAATTAGGATTTTTTTTTTTAATTTTTGATAATTTTAGCGCTCATTTTGATTAAACTCACAACAAATCAACATGGTTGTCATTAAAAAAAGAAAAAATTAACTGACATATTTTTCAACGATAACTAATTCAAAACAAAAAAAGAAGAAAAAATTAAATATTGCTGTCGAAAAAAGTTATATACAAAATTTGACTAGTTTATATTTTGTTACATAAATTCTAAAATAAAGGAGTCTCCAATATGAAATATTGCACGTCTGGACAAGAGTTGAGTTAACATTATATAATTATTATTATAAAGTATAATTTTGGCCTTTGAACTTTCGAATTAAATCATATTATTTTAAAGACAATATCTTCATCTTTAAAACTATACTAACATTAAAATCTTATTGTGAATAGTTTACAAATTATAAGTAATTAAATTTTATTTTTGTCCCTAACTTCTAAACCAAAAAGGTCTCTAACTTAAAATTTTTCGTGCGCAGAAAGAAGAAGTCCAGAAAAAATTTAAAACCTTTTTTCAGAATTTTATGAATACCATTTTTTGAGATTGAGCAAAGAAAAAATATGGTTCTAGTGACCATAAACTAAAAGCAGCATACTATTATTGTAATATGTGATTACAGTTAAAAATTAGTATATTTGTACGTAATTATTATTATGACTCCATTTTATAATTTTGTCATCATTTAATGATTCGATTTAATAATGTTTATAACTTTTTCTTATAATATTTCTTCCGATTTCATCATGTTTTTATCATTTAATAAATCCATTTTATCATGTATATATAATCCCATTTTATCATATATGTAATCCCATCTTATCATACATATAATTCCATTTTATTATTCATATAAATTCATTATACCCTACATCACCATAGGTGGTTGGGGTATTATGCGTTTGTGCTGATGTTTGTAACGCAAAGAAAACGTTATCCAACACCCACCTTAAAGTATACCAATCGACTCAGAATCACATTTTAAATCGATCTAACGATGTCCGTCCGTCCGTTCTTCTGGCTGGTTGGCTGGCTGGACGACTGGCTGTCCATGTAAATGTTGAACACAAAGTACAGGCCGCAATTTTGAAGATAATTAAAATTTGGCAGGTGGGACTTTAATGGTACAGGGACGAAGCCTATTGAAATTGGTTGTGATCGTTCCATTATTTCACCTAGCCCCCATACAAATGTCCCCCCGGAATTGAGTTTCAACAGTCAAAAATGCCCTAAAAATAAGAATATTTTAATGAAATTCAGTGCAAAGAAGTACTGTAGAAATATAAATCTTTGTACCAAATTTTATGAAGATCGGTCCACGATTAACCATAGCTCCCTGTTCCGAAAATTACTTTAATGTTCATAAATCCCATACTAATGTTAGTATAAAGTTAATATTCGACACAAATAAGTTTTATACAATAGAAACAACATCGCAAAATTTTATTCGAATCGGTCTATAATTTACCATAGCTCCCATATGAAACCACTTCCGAGAATCACCTAAAGTGCATAAAATCAATTAGATTATTCTGTATTTGTATATTTTATTTTACACTTCGTAAAAGTGTTGGTGTAATATAAGTCCCCTTCCCAAAATTTTATGGTCATACAAATGCTGTAGGGTATCATATGGTCGGTCTTAACCGACTATACCTTTTTTTCTCGTTTTATCATATTTATATTACGTGATACATTCATCATACTGAATATAAACAAACCTTGTCAATTTATATTTGTTCATATATAAACTAAATGACAATTAATATACTAACAAATTTCTGAACTGATACACAAAAATGTGTAATCAATAGTTATGCAAAAAAAAAAAAAATGATTAAAGGTAAATATTCAATAGTTGTGTGAAATCAAATCATAGTCTAAAACAAATATTCTATATTTAAGGAAAACGTAAACCTTTGCAAAAACAAATATTCAACAGTTGTACAAAACAAAATATGGCTTAAAAGCAAATAAAAATATTGGGTTAATGGTTGTAGAATTAACCAAATTTGTAAAATGAACTGAATGGTTGTAGAATTAACTTAATAGTTGTAGAATTATCTAAATGTTTGGATTTTTCATAAAATATGGTTTCATGCAAAAATATTTAAATTCATATTATAATTACAGTCAACCATATACAAATTTTGATTGTGGGTAATCATCTATATATATAAAAGAGTAACGTGACTGACTGATTCATCATCCCACAGCCCAAACGGCTGAAGCTAGAGAGACGAACTTTGGAACGTAGGTAGGCCTCCCACCATATAGATCCACTAAGACGGGATTTTTGGAAATTCGAATGTTTAGGGGGTAAAAAGGGGTAAAAACGGGTAAAATCGGTAACTTTATATCTCCCAAACTAATAAAGATACAAAAAAAGTTGAATAGTAAACGTTATTCATTTAAAAAATAATTGGACAGGTGTCTGGTACTTTTTTGATAATCGGCCGTTTTAGGGAGAAAACGGGTAAAAACTGTATTTTGGTACTTTTTTTGGCACCATATGTATCTTTGAAACCAATCAACATACAGATAAAATTTATATCGTATTCATAACTTATCAAAAAATGAGAAATACAAATTTGGTACTTTTTAGAAATTCAAGCGTTTTTTCATAAAACATTTTTTTTTATTTATTGAAATATTCATATGAATATTTTAATATGGGATACCACTACAATTTAGAAATTTATTGGAATACAATTTTTGATACTTCGATGGGTGAAAAAAAGTACCAAAAAAAAGGAGTAAAGGCGGGAAATTTCATTTTATTCAAAATTAATAATGAATTTTCAATTACATTAAACATAGAAACATGAAATTAAGAAAATGTAGATAGGAATTCACAAGAGTGGAATTTGTGGTACTTAAAGATACGTGGTCCTGTGGCTAAAAATTCAAGAGGATGGACTTTGTGGTACTTTTTTCTTCTTCTATTGGTACTTTTTTTCATTTTCTGTAATATTTAACCTAGATACATGAAAATAAATACGCATGGTCCGATGTTGTAAAGAATTCACAAGGGGGGACTTTGTGGTACTTTTTTGTTCTTCTAATGGTACTTTTTGAATTTTCTATAATATTTAACCCAGAAAAATGAAATTAAAGATATGTGGCCTTAAATGAATAAGAATCCATAAGAGAGGTTTTTGTGGTCCTTTTTTGTTCTTCTAATGGTACTTTTTTAATTTTCTATAATTCTGAATCTAGAAACATGAAATTAAGGATATGTGGTCCTAAATGAATGAGAATTCATTAGAGGGGACTTTGTGGTACTTTTTTGTTCTTCTAATGGTACTTTTTGAATTTTCTATAATATTTAAAGTAGAAACATGAAGTTAAATATGCATGGTCCTATGTGAGAAAGAATTCACAAGAGGGGTCTTTGTGGTACTTTTTTGTTCTTCCAATGGTACTTTTTAAATTTTCGGTAATATTTAACCTAGAAACATGAAATAAGGATATGTGGTCCTAAATGAATGGGAATCCATAAGAAGGGACTTTGTGGTACTTTTTTGTTCTTCTAATGGTACTTTTTGAATTTTCTATAATTATGAACTTAGAAACATGAAATTAAGGATATGTTGTCCTAAATGAATGGGAATCCATAAGAAGGGACTTTGTGGTACTTTTTTGTTCTTCCTACGGTACTTTTTTAATTTTCTATAATTCTGAATCTAGAAACATGAAATTAAAGATATATGCTCCTAAATGAATGAGAATCCATAAGAAGGGACTTTGTGGTATCTTTTTTCGTTCTTCTAATAGTACTTCTTGAATGTTCTGAAATTTTCATCCTTAGAAACATAAAATTGAAAATGTAAGGTCCCAAGTGAATCAGAAACCTTTAAATGGATTTTTTGGTCCTTTTTCTTTATTCTAATATACTTTTTCGTAATTCTGATATTTATTTTTCATTATTCTAAGATTATAAACCTGAAATTAAAGAGATATTGTTATTTATGGATGACATAACACCATTATTAAAAATGTTCCCAAGGGAGAATCTTAGTTTAAATTTATTATATAGTATAGTTTTTTATAAAAAAATGTCCGCTGACGAAGTAGTGGGTTTACAGCTCGTTAAATTATAAAACAGAAACAAAAACGTTGCTATCATGAACACGGCATTATTAAAATCAATGCAAAATAGCTATATAAACATTGAGTAGTTGTAGTGATTATGGTGTAACCATGTTTTTTCCCTTCATGATTGAACATAAGTTTAAATTTTTATGGTTTAAGAAATATTTCTAATTGCCGATATTTGTCGTGGATTTTATAAACATTGGAGACGTCAAGTCCGTTTGCTGTCCGATTTGATATGGAATCACTGTTATTTAAAAGAAATAATAATATAAATAACAATTTATTTTAATACAGTTGTTATGAATTTAAAATATATTTTACATTTTGGGCCCAAAATCGGTATTGTATAATCTTAACTAACTATACTCTATTTTATTCAATAATAAACAGATAGATAATTAACTTTCTGATTTAATCCAATATTTAAACCAATAAACAAATATGAACATTTTTTATATTGAGTAACTCGTAAATTAGTTTGTTTTATTTTAAAACTGTTCGTTGATAAAGCATGCCTTAGAAAAAACCTTTTTTAATTTGAGTAATGTGTTGTACTTGTTACATACGTTACGTAGTAGTAAGTGGTCATTACAAATGTCATTATAATATTTACTTTAGTAACTGCTTATTTATATCATTATTTCAATCAAACCAAATTTTAACTTCCCAAAAGTTGAAAAATAATTATTTACTTTTCAGCGTTTTGGTAGCTGATTAAAAGCTATTGAATTTTTTGATAAATCGAATAATCATAAGTAGTTATTCAGTCAAAAAGTAAGTAGTATTTATTTTTCTCCAATGTTAGTAACTAACCTACTGGGTAAATAAAGTTTTTGATGGTAGTTTAAATACATTGGTTTTAGAAACCAAAGCTACATACTTTATTTGTAGCTTTTTGTTGTTTAAAAAATCTAAAAATATAAAAAACCAAATAAAATTTTCTGCTCCTACTTTGCCGTATTTTATACGGCGAGACATCTTAATCCAATTTAAATAATGTTTTATCTTTAGATAAAAATCTTAATTTATACATGGAAATATATGCTTTTCTATTTCATTCCTTTTCGAAAAAAATAAAAGTAAATGATTTTAAATTTGTGTCTGCAGTTTTTAAAGAATATCTGTACTAAAAACGAAATGTTTAAAGAATTTTAGTACTATATTTATTTTAGTTCATATTAAAATTTAACCTAGACGAGGAAAAACCTTTTAAAATTCTTTTAGTTCTTTTACAATAAAAAAAAAATAAAATTGCAAGTAATAGTAAAGAATCTTTTTTTGGTTCTTTTTCTTGTAAACATAAGTACGTACAATATTCCAACAAAGACTGACTGTCAGTGTTTCTCCTTTTTTTTTGGGAACTCAAAACAAGTTACAGCAGTAACCTGAACAAGACCATAAACACCGAAAAGATGATGAGATAAAGGTTGCTATTTGTGTTACTTTTTCTTTATATCCAGAAACGTTAAAATAACATTATTTTCATATTCTCTGGTTAAAAAAAAAAGAAATAAATGTTGAAGTTTTTCGTTTTTTAGTTCTTCAGTTTATTTTTTGGCACATTATCTGTGTACAGAAAACTATGATTTTTAAAAACCTAGAAGAAAAATATAAAATTTTGCAAAAGGTACCATTAAATTTGTTGTTGCATTAAAAACTTCTTGGTGGTTTAAAAGCGATAATGGTTCTTAAAGTAGTATATTTTACTTTTAATATATTTTGCAGGTTGATGGTTTATTTAAGTTATCATATGATAGGTAACATATAAAAACTTAAGAGAGGCAGCATCAAAATTAGAGGCAAATCAAAATTACGAGAAAGGTGTAGTCGGTCAAGACCGTTCATATGATACGCTACACCATTCCGATCCACATAATTTTGCATTAAACATTAACGGAATGCTAACATTTCTATCGGATTTATGCACGTTAAAGTGATTTCCATGAGAGGGTTTATACGGGAGCTATGGTCAAATATGGACATTCATAAAATTTTACAAATTTATGCTAAATTTTAATAAAATATCACTATTTCTAAGGCATCTATAAGTGTTAATACTCTATTTCGGTAAGACATTTGTATGGGGGCTAGGTGAAATAATGAGTCGTTTATAAAAAAATTCAATAGGCTTGGTCCTTATATAAAAAAATCATATATACCAAATTTCATCAAATTATTTTAAAAATTGCGACCTATACTTTTCGAACAAGCTTTACAAGTCAGTCTGCTAGCCAGACAGCCAACCAGACGAACGGATACCGTTAAACGGCATACTTTCTCTGCGTTACAACTTCTGCAAAAACACTTAAAATTCCAACCACCTATGATGGTGTAGGGTATAAATATACAATTTTTAACTTGAAATCACCCTAATGACAAAATTAAAATCACATAGATTGCATGTAGATAATATCACAAAACATATTTCTTATTAAAATATATTGTATATGTATATATATCGATCATTCCAGGAAAGAACGCCCGAAAAAGTATATTTTTTTACTTGAAGGCTTTCAATTTCGATAAAAATTTGTATACATTAACTCCATTAAGCCTTTTATCAATTTCAGTTTTCAGTTTTGTGAAATTGCAAAAACTCCCGATTTAATTTTGTTTTTAATTTTTTCAAAAACCAAAAAAATTTCAAAAGTATGTAAATTTGAATAGCAATATCTCTGGAAAGGCTTTGTGAATTTCAATGATTTAAACGGCCTTAAAATTTCGCATATAGCGGCTTTACGACGAACATTTTAAAAATAAAAAAGATTTTTTAAAAGTGCATTTTAATGCAATTGCATTTTTCAAATGCATTTTTTCTTTAAATATGCTATTAAAATTTGTTAATTTTTTAACATAAATGAAAAGTTTAGAATCTTTACATTAAAATAAAAGTGTCAAATTTTTGGGACGCAAAAATCTTATATGCATAATCCAATTTTTATAAAAACATGTTTCAAATTTTTCATATAAAATTAAAATTTTTTCTTGTTTTTGAAATTTTCTTTAAAATTTTTATAAAAGTTAACAATATATAAAAAGTATGCAATTTTAAATATTCATGTCTCTTGAAGTGATTGATGGATTTCTGTAATTTAAAAAGTATTTAAAAGGCCATTGTATATTTTTTGTGTAATTTAGTCAGCATTTCAAAAACCACGTCTTCGATCCATAATATTTTCAAAATATAAATTCAGTTTTTAGATGCATTTTTGTTAGTTGTGAATTTATTAAATTTTAATTTTTCAAAAGTGTATTTAAAAATATTTTGTTTATTATAACTTAAAACAATAAATAGTCTGATACATAAAGTTTTACTATTTTTCAGTATTTTTTTAAAAATAACACAATAAATTTTTTTAACAAAATACTCATAATATCAGGAAAATATAATTTGTATATGAAAAAATTTAAACTAGTTGAAGAAAAGGGGAAATTATGCACAGTACATGTGTCCGTCCCAAAAATTTGAGATTTTTATTTTAATGTAAAGATTCCAAACTTTTCATTTATGTTAAAAAAATTAACAAATTTGAATAGCATATTTAAAGAAAAATGCATTTAAAAAATGCAATTGCATTAAAATGCGTTTTTAAAAAATATTTTTTAATTATAAAGTATTCATGTTTAAGCTAACATAATTACAATTCAAACGCCGTTTAAATCACAAATTTCTGCAAAGCCTTCCCAGAAATATTTATATTTAAAGTTGTATACTTTTGAGATTTTTTAGATTTTTTCAAAAGTGAAAAAGCGAAATAAAAGCGAGAAAAGTGAAATTTTCTGAATTTAGCGAATCTGAAAACGAAAATATTTATATACACCCATAGACCTTATACGTCCTCCGATTTTATACAAATCGGAGGACACTTGGTATATTTTTGGGCGTTCTTTCATGGAATGGACGATATATATTTTTTTTAATTTTACATCTCTAATTTGAATAATTTGTTTGTTAATTTAAATAGCTTTTTGTTAATTAAAATTATTAATTCAATTTGTATAAAATAATATATTAAATATAAAATATATTTCTCCATGGGATCAAAACTAAAATTTTGCAAAATTCAGTAAATGGATATAGTTAATTTAAATAAATAATTTTTCGATATTAAGAAAATATTAATATATTTTTATTTAATTTGATACATTTGCTATCAATTAACATATTTACTTAACATTTTTATTGTTTGTATATTGAACTACTCAAACTATACAGGGAAATTAAAAAAAAGTCATCCTTAGTTCCCTACCAGCGATTGAAGATCACTCGCAAGTTCCTTTTCGAAATGAGTGTCACAAAATGTATAATTTTATGTTCTTTATGAAAAAAAATCTAAACCTCTTTTTCCTAAAATTTTGTTCCATAAACAGTCATTTTATTGCATCATGGGTGAAATTTATTATTATTTATACTGAAGAGTTACTTTATAATATGTTTGGTTTATATAAAAGTAGTTTCTATTTACAAAAATACAATAAAAAGTCTTGTGGAGGATCAGTTTGAGACCCATTTGGAGAAAGAAAACATAATTTTTTTTAGCCTAGGAATATATGAATTTAAAATCTTTTGTTCTGCTCATTGATGTGCTATTTTTAGTGTCTTTATCAGCCTCTAAAAAAAAAAAAAAAGTTTGTTGGGATAATTTTTTGTATTAATGTATATCAAGCTACGTTTCTTCTATATATATTAAAGTGCCTTACGAAAAAATTTTGCAAATGTACCCCTCTAGAAATGAAGTCTACTATGTTCTTATATGATTCCCAAAATATTACATCTCAATGTTGGAGTCGAAGGCCATTGTCGCTCGCACTCCCTTTTCTTTATTTATATAATATCATTTATTTTATTATATAATTCTAATAAAATAAAATAAATAAAAATACATCTCAATGTTTAAAATTACGTGAGCTGGACCATTTTAAAAACACCTCTGAAATTACTTATTTCTTTCAATATCATTATCAAAATTTCATTTAAAAGAAATTAACTTCAAATTATAATAGAGGCGTATTATGACCTTGAATGTTAATTTAAATAATTATTATGTCTGTTTTCAGTTGCGGAATTCATTTTACTAACTTTTTTTTGTGATATTTTCTTTATTGAAACATGTAATTTTATATATTTTGGACATTTTTCAACGTATATTGGATTTTAATGTACCATTGAAATGGTCTAACATGGTACTATTGAAGATTAAATAAGTCGTATGGAAGTACCCATTACTTAAATATAGATAAATTAATGAAAAACATAATAAGTTTATTGAAAACCGCATTAATAATCGAATAAAAAGAGTTTTTAAAACTTAGCCCCTCTTTTGCATGAATTTACAGCATTTTTAACTACTTAACTAACCATTTATTTGCCGTTAATATTAACTTAACCAATTATGGACCAGAAATCCCAAAATATTATTTGTGCAACTAAAGGGTTAAATAAATGGACATATCAATAGCATTTAATGATACCTTTCCAACGATGCACTAAAATATAATTTGCGATGGAAATTTTCCAAAATATTCAAACTTTAATAAAAGACTATTTAAAATAAAATCATTGAATATATTACTAAAATTTTTATTTCGCGAGAATGAAAACAAATTTTAAAATACTTTTTGCTCAACATGTATTAAACGTCATTTTTCTACCATATGTTATAATTTTTTTGACAAAAGTTAAAAATCGTGTATACTGTTGATCGAAAACCATATTTTTGGAGGTATTTTGAAAATGATCCTACTCACGTAAATGAAACAATTGAACTGAAATATTTTTTTGGGAATTAGCTTTAAACATATCAATCTTTAATTTTTAGGGGGTATATTTTTAATTTTTTTGTTCCCGTACAAATCAAGGCACTTTAATATATTATAGTTACAGGTCACAGGACATGTACTTTTATTAAATTCACAAAAATTCCCCATAAGGATATTATACGTTATATTGTTTATTTAACATTTTTTTGATCACATAATATGATCTTCTGTTTCATCCAAAAATGTATCGTTTACATATTAAATTATCATTTATTTTGTTTATATTAATAAGAGTCTTCGGAGTTCCAATTGAACTCAGTAAATACTTTTGAAAAAGTGGCTTTAGATATCGTAACTTTAAAGAGCATCATCGTAATGATCTTCAGTTACACTAAACTATCAATCATTCGCGTATTAAATTCAACTATGAAATGATCAGTTATTTTTTTGATGCAATAAGCAGTCTGCAGTAGATCTCTGTAAGTCTTTATGAAAAAGTGACTAGAGATCATTATTATAGAGAGTATCTCCGTAATATATATGTAATGCCATTAACAAATTCTATAAAGATTAAGAGAAAAGAATGTGCTACTTAGAATTTTGTACAATAGAAATTTAATCTATATACCAATGTACGAAAATATACATTTCTAAAGAATTGTAAGGTTATATAATTTTATAGGTGATTTATGGAGCAAATAAGTCATTCATGTTTTATAGGCTAGAAATGATTCAAACTTGTCGCAACTTAGAAGTGTCTAATATTATCAAAATCAATAATTTTTGAATTAATCTTTATTACATCATGGAAAGGTTTCATTTAATTTTCTATACTATATCCAGGCTAAGGAACAAAAATTTTTTTCAATTTTTATTCCTGTTTTTGTTGATCTGTGTCATTCAAGCAACTTTCGTGAAAAAAAAAATCGGATATCTCAAAAACTACTTGTCTGATTTTATTCAAAAAAATATCAAAAATTTGAATTAAAATTATCTTCAAGTCGTTTTTACATTACTTTTCAATACGGCGAACAGTTATGGAGATATAAAGACAATTTTCTGAAAAAATTGAATTTTTATACAAGATTTCAATTTTTTTTTTTTCAAATAATCATAAAAATTTAAAAATGTCAAAAATTCAAATTCCAATTCTTTAATCATAAAGATAAATTTGTTGCAAACAAAATTTTTTAATTTTTCTATGTAACTCGTTACTCACTAACTTATTTGCAGATAAAATCAAAACTTATGCCTAGATTTTAATGAAATATGTCTTGTTTTATTTGTTATATATTCAGAAAATGATATCTCCATAACTGTTGATCGTATTAAAAAATTAAGTAAGAACGACTTGAAGATAATTTTAATTCGATTTGTCTATATTTTTTTGAATAAAATCAGACAAGTAGTTTTCGATATATGCTTCAATATATAGTGCAACCTCCTTGATTTTAAAAATCGCGATTTATCGCGAGAATAGATTCAATTAAAAAAAAGTGGATTAGAGGGTTAGTACTTACGAATACCGTGTTTCCAAATTAACTCTGAAACCCTTTGTCGCAGAATCAGTGTTTTCCTGTGTTGTTTTGCTACACTATTTGATTGACCTGTTAATAATCCAGTTTGTTTCATAAATTTATTTTCACGATCTCTTAAAATCCTAATTTTTAATTTCATTCGAAAGTTATTTTTTAGCCAATATCTGAAATGAACCATTTTTTACACTTGTAAACAGTAAATTAAATTTCAAATTATCTTTTTTGAAATACGTTTGTTTTTGTTAAATTAGTAGCAAAATGGACGAGATTATAATTAAAGTAAAAAACAAGCGCGAATGTTATATATACCCACCATCAACTTTTTAAATTTTTTCGTTGTATGGGAGATGGGTGGTGACCACGCCCATTTTTTGGTTTCCAAGTTTATATTGACCCCCAACCTATCCGTACAAAATTTCGTTGTCGTACATGCTTTTGTTTAAGAGATATCAGCAGAAAAGTATGAAATGAAACTACAACGGACACCCTGTGTTTCTAGTTTTTAGCCCATAACTTTTTTATTTATTGTAAATTTTCAATACCAAACAAACCTTATATAAGGTAATTATTTGGGCCAAATTCCGTCTTCCTACGTTGTTCCGTTCGAGCCCTATCCTGCTTTCAACAGACATACAGACGGACATAGCTAGATCAACTTAGAATTGAACCAGGGCCCAGGGTCCTTCGACATGTTACACACGGAATGACAAAATCAATATACCCCTATCTTTTTGATGGTGGGTATATTAATATTAATCATACGTCACCAATTTTCCAAATATTAATTTAGAAATAATAAAGAATATCTAAACTACCAGGCTGATCAACACCGATCTCAACACACTTAAAGAAAAGATGTTGGTCTTTTAGGTTGTGGTTTTCTGCAGAACGGGAAGTATTATAAAGATTAGCCGGAAAGTTGGTAAATTATCACTTAAAGAGGTAGTATACTATACACATTTCCAATCGATCTCATAAGTACTTTAAAAATTTAAAAAATAAAAAGAAAGACTTTGACTTGGAAATAATGTTTTATATTGAATTCGACACTAAATATGATCAGCGTGTTGTATACTTATTCAAGTTTCAATTATTCCGAAATGATAAAATGTTATCAAGTTACTACTAATGATTTTTAGTGCTTTGAAATGTAAATAATAAAAAATCAAATTTAAATTATTTTTTACAATATATTGGAAATATAGCATTAAAATTTAGTGTGTGTTTTCTATTTTTTTTTTTTTTTTCTGAAAAACAAAAGATTGAAGAAAAATCCGATTAAATCTAATAACATGGAAGAATGAAATACGATATCACAATGTTAAATTATAAGACATATCGATACCAATGTCACTGAGTCTTAATTATTCTTTTATTTATAGTAAATACTTATTATAATAAAATCTGAAAAAAGTATGTCCCTGTTCCTAAAATAATTTAAATTATGCTTCATTTATTTGAAATCAATCCCTTTTAACAAAAAGGGTATTAGAAATTCGTCTTAAACTTTCCACTATATTACCAAGTTTTTAATGCATTATAATTGTTTGTCTTTTGTGGCATGCCTCATTTTTAATGCTTTTTCACACTGAAGACAAAGAATTATATAGATGTTGCATGTACTTAATATGTCCGTAAAAAAAAAGTTTACAAAATATTCATTATAAATTTGAGTAATATAGTCATAAAGAAAGCATCACATAAATTTCGTGGTTCTATAGGAATGAGAACAGCCCTTTAACACCCCTTTAACCTCTATCTCAACATATATTTGAGTCATAAAAGTAACACCATTTTAACGATGACAACAATGCAGATACATTAATGGTTCCATAGTTGCATGTTGTTGCAATAATACAAGTTGTAAATATAAATAATGAAATTACAGACATACGCATTTAAACACGTACATACATATGTATATGCATATATTTAAATTGTATATTATTTGTATTTAAGTATGTATGTGTTAAAATAAGTATACAGGACAAAAACTTTAAAGAAAAAAAGTTTTTATACAATGTAACTATAATAAAAATAAGTTATTTTAAAATACATATGCAAAAAACATTAAAATGTATATTGTCTGTGTTTAAAAAGTATTTAGTAGTAAATAGAACAAACCAAAAATGACATACGGAAGTTGGCTTAAACGGAAGCGGATATTGTATTAAAATTCACTTGTTTTGTTGCACTTGTTTTTTTATATATATTTTTTTTAATATTGATATTTTTTTATACTCTTTTAAACAAAACAATTATTTACACTTGTTTAATTTCATAAATTTCAAAGAATTTTTAAATATTTAAATTTCCTTTTATTTTTATTTTTAAATTTCTCTTTTTTTTAATATTTATTGAAATTTATATATATATTCTTTTTTAATACTTTAAATAATTTATTTTTTTTATTTTAATTACTTTTTTTTTCTCATTCACTTTTTTGAAGAAAAATAAAATTTATTTCATTTATTATTTTTTAAACGAGCACGAGTTCAAAACATTAACGTTACGTTAAGTGGTTGCACGACAACTAAATTGTTTCGTTTATTAACAGCAACTCTATGGTCCTGAAAATCCTCGGGACAAATCATAACATTTCGTCGAAATACGATTGCTCTGAGCTTCGTTAAACCATGACAGTATAAAAAGTACTGAAGAAACTGGTCGATGTTTATGTTTGAAAATGTTTAGTTATTAATGTTGCTATGTTAGTAACATGTTGCAGTGTAAAGTAAACATGTTGCTAACATATTATATGTGTTGCTTAGTTATTGTATGTTTTTGTTCTTGTTAACAAATGTAAAAAGAGATTAGGAGGTGTAAGCTAAATTTGTATTGTTTGTTTAAACATATTTACATTTAATTTAATCAATTCTTTTAACATTTTAATATATTTTATTCTTATACACATATAAGGAGTGACTTAAATCATATAAAACGTGTGTAAGGGCGTATAAACTTACTTTTTCAAAATGCATTTTTTTGCACAGAAACGGATATCCTGTCACTTTAAGGTATCTTTACAGAAGGGTCGATAGCAAAAATTTTGGTAATAATTCTTTATCTCCTAAGTTACTGGAGGCATGCAATCGGATCGAACTGAAATGTAAGCAATAATTGCAGAAGAAGACCTAAACTTTTAGCAAAATTTCTTGTGGTGACCTAGTAATAGTACGAGAAAAATTAAAAAAAAGGTCGTAGTCGAACTACAAATAAAATTCGATTTCAATTATTTAAAAACTTTTATGAAATGAAAAAAAGATAAGTTTACCCACTTACAGGTATGTGCAAAATAATAGTAGCATTACAACATACTTTGGAATTTTTGTTGCTGCACAATTCCTAGACAAGGAATTTAAAAACAATTTGTTTATATGAAAGTCCTAAACAAAAACAATAACACTGGTCAACAAAAAAATCCTCCCCCATAGACGAATAGTTGGACTTGATGCATTTTGATGTGCTAAACACAAATCTGATTTCAGTTTTTTTCCATCAGGTCTGGATGTTTTTATGGGCGTGTCTAATATTTCGCCCATAGTAAGGTCATTACTCTAGTATATTTCCTCATAATTGATCACCTCATACGATTGATCAAAGTGATACACCAAACGATGCGGACTAAAAATATCTTCAAATTCCACAAACTTAATTGTTTTATGTGTTTCACAGTTTCGGAGTTATTTTGAAATAAGTGTCCGAAAAAAATAATTTTCATGCAAAATTTTAGTTTTTTTTTTTTTTTGTTATTATTTTTATTTTTTTTTTTAAGTGTAAGCATCCAAAATATTTCAGTTTATCATCTTTATTTTAAAACTGATAATGCTGCGAATAAAAAAAGGCATGTATCATCAAAATTGATGCATAAATCTTGATTTTATTCATAGTTATGTAAAAATACCCATGTTACATACAATTGTATAGAAATGCAGTGGGAAAAAAATATATATATATTTTTTTTTATTTTTCCTTGAAACAAAAATAGAAGTGGATTTTGACGATTTAAACAAGAATCTGCATTCACTTTTTTTCTATCGGGTACTGATTTTTTTTTATGTGAATGCCTAATATAATCACCTTTTTCAGCGGTCACACTATAAAATTCCAGAATTGTTTGTCAAACTTAGGCTATAACTCAAGAACCCTTTACACGATTTCTATAAGTGATACATCTAAAGATGCATACGAAAATTGTCTTCAAGGTATGTTAACAATATTTTTCATTCGCTTAAGAATTTCAGAGTTATGGATCAAAGTTTTCACCACTTTTCAAAAAAATTAATTTTAAAATTTTCGGTACTAATTACCGAATAACTACGAAAATAATAACTGGACAAAAAATTATATAAATTCAGCTCAAAGATTATTTAAATCGCTATATATTAAAGTTCAATTTATCTTAATTGGACAAACTGTTCTCGAGATATACAAGTGTGACTGCCAGTTATCTCCAACAAAGTTAACAAAGTTTAACTAGTAAAAAAACTTGTAAATGTGGTATGATCCAATTCCAATTAATTTAGTTGCAGACGCTTGCACTGCATTTCTTTGCGAAAACACTTTGCAATAATTTCTTAGGAATTGAATCACACCACTTGTAAGCATTTATTGTAATATAAATTAAAAACATTATAGATTAGTTCTTTTTTGAAATTCAATAAAGGGAGGTCATGTTGACCGAAAAAAATAAATAATTGTTTTTTTTTAAGGTTTAACTCGATAAACCTTAACTTGCCTAAAGGAGGGGTCATAGTAGTCATGCCCATAAAAAAATCAATGCGTGATAGAAAAAAAAGTAAAAGCTGATTCTTATTTAGCACGTTGAATTCCATCTTTTTTTGGCCACTAGATTATTTCCACTTAGCTATAGGTATGCATGAGTATCCAAACTTAACTGTGAATCCAATCAGGATTTGTGCATCAATTTTTATAATGCGTGGCTTTATTTACTCGTAGTTTTGCGAGCTTTGAGATAAAGGTGATAAACTTAAATATTTTTGATGTTTTCACTTTAAGTTTTAGTAAAGAAAAAAAATCTTGAATTTTGCATGAAAAAATTTTTTTCTGACATTTTTTTCGAAATATCTCCTAAACTATTGAGCGGATAAAGCTAATTTTATTCCGCATATCATGGTATATCATTTATGTAAATCGTACATAATCAAGTAATAGTAAAATATACTCGAGTAATCGGCATATTTAGGGCACAATATTAGACACGCAAATAAAAAAAATCCGGACCTGATGGAAAAAAAACTGAATGCAGATTCGAGTTTAGCATGCGGAATTCCATCTAGTCTACATATTTTTTTTTTTTTTTTTGAAGGAGCTCGAAAAAAAATTGTTTTGTCGATTAGTGTAATTACATAAAAAATTATTTGTCTGGTATTACTTTTATATTATTTCGGTTCAGTTTGGTTTCTAAGTAAATTATATAGTCGTGAAGTGTACTTGCAGTGAAATTTTGCTTTTAAAACATTTTAAAATAGGTGGCGGCAAACACCGTATTTCTAGTATCCGTAATTTTATTGTAAAAATACTTTTAGAAGGTATAACATACCAATTTCTGCAAAAAATTTTGTGAGAGAACAGTTATTACAAATTTCAAAAAATATAATGCAAACCAAGAAATACGAACTTGCAAGTAAAAAAATCTTCCAACTGATTCCATGCGTACGAAGGATTTAGAACTGAAAGTAGATGCGTCAACTATTTCTCAACATCTCCAAAACAAAATCTGTAAGAAAGATTACAGACAGGCATGCAATCGGTCTTATTTCGCGATATTTCACTCCGACTGATACCAAACGAAATTGTGCAACATTCTCTGCACAGATGAGATGAAACGTTTTTTTTTTTTTTTTGGTACATATGGGATGCATGGGACAAGAATTTATGTAAGGAGAGCAAATAAAAACTAATATGACTCAAAATTTGTTCTAAAGTCCATCAAGCAATAGGGTGGAAAAATCAACGTTTGGGGATGCTTTTCATATCATGGCTCATGGTCCATATTTTGGTTAAGAGGTAACATGGATGCCCCAATGTATGTGGAAATATTAAGAACAGTCATTTTGTATTAATTAGAAATATACCCTCAAATGGGTGTTTTAGTAAGAAAGCTCTAGAGTGGTACCAAAGCAATAACATAGTTTTTTTACCAAGAGACGTCAATCCTCTAAATTGTTTGGAGCTAAGACCAGTGAAGAGATATTGGACTTTTTTGAAAAGAGAATCAAAGAGGACAAAAGACGTGTCCTAAAATATCAAAAATTTTGAAACCAAATGAGCAGACTGTTCCAAAATAGTGACTGAAACAACTATCAATTCACTAATGTAAGGGTTAAGCAAAAAGGTCTACGAGGTCATAAGTAGTGGACAGAAGTATAAAATTTATATTTTTCTGTGATCTGTAGTATAGTGTCAATTAATTAAAAAACAATCAAAACTCTAGGATAAACCGTTTCCAAATTATTGAACTTTATATATGTTAAGATTTTTTCGATCGCACTCCTTATCTTTAAAATTCCGTCCTGTAGTTTGATTCAAAGATTACATGGACAGACAAACGGATGGATGGCAATTAATAAATCGACTCAGAATGTTATGCTGAATAGAACAGTAGACTTTAAAGTGGTAGTCTGATGACCACCAACGCATTACAAACTTCAACACAAACACATAAAAACTGATTTAATGCCAACATTTTTCACAGTGTCTTGTGGATTTTTTGAATAGACCTGTATTATAGAAAAACGTATTAATTCATTGGCTTAAAAAACATTAAAATTGCAACGATTTCAGTTGCAAAATTACATCGTCGGAGCAAACCAGAACCTTACAATGATTATTGTCTAAGATATTAATCTATTAAAAATCAAATTTGTCAAAAATTTAATTAAAAGAATGTGAAACTAATATATGATAAGAAAATTAAATCCTGTATCACAAGTAACTAAATTTCTTTTAAAACAAACTAAAAAACTGAATCTGTGTCAGAAATCATAAAAGCAATCACATTTAAGTAAAAATATTGTTCATAACAAGGTCAGTTATAAAGTATAACTTCGCAACGAATGCAATCAACCGTTATTAAAATAACCAACTTTTGATATAACACTTTTAATCATATTTGTCTTACACTTACTAAATTAAAATGAAAAAATAAATATGTAATAATAAAACCAATAGCTAAAACATAAACGAAACCTTTCTCCCCATCATCATCATGTTGTAAAAATAAACATATACGTATTAAATTTTAATCTTGATATTGAGTATTTGATTTAGAAACCCCTTTTTTAATCGGTTTCTTTTAACAATAGAATCCATCTAACCAAATTACAATTTTAAACCGATACATTAGTAGATGAGTGCAAGAACAAAATGAAATGAAAACAATAAAGAAAAATATATGTTCCACTTATCGTTGTCATTATGTTTTCTCCCCCACAATAAACTAACACACTTTTCGAAATGTTTCTTATACTTTTGTTTTTAAGCAAATGTGGCATCATAGTCTTTCTCGTCATCATCATCAGTAGCAGCACACAATTGGTAGTAGAAAAAAAAAAAGAAACAATTTGTTTTAAAAGTTGAAAGATATATTGATAAAAAAGAAAGTAAAAGGTGACAATAAGGTGACAAAGTGATATAAAAACACACATACATTTTTATGTATATAAAGGACAAATGAAATGACTGACATAACAGTGAGAAACAAACACTCATGTAACACACATATTTACTACGCGTGTTTGTGTGTGTATTTGCATGTTGGAAGATTTTCAACACTTTTAATGAAATGTTAGTAATGACATCAACGGCATCGACAACATCTTCCACCAATAACAATAACTTTGAAATGTTTATTGCTGTCATATGGGTGTATGAATGTGTATCATTTGCTTTTGTGTTTTTTTATTTTTTCTTTTTTGAGGGTGTACTACAGTTGAAACAATACAAATCCTTTTTTGATAATTTTATATGATGTTAGCAAAAGAAGATGGTAAAAATTAAGAAAAAAGACAAAAAAACTCTTCTTAAATAGAATATGAAGCACTGCCGTTGCTGCTGTTACTTGTCTGAAACCTTTTTAACTAAATGAATAGAAATTGAAATGAATTTTTGAAAGTGAGATTGCTTAAAATACTCTTATGTACCTATGTATGTAACTTAAGTGTTGTTGATGTTAGAAATTTATATTACTTTTGATAAAGAGATTTTTCTTTTAATTTAAAATACACAAATGTTTGTTTGTGTCAAAGTAATGATACACAATGGGATGGAAATATTTTTTATGATTTCAATTTTTGTTTTCTAATCAGCATTCTCAAGATTAAAGGCCATAAATCAAACTATATACCTACCTATGCAATAGACTAATGTCTAGACTGCAAAGTAAAGTCCACACTGAATGCTATATTATAGTCCATAGTAAAGACTATAATGCCAGCTATCAACTAGAGTCCAGACTACATATTAGGTTTTAGTCCAGACTATAGACTAGATCATATTATTTTAGACCAAATTATTGAACTATAGTCTAGACTGCAGATTATAGCTCAGATTACACTGGTCGACAAAAAATCCTCCCCCAAAGACGAATAGTTGGACTTGATGCATTTTGATGTGCTAAACATGAGTCTGCTATCAGTTTTTTTCCATCAGATCTAGATTTTTTGTATGGGCGTGTCTAATATTTCGCCCATAGCAAGTGATACACCAAAAGATGCGTACTAAAAATATCCTCAAGTCACCCCAACTTTACTTTTTTATGTCCTCAATAGTTTCGGAGTTATTTTGAAATAAGTGTCCGAAAAAAACTTTTTCATGCAAAATTTAAGATTTTTTTTGTTACTAAAATTTCTTTTAATAAATCAAAACATCAAAAAGATTTCAGTTTATCATTTCTAACTTAAAGCTGGTAATGCTGCGAATAAAATAAGGTATGTGTCTTCAAAATTGATACACAAATCTTGATTTTATTCATACCCAGCAAAAAAGAAACTGAAAAAGAGCTGAAAAAGTCATGAATTTAACATTGTGTTGGCATTGGAAGGAAGTACTCACTGGTGCAAAAGAGCTGCAGAAGTTCTTTTTTTAACCTATGGTTGTCATTGGTAGGATGTTCTTCTTTAAACTGTGCTTTCTTTAAAACTATGCTTATGAAATTTTTTACAAAAATTCAGTTTTAGCCTTATTATAAGATAATAAAAAATCATTAAAATTTATACAATTTTAATTTTCTTAGAAATTATTAACCTTTTTTCCAGCTAAAGTTTCATTTATTTTCACTTTTTTGGAAGTAATTATTAAGAACTTCCAAAAAAGTTTATAACTTTCACTTTGTTCTACTTTTGAAGTGGTGAAAATGTTATTTTTTGGAAGCTCTTGATCGTTTTTTTTTTTGCTGGGTAGTTAAGTAAAAATACCCATGTATACATATATTTGTGTAGAAATACAGTGGTGGGCAAACAAAAACAAAACATAATTGGACTAGATGTATTTTATCGAGTTTATCAAGAATCTTCTTTCACTTTTTTTCATGACATATATCATGCCCTTATTCAGCGGTCACACTATAAAACTCGAGAATGCTTTGTCCAAAAATTTCACGATTTTTCAAAACAAAAATTTTAATTTTTACGCTACTAATTGCGGAATAACTACGGAAATATTAACTGAAAAAATAAATATGTAAATTCAGCTAAAAGATAATTTAATATTACGTTTATACGTGCGGTTATTGCAAATAAAAATAAATTGCAAATAAATAATTCACTGTTTATACGCAAATTGCACAAAGAAATATATTTTCTTATTTGTCGTGCCAGATCGGAAAAATGAAACTATTATCATCGAAAAGTCTGTGAACGTAAAAGGAAGTGGCAACGCTGTACGCTTTATTTGCAATTTGCTTCACTAATCACGATTATTTTTCGTGAGTTACTAACTTACAAATATAATACTAACTCACTGTTTATACAGCAAAATTTTCATATCGCAATATTTTTAATTGCGAGTAAATGGTACGTATAAACGTAATATAAATCGCTATCTATTGGAGTTTAATTTATTTTAATTGGACAAACCGTTCTCGAGTTATACAATTGTGACTGTCTAAAGGCGGGGTCGTAGTAGTCATGCCCATTAAAAAAAAAATCGATACGTGATAGAAAAAAAGTGGAAGCTGATTCTGTTTGCACGTTAAATTCCATCTAATCTACCTATTTTTTTATTTAAGACGAAAAAAAAAAAAAAATTGTTTATTACTTAATTGTAGGTATGCCTGTATATTTAAACCTAACTATGAATGAAATCAAGATTTGTGCATCAATTTTGATGATATGTGGCCTTATTTACTCGTAGTTTTACCAGTTTTAAGATAAAGATGATAAACTGAAACATTTTTGATGTTTTCACTTTTAAAAAGAAATTTTATTTAACAAAAAAAAAAAAAAAAAATCAATTTAGCATGAAGAAAATATTTTCGTACACTTGTTTTGAAATATCTCCTAAACTTTTGAGCGGATAAAAATTTGATAGTAGAACAACTTAAAGCCAATTTTGTTCCGCATATTGTAATGTATCATTTATATAAATCATGCATACCGTTCTCGAGTTATAATGATATATACTCGAGTAATTGGCTTATTTAGGGCGCAATATTAGACACGCCCATAAAAAAATCTCGACCTGATGGAAAAAACTGAAAGCAATTTCGAGTTTAGTATGCGGAATTCCATCTAGTCCACAAATTTTTATTTTATTTTTTTTGAAGATTTTTTTTTTTTTTGTTGACCATTGTTATTGATCAAACTATAGTTTCGGCTGTAAACTAGGCTCTAGTCGAGACTGTAGAACAGATTGAAAATAAGATAATAGTCCAATATGGAATAGACTATAATCCATACTACAAACTAGATTATATCCAGTGTTGCCAGTTTAGCCTTTTTAAGGCTAAATCTAGCTTTTTTATTTTGCTTTTAGCCTCAAAATTTTCGTTTTAGCTTCTAGCTTTTTTGTTAGCCTTTTTTATTCTTAACATTGCCTTAAAAAGGCTAAAAATTTACAAATTTTATTTGTACAGAATCTTCAATTTAAGCACTTTTGTGTATTAATTCGCAGAAAAATATGGAAATTATTTATATTTAATGAAAATTTTCGCCTGCGGCGCTTTATTCTACAAAAATATTACAACTATTTTTTTGACAAACTTTATTACCTATAGAAACTAATTATAGTTTATTTAATTTTATTTACAAATTTACTAAAATATCTTTAAGAAATACCGAAACCTAATGAGGAAAAAAAATTTATGCTTTTTTAAATAAAACAATATGTTAGCTTTTTTCTGGCTTTATTTTTTGGGGCATTTTCTGACCTTTTTTAAAGTCCAATTTAGCTTCTTTTTTTCTCAAGTCTTGGCAACACTTATTATAGCCCAATTAAGATACCAAAACTAAAGATTATAAATTAGATTTTATCTCAAGATACATTCTAGAGTATAGTTCAAAAATTTACTATACTTTTGTCTCGATTGTAGACCAGACTATAGCGCAAACTATTTGCTAAAAAATAGTCCACACTTTAAACTAGCTTATAGCCCAGATTATGAAATATATTTTAGCCCAAACTACATATATATTAGATTGGATGGATATATTTATAATAGACTTACGTCTAGACTATATACTAGACCCTAACCCAGACTAAAGACTGGACTTATTTAAAAAAATTCGTTGTATCTTTAAAGATACACTGGGCAATCACCCCTAACAAAAATTATTAATTTTTATTATTAATTAATTATTATAAACTGTAGTATAAAAGGATCAGAAATAAGGTATATTAAACCAATGATAAATTAAAATTCAATAAGTAAGTATTTATGTACTTTTGAATTTAAAAATTAATTTATTTTGAATTAAATTCTGTCAAATCTGGCATCAGGCGGGCGTACAAAATATACATTCAGTTTCTGATGATTTTTTCTTATTTATGCTTCAAGATGTGGAAACTCTTTTTGGAGAGAATGTTGTACATCGCAAGATAATAATTTATAAGCATTTTCTAACTTAAATTCAATCAGACGCATGGGCTTAAATGCAGGTACATGTTGATGTGTCCTTTTGTACAATTGCCAGTTATTAACAATTCTTATATCCTAAAGATACTTTATATATCTAACTTCGTCTTTTCATTAGAAAATTTTATGAAGACTCATTATGAAGATTCATTGAACTATTCATTAATTCAACTCCACCTATGGATGACTCTCACATTGGCTAGGGTTTGTCGTTGAGTGAATATACATTCACAGATTTCGAGGCTTTTCTTTTGTCATATCCCTTCGTATTATATAAAACTCAGAATTGTTATTGATGAAGATCATAAAACTCAAGAACTGAATTCGGGAATTCTTACTTTCTATACGAAGGTAAAGATTGGCAGTTTTCGAAGGTGCGTTCTATTGTGTCATATACTGGTAATATATGATAATAGTTAACCATTTAGTTTCAAACTCTCCCAAAATAAAAAAGGGTCTATTCATTTTGTCACACGTTTTCATAGTTGATGATTGTTCTGTTTTAATTCCAGCACTACAGAGTACATGTTTTGCTCCGATATATGTTGATACTAAATTCACCACTATATTATCTTTCCAAGACAGCGAAGTTTCATTTATTCCACGTTCGAATTGCAGCATAGTCTACTAATGTAAAAAAGTTGTCCAACTAAAAAATGTGGTTTTAACCTTGGTTCAAATTGTGCCAAATATATCGAGATTCTGCATCAATTAAATCCCCCTCGTTTGTATTACCATTGAACATACAGATAAAGTAGTTCTGAACGGACATGTTTATATCAATATTATTCTGATTCATATTTTCATCATTGTCAGCTATTTATCACCTGCATTTGATCTGTCGCTTTATATCAATGAGCAAAATTTATATATCCATTTTATATCATCACTTTCATTATATTATCCTAAATCACCTATAATTTCGGTATTACAAATTAGTTCACATACGTCATCATCAGACAGTCACCAATTGCCCCTTTTTCAACCACCTGGCCACTTTTTTGACCCCTTTTTCAAATGGCGACTTTTTAATATCATGTGTTAAATGGCGAAAAACTAAGTTTTTGGAAATATATCGACCCATTATATATTAATTTCAACAAATAAATTAATAATTTTGAGATTGTTTCACAGTAGAGTGATATAAACAACCGCAGAGTACTTATGAACTGAAACTATTAGTAACTAAAAATAATAAAAACTTAATGAACAGGTATTTTTATCGTCGTATGCCGAATCTTATTGGACTGGATTTAAAAAAAATATTGGATGAATACTTATGTCTTAACTTATATTGTTACATTCCTCAAAGCAATCTATAAAAAATAGTTTATCTAACAGACTTAAGTTCATACTTGTGTATCCATGCGTTCCATTCAAAATTTGTCCGACGGGGATTTTACTGGATTAAGAATGAAGAACTTGTACAAAATTACAGAAGTTTAATTAAAAGCCAATTGTATGTTAATTATATTTGAGAATTATTGCAGTAATAAAAATTTTTGTAAAATAATTATTTTGTAATTAATAAAACTTAATTTTGTAGCTCTTCTTAAAATATATATTTTTTTTGTTTTTTTTGTTATCAAATAAAGAAATTTTAAACAGTTTTTTAGGTTTTAAGGCAGTTGGCCCCTTTTTTTAAAAAAATCTCCTTTTTTGGCGACTTTTTATTTTGAAATCCCCTTTTTTGGACACTTTTTAAAAACTCTCAACGGTAACGCTGAATATCATATACGAAAATACCACTGATAATAAGCACAAATACCATATGTAACAGAAATCAAACTTTAGCTGTAAACGCCTAGTGTATCTTTGAAGATACAACCGGAAAATTATAAATTCTAGAGAATTGTCTACTTATATCAGTATAATATTTTTCATAATATTTAAAGAACATAGGTCAAAGTACGGCAATATTTTTTTTTTTTTTTTTTTTTTTTCGTTTAAAAATATTCATATCTAGGTTCCCAGATTTTACACTTTGAAAAAGGTCGTTTATTTAATTTTATAAAAAAAAAATATTTTGACTTCATTTTGAAATATTTCCAAAACGGCTTAATTTAGAAATAAAAAATATATTTTTCTTTTTACAAAGACATGTTATATTTTAAAAGATATAAAACCAATTTAAGAAAAATTTAACGAAAATTGTGGCCGTAGGAATTTTTTTAATGGTTGTATCTTTGAAGATACTAGGGACATTTAAGGATTAACAGTCTTACTACCAAATAATTATAAATTAAATAAAAATCATTCTTTTTTGACCCAATGTGCACTTGTAAAATGTGTACTTTTCCTTCTTACAAACAAAAGGAAAGGTAAAGTTATTGTCTTGCTTTTAACATGATTATGAGAGGTTTCCAAAAAGACTCTTACATATGACTAAAATCACACAACCATACTATAAAATCATTACATAAAAAAGACACTTACATATGTATATACAAGTAACCTCTTTCCTCTTTATACTTATTTACAAATTACTTTTGTAAAGGTAAAATTTTCTACAATTTGTTTAGTAATTTATCTAAAATTTTTTGGTTTTTCTTCTTAAATGACTCATTAATTTTTAGTTGGTTTTTGTGTGTTAACAACAATATAATAATATTTGGAAACTTTTGTTAAATTGATAGTTTGATAAGGTAATAGATAAGGTGTCAATGTAGACACATTTCGAAAAAAGGTGAAATTTTATGTTAAAACCATAAAATTTTATTAACTATAAATTTTTATGGGCATATAATATTTAAAATACTTTTTTAGTTTATTTAAATTTGAGATGGAAGTTATTGATAATATTTATTTAAATAAGTTGATGAATTTTGGAATAATTAAACTTTATTTGTTAATTTTAGGTGAAAGAGATAAAAAGAGTTAGGAAAATTTAAGATTTTATAAGGGGTTAATGATATTTTAATCTATGAAATGTGTACACAAAATAATCGATACATTAATGGCTATAGACCACTAAGCATGCCCAGCATAGGCATATGAGTCTGACCAGACTTAACGTACAACTTCATTAATTTAAAAACAAATATTCGGTGCCTGTGTGCACTGTTGCTAGGACTTGAGAAAAAGATAAGCTAAATTAGACTTTAAAAAAGGTCAGAAAAGGCTAAATGTCCCAAAAAATAACGCCAGAAAAGAAGCTAATATATTGTCTTATTTAAAAACGTTTTTGTTCTCCTTAGTTGTTGGTATTTATTTAAGATATACTAGTGAATTTATAAATATAACATAAATAGTTTCTATAGGTAACACAGTTTGTTAAAAAATAATTATAATATTTTTATAAAATGAAGCGCCGCAGGCTAAAATTTTCGTCATAAACAAATAATTTAGATTTTTTTGTGCGAATTAATACACAAAAATGCTTAAAAAGATGATTTTGTAAAAATAAAATTAGTAAATTTTTAGCATTTTTAAAGCTATGTTAAGAATTAAAAAAAAGGCTAGAAAAAAAGCTAGAAGCTAAAACGAAAATTTTGAGGCTAAAAACAAAATAAAAAGGCTAGATTTAGCCTTAAAAAAGCTAAACTGGCAACACTGCCTGTGTGTTTATTTAAAGTTCACAGTGAGGCAGAATGGGAATAAATCTGTTCTAAATAAAGTTCTAATCGACTAGTGGAATTTACATAAGATTTCACATAGGAGTATCAAGGGAGTGCAAATTATTAAATTGGAAGGGGACTCCCACATGTCCCTCAAGAGCGGAGCTATGTGCTCTCAAATTTGAGTACTCTTTGCAATTTTTTATTTTTCATCCGATAAGGCCTATAAAAAACATTTATCTTTCATAGTTTTTCCATTTTTTTATGGTTTCTGTCGAATTTCATTTAAATATTTATATTTAAACCAGTTATTACCGTTAAACTACTCCTATTTCGGATGAATATTTGTATAGAATCTTATATAGTAAATGTATAATAATGGACCGATCATAACCAAATTTAAATAGACTTCATCATTGGCAATGTGAAATTTATGTGTGACAAATTTCTTCAAAAAAGGAAATTGCAAAATTCAACCTATGCTTTGTTCACAATGTTGTTTTATTTTCCAGGCAGATGAACTGATGGACACCGTTAAATTGACATGGTTCACCTAGGAAGCGTCTCCTTCTCTCCGACGAGGCTGGATATGAGTATTGAAATTGAGTGACTAACTACTCCGCATCATGTCAGCTCCTACAGAAATCATGATGCATGACCCCAAGTCTGAGAGAATGTCTACCAATTAAACAGTGACCTGAAAAAATGGACACCAATAGCGAGAGTTTACTTTTTGTGAGAGACGTTTAGATATTATATCGGCTTAAATTAAGCTCAGGCCAAAGAATTTTGGCAACTTGACTTTTCCAGCGATCGTTTGCTGGAATTTACTAATTTACAGCTTAGTCGAGGCCATTAGTATACCTAAATTTTTTTTATTTCGAAGAATCGGTGTAGTGGAACCTTCTCTGGCGAAATCATAACTTTAGTAAGGACTGCGCACGAAAAAATCCGTGCATACAAATCTGCTTATAGAAACTAAACTAGTGGGCGAATTTTTTTTAAATTATATTTTTATTAATGGCTGTTATATTCAAGTTCTAAACATAAAAAAATAAGTTATTTTCTGTTGGCTTTTAAGGAAATATTTGATATTTTCCAGAATTCTTCCAATTGAAGGTTTTATTGAGTTTCGGTCCCTTTTTTTCTCGAATAAGTCCACTTATTTTCAAACTCCGTCCCATTTTAAGCTGAACTTTTAATGTTCTTTAAATTATTTTTTACTAGAGCCCAATATCTTTCAATTGCTCCGAGTACCGAAAAGCCTCTTTCGGTACAAACACTAAAAATTTCTTTATTACCACTCCAGTGTTTTGTTGCTGTAATGAGAAGAAGCGAGAACAGGTCAGAAAAAGGTGGATACACTGTAGTTGCTTAGAAAAGGGAGAAGTCTTTTCCAAAGGCACTCATTCACGCATATTTCTGTGCTAATGGAACCAATTTTTATGAATGAAGTGCTTCTTTTCCGCATATGCATATTGCTTCCCAAAACAACAATTTTATTGCGAATTTTAAATTGTTTGATACACAATATTTTTCTGCCACATAGAATTCCCGGCCAGGAAGTTAAAAAAAGTTAGCCTGTACAAACGTTTCATCGTCATCATAATTATGAAAAAATTCGTCTGAAGAACTTACAAGTTATTTTTTTACCTCCAAATTTTTGTTTTGCGTTCCTTTTAGGATTTTTTTTGTACTTTATACGTCTTCAGACTAGATTTCCTTTCAACTTTTCTGATAAAAATTCAAAGCAATTAACTTTTTGTGAAACTTTTCTACCAGAGATGAGGGAATTTACTCTGAAAATCCTTTCTTTTTTGTCTCAGTATTATAGCCTGAAGATCCTATTTTTTTCCACTACCAGATTTCCATTCAGTGAACATGACTTCTTTGTATAATATTATGACCCAAGAAGCTGTATTTTTTTGACGCAACTGCTTTCCTTGCAATTGTTTTATATGACCAATGTAAGATTTTATTTAAAATTTCAATTATGTGTTTTTGTGTTTTTTGTTCAATTTCCATTTTAAGAAAAACTAGTTTCGCTATAACCATGAAACTTAGCATATTGCTAGTGAGCATAATGACAAATGTAAACCAGTTATAAGCCAAAGAGCATGCACGGATTTTTTCGTGCGCAGTCCTTATTTCCTTCTATGTCGCTTTATACTGGCAATGAAATTAGGTGCAGATCTCGTTCAGAGATCAGAGGCAATCGCAAACCCTATAGACAACAAGATATTGGCAGTACTAGCCTTGACGGCCGCTTGGCTATCCGAGTAGATATTAATATGTCTATATTGAATTGACCCTACCCCCTAAGAAGCAAGCGACCTCGTGTATAGCCACCACTTCCGCCTGAAAACTATTACAATGATCTGTAAGATGAAAGGTAGCCCGAAATCGAGTTTCATACAGTAAATCATACCACCCACTTTTCCATCAATTTTGGAGCCTTCAGTGAAGAAGGTTATCTCACTCATATTCCAAATTCCTTCGTACGTCCATAAATCCCTGTCCGGGATATTGTACTTGGAACCTGTTTCACACCATTATTTCTCCAAGGCTTCCTTCAAAAAAAAAAAAAAAAAAAAAATATACAATTTCACAAATGCACATTTTTATAGCGAAATTTTTTTGATGGTAGTACTCAATTCAATTAGAATAATTGTCAGCTACAGATTGATATCGTTTTCTGGAAAAAAAACTATAATTTACAAAGATCCAAAAAACAATAGTTAAGGTCCATTTTTTCAAGTTTCCAATGGCTTAAATTTTTCATTTAATTTTTCTTTAAATCCACCAAAAAATTTAAAGTATTTTTAATGTTTTCTTTTTCCATCTTTCCAATTTTAATGTATATTTTCTTCTCTCATTTTCATCTTCAAAAAAGAAAATATGATTATTACCTTTTTTGTTTTTATTGTTGCTACATAATTGTTCTTTCGTTTTCTTATTTGTTGTATTTTCTTTATTTTATTGTTCTCTATTTTACATTAACTGCTTTTGTACAGAGAAAGAGAGCATCATTATAGAAATTGTAACAATTGTAAGAATAAAATTAAACAATTGCTTATTTTACCTTACAAATATACTCTTAAAAGAAATATATACATATAAAAACTAGAAAGAAAGATATAGTCGATTAAAAACGACCATATGATACCCTAGACCATTATGTATGAGCATAAAAATTCGGGAAGGGTACTTATAATAAACCTGCGGTCAATCATAGACTAAAGGCTCCATTACTCTACCGTAAATGTAAATGTAAAAACGTAAATGTAAAGGGAAACGTAAGTGGATGATTACTCTTAAAACGTAAATGTAGCCAATACTTTGTTGTTGTTTTGTGCACATGAACATCGGTGATGCCAATTACACATATTTCCAGTGGATCAAATTCAAATTGAAAATCGCTAAATTTATTGGTTTGTATTTCAGCGATTCGTATACAAAACAAAATTTGTGCTTTTATGACAAAAATTTTGAATTTTAAATTAACGTCTTATTTAAATTATTTCAACAATTTTTTAGTGAAGAAAACAGTAAAACTAATTGTCCAGTTGATAAACCTTTTACAGCGATTTTTTACGCAGATTTAGTATAATGAAATAAAAAGCTGTCAACACAGTTGTTACAGCTGTCACGTAAAAACGTAGAGCGACCTAATTTGATTAGGTTGCTACGTAACATTTACGTTTTTTAGTACACATACACACACTCTATAAGCAAAACGTGTCAGCTGATTCGCTACATTTACATTTACGGTAGAGTAATGGAGCCTTAACACTTTTACGAAATGTAAAATAAAATATACAAATACATCTATATGATTTTATGCAATTTAGGGCAATTCCACGAAGTGGGTTTATATGAGAGCTATAGTAAATTATGGAGCGATTCTTATAAAATAAAGCTATAATGTTCCTACTTATATAAAACTTATTTGTGACGAATATTAACTTGATCCAAATATTTGTATGGGATTTATGCACGTTAAAGTAATTTTCGAAAGAAGGGTTTATATGGTTTATGTACTTTTTTGCACTTAATTTCATTAAAAATATTTTATTTTTAAGGCATTTTAGAATGTTGAATCTCTATTCCGAGAGGATAACAACCCATAACACTGGTCGACAAAAAAAAATCCTCCCCCAAAGACGAACAGACTTGATGCATTTTGATGCGCTTAACATGAATCTGCTTTCAGTTTTTTCAAACAGGTCTGGATTTTTTTCATCTAATATTTCGCCCATAGTAAGGCCATTACTCTAGTATATTTTCTTATAACTGAAGAGCGATGTGTACGATTGACATGAGTGATACACCAAAAGATGTGGACTAAAAATTTCTTCAAGTCATCCAAAATTTATTTTTTCATGTGCTCATTAGTTTCGGAGTTATTTTGAAACAAGTGTCCATGCAAAATTTTAGATTTTTTGTTACTAAAATTTCTTTTGATAAATGAAAACATCAAAAATGTTCCAGTTTATCATCTTTATCTTAAAGCTGGTAATGCTGCGAATAAACTAAGGTATGTATCTTAAAAATTGATAGACAAATCTTGATTTTATTTACAGTTAAGAAAAAATACCCATATATACATACAATTGAGTAGAAATGCAGTGGTGCGAAAAAAAACTATTTTCTTTCTTTGAACAAAAATATGTGGACTTGATGGATTTTATCGAATTTAATAGGAATTTTTTCACTTTTTATCTATCACGTACTGATTTTTATTTTATGGGCATGACTATATATCATCACCATATTCAGACTATAAAACTCGAGAACGCTTTGTCCAATTTAGACTATAACTCAAGAACCGTTTACACGATTTTGATAACTGATACACCAAAAGATGCATACAAAAATTGTCTTTAAGGTATGTCAACAATATTTTTTATTTGCTCAAGAATTTCAGAGTTATGGATCAAAATTTTCACGATTTTTTCAAAAAAATAATAATAATAATAATAATAATAATAATAATAATAATAATAATAAAATAATAATAATAAATAAATTTTTTCGCTACTAATTACCGAATAACTGCGGTGATATTAACTGAACAAAGATAATTTAAATCACTATCTATTGGAGTTTAATTTATATTAATTGAACAAACCGTTCACGTGTTATACAAGTGTGACTTATATAACTCGGGGTCATAGTACTCATGCACATAAAAAAACCAATACGTGATAGAAAAAAAAGTGAAAACCGATTCTTGTTTAGCACGTTAAATTCCATCTAATCCACCTACTTTTTTTATTTAAGACGAAATTTTTTTTTTTCCCACTAGTTTATCTCTACTTCACTGTAGGTTTGCATGGATATTTTAACTTAACTGTGAATGAAATCAAGATTTGTGCATCAAATTTGATGACACGTGGCTTTATTTACTCGTAGTTTTCCCAGCTTTGTGATAAAGATGATAAACTGAAACATTTTTGACATTTTCACTTTTAAAGATAAATTTTAGTAAAAAAATCTTCAATTTAGCATGAAAAAATTTATTTTCGGACACTTATTTCGAAATATCTCCTAAACTACTGAGCGGATAAAAATTGTGCCGTCTTATTTAGGGCGCAATATTAGACACGCCCAGAATAAAAATCTCGACCTGATGGGAAAAACTGAAAGCAGATTGGAGTTTAGCATGCGGAATTCTATCTAGTCCACATACTTTTTTTTTTATTTTTTTTTTTGAAGGAGGACGAAAAATTTTGTTTGTCGACCAGTGTAATAAAAGTCCCACGTGCTAAATTTCATTTCCTTGTGCACAAGGTTTACACGTCCAGCTAGTCATCCTGCCAGACGGACGGACTTCGTTAGATCGATTTAAAAAGTGATTCTAAGCCACTGTTGGACAACTTTTTCTAAGCGTTATAAACATCAACACCAACCACCTATGGTGGTGTAGGGTATAATGAATTTTTTTTCATAAATGCGTTCATGATGCCTTAATAGTAAGTATTTGTTTGTCTTCCAGATGTAGAACGTTGAGAATTTATATACAAAAGAAGTTACTCAATTATTCTTAATGGTTTGTAAATTTAAATTTTATAAAGTTCTTCGTTTTTTTTTTTTCGTTTGGAAATTTTATATTTTCTTTTCTTTTTTTGGTACATATACAAGTATAAGTATATTTCTTATTATTATCATAAGTAGCAATTACAATGCGAATACGATATTGTGCGAAATGTATCTCTTTTGTAATTTTATAAATAGTAAAACATATTAAATGAAATGAAGATCTTTTTGCAAACACTTAAATTAAAACGCTTTTTTTCTGTTTAAAAATTTAAAAAGAATAAAAATATAAAATAAATATCGAATAATATTTGCATTTTTAACTTCTGCATTAAAAGGAATTTCTATTGTTACATTGGCCTCAATATTCTGTTACAAATTGAGATATTTTATACAGAATTCGAGATATAAATACTTATATAAATCTGTATAAAAATTAATTTCCTTTAATCTTTTTGATAAAACTTATTTAAAATCGTTTTGTTATTTTTTAAATTTAATTGCTAGACTATAATTTTCTTTGTTTCAACAGAATATCCTCTAAACAAAAAAAATTAAAAATCATATACTGACTGCATACTGCTGTCATTATTTTGCATTAATTGTTGTTAGTTTTCCCTCATATTTATTGTTATTTTTTTTTTTTTTTTTCATCTCCGTTTTTTTTCTATTGTTGTTCTATTGTTTTCAAATGTTTGGATTTAATGAAAAAAATATTTGCGGTTTTCCTGACATTTCAACAAACTATGACAGTTGGTTTTTATTATTATTATTACAATTCATCATCAAAATCCTTAGAATCATTTTGTAAAACCAGTGTTTCCTTTTGTTATTCATTCACATTCATACAAAGGATCAAATTTTTTATAATAGTAGAGGGCCTCAACTAGTGAGTGATAAGGGAAGGTATATTTAGTTTAACAAGCATTTTGTTAAAAATAAATAAATTAATATAGAAAATTTATATTAAAATGCTTTAAATCACTCAAATATATTCTTTAAACAAAGATATTATAGATTCTACACCATTTTGGAAAACTAAAATAGCCAAACGATTAATTTGATAAAACTAAAATAAAATCCATATAATTTTTATAAAATTGTTTCATAATGTTAACAAAAGTCGCTAATTCCGAAAATTTTCTATCATTCACTTGCAATTTATACATTGTTTTATATTTTTAAAAATTATAATCATTTCCGCTCCTCTATTTACTTATACAAAACCATGTGGGTTATCATAAACGAATGTGAGCTTTCATAACAGATTCATAAATGCAAAAACTCACTGCAAAAGAAATATTAGAAAAAATGAAACCTTTAGGCACAAAATTGTTTTTTTTTTTTTTTTTACTTCTAGATCCATAGAAAAACCAAGTCAACTGAATGAGTTGACTTCTGTTTTTGTTTTATGTATTATTTCTCTATTTATTTCTATTGTTTAAGTGAAAGTTGTTATTTGTTAAAACAAAAATGTCCCTTCATATGTATGATTATGTCATGTGAATAGTAAGGAAAAAAAAAAATTATACAAGTACATATATGGAACAAAATTATAATTGACAGAAAACAATCACCCATTTTTAACTTTTTAACAAGCACCTTTTTTTTTCAATCAATATAAATATATTTTATGTTCAAAATGTTTTTTCATTTGTTAAAAAAAATATGTGAGGGATTTTTATTTTTTAATATAAATATCCATCATGATGAAAATAATAAATATCTTTAAAAATAAATATCAGTTTGGAAAAAATTTCAAATGATTGCTGTTTTTTTTTTATTCACAATTTTACTTTTGTTTCAAAAATATTTTTTATTCAAATAAATTGTTGTTGTTTAGAATTTTTTTTCATCCGATGAAAAAAGTTCAAATTAATTTTCAGCTTTTGTAATAAATATCACAAAAGATATTTTTTTTTTATTTCGATCATGATAAAAAAATTTAAACTATTGATGAAAATAAAAAAACTATGATGGATTTTTATTATTTTTTGAAAATTAAAGATTGTTCTTCGATTGAAATGAAAATAAAAAGATAGTTTTTTTAGTACTAAAATCCAGTCTCTGCTTTCAAATACTACAAAAAGTGTAATTGAAATATGTCGTCAATCTTACTTCTTCTAAAAATTGATTTTCCTAAAGGACGAAAATCTGAGATCACTCAAATTTCCATCAAAAAATCGATTTTTATAAGAAAAACATAAAAATCGATTTTAAAGTTAAACCAGTGGAGATAGCGACTAAAGAACGAAAACCTGTGATCACTGAAATTTCCATCAAAAAATTGATTTTTATAAGGAAAACATTGAAATCGATTTTAAAGCTAAACCAGCAGAGATAGAGCCTAAAGGACGAAAAACTGTGATCACTCAAATTTAAATCAAAAAATCGATTTTTATAAGGAAAACATAAAAATCGACTTGAAAGATAAACCAGCAGAGGTAGAGCCTAAAAGACGAAAAACTGTGATCACTCAAATTTAAATAAAAAAATCGATTTTTATGAGGAAAACATAAAAATCGATTTTAAACCAGTGGAGGTAGAGACTAAAGGACGAAAATCTGGGATCACTCAAACTTCCAACGAAAAATCGATTTTTATAAGGAAAAGAAATCGATTTTAAAGCTAAACAAGTGAAGATAGAGCCTAAAGGACGAAAATCTGTGATCACTCAAATTTAAATCAAAAAATCGATTTTTATAAGGAAAACATAAAAATCGATTTTAAAGCTAAACCAGTGGAGATAGAGCCTAAAGGACGAAAATCTGTGATCACTCAAATTTCCATCGAAAAATCGATTTCTATAAGAAAAACATAAAGATCGATTTTAAAGCTAAACGAGCGGAGATAAAGCCTAAAGGACTAAAATCTGTGATCACTCAAATTTAAATCAAAAAATCGATTTTTATAAGAAAAACATAAAATCGATTTTAAAGGTAAACCAGCAGAGAGAGAGCCTAAAGGACGAAAATCTGTGATCACTCAAATTTCCATCAAAAAAATCGATTTTTATAAGAAAAACATAAAAATCGATTTTAAAGCTAAACCAGCAGAGATAGAACCTAAAGGACGAAAATCCGTGATCACTCAAATTTCCATCAAAAATCGATTTTTATAAGAAAAACATAAAAATCAATTTTAAAGCTAAACCAGTGGAGATAGAGCCTAAAGGACGAAAATCCGTGATCACTCAAATTTCCATCAAAAAATCTATTTTTATAAGAAAAACATAAAAATCGATTTTAAAGCTAAACCAGTGGAGATAGAGCCTAAAGGACGAAAATCCGTGATCACTGAAATTTCCATCAAAAAATTGATTTTTATAAGAAAAACATAAAAACCGATTTTAAAGCTAAACCAGTGGAGATAGAGATTAAAGGACTAAAATCTGTGATCAGTCAAATTTCCATCAAAAAATCGACTTTTATAAGAAAAACATAAAAATCAATTTTAAAGCTAAACCAGTGGAGATAGAGCCTAAAGGACGAAAATCCGTGATCACTCAAATTTCCATGTAAAAATCTATTTTTATAAGAAAAACATAAAAATCGATTTTAAAGCTAAACCAGTGGAGATAGAGATTAAAGGATTAAAAATCTGTAATCACTCAAATTTCCACCAAAAAATCGATTTTGATAAGAAAAACATAAAAATCGATTTTAAGGCCAAACCAGTGGAGGCAGAGCCTAAAGGACGAAAATCCGTTATCACTCAAATATCCATCAAAAAAATCGAATTTTTTAAGAAAAACATAAAAATCAATTTTAAAGCCAAACCAGTGGAGAGAGAGCCCAAAGACGAAAATCTGGGATCACTCAAATTTCCATCAAAAAATCGATTTAAAAAAAAAAAACTTAAAAATCGATTTTAAAGCTAAACCAGTGGAGATAGAGCCTAAAGGACAAAAATCCGTGATCACTCAAATTTCCATCAAAAAATCAATTTTTATAAGAAAAACATAAAAATCGATTTTAAAGCTAAACCAGTGGAGATAGAGATTAAAGGATTAAAATCTGTGATCACTCAAATTTCCATAAAAAAATCGATTTTTATAAGGTAAACATAAAAATCAATTTTAAAGCTAAACCAGTGGAGATAGAGATTAAAGGATTAAAATCTGTGATCACTCAAATTTCCATAAAAAAATCGATTTTTATAAGAGAAACATAAAAATCGATTTTAAGGCCAAACCAGTGGAGGTAGAGCCTAAAGGACGAAGATCTGTTATCACTCAAATTTCCATCTAAAAATCGATTTACATAAGGAAAACATAAAAATCGATTTTAAAACTAAACCAGCAGAGTTAAGAGCCTAAAGGACGAAAATCCGTGATCACACAAATTTCCATCAAAAAATCGATTTTTATAAGAAAAACATAAAAAGCAATTTTAAAGCAAAACCAGTGGAGATAGAGCCTAAAGGACGAAAATCCGTGATCACTCAAATTTCCATCAAAAAATCGATTTTTATAAGAAAAACATAAAAATCATTTTAAAGCTAAACCAGTGGAGATAGAGATTAAAGGACTAAAATCTGTGATCAGTCAAATTTCCATCAAAAAATCGATTTTTATAATAAAAACATAAAAATCAATTTTAAAGCTAAACCAGTGGAGATAGAGCCTAAAGGACGAAAATCCGTGATCACTGAAATTTCCATCAAAAAATTGATTTTTATAAGAAAAACATAAAAACCGATTTTAAAGCTAAACCAGTGGAGATAGAGATTAAAGGATTAAAATCTGTGATCACTCAAATTTCCATCAAAAAATCGATTTTGATAAGAAAAACATAAAAATCGATTTTAAGGCCAAACCAGTGGAGGCAGAGCCTAAAGGACGAAAATCTGTGATCACTCAAATTTCCATCTAAAAATCGATTTTTATAAGAAAAACATAAAAATCGATTTTAAAGCTAAACCAGCAGAGTTAAAAGCCTAAAGGACGAAAATCTGTGATCACTCAAATTTCCATCTAAAAATCGATTTATATAAGGAAAACATAAAAATCGATTTTAAAGCTAAACCAGCAGAGATAGAGCCTAAAAGACGAAGATCTGTAATCACTCAAATTTCCATCTAAAAATCGATTTTTATAAGAAAAACATAAAAATCGATTTTAAAGCTAAACCAGCAGAGTTAAGAGGGACGAAAATCTGTGATCACACAAATTTCCATCTAAAACTCGATTTGTATAAGGAAAACATAAAAATCGATCTGGGATCACTCCAATTTCCATCAAAAAATTGATTTTTATAAGAGAAACATAAATATCGATTTTAAGGCCAAACCAGTGGAGGTAGAGCCTAAAGGACGAATATCTGTAATCACTCAAATTTCCATCTAAAAATCGATTTATATAAGGAAAACATAAAAATCGATTTTTAAACTAAACCAGCAGAGTTAAAAGCCTAAAGGATTAAAATCTGTGATCACTCAAATTTCCATCAAAAAATCGATTTTTATAAGAAAAACATAAAAATCGATGTTAAAGCTAAACCAGCAGAGATAGAGCCTAAAGGACGAAAATCCGTGATCACTCAAATTTCCATGTAAAAATCGATTTTTATAAGAAAAACCTAAAAATCGATTTTAAGGCCAAATCAGTGGAGATAGAGCCTAAAAGACGAAAATCTGGGATCACTCAAATTTAAATCAAAAAATCGATTTTTATGAGGAAAACATAAAAATCGATTTTAAAGCCAAACCAGCAGAGATAGAGCCTAAAGGACGAAAATCCGTGATCACTCAAATTTCCATGTAAAAATCGATTTTTATAAGAACAACTTGAAAATCGATTTTAAAGCTAAACCAGCAGATATTTCGTTCTTAAAATCGATTTATTTATAAAAATTAAATTTTATTTTGTGTATTTTTCACGTGAAAACGGAGATGGCCCTTACAAAATCCTTTTAATTTTTTGTTATTTCTATTACTTTCATAAAACATATATTTCTTTAAAATCTTTGGTGTTTTTCTAATATATTTCACATCAAATTACATGCTTCATATCGTTGATAACAAAATAACAAATACAACATTAAAATACACAAGAAAACTTTGATGGTGGGTTGAAAATGTATAAAACAAAAAATAAGAAATGAAGAAGAGCAAAGAAATGAGCAACCGAAAAAAGCGGATGTGACATGCTTTTAAAGTCGGAAGTACTTAAAATGCTCAAGCATGCATTCATTTTCTATATTTTTTTTTGTATATGTGTATTCCTTTCGAGGGTTTTTAGCTGTTAAAGTCAAAATGTATCAAAGTTGTTGCTGGGCCTTTTTTTTTTTTTCTTGTCTAAAATATTCTTAATTTTTTGTTAGAATTTTGTAATTTTTTGAACGCCTTCTTAAGTTGTAAGAAGTTGCTAAGGTTTGTTGTTTTATAAAAATGTTTTGCTTTTTCTTTCTTTTGTGTCTTCTGTTTTGTTGTTGCATTTGAAACATCTTTTCGTTTTTATATCGTTCATTCATTTTATGTAGAGTTTTCGTTTATTCACATTAGAAAAGTGAAATATTAATACTTTTTTTGATGTTTGTATGTATATGTGTTTGTATTGGCAAAAAATTTTAAGTTCATAGAACTAACGTTTATAGTAAGGAGTGGTTGTGCAACTACAATAACCAAAATTGAAAAAATTTTTCAGATTTATAGGTTTCGCCACACATTTTCATGTAATACGTGCATATTACGTGCTTTTAAGCTTCAATGTCTGCATGAGTGTTTGGTTTTATATATGACTGTTGTTAAATGTATGTGAATTTTTTCGGAAACAGACTGATAAATAGAGTGGTGCATTCTTTGTGCAATTTTTAAGTACCCTTTAGAAACAGTACAAAAAATTAAAGGAAGTAAGAAGTGGAAAAATTTAAAACCACTTTTTTCTGTAGAAAAATTATAAATATTTTTAAATTATATAAGGTCTGTTCGTTTGCATACTATTTTTACTAGTTTTACTATTTTTGTAAGTATTTTACTCGAAAAGCGTGCACATGAAAATAGTAAAAGTAGTAAACATTTCAAGAGAAAATATTTTTCTCTTTTGCTATATTTTGTACTAGCAAAAGTAGTAAGAAATTTTTATACCCTACACCACCATAGGTGGGGAGGGTATTATGCGTTTGTGCTGATGATTGTAACACCCAAAAATATTGGTCTAAGACCCATTTTAATTTATACCAATAGGCTTAGAATCACTTTCTGAGTCGATTTAACGAGTCCGTCTGTCCGTCCATGTAAACCTTGTAATCAAACTACAGGTCGCAATTTTGAACCAAAATCAATGAAATTCGGTACAAAGGTTTCTTATAGACCAGGGACGAAGCCTATTGAAATTGGTTATGATCGGTCCATTATGTCACCTAGCCCCAATACAAATGTCCTCCCAGAAAAGGGTTTAACGATCATAAATCCCTTAAATATAAAAATATTTTAATCAAATTTGACACATATACGTTTCATATAAGTCTTAATAAGTGTGCCGATTTTTAAAAAGATCGGTCCATAATTAACCATAGCTCCCATATAAACCCCTTTTCAGAAAATCACTTTAACGGGCATAAATCCCACTAAAATGTTAGTATCAAGTTAATATTCGACAAAAACAAGTTTTGTAAGATCGGTCCATAATTTACCATAGCTCCCATATAAGGCTCTCTTTCGGGAAACACCCAAAAGTGATTAAATTCATATAAATGTCAGTCTCAATGTAATATTCTGTTTTCGTATGTTTTATTTTACGCTTATGAGTATCGGTCCACATTTGACTCTAAGTCGAATAAAAGACCCCTCACCGAATTATAATGTACACAATGGTGTAAGTTATCATATGGTCGGGCTTGACCGACTATAAGTTTTTCTCTCGTTATTTTTAAATTTGTATAGAATTTTATTTTGGAACAAAACAATTAGAAAATATGTTTAATTTTTTAAACGTTTTTTGATGAAACTTGCGGTCAATTTTGAATGAAATATTGCAAATTTTGGATTTACGATTAACAATTTTATAAAGCTTACGTGAACAAAATTATATTGCGATACTAATTTATGGACATTTAAGGGGTTTTCGGAAAAGGCAGTGGTCAAGTATGGACTGATCCTTTTAAAATTTGGTACATTGATATGAATTTAAATAAAATGTGTGAATTCGTATACATATTGACATTTTGGACATATTTATCATGTTTAAATAATTTAGGGAAGGTATGAAGCTTATGGTCAATTAAAGTATAATGCTAAAAAATTTTATGTGGTGGTTTAAGGTTACAATTTATTTTATTTGTGTTGTTTTTTACCATATTTAAGAGATTTATAGGGGTCAAACTCAATTCTAGACAGATGTTTGTATTTTGGAAGCTACGTGAAATAATGGACACGTTTTGAACACTAGGCTTTGTCCCTGGATTTTACAAGTTCTATATACCAAATTGAATTGTTATCTTCCAAATCTACCTGTAGTTTACATGGTCGGACATGAACTATTGATGATATTCAACAAGGCTAAAAATCATACATAGCATTAGATAAAAGAAATTCTATTAGAAAATATGTGAAAAGTTATCTGCAAAGGAACATATGCCAGTATTTTTCTAAGTTTCCATTTAACAAAAATAAAAAATTTTATAAAAATTTTATTTTTTATTGACAATAAAATTTATTTTACTATTTTTCGTTTTCTTACTTTTTCAAGTAAAAGTTTATTTTTGAGCATTATTTTTAAATTTCTCTTTTTTTACTAGTTTTGCTAGAATTTCAAACAAACAAACCTATAATTTATCTATTGGCCTATTGTATAAAGCTAAAAGTTTCACAATTTTTTTCCAACTGTGGTAGTTAAATTTGTTTAATACCTCTAGACTTAATTTTATTTATTATTTTTTTTTTTTTTTTTATAAGGACAAATACTCCGAGAATCATTGGGTTTTTGGGTGAGGATTTTCTATATAAAATTTATATTAAAAAATTTCACTTTTGTTGACTTTAATTTAATTTTACGTTTAATTCAATTCCAGTTAATTTGTTTTAAATAAATAAAACTGCAACAACAATTTACAATTGAAATAACATAATGACCCCTATTAAAATATTTAAAATGGATTTATTTATTCGTTAAAATAGTTTCAATTGTCTGTTGAATAAATTGTTTAAACAACCACTAAAATAAAAAATATAAAAAGTAAGAAAAAAAAAATAGTACTTAAACTTGTGCGTGGATATAACAAATAAAAGTAAAAAAATACAAATATGTTTACAATGTTAATAATATGTTAAATTGTTAACAAAAGCAACAAAAACCATACAACCATAACAACAAAAAGAGAAAAAAAAAAAAGAAAACAGAAACACTTCAGAGCATAAATGCGTGCAAAGCACAAGATTTAAAAGAATGAAATATTAAAAAATCATTAATAGACTTTTCCTAAATTTTTATAAAATGTTCATACACATTTCAGACCATTTCACTCCTTTACAAACTACATATTAATATTTTTAAAATTAAAAAAAATAAAAATTACTGCTTATACTATTATGCCAGTATAAATATGTTACCAGCCACTTACTTTAATATTATTAATATTAAATTGCTTAAATAGCATACAACAATTTATTTGCTACAAATTTGTAGTCTTTCTCTACATTTATGCCCACATTCAGTTTAATATTATAGTATTTAATGTTGTATGTATTTAAATTTGTATTTTACCACATACTCTCAAATATTTGTTAACATCAGGCTAAAGTTGTTTACACTGTTACTACATACGCCACAATTTGTTCGTATTTTAATTTAAAAAATTAAGGAAAATATACTTTTTACTAGAAGCAGACTATTGTATTTATAGTTTGACTACAGCTACGATTATATATTGTATTTAATATTAAAATATTGACATTGTGCAGTACAAATAAGCTGCAACAAATATTTTAACTTTTTTTATAAATGCATTCATTCATTTGGTTGTGTAAAATAAATATTAAAAAACTCATTTTATTAACGTTAGTAATGAAGATGGTTAGGTTACTTGGAATATTTAAGACTTAAAGTAATTACATTTAAATTTATATACAAAAGAGGTTAATAAAATATCACAAAAAAAAAAAAAAAATAATAATAATAATAATAAAGATATATCTGATATATAGTCTCAACGGACACCCTGTCATTCCAGTATTTGAGCCACATTTTTTTTTTTCTTTATTTTATTAACCATTTTGCCACTGCACAGTGGGACAGAATCGAAAATTTTTGGAAATAAATCTGTAACTTCTGATCTGCTGGTTGGATTTGCGTGAAATTTGGTATAGACATAGTAAAGGACCAAAAAAATTTTAAGTTTGGAAGAGGGACCCAACAGACCCCTCAGGGGCGGAGGTAGGGAGGCTCAAAGAAGGGTACCCCCGAAATAAAAAAAATTTAATCTCTTGCCAAATTTTTGTTCCTCGTCCGATTTCAAATATTTGTATATCGTCTATTCCAGGAAAGAATGCCTAAAAATATACCAAGTGTCCTCCGATTTTTATAAAATTTTATACGTATAAGGTCTATGGGTGTCTATAAATATTTTCGTTTTCAGATTCGCTAAATTCAGAAAATTCACGATTTTATTTCGCTTTTTCACTTTTGAAAAAATGTAAAAAATCTCAAAAGTATACAACTTTAAATACAAATATTTCTGGGAAGGCTTTGCAGAAATTTGTGATTAAAACGGCGTTTGAATTATAATTATGTTAGCTTAAACATAAATATTTTATAAATAAAAAGTATTTTTTAAAAATGCATTTTAATGCAAATGCATTTTTTAAATGCATTTTTCTTTAAATATGCTATTCAAATTTGTTAATTTTTTAACATAAATGAAAAGTTTGGAATCTTTACATTATAATAAAAATTTCAAATTTTTGGGACGGACACATTTACTGTGCATAATTTTCCCTTTTCTTCAACTAGTTTAAATTTTTTCATATAAAAATTATATTTTTCTGGTATTATGAGTATTTTGTTAAAGAAAATTGATTGTGTTATTTTTAAAAAAATACTGAAAAATAGTAAAACTTTATGTATCAGACTATTTATTGTTTTAAGTTATAAAAAACAAAGTATTTTTAAATACACTTTTGAAAAATTAAAATTTAATAAATTCGCAACTAACAAAAATGCATCTAAAAACTGCATTTATATTTTTAAAATATTATGGATCGAAGACGTGGTTTTTGAAATGCTGACTAAATTACAAAAAAAATATACAATGGCCTTTTAAATACTTTTTAAATTACAGAAAATCAATAACTTCAAAAGATATGAATATTTAAAATTTCATACTTTTTATATATTGTTAACTTTTATAAAAATCTTAAAGAAAATTTCAAAAACAAAAAAAAAAATATATATATATATATATATATATATATTAATTTTATATGAAAAATCTTTCGCGTCCCAAAAATTTTACACTTTTATTTTAATGTAAAGATTCCAAACTTTTTATTTATGATAAAAAATTAACAAATTTTAAAAACATATTGAAAGGAAAATGCATTTGAAAAATGCATTTGCATTAAAATGCATTTTTAAATAATCTTTTTTATTTTTAAAATGTTCGTCGTAAAGCCGCCATATGCGAAATTTTAAGGCCGTTTAAACCATTAAAATTCACAAAGTCTTTCCAGAGATATTGCTATTCAAAATTACATACTTTTGAATTTTTTTTTTTTTTTGGTTTTTGAGAAAAATAAAAAGCGAAATTAATCGCGAGTTTTTTCAATTTCACGAAGCTAAAAACTGAAATTGATAAGAGGCTTAATGGAGTTAATGTATACACATTTTTATCGAAATTGATAGCCATCATGTAAAAAAATATACTTTTTCGGGCGTTCTTTCCTGGAATGGTCGATATATTATTGTGGGCCCTGATAAGACCAAAAAAAATTTGCTTGCATGTCCTATTTATCTCGTATAGTTTTCGAGTTATTTGCGTATGAATTTTTAAGCACCTCAATTTTCCATGTTCTTTGTCCAATTTTTTCCATATAGCTTCTAAAAATTTTTAAAATTGTTAAAATCACCGAAAATATGGAAGAAATAAACAAAGAATAGTGGGAGTAAAATTAATGTATCTTCTTAAATAAAGATTTATTTGAGAAAATAGAGTGTAGAAACTATTACGGCCAAGAAAAAATAATAGTTTTTGCCATTTTTTATTCGAAAGACAATTTTATTTTTGGATAAGAAACAAAAATTGACAAGCGCTGAAAAATTGTTTAAAACAGACATATTTTTTTAAGACCGATTTTCAAGAAATTTGGTTACTATTTCACTAAAATATTGGTATATAAAACTTGTTCCGGTAGAATATGTTCATCTTTGTGAGTTTCTTTTTGTACCAACACAATTACTTGTAAAAAAATATCTTAAAATTATCTTAAAAATTGCGATTTGTACTTTATTCACAAGTTTAACCTGATATAGTTAACCCAAGGATTACTATCTTGGTCTGGCAATATCAAATTTGACTTTGGAGTTCAATATCTTTTATTTTAAGTAAAAAATCAAAAAAAGATGAACATGATATCTATAACTGATATTCACTGAATCGAATTAAATCAACTTTGAGTCGATTGGAATATGATAACTAAGAAAAGTTCGGGTGTAAAGAGAAAGTACGCTAAATTGACGTCTTAGTCTGCATAGACCACAATGCGTTTTTTCTTAGTATATATGTTTTTTTTATTCGTCTATGTACAATCATTCTAAAAAAAAAATTATGATATATTGTTGAAAGTAAAAATGTCTGAATAAAACAGAATTTACCCAAATTTATGAGTAAATGATCACCATTCAGGAATGAAAATTAAGTTAAGGTCAAGACCGACCATATGATACCCTACACCATTATGTATGACCATAAAAATTCGGGAAGAGGACTTATATTAAACCTTTGGCCAATCGTAGACCAACACTTTTACTAAATGTAAAATTAAATATACAAATACAGAATAATGCGTTGATACTAACACCTACATGATTTTATGTACTTTAGGGCGATTCCCGGAAGAGGGTTTATATGAGAGCTATGGTAAATTATGGACCGATTCTCATAAAATTTGGCAGTGTTGTTTCTACTTATATAAAACACACTTGTGTTGAATATTAACTTAATACTAACATTCGTATGGGATTTATGCTCATTAAAGTGATATTCGGAAGAGGTTTTTATATGGGAGCTATGGTCAATTGTGGACCGATCTTCTTAAAATTTGAAACAAAGATTGATACTTGTACAAAACTTCTTTATACCGAATTTCATTATTTATATTTTTAAGGCATTTTTGAGTGCTAAATATCTATTCCGGGGGGACATTTGTATGGGGGCTTGGTGAAATAATGAACCGATCACAACCGAATCCAAAAGGCTTTGTCCTTGTATTACAAAAGTCCCACGTGCCAAATTTTATTGAATTATCTTCAAAATTGCGACCCGTACTTTGTGCACAAGATTTACATAGACAGCCATCCGTCCAGCCAGTTAGATCGTTAGATCGATTTAAAAAGTTATCCTGAGTCGATTGGTCTACTTTAAGATGGGTGTTGGATAACCTTTTCAACCACCTATGGTGATGTAGGGTATAATTACCAACCCCACAATTTCCACCAAGAACTATGAACATTTTTAAAAGAATGTTTACTACAGAAGTGCTTAATAGGTTTTAATTTTTGTTTAACCTTTATGTTTACAACCAAAAATTTATACGTATCCTTACCACCAACATACCTGGGTATGTCATACATTTTGTATGTAATTTTTTACACTTTAATGTTTTCAATTGTTTTTACGATAGAAAGAGAAATACGTGATATTTGATAATAATATTTTTCTGTAAGGAATTATATAATTTGATACTTTTATTATCATTTACTAAAAATATAACCGTTTTACCTAATATTGACAGAATGAAACTAAATATATAAGGGTTTTTTAAGAAACTTTGAGTTTTTCCTAAAAAATCTGACTTTCTCATCACTCGAAGGCATAACGGTTTTATTTGTTCCTCGTGTATTCAAATTGGGTTTCCCGTTCATTTATTGATCTCTGAATAGTACTTGTAAATTTTACTCTTGGAAATTTTTCCTATATGATTTGTTTACACTTTTTGAAGTATTTTTTTATGATAGAATTTTGATGTTTTTAAATTTTTATGATTATTTGCTAATTATTATACAACCGTTTTTGCCTTATTTTGACTGAAAATACAAAAAGAAAGATCTAAAAGGGTTTTTAATTACCCTTGAGTTTTTTCCCATTCAAGTATAATCGGGTTATCCCTTTGTTCGAAAGTGTTACAGTTTAATTTTTTTTCATGCGCATTTAAAAACCTCTACAATTAATTTATTGATCTTTGCTAAGTACCTCCAGATTTCACTCATTCAAATTATTCTTTTATGGAATTTTTGATTTTTTTACATTTTTATGATAATTTGTAATTATTATATAACCGTTTTCACCTAATCTTGAATGAATGATAATAAAATGCAAGCACAGACTAAAAAGGGTTTTTGTAAACTAACTTTAAATTATTCCAATTCAAATGAAATGGTACTTTTGAGATGCACCTGGTGTTGGTTTTCCTATCATTTGAAGCTAAAGCAATGTTGAAGACAAAGAAGAGTACGTAAGTGGAATGCTGGAGAAAGTTAGGAATACAGAAAGTGGGGATGAGCAGGAACATTTATCAATAGATGAACATGCTGAAGATTGCGTGAGAAATTTAAATGATTCAGATGCAAAAGAAATACAGTTACCAGAATGTGATCCTGACATTGATTCGGATGAAGAAATGGATGCAGATGCACTTGGAGCCTCAATGAACACATATATGGGAAGAGATAGCTTTTTCTAGCGAACGAAAATGTTGTATGTGATAATTTCTTCACAAGCTACTATTTGGCCTCTAATATGATGCTAGACTACAATTTGTCAATTTTGGGAACCGTCAACAAAATGAGAACATTCGGGTGTGACTACCTTTACTACAAATATTATAAATATTATATTGGAAAATAATCCACAATTAAAAACTCCAACAAATCGTAGAAGATAATTCATGCTGCATCTGAGCGAATAACTAACTATAGAGGAAATTTAAAAAATTTGCAAATTATGCTACATTTTTACTCTAGAAGTGGAATCGAAAGCATGTTGGAAGGCGCAGTAAAATTAAGAGATGAATATTTTTTTATCCGAAGCCAAGAAGTTCGAGACATTAGTGGAAGAATGAAGAATAAAGTGAATTGTTTTATGTGTTCTGGAAGAAGGCCAACGCGAAAAACATGTAGGAAATGTCATAAACCAGTATGTGCTGAACATTCAGAATATATTATGGAATGTAAGGATTGCGCAGCCTAAAATACATTTTTTTTTTTAAATTTATTATAGGCTAATGTATCTCTTACTTATAAAAATTTAAACATAATTAATATTTTACTTGTATTCGATAAAATATTTCCAAAATTGCTCTGTACATACCCGTGTATGCTGGTTGTAAACGTAAGGGGTATCGTCACAAAAACGCTTATAACTTTGGCTATAAAAACTCTTTTAACCCTTTTCTTCAGAATATCATAGCCAATAATATTGTTGACAAACATCTAAATTTTCAATTTAATATGACAACCAAAACTCCAAATATTCTAATTTATAAATGAAAAACATATCCGTGTATGCCGTTGTCAACATAAGAGTTAAAATGCTGTATTTTCAAAACGATACACGATATCAGTAAATTTTCTTTAGTAATAAAAACCTTGATATGTTTGTATATATGTTTGTATATATTGAAGCCCTTTTGATTCTAACTATATTCATGTTAAGTTAATCATACCCTACAACACCATAGGTGGTTGGGGTATAATGCGTTTGTGCTGATGTTTGTAACGCACAGAAATAATTATCGGAACCCCACCTTAAAGTACACCGTTCGACTCAGAATCACTTTCTGAGTCGATTTAATTTTTAAAGATATCTTGATGAAATTTAGCACAAATAATTACTTTGGTACAGGGACGAAGCCTATTGAAATTGAATATGATCGTTCCATTATTTCACCTAGCCCCCGTACAAATGTCCTCCCGGAATAGGGGTTTAACGATCATAAATGCCGTAAATATAGCAATATTTCAATGAAACTTGGTACGAAGGAGTCTTATATAAGTGTTAATCTTTGTGCCAAATTTCATCAGGATGGGTTCATAATCTACCCATCCCATGGGGTAGATTCGCCAAGTGATGGGGGCATATTCGTTTTCCTATATATGATTAATTTTTACTTTAATATAGCATTTGAAAAAGCAAACAAAAATTAATATGTTTAATTGAATTTTATATAAAATAAATAAAGATTCAATTAACAATGGCGACCCAAAATTCAGTTAATACTAGAGAGTCTACAAGTACAGTGAAAGATTTTGAGATAGCAAGAGCTTCGTATCTGATTACGACGTTCATGTAGGCCTACCAGCAGTTTGGCGAATATACCCCAGGAGGAGTATTGCGCACAAGTGATAATTTTTAAAGGAATTTATTAAAATATATGTTATCAAATCTTGATCATTACTATAATGTTTATAAAGAAAAAAATCTTTGATCAATTCCAATAAATATGAAGTTATCACTTAAAGTACCAACAGTAAAATATTTAGAAGAGTATTAATAAAAAACAATTTATCACGTCTACCTGCGAACAAACGTCCTTTGAAAATTTGATAGATGAAAGATCTTTCATATATAAATAGAAAATAAATTATTAACACAAAAAATTTTACTTAGTTTTCGAGATAATTGGCAAAAACAAATGTACCTCTATGTAGAGTGCTCGCCTTTCAACCCTATTATTGTTCAAGATATTAAAAATAATTTGCAATAGATACCTTGAATAAAAAACAAACAATAGAATAGGCTAAGTCTATCAAAGATTATATAACAACGACATTTGTAAGGCAAAAATGTCAATAAGATGCTTCACTACATTGTTTTTTTCCGATCTGAAAATTAAAACACTTATTCTAAACATCAATTATTTAGAAAATCAGCTATCGTAGAGGATCTTTGGGTAATTTTCAGTCAAAACGTGGAGTCATCATATACACCTATCGTTATTTTATGCGGGAATAAATAGCTCTATTCTTATCTTGTACGTACATGTTTCGAAATTTACACTTCGCCAGAATTTGCTAAATATGACACAAAAATATGGTAGATATATTATACAAAGACAAATTATCTCTTTAGATGACAAAATTATGAAAATTAGACAAAATTTAATTCCGAAAATTAATCACTAAATAATTATTCGATGTCAAAAATGCGACATTACTATTAACCTATGACAATGTAAATAAGCAAATTTATATGTTTGCTATGATTGTCAAGCAGAGTAATATTAGATAAACATTATTTTTAATAAAAAAATAGAAATTTGTATCTACTTTCTATGCATTTTATTTATAAATAAACCTATAATTGCGTTTTACTTATTTAAAAAAGTGTAAATTTATAAATTTTTTTTATCTAATTTCGTTTTCATCGTAATAGTAGTTATTATAAGCCTAGTGAATCATTTCCACTTTATATTAACCTACATAACTTGTATTAACTACTATCCACAAAATCAAGGAAAAAGTACTACTAAAATTAGCCAAGACCTTTAAGACCTTGTCTTAAAGAATCACCATATATTGAATATAAAGTACAACAATTCAAATAATACCACCAAACTTGTTATATGATTTAGAAAAACCTTAATCTATCTAAACAATTTTCATATTCAGCTGTATTTTTTATATTTTATATGTATATATTTTTTTTTAAGGTATTGATTTGTTTGGTTGACTGTATTTCTTTTTTTTTAGCTAAACAAAACACTTAACGGTAAAAATGTACTCAATTTTCATAAAAATGAAACGATAAACAACACAACAGCCACAGAAATAAATAGGAAGAAGAAGAAAAAACATTTTCCGCTTTTTATTATTCTATGTCTGTTGCATGTGTGTGAGTTGCATACTTAATAGACTACTTTTGATATGAGTGTATGTGCGTGTATGTTAGCCACTGCACGAGTATGAGTATAATCAATTGTTAATGCTAAATCGTGTCGTGTGTTTTGTTATTCTGAGAAAAAAAAAAAACACGTTTCTGTTGCTGTTTTTGTTATTTTTCAATTGAATAGTCAAATTATGTCTGATTGAATGAAAATCAATTTTAAAAGATTAATCGATTTACACTGGTGAATGAATTCAATGGAGTAGAGTTGATTAGTTAAATATATTTTACAGTTTTTTTTATTGCAATTTAAGCAAATTGTTGAAAAAAGAAGGGTTAAGGACAATGTTGCGTATGATTAATATTTTTGAATTTATATTCCACATGCGCTGTGTTTAAAATAAAGTTATTTATTAGTATGTGAAACATGTTTCAAAAAAGGATTTAAAAGTTAATTATATTAGTTTAATATTTTAACAAATTCAAAATTAAATAAGTATAATGTATTTTTTAATGGTTTTTATAAACAAAAATTCATAAAAAAATGTCACTTAACACCTTAAATTCTTTGTACTAAAATCAAAATCTATGTATTACAAAAAAGCGTCATAAAGCATTTCCTGTTCAACACTCATTTACAAAGCCATAACAAACACTTTAAACACATTAAATCCTAAAGCGGAAAAAGTACCTTTACCATAACCAAAATCAGTTACACAACATAAATGCACACACCAAACAATAATTATGAGGCAAAAGACCAGAGAAATCTTTTTATAAAGCATTTTTTTTTGCTCAATATGGTCAACATGTTTCATTATGGGATTCACCCCTGCCTTTTCAATAACAACAGCAGTTGCTGGACAAAATAATTGCGTGACTTATGCTACAATTTGTTCAACATTTTCTACTCATTAATGAAGTGAAGTTTGTGTTTTTATATACATAGAAAATTAAAAGAAAACAACTTCCACTCTTTAATAAGGATACTTTTTTGGAAATTTTTGTTTTGTTTTATGAGAAAGGTGTTTATAATCAATTATGTTTTTAATAAAATGATTAATGCCGAAAGATTTCAGATATTTTTGTATAAGAGACTTAACTAATTATTTAAAATGAACAAAATTACCAAAGTTAGTACGAACTACGCAAAAATAATTCTGGAAAAATTTATTGGATTCAAATTTATGCTAGCAATTTCCACCCCGAAAGAAAACTTTAAGAACTAATGTAGAGACTTGTGTAGATAACCCAATTTAAATTTATACTTATGTTTATAAAATAACTAGTTGACATTAATACAGTGGGCGTTTAAATTCTAAGAGATAAATTCACATAAAACATAATATTAACTTATTTTAAGGCACATAATTTGTTTGCAAAGTTAAACACACGTGATCATGTAGAATTAATCCTATAAAAAAGTATTTTTTTTTTAATTGAACTCAACAGTTCTCGAAATAAATTGTTGTATAAAGAATTAATGAGTATGTTACGTTATTAAATGCTAATAAAATATCAACAAATTTTAATTCAAATTATCTTTAATTTGTATTGTACACTAATAAATTTACATGTAAATTTACTCCATGTATAGTAGGTAGCTTGACTCCTACTATAATAAGGTTAAAATACATATTGTTTCAAAAATACTCATTTGATATGTAAAATAATAAGCAGGGCAAGTTTTTATATGCACAAAAAAATGGAAATATGCGCTTGAAAAAGCACGAAAAAATGGTTTAATATGCACAGAAATATGCAAATTCATGTATTCTTATACATTTATGTGTAGAAAATATGCACAAATATGCATTTTTTAACTTTCAATCTCTAATAGATTTCAATGTTTATAACAATATAACTATTTTAATTTTAAGTATCATATTTGAAGCTTCCGAATTTTTTTTCTTTACAATATTTACAATGTACTCAAAATACTCACAAAAAAAATTTAGAAATTATTTGATTGAATTCCAAAAAAATTACCAAAAAATTTTGTTTTTGTTAAGAAAACTAACCTTTGTATCCATTATATGCAAATTTATGCAAAGATTTAAAATATAAGCATTTTTTGTGAAATTATTTTGAAATATGCAAATGCTTACTTTCCAAGCAAAAAGCTTGAAAAACTTGCCTTTATAATAAGCATAAATATTGTACTTAAATTTAAGAATTTTCTGTAATTTTAACTATAAAAATACCCACTTTATATCAGTAATTTTAGATGCATATTTTAGAGCGTATAATAATTTTTATTTAAAAGTTAACTACAAGTTTATAAATGTTTGAAGTATTAGTTTTTTATTGTTGTTTTATTACTATTTAATTATAAATAAGAAGGATAAAGTTTTTAATTCATTTCCCTAGACCGATTTGATTTAAAAAAAATAAAAAATATATACAGTGTTGGAAAAAATAATAGGGACACTCTAATTTTTCAATATATTCTTACTTTTTTATTTACTATTCCATAAATATTAAAAAGTATATACATAAAATTAAATAACTTCAAATATTTTAACTTATAAAGCAAAAATAAGGAACTAGCTCTGCCAAAAAATATTTTTTTTTTTTTTAAAGGCCAGGAAAAAATAATAGGGACACTTAATGTTTTCGAAAAAATATTTTTTTTTTTTTTTTAACATTACCATCATTTCCAAATACTTTTTCAATACTTGGTTGAAGATCCTTTCATTTTTATAACCTCCTGACAACGGCGATTCATAGATCCCACAAGATTCGCACATACCTCGGGCGGAATTGAGTACAAGGTTTCTTGAATTTTTTCCCACAACTCTTGTTTATTTTTTGATTTAAAACTACCAATTTTATTTTTGAGGACTCCCCAGAGATGCTGAATGGGGTTTAAGTCTGGTGATTGGAACGGCCACTCCATTACAGGCACTTCATTCTGCTGAAACCACGTTTTGACGCTTCTAGCAGAATGCTTGGGATCATTATCCTGCATGAATTCCCATTTTAGTGGAATTTCATAATCAGCAAATGGAAGCATTTTATTCTGGAGAATGTCTATATAGTCAGCAGCATTCATTTTTCCCTGAATCCAAACTATTGGACCAACTCCAGAGGCCGAAAAACATCCCCATAGCATTATGGAAACACCACCGTGTTTGACGGCTTTTTTTTTTTTTTTGGTATATTTTGAATCAAATTCAGCATTTGCAGGACGACGTACAAATGATTTTCCGTCAGATCCAAAACAATTGACTTTTGTTTCGTCTGACCATAGTACGTTGTTCCAGTTTTTACGGCACAGGTATCGCCTGGCAAATTTCAACCTTTTTTGTATGTTTTTCTTGCTCAACAGTGGTACTTTTCTCGGACTGCGTCCCATTAATCCGACTTCCTGCAGCCTATTTCTTATTGTTCGACTTGTCACTGAAGCACACAATTCATTTTTAAGGCTACTTGATGACAAAAAGGGGTTATTTTTGGAAAGTTGAACTAAACGTTGGTCAAAACGCGCTGACGTTTTACTTTTTCTACCTCTAGTTTCATGACTTTTTTTCGAATGAATGGCATTGGATACTAGTTTTGGAACACTTCATTATCTGTGCAATTTTTCTAATTGATAACCCGTCCGAATTTAATTTAAGAATAACATTTTTTCAGATTCAGTACAATGAACACCACGACCCATTTTCTAATTTATTTACCGAAGACATAAATCATAAAAACGAAACCAATATGATTAAATTAATCACATAAACTTTGCTTTACCGGTTTTTAATATGTTTATGTTAAAAATAATAATTTGTATTGACTAACGGTAATTTTTTGTAGTGCGTATCTAAAATATGACAGATCTGTTAAGGAATGAACTTAGGATTTTTAGAAGATGCTCAGTTTATTTATAAACTGATGTTAATGATGATCTTTAATATAATGACCCAGATTATACTATATATATTCTATGGTATCCTAAATAAAAACTACAAATAGTATGACACACTTATACCATTTACACTTGTGGTGAAGAACATATATTTTAATAAAAGTTTTTAATGTTTCTAAATTACAAATCTCAATCCATGATTAACTTATCAGGAATTCTTACTTCTATTTGCGTTGGAGAAAATTAAATTCTCTGCATCAAAAGTTTTACTGCCATCAGACAGCGCAGGCTGACATCAAAGGAAAACTGACAGACGATATGTAATATCTAGTGGCATTCGGCAACTCCGAAAAAATATTTCAGGAATCGTTAGGAAAGGAATATATATAAATGGTAATTTTCTCAATATCATTAGATATATAATTTTATCTGATAATATATCAAGAATTCAAGAGCTGATAAATAGACTGACAACTCGCAGTGAGACCTATGGCTTGAAGATAAATATTAAGAAAACTAAATATATGGTTGTAAGCTGGAAAAACTTATGTAACACCATTCAAAATAAAGGGCATATAATTGGAATATCGCGGCATTACAATCAATGACAAATGGAATATTTCCATAGAAATAAGTTTGTCAAGTACGAAAAAATTTTTATTAGCCATGACATAAATCTAAAAACAAAATGGAAATACTTGAAAACATAGATACGGTCAGTTTTGTTATATGCCGTGGAAGTATGAATCATAAAATCATTTGATAAAAGGAAAATCGAGGCTTTTGAAATGCGAACTTATGGACGTATACTTAAAATACCGTGGAAGCTCTTTATATCAAACAATAAAGTACTACGAAGAATGCACTGCGAATAATAATACGAGAAATAATACATAGAAATAATACATAATTTTATGATATATTTGAATACTAATATGATAATAATTTATTTGCATTGGTCGCCAAAATTCTAAAAACGAATAAGCAAATAAAGAAGAAGAATGTTTCTAATGAGGCAAATTTTCAAATCTCAATTTGAATTGGTAAAGTTTTTTTTTTATAGTCCAACATTTTCTACCGGTTTTAATATAATTTTGTAATTACCCAGGTAAAAATGTTCATATATTTTTATATATGGTCGATGTATGAAAATATATGGATATATATGTTCCAATATATGAATAAGCATGTAGTAATATATGGTTATATTTACAATATATGAGTTCATATATAAATCATATATAAAAAATATGACCATATATGGAACTATATACGAATTTTTATTGATATATGGTTTCATATATGAAATAATTTTACATATATGACGTAGACTAATAATTCATTCATATTTTATTTTTTGTCTTATTTAACATGTTTATTTAAAATTGTAACTCCTTACTAGAAACAATTCTATATCGTTAACTAATTTAACTATTTTAACAATATTTAGCTCATACAACACATAGGTTTGAATACCATATAAATTTGTGTTTGAAATTTTAACAAAAGAACAATTTGACATTAACGAAAAATCAAAAAATATAATTTTCATAACATTATAAATAGAAAAAATCAAAACAAAATTCAATATAATTTTTTCTTAATTGTAAATTTTATGACAGGAACGTTTTAAATCAAGCTAAGGATAGTTTAAAATGCAATAACGGCTGCTCTACGTTTTTTAGGATGTAAATTAGTTAGTCATTGAAGTCCAGAAAACATAAGTACATAAACATTTTGATGAGTATAGTTTAATTTTTTCTATATTGAATGTAGGTGTGATATTTTAAATCAAGTCACGAAGAGCAATTAAGGAGGGGAGCAATCATATCCTAAAGTACAATAATTTTTTGTATAAGTGAAAAATACTTATTGTATACACGTGTATGTTGTTTTTATTTTTCAATAAAATTTTAAATGAAAGATTTATTCTAATAAAAATTCACAGTAAGGATTTTTAATATTTAGCAATAAATATATGGATATTTGAGTATAAGGAAATATATATATATAAATTTTTTTAGCTGGGTAGTTAATGCACAAATTTACACAGAAAAAAATATTTCAAATAATTTTTTAATAAAATTATTAATTAACTTTATGCTGGAATTTAATTATACGATTTATTAATATAATTAATATTCTAATTGGTTTTCAGTTTTGTTTTTTATTAAATTAACAGCTGTTAATAAAATATAAAGAACTATTTAATATTTGTCTATAAAAGTACAGAAATAAAATAAATTTAAGTAAATTTTCAAAAATTTTCTGCTCATTGCATCTATTTAAGGAAAAGAAGTAATAATAATATCAATTATTCTAGTTATTAATATTATCATTTTGATGATTGGAGCAAAATCAATTAAAAAATAATTAATATTACAAATTTCGTAATTGAAGTCTATTTTTACTTTTTTCTGTGTAGCTATTGAATAATATATGAAATTTGAAAATCTGGAAAAATTAAAAACGGACGGACGGAAGGACAGACATTAGAATTCTGTTAATGTCAAAAAAAAAAAAAAAAAGAAGATGTAATTATTAAAGTGCTAAAACGTCCAAAAAATTGTGCTAAATTATTTTGCAACATCAAATGATAATACAAAATTATTTTGTAAAGAAAAATTATTATTTTTGTTTCTTGTAAAATATAGTTCAAAGGATAACTTATAAAAATCATTTCTTCAGAGTTAATGGTAATATTGGGATATAAAGTGCAAATAGGGCTTATATTTTAAAACTTACAATTAATAACGTCAAATTTACTAAGAAAATCTTTAAAAAAATCAAAAAGTATTTAATTAAAAATTACTGTAAAAAAGTGCTAAAAAGCATTTAGCATATCTTTATAAATTGTCAGTGCATTTTAACCTCTTAAAATGCTAAATCTAGCACTGAAAGTGCTAAAATGGCAACACTGATACCAAGTATTATTTGTAAAAAACTATAAGCTAAAATATAAATTGGATGCCACGCCCAGTGTTTTTTTTATTTCTTAATGATACAAAGAAAATTCGCATAAAATTTTACATACACAAGGAATTGAAATATTTTCTATTTCAAAATTTAAACTGTATTAGTGCCACGCCACTTTTGCGCCCACTTTCAAGAGCCCCAAAAAACCGAAATTCGAACTAACTTTGAAAATTCCTTTGAAGGTTTTGCTAGACTACTTACTGTACGCTTTCGTTTTGCAATTTTTTCGTGTTGAACTGTGTTATTTTTTCTTAAATCATAAATTTGTATAAAAAAAAATTAAATGAAAAATTCTTTTAAACTTTTTTATAGACTTTTAACAAAATTCAAATTTCCTGCCTGCGCCATCACTTCTACAAAAAAATATTTAAAATTATGTCGTACATAACCAGCCCATAATCAACAAAATACAAAATAGTAGTCATTTTACTCAATGACCCATAATTATTCAATTATCAAGCACTTGCTGGAGTAGAGGCCATAAATGGGCAGTTCATAACGTTACAACCTTTTTTCCCCAAACGCTTTTCTTGCATTCATTCATTTATATAACAAATGTGTTCTTTACTGATTTTCACTTTTTTTAACTCGTTCATTCATTTATTTATTATAACGTTTCTTTTTTTTTTTTCCTCAATTGTTTTAGCATTATTATGAACAAGTCTGTCATAATGTTGGCCCCAAACTGTATTCCACCATTATATATGTATGTACGAAGGTATTAAGGTATAAGTGTTTATGTACTTTATGGGTAGATGGCACGTTTTACCGGTAATTGTTGCGTGACTTTATAAAGTTCATATATTAAAATATACTAACATACAACAATTCTTATACACAGTAATGGTAGAGAAAGAAATATATTATTTTGTTAAATGAACATGCTTTTTGACTGCCTCCTGGTTGAATGAATTGTTTTGGTTGTTGATTTTGTTTTATTTGATTTTTTGTTCTGGATTTGTTGGTAAATAATACCAACAACTCTTGGATTTGTTCTGTTTTTGTTTTATATTCAAATTAATATTAAATCAATGAAAAGAAAAGGATTATATATTGTTTAAGGATATAAAAGAAGTAAGTAATTTGTAAATTGGTTGCACAATGGGATTAAATGAAAAATAAATTTGGTTTAATCCCAATTTTTTCTTAGAATTTAGATTTTAAAGTACAATTTTACCGTGAATTTTTTTTTTAATTAGCCGTAACTAAAAACTAAACGTAAATCTGAAGAAACTTAAAATTCTTTGAAAAAATAATAAAGTTGTACCATATGTCCTATTGTGTCCGTACTTCACATACATATGATTCCACTGACTTACTTAATTTAAGTAACTCAACTGTCATCATTTATACAAAAAAAAAAAAAAATATATAGAATTAACCACAAAACAAATTTTTAAATTAAATTAATACTGACTCTAGCCTTTCATATCACTTTATATTATTTTGTGTTAATTTTAAATAGAATGTAATCATTAGTTTTCATTTTTATTTTTATTATTATTATTTTCCAGTTATACAAAAAAATTATTCTTTACATACAAATACATTTACATTATCATTAAACTGGTGACTTTATTTTTAGTTTTGGGTAATTATTGGCTACTTTACTCAATTATTCATTGCTAACCAAAAAACATAAAATCAATTACTTTTATTTCCATTGCCTTTGTTTAATCACTGATTACAGTAATTATTCTCATTATTATTTCCTTACAAAATAAAACTTAATTTTCCTTTCATTTAAAATTCGACACTCATAATTCATTGCACTTCCTTTTCCTCTCTATCCAAAAATAAAACTTTTTTTTAAGGACTTCCTATTCGTCTATAAAACTTTAAAGCAACCAAAAACTAACAGAAAACTTTTTCTTTTTGTGTTGATCAGTGGAAAATATTGACTTTGATTTTGAGAGAAAGCTATGATTATGTTTAAATTAACTTTATTATTTTTTTAAGTAGTTTATAGAGAGTGAATTAGCACAAAAAGAAAAAAAAAAAAGAAATACTAAAACTGTATAATTTTAATTAATCCAAAGGGCAGGGATAATTTATATTAATATTCTAAGCATTTGTAACTGGTGACATAATAAAATAAATATTGAATTTTCAGTTAATTTTTCTCCAATTACACTGGCCTACAAAAAAGTACTCTTACAATATTTTCCCTCTTAAAAAAGCGGTTACACATGTATAACTCAAGAACGGTTCGTCTAGTTTAGGTATACAATTCACCAATAGATGCCGACTAAAATTATTTTTGACATTATTTTCTTATCCACAGAATAATTTCGGAGTTATTTGATAATTAGTGCCGAAAAAAATCACGAAAAATTTCAAAACAATATTAAGGAATATTGAAAAATTAAAACAATAATATTCAGTTATTATACCCACCATCAAAAAGATGGGGGCTATATTGATTTTTTCATTCCGTGTGTAACATGTCGAAGGATTCATCTAAGACCCCACAAAGTATATATTTTCTGGGTTCTGGTTCGGTTCTGAGTCGATCTAGATATGTCCGTCCGGCTGTCCGTCTGTCTGTTGAAACTATGATAGGGCTCAAACGGGGCAAATTTGGCACAAATATTTATCTTATATAAGGTTTATTTGGTATTGAAAATGGGCAAAATCGGTTAATAAATAAAAAAAGTTATGGGCTAAAAACTAGAAACACAGGGTGTCCGTTTCATAATTTTCTGCTGATATCTCTTAAACAAAAGCATGTATGACAACGAAATTTTGTATAAATACTTTACCACCCTCCACCTCCCATATAACGTAAAATTTGAGAAAGTTGATGGTGGGTAAATAGATTCGGCCGATCCGAATGTAACATTCGCACTTATTAAATTTTTTATCATATAGGGTAAGTGTACTGGTAGTCGGCAGTTTAACGTTTGGTCTTAGTTTGAAGTTATCTGCGGACGAATGTAAACATTGCTTGTGACTGACAAATATATATTGCACCTCACTGAAGGATATTGTTTCAATTTTGCAAAGATTTTTGCTAAAAATTTATTGCTAAATTTGCCTAATTAATACATTTTATAAAATATATCGAATTTGCCTGTAGTCGGCATGCATTTCCCCATAGTTGGCATGTAATGATCCAATAGTATACATAACCAAATTGCACTGAAATCTATCTTTTATGCCATAAACTCAAAAATTAAATTATTTTAAACCACTCCTAAATGAAATTTGTATGTATTTTTCTAAAGAACTGAACTGAAACTGGATGGGATAAGGAGATTACAGCGATTATACTACCGAGAGAAGACTGGGAGACCAATAATCGTAACACAGAAGGTATTGAGGTGTACACTGATGGCTCTAGGAAAGAGAATGGAACGGGAAGTGGAGTTTTCTGTGAAAAGTTAGGTATCAAACACAGCTCAAGACTGAACAACGCTTGTAGTATTTTCCAAGCTTAAATCTTTGTAGTATCTGAAGCAGCAAGACTAATATCTATGATGCCGATATTTAGGAGCGATATCACAATATACATAGATAGTCAGCCATAAGTGCACTTTGTAATAGGAATATTAGATCAAAGGTGGTCAGCCGTTGTCGCAGATATCTACGAGTTCTCAACGAACAACTCTTTTTAAAACTATGCTGGGTACCGGGTCACAATAATATTCAAGGTTTATCCTGGACTAGATTATATATATATCGAAAAATAGGAGATAAATTCAAAGTGGAAGCCGATGCACTCTGGGATAACTCATTGAGATATAAGCAGACAAAGGTGTTATTGTAACCAAGGGATAGCAATAAATTGAGGAAAGTTCTAGATATGGAAAATAATGAACGGAGAATGTTTGCATATATTATTACGGATCATAACGACTTTAAATATTTTCTTAAGAAAATTGGTATATGTGATGATAATAACTGCAGATGGAGCAGCGAGGAGGAAGAGGATACATTTCATTTCCTTTGAGAGTGTGATGCACTATCGCGCTATAGATTTAAATGTTCTGATTCTTATTTTTTCAGAACCAGGAAGATTTAAAAGGGATAAGTCCATTAAAGAGCTTGAAATTTATTAAGGCAACAAAGATAGATGTAACAAGTAATAATGAAGGACCAGCAACAAGACAATCGAGACCCTGAACAAGGCATCAAAAGATTGACTATATAGACTATATAAATTTTGTTATTTTTTCTTTCTTTATTGAGGATTCACTTTGGATCAGCATCATTGGTCTTTTGAGCACACACAGTTCTGTGTAGTCCACTTTTAACCTAACCTCACGGAAAAACAGGCATCTAAAACTAAAAAATTTAAAATAGCTGAGTTGAAGCTTTCGAGCATTTTTGAATTCATTTCAATTTTGCATTGAAAATTTACATCTTTTTATTTTAAAGCATTAACTAGTCGAAACCAAGACTCAGAAAATAGATTTCCTGTATAACAAGTATCCGGTTTACTATATGTTGAAAAGTTTGTAACGTGGAAATATTACACTCAACATTACTATTTTCACGTACATAATTTTTAATCGATTTATTTAATGAATTATTATTATTATTTTTTTTTTATTGTATTTATTAATATTAATTTTTTTTTTATACCAAAATATTGAATTACATATTAGTAATAAGTAAATGCATTGAACGCCCTTACTGTAAATACCATATATACATACAAACACTTGTAATAACTGGTTTAGTTCTACAGTTCATATAATTCTCATTCAGTTTATATATGAATAAGTATAAGTAAACAAGGTTTGTTTACAGTCGGGGCGATTTAAACAAGACAAGAACACGCCATATAAGTTTTGGATATTATTATACATAATTGGAAAGCCTACTATATTTTGCGAAAGTAAAATTAAGTCGTATTCAGGATACTTGACCTCGGTTGGGTATTAAATAAATTTCACAGAACACATCGGTTGGCTGTTCTCACGAGTGACTTTGGCTGCTCGTTCACATGAGTGCTTTTGTGCTCATTCCGGTTTACTCGTTCTCACGGTTGACTTCGGTTAGCTGTTTATATTGGTATATAAATAAAAGCTGATAACAAACTATTTATTTTAAATGAGATAATTTTTTAAACATTTTTCTACTTTCCGACTATTTTCGACTTTTCGACTATTTTCGATTTTTTCCGACTTTTCGACTTTTTCCGACTTCGGCTTTTTGACTATTTTCGACTTTTTCCGACTTTTCGACTTTTTCCGACTATTTTCGACTTTGTTTGACTTTTCGACTTTTGGTATCAAGAAAGTCGATTTATCGACAATTTTCAAATCAAAAAGTCTATTTCGACTTTTCGACTTTTTACAACAAAAAGTCGATTGTTCGATTATTCGAAAGTCGTTTTGATAAACCCTATTCGGTTGGGTGTTAAATAAATTTCACAGAAAACATCGGTTGGTTTTTCTCACGAGTGACTTCGGTTGCTCGTTCTCACGAGTGGTCTCGTGCTGCTCATTTTCACAGTTGACTTCGGTTAGCTGTTCCCACAAGTGACTTCATGTCGCCTGTTTTAGTAGAATATTAACCCGTAAAAGTGCATGGTAATAGTAGTTTGAGAAGTAGCTAGACATTAGCTTTAAGAAACCATTGTACGTATTGTAGAAAAATATACGATTTTCGATCCCCGAAACCGCCACCTGAACCAGAAGCCGATTCCGCAGTAAACCCGAACCAGTTTGGCAGCCTAGTCTTTGTCGAAGCCGAACGTATAACGCTGATTCTAATTCTACTACTGCACCGAGCCTGTTATAAGCCGGATAATCGAACCGATAATATTACAAGCCGAATGATCGAACCGATTCTACTACAAGCCGAATAACCGAACCGATCCTGATATAAGCCGACGAACCGTAATAAGCCTGGTTGATGAAGAAGGAAGAACCGTAATAAGCTTTTTGAAGAATAAGTTACTGAAGCCTATAGAATCCGATCCAGCATTAATCTCAAGTTATATAAACGCCTAGCCGGCAACAGTATCGGCAAAAATTATCAGCTGTTCACTGTCATAATATCATTTTGCTGTCGTTATAATTACATTTAAGTGTAGGCAGCGATAATTTAGAACCACCATCTTGCTTTATTCTACTTGTGTATTAGAGCATCTCATTTCTTTGCTCACTCTCCTTATCTCGCTCTCAATCTGAAAACAGCGCAGTCAATTTAGAAACAGCGCTAAATAAAACAGCACTGCAAACTGCTGCTGACTAAATGTAACCAACAGTGCATTCTGGATTATAAGCTGATTGTGGCAGAACAAATTGCTGCTGACCACGCGCTAATGTAATTTGGGCTTTACCGTAGTTATTCTCTCGTACTAAATGTTTTGTATTTGAAATAAATAAATATTAAATAAAGATAATACACTGCCACTCACTTGAATACGACACATACAAAAATTGCTTTTGGCATTTAATATTTCGCTAGTGAATAATAAATAAAGCTAACTTTTCTAAATTTAAATTAAACTCAGGAATACGTGTTAAAAACAAAAAGAACAAAAAAAAAATAATGACTAAAAGTGTTGGCTCATCACATTACGATAGCTTAAATTCAATAAAAGCTTAAATTTTTTCAATAAAAACTTTAAACATTTTTATTTTTTGGTTATTTTAGTAATGTGTACTACCTCCTTTATTAGAGATAAATTTAAAAAAGTGCGATTTGGAATTGAGTCATAAAGGCTTTTTATGTAATCCAAAGAAATCGTACTCCACGCTTTGTTAATGGCTTCAATTAGGTAGGATTTTGTTTCATACTATTTTCCAGATTCATACACTTTCCGAGCTAACCATCCCCATACATTTTCCATTATATTTAAATCTGGGGAGTATCGCGGCCAATCACATTTTGTTTTTTAATCCAGTTTTTAACCACATTTGCAGTATGAATAGGTGCATTATCATGTTGATATGTCCATGATATAGAGCTAAAGATATTGGAAAAATGGGCAAATGCTTTTTTCAGAACAGTAATATACGAATTCGCGTTCATTTTTGAAGTAAAATATTGCAAATCGCTTGTAATAGTAGGAAACTCAACCCCAGACCATCACACCTCGACCACAGCTATGATAACGCTTCAAATAAATGTCTTCTCTCGCAAATCGTGGAAATAATAACTGTAGCTGGTCCTTCTAAATTGAATTTTTTTCATTGGAAAATACTACTCTGTGCCAATGTTTTTCCCATGTCATATGATGCTGGCTAAAAAGTAGTCTTTTTATACCCTTCACCACAGGTGTAAAGGGTATATATAAGTTTGTCATTCCGTTTGTAATTCCCACAATTTTCGTCGGAGAGCAAAAAAGTTTACATTTTCGGGATCCTTGTAAGAAATGATGACGATAGGACCATGTCCGTCCGTCCGACCGACCGTCCGTCCGTCCGTGTGTCGGTTGAAATGGCGTTTATGAAGCCCACCGATAACTGACATATATAATATATATATCAAACGATCGGCAATGCTTTCGAGAATTTTGCTATTGGAATTCAGCAAGATCGGTTCATACAATGCGGAGATATGTTAAGAAAACCGGTTTTTAGAACCGGTTTTCCAGTTTCTGAAGCCTCTGTATATACTAGGGACTTCGTTTTTACAAAGAAGTCTCGGACATTTTTTTCTGAATTTTTGTTCTGAAAAAATGAAATAAATCGGTTCAATAATAACTGAGATATCGGACAAAACGAATTTTTTATTTTTTAAAGCCCTGGTTTAAGCCATAGATTTTTATTTTTATACAGATCGGTCACAAATATTTTTATAAAATTTCGGTTTTTTGAATCAGCAGAATCGGTTTATAAATGGCGGAGATATGCTTTAAAAACCGGTTTTTGAAACCGGTTTTTCAGTTTCTGAAGCCTCTGCATATACCAGGGACTTCGAATTTTCAAAGGAGGCTCGGAAATTATTTTCTGAATTTTTGTTCTGAAAAAATTAAATAAATCGGTTCAGTAATAACTGAGATATCGGGGAAAACGAATTTTTTATTTTTGAAGCCCTTCTTCAAGCTACAGATTTTTATTTTTATATAGATCAGTCATAAATGTTTTTATAAAATTTCGTTTTTTTTAATAAACCAAATTCGTTTATAATCAACAGAGTTATGGCCCAAAAACAAATCTGTTAAGAATATAAATACACACACAAACATGTATATTAAGCATTGTAATGACTATTAGTGACGTTTTTTGTTTTTTGTATAGACAAGTAGTTTAGTTAGCAACAGAAGTAATATAATGAATAACAGTGTTGTTGTTGTTCTTTGTATATGCAGCCAGTTTGTATATATATACATAAAAAAATATATAAATATGGAATTGTTGTTGTTGTTTATTTTTTAAAAACATAGCCTGCTATGATTGTTTTTTTTTATATATTCAAATTTTCGTAGTTTGAAAAAAATTTAGATTTATATATGTGAAAATATGAAAGCATACGTTAAGGCGAAAATTTTATTATTTGTCGGTAATATAGTAATATGATGTCGATAAGATAGTAAGATGGTAATATGGTGAAGGGTATCAAAGATTCGGCACAGCCGAATCTTTTTTCAATTTCATTTCTTTTCGAGATGGGTTAAGGGGTGGCTTCTTTTTAATTTTTAATCGTTTAGGATTAGTAGCTTTCTATATTATTGCTTTTTTATCTGCAGCCGAAAGAACAGTATAGGTATATTTTTTCATATTTTTTCCATAACTGGATGAATCACGGAGATAATTAATAACCACACAACGAGTTCGACCAATTTTATTTGCTATAAAAAAGGTCTATAAAGTAGACCTTTTTTAAAATTTAAAAATTCATTCGAAAAATTTTACAAATTCTCATGAATAATCTTTCAAACGTTAGCCAAGATATCAAAAAATATGAAACTATTCACTTGTTGACAAATAATTTATGGAGATAGAAACGCCAAGCTCCCAAAAATTGGTTTTCCGAAAAAGCATGACCATTGATGCTTTTTCGCAAAACCAATTAGAGATAGTGTGATTTAGCTACATTACGCAAGGTGGCGCTCTGAAAATATGGAAATTTTTAAGGTAATATAATATATTAAAATTATGCAAAATAATTAAAAAAAAACTTTATAAATGAACGAATATAGAATTTTTGAATTAAGGCTTCATGTGCAATCGAATTTTTTACTCTAGCCTTATAAAAGTTTAATTATACATTATTTATGACTAATGTAGAAAAAAATAAGCAGCTGTCAGGAAATTGCAAGTGGTTATATTTTTTACAATCATTGAGAACAAATGTAAGGAAAAGAATTTCCAAATGGTCGACGCTACCAGAATATGAAGTGTATTTCGTAAGGGATGCTATTATATTGAATATGATCATAAAAATTCAAAGAGTTACATGAAAAATGTGGAAAACTGATGAATGAAACCAATAAATTTATGTAATTTTTTGCTAATTTTATTCAATTTTCTTAAAAAAGGGATAATAAATTTTCTTCAAAGGTCATAAAATTTGCTAAAGAAAAACATAATATTTGCAATTTTTATGATTACACATTATTATTTTTTATTAAAAGTATTAACAAATTTTAAAACCAATGTGAATAGGTAGAATTTCATAATTTTCTAAACAGCCTTTTTCTATAAAAGGCTATGCTTTCTATGTAAGGTGTTAGTTCATTTTGGTCTTTCAATTAAATGAGATTAAGAGGATATCAAAATATAAACAAAATAAAACCTCGAAGGATATTCAAGGTATAATAAAAGAAAATTCTGTGAATATATGTGCACGGATAAATGAAAGCAAACAAATTTTTTGTCATTTGAAAATTGGTACATTACCCCAATTTTCAAATCCTGTTGCGATTGGAATGCATCATATTAAGAGCCACTGCATTTGGTACATTACCAGGATTTACGACTTTACAAATTCGGGAATATTCTGCAAGAATAACAGAATCAATTTACGTAACATTTGTATTTGAAGCACAATATGGTTACGCAGCCTAAACAAAGGACCAAAATGTTTTCCTGAAATCCAAATCGTAATGATGCTCAAACTTGTAATCGAAAGCAATGTACATTACATTCCAAATGCTTTAACTTGTAGTATATTTTATTTCATATAATCTATTTTATACATTATATGAAATTATTTAGTCTTACACCGTAAGTTATTTAACGTTTTTACGTCATTATTTAGTTACCTTAAATTTCAATTGGAATGGTCCACCTCCAATTTTTTTTGTTCACACTTAACACATTTAAAATAAAATTTGTAAAATAATCACAAAACTAAATTTAAATGACAAATAAAACTCATTTTGCCACACAATTTGTTTAAACGTCTACTTCTTATATGAGCGAAACAACATAACCCTAATTGACCATTGATGCGTTTTCGCAACACCCGATATATCGGAAACTAAAATAGCTAGGATCACAAATCTTTCGATTTTATGATCACAATCACTAAAATAGACCCCATACCAAATTTTATTAATTTATCTTAACGGGATCGGGTAGTGGTAAGAAATGGGTTAAAGAAGTTATATTAACTTTAATAAATTTATAAAAGCAATCTTTAAAAATGCATTTTTTAATCTAAATGAAGGACGTTAATGTTAACATCAAACTGAAACTGTAAAAACTTTAAATACTCTTATGTGTTTTGAGAGGGAAACCGGAAAATCTCAATAACATTTATGTCGTATTCAGATGAGCGGCAGTGTAATTATTTTAACCCTCAGAAAGAGTAAATCAAACATCTTATTACTTAAGGTTTGTGGATCCGTAAGTAGACCCTGGAGGGTTCAAAAATTTACGATACTAAAGTCATGGAGTTATTAACACTGTTTTTTACTTGATACATACAGTATAGTTATAAAGGTGTCTTCTAAATCAATTTATGCAATTCATGTTGTTAGATAATCTCCACGATCTAAATTTTTAAAATTAATAAACTGAAAAATAAAAAATACAAATTAATAAATTTTTATGGAAGCTTATGAAGTAAACTTTTCTCAAATTAAATTATTATTAATTTAAATATCAAACAAAAACTTGGAGCGCAACATTAATACCAGCAAAATAATTATTTAATTTTTTTTCTATTTATATATACCTATAAAAAGTAAATGTATTTTTTAAGAAATCTATTAACATCTCTTCTTAATAATATAATTCCAATAAAACCTAAATTTCTTATAAGCCCATTAACCGAAAATGTATTTAAAATGGCAAAAGTGTCAAAATAAATTAAATACACACGCAATTGAGGCATACAACCAAATGTGGTTATATGCAAGCATTGGTTAAAATTACACTGAAATACATACACACACACACATAATACACCAGAAGTAAGTAAGTGTTTTATATGTGTAGGCAAGATTGTATATATTTCTGCGTTGATAATTATACATACCTTGAAGATAATTGTTTAGACATATAAACATAATATGAACATAAAATGGCTTGACATCCTTAGAGGATCTAATATATAAAATACACATACACAACCATTCATACAAGTGTGTGGGCATGAATGAATGAACTTTCATCTAAACATAACCAAAGTTACAAAGACTTACAACATTGTTAAACAAATTAATACTGTATGTTGCATCTGAACTCATATTTAAGCGTGTGTTACTTATTTAATGAGTGTTCCGTACTAACTTTAACTCATTCTCCCCCAATGCCATCACCATCATCCTCTCTAGTAGATCCACTAAATAACGCCCCAAAAGCGTGAAGACAAAACCAACATTGTTAAAGTGTCTAGCTAAGGTTTGTCTATCAGACTTAATGCATGTATGTGTGTATGTATGTATGTATATGTGTGTTGCTGTGAGAGTGTTGGTAGAAAATTGAGTATGTTTTTATTAGGTAGGTGTAGGTATGTGTGTAACCAGTAAAAGTACAAGTGTTTTTAAGTGACATGTAAGTACACAAATATATGTTATATATTCTGACACTCACATACAGCCAACACTTACTTGTGAAATTATTTAATGCCTACGGGACAAACATTGTACACAATCTGAATATGAAAATATTAAACAAATTATTCATTTACATGTGTTAAAGGAGAAATGAGAGAAAAAAAATAATATAATGTAATCTATGATTAAAATGTAGAACAAAAACAGCGTCAACAACAGCAATAATTACAACTAGATGTTAACTAGCAGAGCTTTGAAACAATTTGATCATTTTGGGATTAATTATTCTTGAATGAAAAAAAATTTTAATAATTTATTTATATTTTTCATACTATTTAAGGTCAACGTTGATAAAAGCTGATCTAAAAATTTTGCTTTAGCTTCTATCTTTTTTAGATTTTTTTATTCTTAAAATTGCCTTAAACAAGCTAAAATTTACCATTTAAATAAAGAATAAAATGATTTCTTATTTGCTTTTACTAATATTATTTTTACAGAAACATTCCATTTAAGCATTTCTGTGTATTAATTTGCAAAAAAAAAAAAAGAAATTATTTATATTTAATCCATTTCTTACCACTTCCCGATCCCGTTAAGATAAGTTAATAAAATTTGGTATGGGGTCTATTTTGATTGTGATCATAAAATCGAAAGATTTGTGATCCTAGCTATTTTAGTTTCCGAGATATCGGGTGTTGCGAAAACGCATCAATGGTCAATTAGGGGTATGTTATTTCGCTCATATAAGAAGTAGACGTTTAAACAAATTGTATGGCAAAATGAGTTTTATTTGTCATTTAAATTTAGTTTTGTGATTATTTTACAAATTGTATGTTAAATATGTTAAGTGTGAACAAAAAAAAAAAATGGAGGTGGACCCTTCCAATTGAAAATTAAGGCAACTAAATAATGACGTAAAAACGTTAAATAACTTACGGTGTAGGACTAAATAATTTCATATAATGTATAAAATAGATTGTATAATAAATAAAATAAGTTATACGTTAATGCATTTGGAATATAATGTACATTGCATTCGATTATCAGTTTGCACATCATCTCGATTAGGATTTCAATACGGTGGTCAGGAAAGCATTTTTGTCATTCGTACAAGCTGCCTAACCACGTTGTGCTTCAAACACAAATATTACGTAAATTGATTATGCTATTCTTGCAGAGTATTGCCGAATTTGTAAAATCGTAAATCCTGGTAATGTGGCTCATAATATGATGCATTTCAATTGAAACAGGATTTAAAAATTGGGGTAATGTACCAATTTTCAAATGACTAAGAAAAGAATTTGTTTGCTTTCATTTATCCGTGCACATATATTCACAGCTTTTTCTTTTGTTATACCTTGAATATCCTTGGAGATTTTATTTCGTTTATATTTGGATATCCTCTTAATCTCATTTAATTGAAAAAACAAAATGAACTATCACTTTGAGTAGATAGCATAGCCTTTTATAGAAAAAGGCTGTTTAGAAAATTATGAAATTCTACCTATTCACATTGGTTTTAAAATTTGTTAATACTTTGAATAAAAAATAATAATGTGTAATCATAAAAATTGCAAATTTTATGTTTTTCTTTAGCAAATTTTATGACCTTTGATGAAAATTTATTATCCCTTTTTTAAAACAATTGAAAAAATTTAGCAACAAACTATATAATTTTATTGGTTTCATTCATCAGTTTTCGACATTTTTCAGGTAACTCCTTGAATTTGTGTGATCATATTGAATATAATAGCATCCTTACATTTGTTCTCAATGATTGTAAAAAATATAACCATTTGTAATTTGCTGACATTTGCTTATTTTTAACTAAATAAGTTATAAATAATGTAGAATACAACTTTTATAAGGTTAGAGTAAAAATTGTATTACACATGAAGTCTTAATTCAAAAAATTCTATTTTCGTTCATCTATAAATGTTTTCTTAATTATTTTTCATAATTTTAACATACTATATTACCACCTTGCGTAATGTAGCTAAATCACACTACCCCTAATTGACCATTGATGCGTTTTCGAAACACCAATTTTTAGGAGCTTGGTGTTACTATCTCCCTAAATTATTTGTCAACAAGTGAATAGTTTCATATTTTTTGATATCTTGGCTATCGTTTGAAAGGTCATTCAAGATATTTTGTAAAATTTTTCGAATGAATTTTTAAATTTTAAAAAAGGTCTATTTTATAGACCTTTTTTAGGTCCACTCTACCGGGGGTAAAAATTCGTCGGAATTAATTTTATTTAGTTAACATTCCATCATCATTAATTTGAAATTAAATTAGTTACGGTATAGGAAAAGTTACTGATGCGAAAACGCAACATCGGTTGGAAATGGGTTAATAAACATATTCGTTTGAGGCTCTTCATTTTTAAATTTTTTTCAGAAAATAGGCTCAGTATCTCGATAACTGTTGACCGTATTAAAAAGCTATGTAAGAAATACTTGAAGACTATTTAAATTAGATCTTTTTGGTATCTTTATGAACAAATTCAGACTAGCAGTTTTCGAGATATGCTTTAATATATAGTGCAACCTCCTTAGTTTACAAATCGCGATTTATCGCCAGAACTAGAGTCAATTCAAACAAAGTGGATTAGAGGCTTAGTACTTATTAATACCGTGTATCCTAATTTACTGAGAAACCCAGTGCCGCAGAAATGTTTTCCCATTTTTTAACTCAGTTTAATTAATCAAAAAGGAATTATATTTCAAAAAAGATAAAAAATCAATTCAAAATATTATTTAGTTGCTTATATGAAAGCAAATTTGTATGGGAATTTTGTAAGCGAATTTCATTGGATAATTTTATTTGCAGCCGTCCTACGTTTTATTCTTAAATTTATTACAATATCTTTAAAAAATATCAAAAAAATATGAGAAAAACCTAAGATAAGTAAAAAATTAGCTTTATTTTTTTGGGCATTTAGCCTTTTCTGACCTTTAAAAGCTTCTAAATTTAGAAAGTCTAATTTAGCTTCTGTTTTTCTCACCTCCTGGCAACACTGAAAAATATAAACATTACCCAACAGAGGTTTGTCTTCATATTTTTTTAAAATAATGATATATTTAAAGAAAAAAATATTATATTATTCCTTTACACAACCGTGAAAATAATACAACACAGTGTAAAAATAAAACCAAAAACAATACGAGTAAAGGTGTGAATTAAACCAATATATAAAGAGAAGTGTGAGCAAGATAGTATAAGTTTTGTGTTTTTAAGTGTAACTCTTTACACTCCAATATGAGGTTTTATTAAGGAACTTGAGAATATTTAAGTTAATGTATATTGTAGAACATGTTAATTACTGTTATCATTATGAATTGTTGTTGCTATTTTTTTGCTCTTTTCCTCAAATTTCCCTCATGTGTGTTAATATATTTATATTCATATATTTGTATTATTGTTGATGCTAATTAGTATATTACTACACTTTCATTTGTTTGTTAAATAGGGATTTATGTTTTAATGTTCATTTTAATGTATACATATGTACGTACATATAAATATAGTCTATGAAAACATACTCACTTTAAAATTTTACAAAAACACACACAAAATGAATAAACATTGTTTCATAACAAAGTTTACTTTAATTTTTGTACTTTTACACGTATCACAATTATGTTTGCATAATATATACACATTGTATGTATTTATATGCTAAAGATACAGTGTATTGTAATTGTATTTGTGTTTATTTCCTTTTTTTCGCTAACAATTTAAAATTGTTAATAATTTGTATAAAACAAAAACCAAACAAAAGAAAAAAACAAAATAACATTTTATACAAAATTATTTAATTAATTTATTGTATACATTGTGTATATTTACGTGGTTTATGTAAACAATAAATATATATGTGTAAAGTAATTGTGTAATCTTTGTTAAATAATGTAAAATCAGTTGTTTACATTGTCATTGTGGTTTCAGTATGAGTGATTCCAGGCGTTATTAAAAAATATAACTCATAGTGGTACGAAAAATAGTCCATAAATATTTAAATTTAAATATTGAGTTAATAAGTACCTAAATATTTAATTTTTTTAACATTTTTTTTTAAATGTTTCTAAATAATAATTATGAAATGTCATTTCATTTAAAACACAATGATTTCCTTCACCTCTTCCGAATTTACTGATTTTTTGTAAAATTATTTCCCTTTTGAATTTTTTGGTATAGTTGGTAATGTAAAATAAAAATAAATAAACAAATTTTGTTAAACTGGAGAAAAATGGACTCAAAAGTCCATTGAGAAGGCATTTTTTTTATTAATTTTGAATAATTGGTAAATATTAACTTTAAAAATGTAGAAAAATAATATAATTTATTTTTTTGCATTCTATTCACTAATTGATAATCAGAGATATGGGCAATTCTCTTTTTACGTTTGCCTTTATGAAACCGACCTTCAACCTAAAATATTTTTTTAAATTCTGACTTTTTTAAACAAATTTTGATGCAATCATGTTAACAACACTTTTTGCTGTAATAGAAAAAAAAAACTCAAAACCTGCAACGGTTCCATGTGGTACCGGCCAGTCAAAAGTCAAAGTCAAAAATTCTAAAAAAAAAAGTGTTTGAAACTAACAAGTTTTTTGTGTTTCTTTTTATTGCTGTAGTGGCAAATTTTAGCATAAATGTCCAATTCTTCTAATGTAGACTATAAACACTTGTAGAAAAGGACCAGCATGGATTTAATTAGCGTGAAATTAACCAGTGTCAAATTGTGTTGTGCAAAAGTCGTGAAACCAAATTTTAAACATTTTTAAAATTTTGCAGTTTTTTCACTGGGAATTTTGCACCGTTTCGGATATTTCAAAATTCAAAACAGAGCCCAATAGCCCTTGAAATTATGCATCATTTGATATATGCCGTTTTAATGTGCCCTCAACAAAAATACTGTAAGAGGTACCCAAACTTGGAGAGAAAAAACGTGAATGGCTCCAAGAGGAGCCTTTTTTGCGAGGCACACTCACAGCGTTATTTCAGCGAAGCTAGAGTATAGCGTGTCAAAGAAGGTCTCCAAGTGACATTTAAAAATCATTGTAACGTTTTAAAATATTAATTTGCTAAAAGTGTATAGCTATTTTAAAGAATTCAGCAATTTTGCATATTCTGTTATAGCAGATGTTGTGTAAAATTTTACTTTCACAGAAAATATAATTTCACTAAAAATATTCATCAGCGGTTTTCATGGACTATGAACGCTATGTTTTTTTATGTCGAGGCACATCCAAGGCGCTAATCAAAATTGGCGATGATATATGTCAATCTGTAGCTGCTTTAATACCATATGTCAAAATCAATATGGCGTTCGAGAAAAAGTACGATTTTTCATTTAATGCAACTTTAGAGATTTGACTAAGTGCAATTAAAAAATTTATATAAATGACATTGTCTTATTAAAAAAAAAATGAATTTTGCAATAAATGGATGAATATGAACAAGATTACATCACTAAAAACTGAATTTTACAAATTTTATAAGAAGGTTTAATAATTATTAAATCGATAATATATCCACGCATACTTATCGCGATATTTTTAATTTGTATTTTAGATACAGCATTGTAGAGTACATAAATGCAATAATTTTTGATTAAGGAATATAAATAAAATTTTGGCAATTTTTTAATAAATTTTTATCTTAAACCAACATAACATTGATGCCGTTCGGTAAAAGTCATTCACGCGAACAGATTTGTGTTCCACTAGAGCCAAGGAATATTGGTACTAAATATCGTAGATGTGCCATTTAAAAATTTTCGAAATTTCTGTGAACATCAAAAGTAAACGAGTTTGAAGAATTTCCCATATAAATCCAGCAGTATGTTAAAAAAAAACTTACCGTTGTCGCACAGTGGTTCTAAAACGCTTTATTTTTTGAAATAATTCAGTAACTGAAGAACCGTTAGAGGTATCTCTATAAACTTTCACTTGGTCAGAGCTGACGTGTTTTCCAGTTGACTTGGAGGAGTACAGGCCCCTAGCGGGTCAGGGGGAAAGGAGGTGGCGCTCCAAATTTGCCCATCTCGGGTATATAATTTTTATAAAAAGTTGCCAAAAATTCATTTATGATATGACGGAAAAGTAATTTTATATATAGATAGTCCTTATAAATCTCTCACAAAAAATATGCTTACATGTGTAGGTTATCTTCTTTAGTTTAAGAGATATTCTGGTCGAAATAAATTTTTACCTAATTTTTAGCCTCGTTTTTTTAACTTAGCGGGCTTAATATTGCCCCTATAATTTTTCAAAAATTTTTGGCAGATTCCTTACAAAATTTTTCAATTGTTTTAGAGGAGCACAAGTATCTAGCTGGTCTGTGTATGGAAGGAGAACCTCCGAAAGTAGACAACTCCTTTAATTATTTATTATATAATATCCGAGGCTACCCATTTTGGAGGTCTTTCCCCCTGCCCAGAGACTTGTTAGAAACTTGTGCTCCTCCAAAACTGTTAGAAAATTCCTCAGTAATAACTATGTGAAATTTCATTGAAATGTATATATCCGTTCAAAAGTTAAACAAAATTATTTAAAAAACATGTTAAAACTGCTGTGCACTTGTGTATATAGAATGCTGCAGCACACATTTACTATGGAAATTAAGGAAAATGTGCACATTTAGCTGAAGGGGGGTCAAGTTTCAGTTAGTTTTTAAACGATTGTGTAAAGTATTTATGCAAGTATTTGGTATCATTGGAAAGGTTATTACTTGAAAAATAATAATATAGAAATAATAAAACATTCAAACTAAATTTTTTCATTAAATTGATCAAAAAAACTAAAATTTTTTTTATTTAGTGTTATTTTTCAAAAAAAAAAAAAAAAACTTAATATTTGAACTTAAATAAAATCTACAATAATTAAGCTATCATTGTGAAATTTCAGTACAATATAAAAAATTTTGTCCTTAAAAGAAATAAGTAAATAGATTCCCATTTTCTTACTCCGAAATACCCAAAATTCTAGTTCCTTCAAAATTTGACTTTTTTCATCGAAATGGTCACTCTGTCGTTATAAGGGGCCTCCGTCAGAAAATACTTTTTGAGTGTATACCTCGCATGTAGGGCTAAAAAATTAAAATAATCTAAAGTCGATCCCAGCTTTGTGTTTTGAGAACATTACAAAAAAATAAATACATTTTCCAAAATTTACAAAATTTGGATAAGGCTCGTGGGCAGACCTTAGCCCCAAACTCCTCCGGATTTACTTTATACGCATTTACGTTAAGACTTCTTTTGAAAACTTTAAAAAAATCATAAAGCTCAGAACAAAAAACTAATTTTATTACTGAATAAATATTGCCACCTTTTTGGAAAAAAATCCAAAAAAATGTTAAATTTTTTTAAAGTTCCAAATTTAGATTAATATAACTTTCTAACGGATTCAAATAATTATATAATTCTTGCAGCAATATTATTTAGAATTTTATAAGGAATCTGGTAAAACTAAAAAAAATGAGGCTAAAAATGAGGTACAAATTTATTTCGACCCGAATGTCTCTTAAATTAAAGGAGATAACCTACACATGTAAACGTATTTTTTGTAGAGATTTACAAGGACTATCTATGTATAAAATTTCATTTCTCTCATATCATAAATGAATTTTTGGCGATTTTTCTTTAAAATGACATAATCGACATGGGCACCTCTGGAGGGCCACCTCCTTCCTCCCTGACCCTCAGGAGCCTGTACTCCTCCAAATCAACTTGAAAACACCTCAGCTCTGACCATGTGAAATTTTATTGAGATACCTCTAACGATTCTTTAGTTACTGAATTATATATATATAAAAAAAAATCGTTTTGGAAACACTCTGTGTCGGTTTAATATTATATTTAACCATGAAAGAGTATGAAATATAATATAGTAAGTGTACGCCGCGATAATAAACTCCACCGATTCTTAATGGAAAGGTTTCATATTTTTATTTAAAAAAATATGAATTAGTACATATTGTCCACTTTAATATTATGAACAAAAATCTTGCGCATATATAGGCCGATTTGAGAAATATGTATATATAAATATATATATATATTTATATATATATATATATATATATATATATATATATATATATATATATATATATATATATATATATATATATATATATATTTTTTTTTTTTTTTTTTTTTTTTCGAAAAACTACAGTAGATTTCATATAAAAAAAGGTTAATTGCAGACATTTTCTTTGCTTTATGTTTTAAACAGTGGGGAAGAATCGAAATAAATCTGTAACTGTTTATTGAAGAACAAAAGTGTCTATCGGATAGACAATTCGAAGTCAATATCTTTATTGAGTCAAAAAATAAACGATTTTGAATTGGGAAATATTGATATCACCTTTCCCCGAATTAAGTGCCATTTTTGACCCATTTAACCCAAATGTATAGACACGGCTATTACCATTTAGGAAAAAGACATCTTATAATTCTAAAAATGCATTTTTTACATACTAATAAATAAGAAAATTAAACTTATTATTAATGTGTTGATATCACCTTTCCTTGAATTATGCATAATTTTCGACCCATTTAACTCTAATGTATAGACGAACGGACGAGAGTTGCCATTCTGCCAAGAAAAATCCTAAAATTCTAAAACTGATTTTTTTTTACCTAATAATAAAAAATATAAAACGTGACCATTAAAATATTGATATACCTGTCCCTTAATTAATCGCCATATTCAACCCCTTTTACCCCAATGTGCATTGACATTATTTTAGTTAGTTACAGCTAAAGCTGCTTCATATTTAACCTATATCTCTACACATATATATTTTACACTTAAAAGAAACATTTTGCGTGTATGACGCCAAATAGAGTTTTTAACATAATTCGCCATTAACAAAATTTTCTTTACTGTGACATACATTTTTCAATTCCAATTCCCTAATATTTTTCATATTAAAAATTAATAAAAATTCTTTAATTTCCTCACATAATGCTTTTTAAGTGCATAAAAAACTTGTAGCATTTGCTAATATAAATCTAGTTATTTTAAGCATTAATATTATATAACACTGTGTGACAGTCATTTTACACATAAAAAGTCGATATACACACGAATCTATAGACCATATGTAATAAAACTACGTACTCAGTTTTTCTCTAGGACGTCAAATTTCTTCTTAAAAGGACATAAAAGATTCGAAGGATACACATTTTGAAAAAAAAAAAAATAATAATATTTACGAATATTATATCAACCCAGTATGGATGTCAAATGAAAGCTAAGAGTCCCTGAAATTTAATAATATTTTTAGTTTAAATGTTGCAGCAAAAAGCTTAAGGAAATATACTTTTTAAAATGTTACATTTTACTATTTATTTTCAAGTATATCAGCCTGCAAAAATCATTCTCAGACCTGAAAAAATCGCCATATGGATAAAACGTGAAACTGTATATCCAGCTTTTCTCTATGTGGTCAAATTTCCTTTCAAAAGGACTTCAAAGTGTAGCAAGATGCACTTATTTTAAGAATATTATAAAATATTTACGAAGATTGTATCGACTCAATATGGGTATCAAATAAAAGCTATGAATTCATGCAATACACAGTGGGACAGAATCGAAAATTTTTGGAAATAAATCTGTAAGCAGAGTGTAAAATGTTAAATTTGGAAGGGGAACCGTACAGACCCATCAGGGACGGAGCTAAAGAGGATCAAAATTGGGTACCTCTGACATACAAATTTTTTAAAACACAGAAAGTCGTAATTTTTGCAATTTTCAAATTCAAAATCGTTTATTTTTGGACTCGGTAAAGACATCGACTTCAAATTTTTTTTGTTCAATAAATAATTTTGTTCTTTAATTAGCTAAAGAAAAAACAATTGAAAGTGGTCGGAAACACTAGGAAATATATGAAAAAAACTGGACCAGGAAAATGCAAAATTGAGGTACTTAAAAATTCAAATGCAAATAACTCAAAAACTATAAGAGATAAATAAGATATGCAAGCATGTTTTATGTAGGTCTTATCCGTGTCTGCTATCTTGTATAAAAGTATTTGAAATTGGATGAGAAACAAAAATTTTGAAAGCGATTAAAAAATTTGTATGTCAGAGGTACCCAGTTTTGAGCCCCTTTAGCTCCGCCCCTGAGGGGTCTGTACGGTCCCCCTTAAAAATTTAACATTCTACACTCCTCTGCTATGCCTATACGAAATTTCGTTCAAATCCAACCAGCCAGCCGATCAGAAGTTACAGATTTATTTCTAAAAAATTTCGATGGTCAATTAGGGGTTGTGTGATTTAGCTACATTACGCAAGGTGGCGCACTGAAAATATTGAAATTTTTAAGGTAATATATAGGGTGATCGACGCGGTTTTCCAACAGGTTTTAAAACCGGTTTTAAAACCGGTTTTTTTAGTAAATGTGCTGTCGGTTTTTTCAAAATGTTCATTTTTCGAACGTCAAATAGACCGGTTTTTTTAAACACAAAAAACCGGTTTCAAAAATATCATTTTATTTCAGAAAACAAGTACTAAATAGTGATAGTGATATTTGAAAACTTAAGAATAATTTTTTAAATATTCATAAAGACTGATTTCTTATGTTTTTAAAATATAGTTTAAGTCTAAATTGGAATTTATTCTGTAATATTAAACAAATAAATAATTAATAATTATCTGTATGACCCAATTTAATTTTTTTGATCCAATATTTCCTTCATTTTTTAAAGGTGTTGTGTTAAAAAAGTTTCACCTGCAGAATCGTTTCAATTGAGACTTAATTAATATACTATCTCCATATTAAGCCATGGTTTCTGTTTATGCTAACTAAAATTTAGATGATTTTTTTCTACAATTATGAAACATAATTATCTTTTAGTCATCTAGATACATAATTTGCTTAGCATTTTTTCTTTTTCCAGAGCTTTCTGAAGCTACCAAACGACGTAGAAAATTAAAATTTGGCTTAATTATAAAACTTTTTGTCCAACAAATCCTAATGGAGCCATATTTTGAAATTTTTATCAGGTAGCGGATATAAGAGGATTTATGTGTCTTTTTCAAAGAATTTTTTCTCTTTCCAGAGCTTTCTAAAGCTCCCAGAAGACATAGAAAATTAAAATTCAGCTTAATTATAACCCTATTCGTCCTACAAATCCTAACGGAGCCAGATTTTGAAATCTCTATCAGGGAGCGAAAATACGTGGATCTATATATATGGATTTAAATATATCTTTCCTAAGCAATGTTTTCTTTCCAGAGCTTTCTGAAGCTCCCAGACGACGTAAGAAACTAAAAATCGGTATACTTATAAAACTATTCGTTCAACAAATTCTAACAGTGCCAGATGTTTCTATCAGGAACCAAAAAGTCAGTTTTGGTATTAAGAACTTTTGAGTTGCTATACTTATTGTTTGCTCTCCAAATCCTATAAAAAACTGATTCTGTATTTCGGCCAGGGAGCGCATTTACGACGATTTTTTTTTATTTTGAAAGGTTTACGAATTTAAAACTTTAATCAATATAATTCCAATAAATTAGAACAGCTTCAAATAATTGACTTCGATTAGGGAGAGGAAGGTGTCTAAAGGTTGTTCATATTTTTTTCTTTTAATTTTCGGATTTGTTTGTGCATATTTTCATTATTATATTATTTTTCCTGACATTATTAGGCTTTTACGCTTGTATTTAATAAATTTTAACTTAATTATAAGAATTGATTTTTTAAAGAAATGTAGTCTTTTGATATAAATATTAACTTCTGCAAAAAAACGGTTAACCGGTTTTTTCTGAATTTCAAAAAGTGCAACCGGTTTTTTTAAATATCAACTATTCGAACTATTCGAAAACCGGTTTCTCAAAAAAGTCGAATAATCGATCACCCTAGGTAATATAGTTTGTTTAAATTATGCAATATAATTAAGAAAACCATTATTGATGAACGAATATAGAATTTTTTAAATTATGACTTAATATACTTATAAAAGTTGTATTCTACATTATTTATGACTTATGTAGTAAAAAATAAGCAATTGTCAGCAAATTCAAGTGGTTATATTTTTTGAAATCATTGAAAACAAATGAAAGAAAAAGAATTTCCAAATGATCTACGCTACCTGAATATGAATTGTATTTTTTGAAGGATGCTATTATATTGAATATGATCACACAATTTCAAGGAGTTACCTGAAAAATGTCGAAAACTGATGAATGAAACCATTAAAATTATGGAATTTATTGCTAAATTTTTTCAATTGTCTTAAAAAGAGATAATAAATTTTCTTCAAAGGTCAAAAATTTGCTAAAGAAAAACTTAATATTTGCAATTTTTATGATTACATATTGTACTATTTTTTATTCAAAGTATTAAACTACTTACAGTGTCTCACATAAGTTAGTGAATTTTAATTTTTAAATAAAACAATTAGTTATTTTTTATTTATAACAATAGGTAAACAAAAAATAATAATATTTTATGAATGGAATTTTTTGCCTGATTTGTCTTCTACCAAATGCTACAAAAAGTAGAACAAAATGTTGAATCGTTTCCGAGAAATTGAGAAAAATAACACGTGCAGTCATTACTGGTACCTCACAAAAGTATTTGAATTTTTTAATTTTTTATATTTGAAGATACTCAAAAGACAAAAAATGGTTAAAAAAGATATGTTTTTTTTTTTTAATAATTGTTATTAAATAACACTGTTAAGCATTTACTAATTATATTTATAAATTTGGGGCCAAAATGTGGGTAAATTAAGGCAAATTTCTTTACATGTATCTTACAAAAAAGGAAATTGGAATAATCGGGTAATTTTTCCTAAATTATTTCTTTAATTTGCTTTATTTGGAATTATAAATGGACTTTTTCATGTCTACGAAAAATAATTTTTAATGCAAAAGTTTTAAATATTGATATTCCAAGCGGTGTACATTGTGTGTATATTGTTTCATTATTTTGATTAAAATGAAAAATCTTCAATATTGAGCCCAATTTACTGAAGTATTGGTCCACATATTTTAACAAAACTTTCAGATTGTGTTTCTGTAGGTATTAGCTGTTATTGAATGGGAGATTTGGATACCGGCTACAAAAATACAAACAAATTGGTGCCATAGTATAAAACGCGATAAGAGGTATATTTTAAGCTACATAACTATATGACTTTCAAACTATAGGGAAACTATAAAAAGGTAAAAATACCCGAAAAAGTTTACTATTCTGTTAATATTACTTATGTTGATGAAAATAAATTTGAAAATTTTTCGCTCCAACATTTCTGGAGTGCAAGTTATTGATCCAAAAGTAATATGGTTAAGTAATTAGAAAAATAAAACCAAGTGCAATTATGTCAGGGTATATTTTGGAGCTATATCGTAAAGTCATGTGTTTTAGTCTCAAAATTTATCAATGGCTATATATCGGGAAGATATTTCCCAACATTTTGAAATAAAATTTTGATACGAAGGGTACCAAAATGGGCTTGATATTTGAGATATTCTATTTTTAATGGCGCAATGCCTCATAATTAACGGCTTGGATCCTTCACATATGGCGTTTTAACAAAAAAAACTTATGAGGAACTAAATACTTATTATTTATCTACTATAATAACAAAAAAGATTATCATATTTGTCATTTATAGAAGAAAATTTGGTGTGTTCTTCCTAAATCAACCTTCTAAATCCATTAAATAAAAAATTGGACTAAAAATCCCCCAAACTTTAACTCCAAATTGGGGAAATAAATCAGTAAACATTTAACTGTGATACTTATAAACTATTATTAATAAAAATTTAAAGGATTTCTTACATTTTTATTTTGTTTGACTTTCTCAAATACAAAGGTGATAAAAATTCAAATACTTTTGTGAGATAAATTCGATGACTTTTCATACTATTTCTGGAATAACTTGGAAACAATGTAATATTTTTGAAGTTTTTTGCATTATAAAGTTAACAAATAGACAAACATAATTCAGTTAATAAATATAAGAATTTTTTTAATCACGTAATAAAATCGTTTTTATTATTAATTAAAAAAATTCAAATACTTTAGTGAGACACTGTATATAGTTTTTTCTTGTTACCACAGATATTATACCATAACTGGAGAACGAACTGTCCTATTTAGACAATTAAACCACCAAAAGATGCGGACAAAAATTGTATTTAAGTCGTTTTAACACTATTTTTTATATCCTCAATATTTTTTGAGTTAATCGAAAATTAGTGGCGTTAGATTGAACATTTTCATGAAAAATTGGAAGAATTTTGTTCATTAACTCTGAAAATAGTGACAGGACAAATAAATAATAAACTGAAGTTAACTTTAGTCGGCATCTATATGAGTTTTTATACCCTTCACCAAAGGTGTAAAGGGTATATATAAGTTTGTCATTCCATTTGTAATTCCCACAATTTTCGTCGGAGAGCAAAAAAGTTTACATTTTCGGGATCCTTGTAAGAAATGATGACGATAGAACCATGTCCGTCCATCCGTCCGTCCGTGTGTCGGTTGAAATGGCGTTTATGAAGCCCACCGATAACTGACATATATAATATATATATCAAACGATCGGAAATGCTTTCGAGAATTTTGCTATTGGAATTCAGCAAGATCAGTTCATACAATGCGGAGATATGTTAAAAAAAACCGGTTTTTAGAACCGGTTTTCCAGTTTCTGAAGCCTCTGTATATACTAGGGACTTCGCTTTTACAAAAAAGTCTCGGACATTTTTTTCTAAATTTTTGTTCTAAAAATTTAATAAATCGGTTCAATAATAACTGAGATATCGGACAAAACGCATTTTTTATTTTTTTAAACCCTGGTTTAAGCTATAGATTTTTATAAAATTTCGGTTTTTTGAATCAGCATGATCGGTTTATAAATGGCGGAGATATGCTTTAAAAACCGGTTTTTGGAACCGGTTTTTCAGTTTTTTCAGTTTCTGAAGCCTCTGCATATACCAGGGACTTCGAATTTTTAAAGGGGGCTCGGAAATTATTTTCTGAATTTTTGTTCTGAAAAAATTAAATAAATCGGTTCAGTAATAACTGAGATATCGGGGAAAACGAATTTTTTATTTTTGAAGCCCTTGTTCAAGCTACAGATTTTTATTTATATATAGATCAGTCATAAATGTTTTTATAAAATTTCGTTTTTTTTAATAAACCAAATTCGTTTATAATCAACATAGTTATGGCCCAAAAACAAATCTGTTAAGAATATAAATACACACACAAACATGTATATTAAGCATTGTAATGACTATTAGTGACGTTTTTTGTTTTTTGTATAGACAAGTAGTTTAGTTAGAAACAGCAGTCATATAATGAATAACAGTGTTGTTGTTGTTCTTTGTATATGCAGTCTGTACAAAAATAAATAGATATGGAATTGTTGTTGTTTATTTTTAAAAACTAAAACATATCTGTTAAGAATATACATAAATACATACACAAACATGTATATTAAGCATTGTAATGACTATTAGTGACGTTTTTGCCTATAAGACAAGTAGTTTAGTTAGCAACAGAAGTAATATAATGAATAACAGTGTTGTTGTTGTTCTTTGTATATGCAGTCAGTTTGTATATACACACAGAAAAAAAATAAATAAATATGGAATTGTTGTTGTTTAGTTTTTAAAAGCAAAGCCTGCTATGATTGTTTTTTTTTTTTTTTTTTTATTCAAATTTTCGTAGTTTGAAAAAAATTTAGATTAAATATATGAAAATACGAAAGCATACGTTAAGGCGAAAATTTTATTATTTGTCGGTAATATGGTAATATGATGTCGATAAGATAGTAAGATGGTAATATGGTGAAGGGTATCAATTTCATTTTTTTTTTTTGACATACCTTTTTCGAGTTATACAAGTGTGATCGCTGAATAAAGTGGTCATATAAGTTATGCCCATAAAATAGAATAACTACGTGATATAAGAAGAAGTTTAGCTCGTCATATTCCATCTAGTTCACCTATTTTATTAAATCACTGACACTTGTGCGCATAATTAATTTGAAACATTATTACATGTGACTAATATTAAATATGTACACAGAAAAAAGTAAAAATGCACTTTAATTACGAAATTTGTAATATTAATTAATTTTTAATTGATTTAGCTCCAATCATCAAAATGATAATATTAATAACTAGAATAATTGATATTATTATTACTTCTTTTCCTTAAGTAGATGCAATGAGCTGAAAACTTTTGAAAATTTACTTAAATATATTTTATTTCTGTACTTTTATAGTCAAATATTTAATTTTTCTTTATATTTTATTAACAGCTGTCAATTTATTAAAAAACAAAACTGAAAACCAATTAGAAAATTAATTATATTAATAAATCATATAAATAAATTCAAATATAAAGTTAATTAATAATTTTATTAAAAAATTAATTGAAATATTTTTTTCTGTGTACCTATGATATCACGACATTCTCAAACTTTTAAAATTTTTAATATTTTCAGAACAATCTTTACACTTTATTTTTTAATTAAAAATAAACTGCTTTAGCTAACTCAAAAAATTCTTATTTAAATTTATTAAATGCTGAAGAGCAAATTCAATTTTTCATTTGCTGCAAAATTTACCTGAGCTCTAAGGGTTAAATACAAAATTTTATTTTCTTTTTAATAACAACATTTTAATCGAATTTATTTTAATATACAATATACATACATATAACAACAAATTAGAAAAAAATAAATTTCTGTTTGAGACATAAAAAATTAACATGACAATAAGCAATTTTCTAGACACACAACCAAATACTTGGAGCAATAACAAACAGAAATCAAGAAAAAAAAAAAAAAAATATACCTCGTTTAAACTCTGGTTATAATCTCAGCAATTTACAATGAAAACAACAACAAAAAGAAAATAGAAAAAATTCTATAACATAGATTTTCATTTCGATTGGAATTAATTCATATGCAAGTTATTTTTGTACGAAAGTATGAAAGAACGAAAATCTGTTCATACTCTCTTGCTCAACAAGGATTTAGACGATGACACTGAATTGTATGCAAAAGGAATGAAGGTGAAAAAGGGTAAGAGCTAAAAGTAATCATTTTATTTGCAGACAACAAATTGGCTTACAGTGTTTGTTAGTGGATAAAGGTATAAAGAAAATCAGTATAATATTGAGATATTTTATATTGCTGTCTGCAGAGGTATTTGGAAATTAACCATTCTACTTTTTTAGTTGCTTTACATTTAATAATTTTTTTTTAAATTGTTTATTTTTTATGTATTTTGTACTTAGATTTGAGCTGATGTAAATTTTTTATTTTATCTCTTCCATTTTGTCTGTGTTTTTCTCTTTTTTTAGGGATTTCTTATTTTTTGGTGTTTTGTATTAATTTGTCTGCTTGGCTTGAAAACTTTTCTTTTATCAGATTTTAAGGATTTATAAAATTTAATTGATTGTTTTTTCAAATATTTTAGCATATATACTGCAAAGTACTATTGAATTAGATTTAAATGTTTTTTGTTTATTTGGTAGATATATTTTTTTTTTACTGTTTAAAATTTTATAACCTTAAAGATAATTAAATTTAAGGGGTAGATGAATGAATCTCCTACACTTCATATCGTTTCGAATTGAGATTTTCGAAAAATTTGTAGAAAAGGTCGTAGGATTTTACAGAAATTTACTTGTAAACACCCTATAATAATATGAGATAAGCTACAGGCAGTCAAATTTTACCATCTCAAATATTAAAAAGTTTACAAAAATCGTAACTTAAGGAGTGAGATCGAAAAAATCTTAACACACATTTTGCCTCATAACTTTTTTCGGAATCAATATTCAAAATTTTGTTTGATCTAGTTATCATGGAAAAATACTTCAGTTATTATTTTTAATAACAACCATGTTAATTTGTCCTTATTTTCATCAAAATAAGTGACGAAAAAGATTTACGTCCTACAAGTTATTAAAAAATTTCAAAAAATCCAAATAGGTCTTACAAGTAATTGGCCACAGAATTAAATGTCGTCCGTAAAACCGTTTCTATGTTATTAAACAGTATCAGGAGAATTTGACTATTGATGTGAAACCTAGTTCGGTAAGAAAAAAGGACCACATGATATTGGGAAGGCCAGAAAATTGAAGGCATATTGAAAGGAACTCCAAACACATCTGGTAGAAAATCAGCTCAGTTTTCTCAGTGCTTCGACTATTTGGTCCGAAAATTTAAAGCTAATGGGAAATTTGATAACATATAAAGTTCAAAAAATTCCAAACTGGAATTCTGTAAAAAAAAAATACAAGCCAAAAATAGGACTCGGAATTTAAAACCAAATTTCATACAAAAATACTCAAGCTGTATAATTGACGAAGAAACGTAGGAGATGGCAGAATCATCGCAGCTTGTGTCTCAAAAATTTGTATTGCTAATGCTCGAAGCAATGTTGAAGATAATTTTAAGATCCAAAAGCAGCAAAAATTTCTTACAAAATTCATGGTATGACAAGCTTTTTGCAGTTGCGGCAAAACAGGAAAGTCATTTGATACATTCGGATCTATAAATACCAAAATATGCATAAAGGAATATTTTCAAAAAAGACTTCTTCTTTTCTTAAAAAAGCACAACGTGTCCACATATTTTTGGACCCATTTGGTATCATGTCACTACGGTAAGAAAGCTCTGGAGTTGTACCAAATCAATAACATAGTTTTAGTACCAAGGGAGGTAAATTTTCAAAATTGTCCATAGCTTAGACAAGTGGAGAGATATTGAGATCTTGTGAAACGTGAATTAAAGAGCACAAAAAAGGTGTCCCAAAATACCGAAGATTTTAAAAGAAGATGTGCACACTGTTCCAAAAAAGTGACTGAAGCAACTATCAAATCTCCAAAGAAAGGGTTTTTAAAAATGGTCCACAATTTTATAATTAGTGGTTAGAACCACTAATATATGGTTAGAAACCATATATTTCTGTGATCTGCGCTAAATTATCAAATGACTAAAAAAATAATGAAAACTCTAAGACCAACCGTTTCCAAGTTATTGAGTATTATGTATGTTTAGAATTTTTCGATCTCACTCCTTATATATACCAAGTCCGACTTCAAAGACCTTGATGGGATGAAGAAAATATGTATACAACACCTGTAATATCGTGTATGGCTACAAATATAGTTGCACTTGAAATTTTGAGATTTTTTGCATTGATTGCTTATTTCCAAAATAATGTGTTGAACATTTTTTTATTAACTCAATTCGTCCAGCCACAAAAAAAAAATTGTCAAAGTCAACATTTTAAAATAAGTATGAAATATTGATGTTTTTTTACAAAAAATTTTTAATAAAAAAAAAAATAATAATAAAAAATTGCACATGTTTAAAGACAATATTTTAAGAATTGATAACACTGCACAGTGGTTCGAAAACGCTTTTTTAGAAATATCTAAATAAAATTTCACACGGTCAGAGATGAGGTATTTTCGAGTTGATTTGGAGCCGGACAAACAGTGTTACCGTTGCCTCTTTTTCAACCACCTGAGCACTTTTTTGGTCCTATTTTTAAATTGCTACTAAATGGCGACTTTTTAAGAATATGTGTTAAATGACGCAAAGCTAAGTTGTTGGAAATATATCGACCCATTATATATTAATTTCAACAAATAAGTTAATTATTTTAGGATTGTTTCACAGCATAGTGATATAAACAACCGCGGAGAACTTATAAATGAACTGAAACTGTTAGCAACTAAAAACAATAAAAAGTTTATGAACAGCTATTTATATCATCATATGCCAAATTTTTTTTGGACTGGATTGAAAAAATAAAAAGAAAAGATTCGATTAATACTTATTTCTTAATTTATATTTTTACATTCCTCATAGCAATCCCTCGGGGGAACGTATTTTTTTACTAAATTGTCAATAATAATAAATAGTTTGTCCAACAGGATAAGTCAGTACTTGTAGATCCATGCGTTCCGTCCTAAATTTGTACGACTGGAATTTGAAAGACAGGATTACGAGTGAAGAACTTGTACAAAAGTACAGAAGTTTAATTAAAAGAGGATTGTCTTTTTTGTTAATAAATTTTTGTGAATTTTTGCAATAACAAAAATAGTTTTGTTATAAATAAAACTGAATTTTGAAATTTTTTTTTAAAATACAAAGTTTCTTGTTTTTGTTGTTATCAAATAAACAATTTGAAGAAGTTTTTTTTTGGTTTTAAAGCAGTTGATCCCTTTTTTTTTAAAAATCACCTTTTTTGGACACATTTTAAAAAATCTCAACGGTAACGCTGCGCACAAATGCATGAAAAATAGCTTAATTTGGCTAGGGGAGGCCAAGTTTCTGTTAGGTTTTATGCAAAAGTGCTAGCATTTGGTATCTAAGAAAAGGCCAGAATATGGAGATTGATTAACTCGATCCTAGAATTTCTTGAAGGACTTAAAATTTTGCATTTTTCCGTTTTTTTTTTTATTTATATATATATAATTACAACTTTATTAAAATTTAAACGAATAGTGATATTTTATTTCAATTTCAGTATAATATGTATAAACTTGTCCTAAAATCATAGAATTGAAAAAATTTCCACTGTTTTACATGAAAATACCCAAAATCACAATCCGTATAAAATGTGTTTAAAAAATTTAATTTTTTCATTGAAATGGTCACCCTATCATTATAAGGGGCCTCCTTCAGAAAATACTTGCTGAGTGTTTACCTTACATATGGAGATATATAACTAAATTAATTTTAAGTCGATCCCAACTTTGGTATATGAGAACATAACAAAAAGATTTTAAACAAAATTTCAAAATTGACAAAGTTTGGATTTTGTGGGCAGACCTTTGCCACACAGAAAAAATTATTACGGTCTTTTTTTCAATTAACATAGTTGTTTCATTTTGCATCGAAATTTAATAAATTTATTCAAGCAAAAATTAAATAAAAATAAAATTTGACTATATTTTAAATTCTATATACATTTTTAATTCATCCCATCAACTACTTGATTGATTTAATTAATTTATTAATTGGGAATTTTTTTTTTCTGTTTTATATTTTTTACAGTTTTTAGTAATTGATATAATCATTTTGGTGAGAGGTGTATATTTAAACAAGTTTATAATTGAATGAATTATTTTCATATATATTTGTTAATTGGTGATTTTTTTCTGTGCACAAGCCCCAACATGGCGAATATTTTAAGAAAATTTTAGGGGTAAATTTAAGCCCACCAAGTTAAAAAATGAGCAGAAAATGGGGTAAGAACTTATTTCGACTTAAATATCTCTTAAACTTAAAGAGATAACCTACACATGTAAGATTATTTTTTGTAGAAATTTATAAGGACTATCTTTAAATATAATTTCTTTTCTGTCATATCATTAATGATTTTTTTGTGATTTTTCAAATCAACTCGAAAATACCTCAGCTCTAACCGTGTGAAATTTAATTGAGATATCGCCAATGGCTCAAAAGTTATAGAATTATTTCCAAAAAAAGCGTTTTGGAACTACTGTGCACTGTGCGACAGTCATTCTTATACATAAAAAAATCCATATTCGTATGAAACTAAAGACCATTTGTAGTTAAACTACGTACTCAGTTCTTCTCAAGGAAATAAAATTTTCTGTAAAAGGAACCTCAAAATTTCGAAAGATGCACATTTTTTAAAAAATTTATAAAATATTTACGATTATTAAATCAACCCAATATAGGTATCAAATGAAAGCTAAGAATCCCTGAAATATTATAATATTTTTTATTCAAATATAGCAAAAAAAACACTAAATAAAATATCATTTTGAAAATGTAACCTTTTACTATTTATTTTACACTTACACCTACAAAAATCATTCTCGCATAAATGTATTGGGTGGATCATAGTTTTCGAGTTTATATCCATCCTCTAGCTATCTGTATTAAATTTCGTTGTAGTACATGCTTTTGTTTAAGAGATATCTGCAGAAAAGTATGAACTGAAGTTGCAACAGACACTATTTTTTTACCCATATTTGTTTGTCTATAAATCGAGTATGCCTATTTCGATACCAAAAACTTTATATCAGATAAATACACAGAAAAAAGTGAAAATGGACTTCAATTACGAAATTTGTAATATTAATTAATTTTTAATTGATTTTGCTCCAATCATCTAAATCAGGGGTTCTCACAAGACCTCGCTTCGCGACCCCCTTTTGATATTGCAATGGAAGCGCGATCCACTACAACTTTGACTAATTTAAAAATTAGAAAAAATGTAAAGATAAAGTAATTTTAATAAATAATATTAATAACTTCGACATTGTTTTCTTTGTATGTTGAAGAAAATTTGTTTTATATTTTTAGGGCTTCGGAGCCAACAAGCGGATATACTTTGCTATATTTCAACTATTTAAGATACTTTTAAATCTGTTGATTCAAAATTAAATTCAACGAATTTCAACTCTTTTCTTAAAATGAACCTGGACTTTCTTAATACTAACATTGATAGTACTTTCTGTTTTTAAATTATAAAGTTGCAAATTTTCTTTATATAACCGGGAAACTTAGCGATGAAATAAAATGTTTGTGTACTCAAAAAAATTGTATAAAAAGATAAAGTAAAAGTAGAATTTCATGTGAAAAAACTATAGTTTTATCAAATTTAAGTGAATTACATATTTATCTTTTTAATTAATTGTTTTCCCTGCCACATCGTAAAGTTTTCTTTATACTGCGGCACACAGTGGGGTCAAACGCAATTTTTTTGGTAATAAATCTGTATCTCCTAAACTACTGGTTGGATTAAATTGAAATGTATGGAAGAGTTGCAGAGGAGGACCTAAGCTTTGAGAAAAACTATCTTGCAGTCACCCTGTGATAACACAAGAAAATCTACAGGGTGTCAAAATTGACTACCTCGAGTATGTAAAAGTTTAAAAAAATCGTAACTTATAAAAATGAAGTCCGATTTTAAAGATTTTTATATTTCTGTAAAGTACTTGGCAAGATAAAGAAAAAATAAGCTTACTAACCCAAGTTATCTCTTACAGTTAAAAAGATATTTTGACTTGAATTTTGAATTTTTGATTTTTTGCATCGACTTTCTTTCGTTTTTCGGGAATAAGTCCTGGGATATATAAGGTAAAAATTTTTTAAAAATATTTTGTAATTTGCTATATATTTAAAAATAATATGCTGAAAGAATTTTTGGATTATCTCAATGCGTCTAGACGTGAAAAATATTCAAAGTCAGCACTCTGAAATTGGTATGAAAAACGGCTACTTTTTACAAAAATATAGTACAATTCTTTCACTTTTTTCTCAAAGTTCCGTTAAAGAAAAAATTTTGTTCTTTATATATTTCAAAAGACAAGGCTTCATAAATGGTTAATGTAGAAATTTTGAACTGATTTAGGCTTGCACCCTACATCAGGCATTGGTCGAAAATGCTGAATTTTGGAAAAAGTTAAATTTTTGTCGATTAATAAAAAAAATGTCACGCTAGCTTTTTTAAAAAATCTAACTTTTTCCAAAATTTACCATTTTCGACCAATGCCTGATGTAGGGTGCAAGCCTAAATCAGTTCAAAATTTCTACATTAACCATTTATGAAGCCTTGTCTTTTGAAATATGTATATAAAGAACAAAATTTTTTCTTTAACGGAACTTTGAGAAAAAAGTGAAAGAATTGTACTATATTTTTGTAAAAAGTAGCCGTTTTTCATACCAATTTCAGAGTGCTGACTTTGAATATTTTTCACGTCTAGACGCATTGAGATAATCCAAAAATTCTTTCAGCATATTATTTTTAAATATATAGCAAATTACAAAATATTTTTAAAAAATTTTTACCTTATATATCCCAGGACTTATTCCCGAAAAACGAAAGAAAGTCGATGCAAAAAATCAAAAATTCAAAATTCAAGTCAAAATATCTTTTTAACTGTAAGAGATAACTTAGGTGAGTAAGCATATTTTTTCTTTATCTTGCCAAGCACTTTACAGAAATATAAAAATCTTTAAAATCGGACTTCATTTTTATAAGTTACGATTTTTTTAAACTTTTACATACTCGAGGTAGTCAACTTTGACACCCTGTAGATTTTCTTGTGTTATCACAGGGTGACTGCAAGATAGTTTTTCTCAAAGCTTAGGTTCACCTCTGCAACTCTTCTATACATTTCAATTTAATCTAACCAGTAGTTTAGGAGATACAGATTTATTACCAAAAAATTTGCGTTTGACCCCACTGTGCGTCATTGGACAAAAGTGTCCCGTAGACAAAAATTTTATAGGAAGATCCCTCAAACGATGCGTAAAAAATTACTTAATATGGGAAAAATATTTAAAAAATTTTAAAATTGATCTTCAGTTCCCTACCTTCGATTAAAAGTCACGGGTCTCGAAAATTTCGTCGAAAAAATATGATTGAGTTGGGTCTTGAAATGGGTATCATTTGCCAATTATAACAAAAATATTTTAACAAATTTTTGCAAAAATGTTGGTTCCTATTCGTAATAAAATTCGATGTTTTTCTTAAAAAATTTATAAGAATTTTATAATTTTGTTCCCTTTATGGCTAAAATATTAAAAATTTGCATTGTAGTAATAAATACTGTTGATAATATATGATTTTCCAAATTTGTCCAAAAAATTAAAATATTTTTTCCATAACCAGCATAAAATTACGAATTTTTTGATACCTAGTTCGATTAAAAAATCTAAACTTTTTTTTTTGACTAAAATGTATGGGACCCATGACCCAATCAAATTTTTACGCATCGTTCGAGGGGTGTTCCTATATCGACACTCTATTGGACTGCATTACTTTCTTCGTTTGATTTTTGAAGCATAATATTTTCAATTAAAGGTTTCTTCATTAGTGGTTTCTAAAAAGAACTAATTTTACGCTTGTCTTTAATTTGGATATATTTTGTAAAAAGATGTATTTCCATTTTTAAATAGTTTAATGTTTTTAGTGGAATTTTCATTTGAACTTGTAAATAATATTTATATTAAAAAATTGTATGTTTAAGAATATGTTTCAGAAACTCTTCGCGACCCCCCACGAATGTCCTTACGGACCCCTTGTGGGTCGCGGACCCCCATTTGAGAACCGTTGATCTAAATGATAATATTAATAACTAGAATAATTGATATTATTATTACTTCTTTTCCTTAAATAGATGCAATGAGCTGAGAATTTTTGAAAATTTACTTAAATTTATTTTATTTCTGTACTTTTATAGACAAATATTTAATTTTTCTTTATATTTTATTAACAGCTGTCAATTTATTAAAAAACTAAATTGTAAACCAATTAGAAAATTAATTATATTAATAAATCATATAATTAAATTCCAATATAAAGTTAATTAATAATTTTATTAAAAAATTATTTGAAATATTTTTTTCTGTGTATTTGAACAAAATTTCGTGATTTTGATATATGGTATTAATGCAGCTACAGACTGACATATATCTTCGCCAATTTTAATTAGCTTCTAGGGTGTGCCTCGACGATTAATGTTAAACTATAAACATCGCGTTCTTAGCCCATGAAAACTGTTGATGGATATTTTTAATGATATTATATTTTCTGCGTAAGTAAAACTTTAAACAGGAATTTATTTCAGTTTAAAATTGATTTATAACGCCAACATTCGCTATAACAGAATATGCAAAATTGCTGAATTCTTTAAAATAGCTATATACGTTTAAAAAATTAATATTTTAAAACGCCACAATGATTTTTAAATGTCATTTAGAAATCTTCTTTGATAACGCTATACTCTAGCTTCACTGAAATAACGTTGCGAGTGTCCCTCGCGAAAAAGGCACATTTTTTCTCTCCAAGTTTGGGTCCCTCCTACAGCATTTCTGTTGAAGGCACATTAACGAGATATACATCAAATGATTCATAATTTTAACAGCTATTAGGCTCTGTTTTGAAATATCCGAAACGGCGTAAAATCCTTAGTGAAAAAACTGCAAAATTTTAAAATTTTTTAAAATTTGTTTTCACGACTTTTGCACAAAACGATTTGACACTGGTTAATTGCACGCTTAATCGTATTCTCCAAATTAATGAATCTGATGATATTAATAATATCTGAATCAAATATGTATTGGAATCCCCTCTAGATGTTTTTCTTGCAAAATGTTCGAAAAAGTTTTTACAATCCTAATTTCTTGCCTCCTGCTCTTCTTCGGACAATTTACCAATTGGAACAATACATTATTCGATGATATTTTTTTCGTGGAATTAAATTGTATGTAGTGTAGCGGACATATCGAGCCTTAGTGACGAAAATCTAAAACTCAAAATCGTCAATATTTCATCAATATATTTAGATATATAGCTTAAGCAATTTTATCGTATATGATATTCTTCTCGCTAACATCCATATTGAATTTTATTAACTATTTTGTTTAAGAATGATTTTATTGATTCAATATCAAAATTTTTAATTAAATTTGTACTAATATTTCTAAAAATAAACTCAAAAATACGAAAACTTTTCATGTTCTTTGATGCAAGCAACCAAATATCAAAAATTTGTTGGCGAGAAATACATTGACACATGATCAGTAATTGCTTTGCGAATTGAAAAGGAGCAAATGGGAGCAACATTTTATTACTGATATTGGAAGTCTACCTATCAGCAATTACCAAAATGTCATTTAGGTAACGGGACTTTGTGGTTCATTTTAGTTTTTGTCCAATAAAAATTAATATAAAAACAAAAAAATTACAAAAAAAGATGAAAACGGAAAAATCCCCAAGATTTTTTTGTTAATAACCTTTTTCAAATTATTGTTATTTTCTACTAAAGATAATACATCAATCTTTAAAACAAAAATAGATTCATAAAAATCTTGCTTAAAATAAAAAAGTTTCAACTATTCAAAATTAAACTTCTCACTAAAGAAATATTTTGTATTAAATTTATCTTCAACAACAGTCCTGTTTAAGGTTCCATTACTTACTAACGGTTAACATTTTTTTTAATATTTTCTTAATTTTTCAGTTACTTGGAAGGTTTTTAATGAGAATAACAAAATTTTTTTTCAAAACGCGAAAAAAAATTTAGGGGTTTTGATCACCTAAATTGTCAAAATCACACACTGTGCTGGGTCTTAAATAATTTTTTCGACATGTTTTTGGTTGTGAGTTTAAAAAAGCCATTGGAAAGCTCTTTGCAACACAAAGAATTTCCATTCTTTGAGATTTTAGAGCATATAGGCTAAAATAAAAATTACAATACAAAATAAGTCAAATGCGGCAGGATCAGTTCATAGATCTATTAAATAATTAGGCTTGTTTAAAAAAAAAGTAAAAGTACCCTTAAAATGTTTAAAATTAATGCATGTTTTTAAGAAAGTTTTTTTTTTTTTAGGAAAAAACAAAGATACTTTTTCGTAAAAAAAATATCATAGCTTTTGAAATTTTCAAATTAAAAAAGCGTTTATTTTGGGACTCAAAAAAGATTTATTTTATCTAATAGATAATTTTGTTCTTTAACTAATAAAAACCTACACACAGAAAAAAGATTGGTTGGAAAATGGTTACTACTATCAAAATTCAAGAAGATTAAATAAAATTTTATCTTATTTAATGAAAATATGTAAATGTAGTAGATTTTTCATAAATATAATAATATTTATATATTCACGACGTTATATTAGTCTCTGTAGAAAACAATATAGTTGTGGTAACCAATCATTTAGTAATTTGTTAATTCGAGTGTGGTAACTTTCATAAATGTGTTTAAGTATAATATTTTTCGGTAGTTACAACTGATATTCTTTTATAAATCGTATTTAAGTTCCCATTATGACTTTTCTATCGTAATATTAAATAATTTCGGTTGCAATTAAAGATAAACTAATATTGCATTTTGACGTTTTATAAATAATGCGAAATAAAATTATTGTATAATTGAAAATGTGTGATGAAAAACAATTCGTATTCAAAGAAATAGATGAATTTATGGTATACAATTAAAAATATAGCAATAATCTTAACAAAGGGCGATATACTACATGAGTAAGTTCATAATATTATATTTTTATAAGAAAGTAAGTTAAGTTTTTTCTTTACATTTATTGCATATGGTGGACGGACCAGAATTATGTATTTCGCAAACTAATACCAACAAGGAAGATATTATTATACATTTCGAAGAGTGTTTATTACATTATTCACCATGTAAATGTCGAAAAAGTTGATTCTATTTGGAAAAAAGTTTTATCTGAAGATTCATCTTTACATTTTTTCTTTGATGTATTTGATAAATGGACGAAGCTTGTTTGAATCCCATAATATTTTAAAAGATAAATATTGTCTTTATAATAAGTCTTATATAAAATTCTAAAGTTCTTTTGCTTAAATTCTACAGGATCATACACAATTTGGAAAAAAGGATTCTAAATAGTTCTTCTGGAAACAAATAACTAATCCTTCGGTGGTACTTAAGGCTCTCGAAAATTTATAATAAATACGTTTGAAATTGTTTTTAAAAAATCTTCGTAAATTAAAATTCATTATAAAATAAGTTTATGCTGAAAATTTTTAAATGAAAATAAAATAAATTAAAAATATGATTTTGACATTTAAAAATTCTATTTTAGGAACCGAATTTTTAGGCATTGTTTCAATTGTGTCTACCGTTAGTTTTAATCATTATAATTGAAATTTTTTTTAAAGCTAATAATTAATTGGTATATGGAAATGAAATATTCAATAATCGTAACAGTTTATTGTGACCAAAATTGTTTGGCTAAAAATTCGGTTGTCATAACCAAACAGTATTCTCTGTGTAGAAAAATTCTAGATAAATCGGTTGGAAATTTTGAACTTGATAAGAAAAAGCTGGACTTATATCATGCAAAATTGAGGCAGTTAAAATTTAAAATGTTATTAACTAGAAAACTTGTCTTATTATGCGCTTCTAAAAAGATTTAAAAATTTTTAAATCGGGTAACAAACAAAAATTTTCTAACAGTTAAAAATTGACAAAGGGACCATACTAAAAGCCCCCATAGCTCCGCTCCTAAGGGTACTGCGAGGTATTTTGTGAAATTTTATGTAAATCCAACTATTTGATTAAAAGTTGTAGATATATTTCCAAAACTTTTCGTTTCAAATGTCAGTCTTGACCTTGTGGACTATCAACAAAAGAGGTGTTCAATAACATTACATACACTTTTGACGATTAACACACACTACTTTGAAACTGTTTTAGTATCTCGCAAAAAAATAGAATTTATTTGGCTAGACAAAACCAAAATTAAGCCAACAACTTATTAACTATAAAACTGATGAAAATTTCCAATTAAATCCTTTTTTTTATCTACAGAGATAAATTTAAAATAAAAATACCAAAAAAAAGAAATACATGGAAATAAAGCCATCAAGTGAATAAAATAATTGAATAGAATTTTATAAAATATTCCCAAAAAAGAAAAAAATAACATAAAAAAGTACCTAAAGATATAGCTGGACTTAAAATAAACCTTTTTATCTGTTAATACCATAAAATTTAATAAAAAAAAAAAAAAAAACAAAAAACACTTTTTGATCAAATATAAAGTATAAGAAAGGATTTCAACATGATTGGAGTAGCTGCTAATCAAGGTCATGGAATATATATATTTTTCTTCTCATTTTATAATTCAATCACAGAAGCAGCAACAACAATAAATGACAGTAAAAAAGAAAAGTTTATGTTTTTGTTAACAACACAAAAAGTACTTAACAATATTAGACGTTATTTTGCTTTGTTTTTTTTCGTATTGATTTGTTATGCCAAACACGTACAATAAGCTTTGAAAAAGAAAAAAAAGAAAAGAGAAACCTTTTGTTGATAAGCCTATAATGTCAACGTACAAATACACATACCTATATAAGCCCAATACTCATACATAGTCCCAAAGAAATTGAATAACTAGTAGTTATGTTACGTTTCGTTTAAAGCCATTTTGATTTTTTTTTTTTGTGTGACGTTGATGATGGTTATGAGAAGACTAGCTACTAAAGCTATTCTATTTCATATCCTTTCTTTGAACTCATGTTCGTTTATAGTTAAAAATGACATTAAGTAACACTAACACGTTTTAGGAGCGAAAAGATATCTACCGGCCATTTTAGGTGATGGCACTTTCTTTCAATTTATTTATTTTTTTTTCATTTTGTATTTTGTTGGAAGCTATTAATAAGAGACTGTTACATAGATTCAGATACATATTAAAGCATACAGGGTTTTTTTTTATTATTTGATGAAGCATCTTGTTCGAATGGTTGCTGAGGATGTCAACGTGCCAAAAGGTTCCTTTGATAAACTTAATGTTAATGATGAATTCAAAAACTGATAAGAGTTACATTAAAAATTGTAAGTGGAAATGTTATAAAATATAAAAATAGTGAATTTATGTGAATTGTAAGAGGATGTAAAATGAAAAAAAAAATTATCGCAAACGGATGAAGAAATAAATTGAAATTCAATTTTATTTTGAAAATATTTGGCATAGTAATTTTTTAAGAGTATAAAATTATGTGTGTTTTTTTTTTCAATTTTAATTATTAATTTTTTGAATGATTATTAAAAAGGTATGACATTTTTAATTTTGGACAAAATAAATTTATTTATAACCATGCTAAAACTACAGAAGCTAAAATCATTAGAGAGAGTGCTCTCAATTTATTTTACCCTGAATTGTCAAACAATAAAAAATTAAAACAAAATGTAAAAAAATTAAAATAAAATATCAAAAAACTGAAAAATAAAAAAATAAAAAATTAAATAATCATTTTTTTTTTTTCAATGAATAAACAACTCCTTGTCATTGGTAACTACTGGACCAGCCGGAACATCTATTTACAGCTTCAATAAACGTTCTTTTGCGACAACTCCATGGCAGGATATAGATGGCGTTATTGGAAGTTGTTGATGGTGTGGTAGTAGCCGGTGGCTTTATGTTTTATATGCATATTGTAGTCAAAGGTTCGAAAGGCTTAATTCTTTAATTCATTTTCTTAAATCGAATTAAATTTATTATCCTAGTCATTCTTTTAAAGCATTCAAATTAATTTAATTCTTTGTACTTCATATGAATTGAATTAATTCTGTTATGAATTAATTCCTTAAAGAATTCATTCATAAATTATACAATTCAAGCTTAAAAAATATATTGAATCATTCAGATTTTCCTCAATTCAAATCTATTACATATTAGCTTTAGAAAATATTTTTTAATTAATTTTTTAAGAGATTAAAAGAAATGAAATTGAAAAAAGATTCGGCTGTGCCGAATCTTTGATACCCTTCACCATATTACAATCTTACTATCTTATCGACATCATATTACCGACAAATAATAAAATGTTCGCCTTAACGTATGCTTTCCTATTTTCACATATATAAATCTAAATTTTTTTCGAACTACGAAAATTTGAATATGAAAAAAAAAAAAAAAATCATAGCACGCTTTGCTTTTAAAAAATAAACAACAACAATTCCATATTTATTTATTTATTTTTTTTTATGTGTGTATATACAAACTGACTGCATATACAAAGAACAACAACAACACTGTTATTCATTATATTACTTCTGTTGCTAACTAAACTACTTGTCTTATAGGCAAAAACGTCACTAATAGTCATTACAATGCTTAATATACATTAGTCTCCTGCGCAAGATGATTTGAAAAGCAAACACACTTGAATTTCAAGTGTGTGTTTCATAGCCAACATGTGCAAAAACAACAATAAATACTGTTCGTACTGTTCGCTGCCCGAAGCAAAGCAAGTGTGTACTGTGTATGAGCGACTGCAAATCCGTGCGTTCAAATCATTTATCGTAAACAAGTGGTGCAAGTGGTGTGGCAAAAAAAAGCAAATCATACAAGACGTTGAGAAATGATTTAAAGATTTCAAGTGGGCTTAATGATTTGTTTGTTTTTTGTAATACGTAGTTGCTGTGTGTGGCAAAAAATCTTCATAATGTGTAAAAAGTGGTTGTTTATAAATATTCTTGCATACACACACATATATACAGTATGTCTATATTTTATTGTTGGTTCTTCTTTTCTAAATAAATGTAAAAGGGTGAATTCATAAAGTTATTAAAAAATACTCTTTATTAAGAGTTAAAAAAGTAAAAAAATTAAAGTTGACATTTGAAACTGTCAGTTACATATGTAAGTTAGAAAATTTTTATCTTTAGTATTTATTTATATTTTAACATTATATATTATATATAGTAACATTAATAATTTATTTGATCGTAAATAACAATAAGTTTATAAACAATACTTTTAAACGACTGTTTTACTTACGAAATTACTTTATACAGTCATGAACGCACACACACACATATAATTTTAATAAAAAAGAAAACACAATTTTTTTCCTTATTGAAGCAAACAAGTGGTCAAAAGGCTTGTATTTTTTTATACAAGCCTTTGAGAGGCTTGTTTGGTCGCTATCATAGCACACTCATGATTTGTTCATAAAGTTGAAGCACACACGCAGTATTTGTATGGTTTTAAGTGCCTGCAGAACAGTATTTATTACTCCGCACACACACTGATAACAACACTTGAAAAATATCAAGTGGCTTGTACAGCCTTATAAGACACAGTTTGCAGGGCTCTAGTATTTATGTACATTCTTAACAGATATGTTTTAGTTTTAAAAAATAAACAACAACAATTCCATATCTATTTATTTTTGTACAGACTGCATATACAAAGAACAACAACAACACTGTTATTCATTATATGACTGCTGTTTCTAACTAAACTATTTGTCTATACAAAAAACAAAAAACGTCACTAATAGTCATTACAATGCTTAATATACATGTTTGTATGTGTATTTATATTCTTAACAGATTTGTTTTTGGGCCATAACTCATTTGATTATGAACGAATTTGGTTTATTAAAAAAAACAAAATTTTGTAAAAACATTTATGACTGATCTATATAAAAATAAAAATCTGTAGCTTGAACAAGGGCTTCAAAAATAAAAAAATTCGTTTTCCCCGATATCTCAGTTATTACTGAACCGATTTATTTCATTTTTTCAGAACAAAAATTCAGAAAATAATTTCCGAGCGCCCTTTAAAAATTCGAAGTACCTGGTATATGTAGAGGCTTCAGAAACTGAAAAACCGGTTCCAAAAACCGGTTTTTAAAGCATATCTCCGCCATTTATAAACCGATCTTGCTGATTCAAAAAACCGAAATTTTATAAAAATATTTGTGACCGATCTGTATAAAAATAAAAATCTATAGCTTAAACCAGGGCTTCAAAAATAAAAAAAATGCGTTTTGTCCGAGATTTCTTTGTAAAAACGAAGTCCCTAGTATATACAGTACGGTTTTTTTAACATATCTCCGCATTGTATGAACCGATCTTGCTGAATTCCAATAGCAAAATTCTCGAAAGCATTTCCGATCGTTTGATATATATATTATATATGTCAGTTATCGGTAGGCTTCATAAACGCCATTTCAACCGACACACGGACGGACGGACGGACATGGTCCTATCGTCATCATTTCTTACAAGGATCCCGAAAATGTAAACTTTTTTGCTCTCCGACGAAAATTGTGGGAATTACAAACGGAATGACAAACTTATATATACCCTTTACACCTTTGGTGAAGGGTATAAAAATATTACAAATTGAATAAAAGAAAAATATTTTCATTCAATTTAGAGAAGATTTGAATTAACAAAAATTTAATGAATTCTTTAAGAATTTTTTCAATAAGGAATTAATTCAATTCATATGAAGTACAAAGAATTTAATTCAATGAATTAAATTAATTCGAATGCTTTAAAAGAAATTAAATTGAAATTAAATATACATGGTCCTATGTGGGTAATACTTCAAGTGGAGGGACTTTTTGTATTTTTTGAATTTTCTACAATGTTGAACCTACAAATAAGAAATTAAAGGTATAAGGTTCTAAGTCCATACTTTTCCGTTCATCTAATGATACCTCTTATGAAAGTAAAGACATATAGTCCTAAGAGAATAAGAATCCATAATAGAGTACTTTTTGGTACTTTTCGTTATTATAATACTACTCTTTGAATATTTTTTAATAAAAATTAATGAAAATAAAGATATATGGTTCTGTGTTGAGAATTCACAAGCCCTTTTATTTACATTCTTCTCTGCTAAAATATAATAATAAAAATCTTCAATGGGATAGAATCGAAAATTATTTAAAATAAGTCCGTAACTTGAAATCGTCTGGTTTGATTTTCACATACACGTAGCCTCACAGACAATTCAACATAAGAAAATTGGTGGTTCAAAATCGGGTAGGCTTGCAAAATTGTTTATCGTATAAAATTTCAAAGACTTTTATAACTTTTTTTCTAGATTGGCTCCTGATACATCTGTTAATTCCTGAAATTTATGAGGTCTCATTGTAAGGAACTCGAAATTTTCACAGCCTAGCGATATCTCCTCTTTTAAGATTATTGCTATGCTGAAATTATTTGATATTTTGGAAAGAAAGTCTTTCTGGCCAGATGGTGTTCTGGTTGGGGAATTTATTCACCGGGACAGACCTGAAATGAACAGGGTAACATCTTTGTCAAAAAACTGAACGTTGATTTAAGTTCTCTATCTGTCTTGTAACAAAATGTCAGGGGTCTGAAAACAAAATTGCCGGAAGTTTATAGTTCAAGTGTCGAATGTGATTTTAACGTTATTGTTTTTACTGAATCGTGGTTGAGCTCTGATATTAATGATAATGAAATTTTCTTTAGTGATTATCAGGTTTATAGAAATGATAGATACTCTGGGATTGAAGGGATTAGGAGAAAAGGCAGGGGTGTTTTAATTGCAGCCCATAACTCGATATCTTCTGATGAATTTCAATTTTCTAATCAGGTTTTTGTTAAAATAAATGTGTTGGTCTGATTATTGAAAATGGTATAGTATATGTTATTTGTTCCTATATTCCTCCGAATTCATCAACTGAAATATATTTGCAACATGCTGATTTAATAGGTAATTTTGCATCAAAACTTGGAACAATTGATACTCTAGTTGTTCTTGGTGATTTGAATTTACCAACATTAAATTGGACTTTGTGTGATTATATCGGTTAGAATGATTTTCTCGGTATTTTATTTGAATTATCTCTTGTACAGTATAACAATATACCCAATGTGAGTGGTAGGTACCTGGATTTGATATTCTCAAATACGCCCAACTTATCGCTCTGCCGTTCAGTGCCTTTCGTTTTCCCTGAAGATAGGATTCATCCAACTCTTCTTCTACACCTTGATATTTTATGTCCTAGTAATGTCCCAACATTCGAAACTGACTGTGTCAAACGTTTTAATTTTAGTAGAACTAATAAGCGTTTCTTAAAACATTTTCTGGCAAATAATTTGTCACAAATTTTTATGAGTCATTGTTCAAAGGGTTTGATCTTGCTATTCCTGTCTTAAATACACGTAATATAAATTTTGGTCCTGTTTGGTACACAAATGAGCTTAGAAGATTCCGGAATATTAAAAGTAGATTATATAGGAAATACATCGAGAAACGTACAGCTGTGGCATATATGAATTATTCTGTTGCCAGGACTAGATTTAATACATTAATCCGCAGGAGTTACTCTGATTATTTGACTAAAATAGTAAAAAAATTAAGGACTGATCCTAATAGTTTTTATAGTTTTGTAAACTCCAAGAGAAGGATTTGTGGTCATTCCACTACGATGATCTTTAAAGGTGTTGAGTCGTCAGATGATGCTGAAATCTCTAATCTTTTTGCAGATTTTTTAGCTTTGTCAATTTTGCGAGATCTTGTTCCACTTTTTTTGTTAATTTTTTTAAGCAGTTAAACAATTAAAATAACTACAAAATTTTCCAAATTTTTTTTCATAATTTTATCTTACTAACATATTCTTTTTTGAAAGATATCTTAACGCTGATAACTTTCAAATAGAAAAAGATTTGAATCACTAAAAAGGGCTTAGTACGGACCGTTCATAATTTGATGTACCTTTTACTGAAATTTTGACTTTGGTCTTTGGGATTTTATAAATAAATTTAAAAAAAATTCTGTTTTCTCCAGAAGTGCTTAATATTATTGTTCAAGATATTAAAAATAAATTGCAATAGGTACCTTGAATAATAAACAACAAATGGACTAGGTTTAGTCAATCAAAGATTATATAACCACGATATTTATAAGGCGAAAATGTCTATAAGATGCTTCAGTACATTGCTATTTTTTTCCGATATAACAATTCAAACGCTTAACCTATGATCAATAATGTGGAAAATCAGCTATCGTAAACCATCTTTGGGTAATTCTGATTAATAACGTGGAGTCATCATATATCCCTGTCGTAAATTTGTACATGAATAAATAGCTTGTGTGTACATGTTTCAAGATATACTTTTTACCAGAATTAGCTAAATGTGGCACAAAAATACTATACAAAGACAAATTATCTCCTTAGACGACGAAATTAACAAAATTATGCACAATTTAATGCCGAAAATTAATCACAAAATTAGTTTTAGATGTAAAAATGTGACACTATTATCAACCTATGACATTGCAAAGTGGGGCCAAAAGCAAAATAAATGGTAATAAGTCTGGAACTTTGAAACCATTAACCGATTTAGATGAAACTTGGAACATCGGTAGAGGAGGAGTTAAGCTTTCAGAATATTTTAAAACAAAAATTCTAAAATTTTTTTTAAAATATATTGAAATTCTCTACAATTTTCTAAATTATGTTAATTAAAAAATTTTTTTGTTATCTCAATTTGATAACAAGAAAAAAATTTTAAAATTCAAAATTTCAAAGCAGGTCTTAAAACCTGCAATTTTTTGTCAAAAAATTAACTTTATATATTTAACTTTTTTAAAAAATTTTGTTAAAAAAGTTTAATATTTTTTGACATTTTCTGAAAGACAGGACCCCAAGAAAACGTGTAAGTGTAATTTTGAAAAGTTATGAACGTTCACCCTACATCCAGCAGTGGTCAAAAATGATCAATTTTGGATGAGAAGTTGAATTTTTGAGTTTGTAAAAAAAATTGATTGTTGATTTTTGTACTTTTGTGAATTAAACTATATAGCTCAATATGTTCTTAAAGGTTTTGGAAAAAATTATGACAGCCTACCGGTAAATTTAGTCACACGAGGCAATTTTCCGAAAACACCCAAATTTTCAAAAATAAAAACTTCGACTTTTAAAAATATATAGGAAAATTATAAATATTTTTCTGATTTTCACATTTATCAATACTCCATTTAATCTTTTATATCATGTGAAAAAATTATGTTGATGGCTATAAGCATTTAGAAAATATTCAGTCTCCAATTTTTGAAATATGTCCATATAAACATAATTTGCATTTGTTCGTATTGTTTCAAGAAAACTGTGCTAAAGATTTTAAAATAGTGAAATTTTTTATACATAGTTTTAAAGAAGACACAATTTCCTTTAAATTGATATATAATGTTACTGTTTATTACGTTTAGAGTAAATCAATTTCAAATAAGCAAAACGCAAAAAATTGTGAATTTTTCATGTTTCCTTTCATTTTTGGTAATGCAGTAGGATAAGACAGTGCGGTAAGGCCGTATAAAAAACAACATGAAAAAAACGAAAGACTATACAATTTGCAACTCTTTGCTCATTTAAAATTTATTTACAAGAAAAGTTACAAACACAAAATAGTTATACTATATATCATTTTAAAGGAAATTGTGTCTTCTTTAAAATTATGTACAATAAATTTCACTATTTTTAAATTTTTAATACACTTTTCTTAAAACAAAACGAACAAATGCAAATTATATTTACATGGACATATTTCAAAAATTTTAGACTGAATAATTTCTAAATGTTTATAGGTATCAGCATAATTTTTTCACATTATATAAAATAATTAATGAAAAATTGATAAATGTGCAAATCTGAAAAATATTTATAATTTTGCTATATATTTTTAAAAGTCGAAGTTTTTATTTTTGAAAATTTGGGTGTTTTCGGAAAATTGCCTCGTGTGACTAAGTTTACCGGTAGGCTGTCATAATTTTTTCCAGGACCTTTAAGAACATATTGGGCTATATAGTTTAATTTACAGAAGTACAAAAATCAACAATCAATTTTTTTTACAGACTCAAAAAGTTAAACTTCTCATCCAAAATTGATCTTTTTGACCACTGCTGGATATAGGGTGAACGTTCAGAACTTTTAAAAATTACACTTACACGTTTTCTTGGGGTCCCGTCTTTTATAAAATGTCAAAAAATATTAAACTTCTTTAACAAAATTTTTTAAAAAAGTTAAATATATAAAGTTACTTTTTTGGAAAAAAATTGCAATTTTTAAGACCTGTTTTGAAATTTTGAATTTGAAAATTTTTTTCTTGTTATCAAATTGAGATAACAAAAAAATTTTTTAATTAACATAATTTAACAAATTGTAGAGAATTTAAATATATTTTTAAAAAAATTTTAGAAATTTTATTTTAAAAGTTATAGGGCAAAATCACAAAAAAATCAAGGCCAAAAATGAGAAATTTATTTTTTGAAGTTAAATATCTTTTAAACCATACGAGATAATTTAGCACAATAGGCATGTTTTTTCCTTGTCTTGCTTAGGAGAATGGAATGTAGGAAAATGTAAAAATATTTAAAATCAGTTAATATTTGTAAAAGTTATAAGCCCCGATATGTTTTTCACCCTCGAGGTTGTCAACTTTGGCACACTGTAGCGACGTCGGTGCTGCAGCTACATACTCCACCCAACAATATACTGAAAGCCTAACTCCTTCTCTATCGATGTTCCAAGTTTCATCTAAATCGGTTCAGGGGTTTCAAAGTTCCAGACTTATTACCATTTATTTTGCTTTTGGCCCCACTGTGCATTGTAAATAAGCAAATTCATATGTTTGCTATGACTGCCAAGCAGAGTTATATTAGATAAATATTTCTAATAAAAATAACACTTTCTATGTATATCATTTACAAATAAACCTAAAATTTCGTTTTATTAAAAAACTGTAAATTTATGAGCTTTTTCATCTATTTTTGTTTTTATCGCAATAGTTGTTATTATAAATCTAGCGAATTATTTCCACTTTATATTAACATATATAACTTATATTAACCACTATCCACAAAATCAAAACAAAAGTGCAACTATAAACAGTTCATAGGGCCAACATTTTACCTATAACCGTTGTGTGGTCTGGCCAGACCAAGAGGATAACTTAGTGCACATAACGTTACCAGTCATCCTAGTGTTAAACTTAAACGTTTTATTTTTCACACCAACAATAAAAAAAAAAAAAAGAATTGGGGAAGGTATATTGAATTGGTCATTCAGTCTATAAAACGTCGATCATTTAAGACCTCATAAAGTATTTATGTCTGTCCGTCTGTCTGTTGAAAGCAAGATAAGGCTTGGGGAGGAAATCCTAGTGGGACGAAATTTTGACACCTTACCGTCTACGTTAAACATCGACAATATTTTGTACAAATATGCCAAGGACCAAAGTAAACTCGGAAATGAATGGGCGTAGTCCATCCCCATTATAGCCCACCTACCACATATGGTTAATTTTTTTTTAAGTTACAGATGGTGTGTATATAGATTCGACCAAGCCGGATATAACATTCTCACTTGTTTTTTTTTTTTTTTTTTTGGTAACAGTTATTGCTACAAATTTAGATTTACTTTAAAATTAGTTGAAAGTAATTTATATTTTTTTCTACCATTAATTTTAAGTTCCGAAAGTAATTCAAGAAAAAATATTATTAACCCTTTTACTTAACAGTTCATTTAATCGTTCTTTTCTTCTTTTTTCCTAAAACAAAACTTTTTAGATTTTTAATTACTGCCCCCTCTACTACAACATTTTAACACTTTTCTGTTTATTTTTAATTAATTTGTATTTTGTATAAATTTTTACCTCCAAACTCTCGTCTCCCATACAAATAATCAATTTTGAACTAGAATCTATTATAAAAGCAACAACAACAAGAAAAATAATATGAAATATCCTTAGTAAGCTTATTTAATATGACAATCAATTTTGTGTTTAGAAGTTAATCAACAAAAAATAATAGATTTTCATTCTATAAAATATACACACATACATACACACAGACACAAGGACATACCAAAGGGAAATAATAGAATCAAATGTGAAATAAAAGAAGGCCTTTGTTCATACAAACTATTTTATTGTTACTGTGAAGCAAAGCTATTAATACTTAATACAAATTCAAGATGTTAGAGACGTTATATAAAACAATTTCAAAAGGCCTTCAATTGAAGGCTTTTATTTCCTCCACCTCGTAGTTTATGCACATTCCTACATATACTAAACTAATAATAGCGCGTAAAGAAGGGGTTACAAAGTAAACAAAACATCAGAGGTCATACAATAACAACAGTAAAAACAGCAACAACAGTAACATCAAATAACTAAAAACAACAAAAAAAGTACAAAAACACTTAAAGGTATTTACTTGTACTATACGTTTGTTTGTCGTGTTGGTGTATTTTTGTTTGCAAAGAAGATTTAAATGAAAGAAAAGCACATGATAATTTTCTTATGATGTCAGCACAAAAATTTTCACTTAATATTTATACAACACTTACACATAAAAAAACACACACACACATATACAAACAGCATTATGGAAACAAACAGTAAAACCTTTTAGGTTGTAAAGGTGTACTTCATTAAATATTGTTATTATTTTTATTTAATTTTCTAATCCTTTATATCGTCTTTCCTTGTTAGAGTTTACTGTGTGAAGATGTTTACTTTGGCCACTTAAAGTTATTACGTATATTAAAGAGAGAAGATACTTGAACAATATACAAAAAAACAACCTTAAGATTTTTTATTCAAGTATAAAATGATACAAAGCAATCAAATTGAAAAATTCCTTCCTTGGCCTATTTGTGATTACACTCAGAAAATTTCTATTGCAATTTTCACATCATAATTTTGTGATACCCGAAAGTAAAATAGGCTACTTTATTTTTCGATAGGAGCAGGGGGAATGGTAGCCCCCAATATAAAGTAAATATTTATTATCCCATATCCCCAGAATTATTACAGATAACATTCTGACATTTTGTGGAAATAATTTTATTAATAATCTATAAAATTGAGATGCAAATGGGTAGGTTTAGGGGAGTGATAGCCCCCATACAAAGACTAGTTTTCATGAACTAAATACTGTTAAAGCAAAAGTCTTAAATTTTGGAGGAATATTTTTTTCATCAACCACCAAACTTAAAATGAAAATATAACGAATAGGACCAGGGGAAATGATACCTCATACAACGAAAATATTAAATATTGTATATCTTAGAAACTTGTACAGCAAAAGTTTTAACATTTTGTAAGAATGACTTTCTCAAAAACCTCCATAAGTTCAAATGAAAATGTGATCGGTAGGATCTGGGGAAATGGTACCCTCATAAAAAGAAAATGTTCTTAGTGGCATATCTAAAGAACTATTATGGTGAAAGCCCTCTAATTTTGTGGGAACTGTTTTCTTATCATAGTTAGGGCCGGGGGAAGTAATACCCCCCTATAAAGTAAATACTAATTATCCGCATATCTTGAGAACTATTGCAGCAAAATTGAGAATATTTTGTTGGTATAACTTTCTCATAAACCTGCATATTTTAAATGAAAATGGGACGGATAGGACTTGGGGGAATGGTACCTCCCAAACAAAAGAAATATTATTAATAGTATATCAAAATAACTATATGAAAGGAATATTTATAAAATAAAAACAGGACAGATAGGGACGGGGGAAATTGTATTTGTTTTACAAAGCAAGTATTACCCAGCAAAAACTTGGTAATGACATGTAGTTACGAATGTAGTTACTTTGTAATGACAACAACATACTGTCTGCATTACATAGAAGTTGTTTAGTAACCAATTATTTATAACCCGAATGTAAATAATTATTTATAATCAGATTTTTAAAAACATTAATTTTGTTTTTAAGTTTTTTAAATTAAAATTTAAAAAATCTTATATCCTGACATTTCATTACTTATTTTTAACCTAAAATATAACTTCAGTAATGCTTTAAAATCAATGCGCTGTTTAACAGCTTGGAAGTAATTAGTTATTGTAATGACATCTACGTAATGTATAGGTTAAGTAGTTGCCTCTAATGTCATCACCGTGTTAAAATAATGAGTTATTCAGCTAATGTGTAAGTAGTGGAGAGCCATTATATTAACTTCTTAACTCATTACATGGCAACCAAAGTTTTTCTGGGTAGTTTTTGTATTTTAAATTTTTTGTGAAGTCTAAGCAGAATGGTAAAATACTTATTAACGGATAATTTAACCAAAAACCTTCATATTTTATTGCAATATTTTTGAAAAATGGTACTCCAAAGCAAATTTTGTGAGAAATACTTTCTTTTCTGGACTCCAAACTATCCTGGCTCCAGAATACACAGGCTAGAGCTTCAAAGGCCGGTATTGCCCTTTAATTGTGTAGAAAAGCCATTGGAAAATCCTGGGGAATAAATCCCAGGAATACAAAATGGCCCTTCGACGTGGTAAATAAGCCCATAGATATGTATGAAGCGATAGTATGGTGGAAGGATTTGGAAAAATCCACCTATTTCGGGATCTTTGAAAGGATTCTGCGTAGTTCATCGGTACTCGTTACGGGTGCGCTTCGTACAACTCCATCTAAAGCAGCGTTACCGTTGAGAATTTTTAAAAAGTGTCCAAAAAAGGGGGGATTTTAAAATAAAAAGTCACCAAAAAAGGGGAATTCTGGAAAAAAAGGGCCTAACTACTTCAAAACCTAAAAAAATTCTTAATATTTGTTTATTTGATAACAACAAAAACAAAACATTTTATATTTTAAGAAAAACTTCTAAATCAAATTGTTACTAACAATATAATTTATTTATAATTTCTTTATAAAAGAACTCGTACTCCTGTTTTTCAAATCCCCATCGAACCAATTTAGAACTAACCTATGGATCCACATGTATTGTAATAAAATAAACTATATTTTGTTATTGATAATTAAGTAAAAACACGTTCCCCCAAGGGATTGCTATGAGGAATGTAAAAAAATATAAATTAGGATATATGCAGTGTTGCCAGTTTAGCCTTTTTAAGGCTAAATCTAGCCTTTTTATTTTGCTTTTAGCCTCAAAATTTTCGTTTTAGCTTCTAGCTTTTTTCCTAGCCTTTTTTATTCTTAGCCTTAAAAAGGCTAAAAATTTACTAATATTTTTTTTACAGGATCATCAATTTCAGCATTTTTGTATATAAATTCGCACAAATAAATCGAAATTATTGATATTTAATGAAAATTTTCGCCTGCGGCGCTTCATTATACAAAAATATTATGATTATTTTTTAACAAACTTTATTACCCATAAAAACTATTTATGTTAGATTTACAAAATCACTAAAATATCTTTAAGAAATACCAAAAACTAATGACAACTAAAAAATAAATACGTTTTTAAATAAAACTATATATTAGCTTTTTTCTGGCTTTATTTTTTTGGGACATTTAGCCTTTTCTGACCTTTTTTAAAGTCTAATTTAGCTTCTTTTTTTCTCAAGTCCTGGCAACACTGGATATATGTAAGTATTCTTCTTATATGTTTTTTATTTTCTCATTAAAGTCCAAAAAGTTTCGGCATATGATGATTTTAGTAAGTAACAGTTTCAGTTCATTTATAAATACTCCTCGGCTTTTTATATCACTATACTGTGAAACAATCTCTAAATAATGAATTTATTTGTTTAAATTAATATATAATGAGTCTATGCATTTCAAACAACTTATTTTCTGGTCATTTAGCACATAGTCTCAAAAAGTCGCCATTTAGTCGCCATTTCAAAAAGGGGCCAACAAAGTGACCACGTGGTTGAAAAAGGGGCAATTGGCGACTAAAGTCGCCAAACGGTAAAACTGATCTAAAGCCCTATTTGTTCTAATGAACTAGCTACCGGTGGACTTCATAGCCAAACAGATTGCCATAACGTCGTCGACTAGGCTCAAGGATATAGGTGCATGGAACGATAGAGGATATGGCCATGCGACCGTTTTAGGGTTCTCCGATGACATTCCTTGCATAATTGATTATTGCATCCCAATACCCTTACTTGACAGAGACTGCTCCGGAATTTAGATCCAGTTCAATGGAGATTTACACTGATGGGTCCAATTCTGTTGATGGAGTTGGTGGATGTCTATATTGCCGCATTTAGGAAAAGCATTTCCTTCAAATTGCCGGATCAATGCAGTATTCTTCAAGCAGAGATCTCGGCCATAAAAAGAGTGGTGAACTGGTTAATGTACTATAAGGTATTTGGTGTGGATATCCAGATTTGTATAGACAATCAAGCCGCGAATAACTCGCTGTCGGGTGTCTTTTCGACATCCAGGCTGGTACATGAATGCCGGACATTTGTAAACGAGATGGCGAGATATTAAAACCTGGAGCTGGTCTGTGTTAGGGGCCATTCAAATACCCCTGGGAATCTTATCGCGGATAAACTGGCCAGTAACGGTTCTCTTCTTCGACAAGAAGATGCGGACCAACTGGTCGGAGTACCGCTTTCCTCCTGCAGATCGTTAATACTGCGCAACTAATCGAGAATTGCACAGGATACAAATATGTGTACATGTTCAACCTCGAGGCAATTATGGTCCCATTTTGATGGTTCTCGGTCAAACCTCATCTTGGGACCCATCCATAGGTTACATATTCTACTATCCGTTGTCCACAGGGCACTGTATTGCTGGTACTCATGCTAAGATATTAGGGCTCCCTATTACCTATTTCTGTAGGTGTTGCAATGATGAGGAAGAGGAAGAGACAGTGGAGCATTTTCTATGTCACTGTCCAACTCTTTGTGGAATAATGATTGCCAAATTCGGTAGTCCGTACGTGCATGTATTATCAGATCTCTCTGCTATCAGAACGATCAACTCTTTCATACATGCGTCAGTTTGGTTCGATTCGAACGTAGTTTCGTATATGTGTGATAATATCACATGATCCCTCAATGTATCACAACGGGACCAAACTGGACCCAAGTGAGATGTCCTGTATTATTCAGACAACTGCCCATTGAACCTAACCTAACCTAATTCCTTTTCAGATGCATTCATTAAATAAAAATATGACGGATAGGGCCAGGGGAAGGGGGTAGTTCCTTTACCATGCGTATACTAATATAAAATAATTATTTAGTGAAGGTTTTAAAAACATTTGTATAAAAATTTTAATATCAATTTTTAGAACGGATAGTCCGAGGGAAGTACTAGCCCCCATAAAAACTAAATGTTTATTATGACAGGTATTTTATACATAGATTAATAAATTTTCTTGAATTTTTCACAGAATAATAATGATGGTCTCGAAAATGAAATATGCTAATTGACTTTTCGATAGGAGCAGGTGCACATTTAAACAATTAAAATAACAAAATGTTTAAAATTCTTTGGAAATAATCCTATTATCAAGTTCAAGAATTAACATGAAAATATGGCGGATATTCGAGGTGGTATGGTGGCTCCCATACACCAAAAATATTTTAATGTACCTCCATAAAAAAAATAGATATCCACAAAGGACTCCTTAAAATCAACTCGCAAACTAGCCATGTTAAATTTTATTCAAACATCTCTAACGGTAATTAACTTTCAGAATTATTTCCTAAAAAAAAATATAAACCTTATAAACATTTCTACTATATGGCATTATGTATGAGCATAAAAATTCGAGAAGGGAACTTATATTAGACCTGTGGCCAATCTTAGACCACTAAATGTAAAATAAAATATACAAATACAAAATAATGCGTCGGTACTAACATTTATATGATTTTATGCACTTAAGGGCGATTCTCGGAAATGGGTTTATATGTGAACTATAATAAATTATGGACCGATTCTAATAAAATTTGGCAATGTTGTTTCCACTTATATAAAACATATTTGTGTTGAATATTAACTTGATACCAACCTTCGTATGGGTTTTATGCACATTAAAGTGATTTTCGGAAAAGGGGTTTATATGGGAGCTATGGTCAATTATGGACCGATCTTCGTAAAATTTTGTAGAAAGATTGATACTTGTACAAAACTTCTTTGCGCCTAATTTCATTAAAATATTTACATTTTTAAGACATTTTCGAGTGTTGAATCTCTATTCCGGGGTGACATTTGTATGGGGGCTAGGTGAAATAATGGACCGATCACAATTCAATAGGCTTCGTCCTTGTATCGTAGAAGTCCCACGTGCCAAATGTCATTGAATTATCTTCAAAATTGTGACCTGTACTTTGTGCACAAGGTTTACATGGACAGCCAGTCAGCCGTCCATCCAGCCAGCCAGACGGACATCGTTGATCGATTTAAAAAGTGATTCTGAGTCGAACGGTATACTTTAAGGTAAGGGTCCGATACTTCTTTCTGTGCGTTACAAACATCAGCACAAACGAATAATACCTCAACCACCTATGGTGGTGTAAGGTATAAAAACAATTACATACGTATATTCATTTTTCGAGTGTACGTTTAAAAAGTTGTCTCCATTTAATGGTTTGGGTGAGTAGATTATAATATTGTGACATTGTAGCAAAAGAAGACACAGAGTATATTTGCGTATTGAAATTGAGTGACATGCAAAAGGACATGATCTTAGAGCAAGAATGTTTATTGAAGTGTTTATGGTTTTCAAAACAGCAACAACAACAACAAATACAAAAAATAATAAAAATAATAAATGATAAGAAGAAAATATCTTTTCTTTTCCTACTTACAAGTGGTAAACAAGTAATCGACACTTTTACTTTCATTTAACAAACACTTAAACATTTCCTGCTACAAACTTAGAAATTTACTCTTTCTTCTTTTTTTACTACTCCTTCTAAAACAAGCTCATCATACTTTTAGAGCAGAAAATTGAAAATTGTTTTGGTAAATATTAGTTTATTTACACATACCAGAAACCAAAAAATAAAAACCAAAGTAAAAATGTAAGTAAGTATCAAATATAATTTTCTTATACATACAAACAAACAGCACTCAAATAAGTGTTTGCTTGAGTATAGCCATTAGGGTTGTATGACTGTCTTAAAAAAAAGGGTTTTATTTTTAAGGAAAGAATTTTATGTTTGTATCTGTATGGGTATGTAAGTGTATGCGGTTAAGTAATAAATTTGTTTTAAGAAATCTTTTTGTGGTTACCAAGGGTTGATTTTTATGACATTGTTTCTTGCCATAAGATTTACTTAAAATTTTTTTTTTTTTTTTTTCAATTAATTTTATGTTTCATAAATTTTATTTAAAAATTTCTTTAAGTTATAGTCAATCTTTGGAAAAAAGTTCTTTTTCACTGATTGATTTTAAATTTTATTAGATGTTTTATAACATCTTGTTAAAAAACTGTAAATATTTTTTATTGAATCAGTGTTTCAATGTAGATTACAATGTTAAGTGCATTGTTGGTTTTATTTATTAAAAACTCTTTGATTTGCATATTTATGTTTAGTGAGTTAAACAATTGTTTGAATTTATATATTAAAAAAAAAAAATAGGAATTGCTCATAAAAATTAGTCTCCAAACACAATTTTTCTTATTTGGAACTTAGGAATTATTATGAATAAGGAAGTTTATTTATTTAAGAAATATATATATGTATATGAATTAAATAATTTGTGAAATCTAATGAGTTATGTTTGACACATTAAATATTAAAAAAAAAAATAGTCTTCAAAATTTCGAAAAATATGCCACTTTAAACAATGAACCCAATACAGATGTCAAATGAAAGCTATGAGAGCCTGTAATATAACAAAAGTTTTTACTTAAATGTTGCAGAACAAAATGTTAAGAACAAATCATTTATATTAAAATACAGTGGCTCTCAGCTTAAATTATGCAGTATACAATTTTATTTTTAAAACTACATAACAAATTAATAGACTGGAACTAAAAATAAAATTTGGAAGGAAGAGGAAGATTTCTAGTTTAACATAAAACCATTATTTATTGCTAAAGTTTACTTTTAGGTACCTTAAAAATATGAAAACTAAAAAATCTAATATTTTTATCTCACAGCTTATTTTATGCAGCCACTTACGACATCAACAAGTTCAAAATTGCTACCTATATTATCTGGAATGGTAGTCTTAACTGTATGCAAAAGATTTGAGGCGGTTTGTTACCGTTGCGTGCAGTTTTTGTGTAACATTAAGCAAAATGTGTTCCACTGCATTTTTAGGGCCTAATTCTTATTTTATTATGTAATTTTTCAATATGGACCAACATTTCTAATAATATGGAGGTCTGGAGACTGTTTAGCGGGCGTCCTTAAATAAGGGTCATTATATATTACAAAATTTTGCATAATAACAAATTTTTTCTTCGGATCGTTATATTGGTAGTATCAAAAATATGATTATATGCCTGATTCTCTGCACTCTGCAACAAATCATCCTTTAAGATCCAAAGGTATCTTATATTGTTCATTAATGCTCCAATAAATTCCAACATCACACCACCATTAACCGATATACAGGCCCAAACCATGAAACTGCCAACAACATGCTTCACTGTTACTTTCAAGTTTTCTTGGTTCAGCTCGGTATTTGGTTCTCGCCACAAACAGGACATACTAACTGAGGCAAATATATAGAATTTTAAGAAGAAATAATCGAATTCCAAAACATTGCATCCTTGGAAACAAGTTCCTTGGCAATGTTGAGTATGCAGCCCCCTTTGTTTAAACTGTTAAAAGTGTTCTTGCGTGAATCTCCGTATGCAAAATAGTGTTGGTGCAATACACGGCAAAAAGTTTTGATACATAATTATTTTCCCAAGTCAACTTGAACTACGGATGTCGGTTTTGGTGCTTAGATCCGTTGATTGGCCTTTGTTTTCCTTAAAATATATCGTAGCCACGATTGTTAATACATTTATTCTGTGTTTCACAGCCTTTATTCTTCAACCGATTTCCATGAAAAAACTCATGATGATTTCTTGTACCATAGAAGCACATATTTTAACCATTTGAGTTATTTTTTGCAGCGAGTGACCGTTTTAAAATGGTTTGAAACCAATACTCCTTTCTATAGCGCTGTGCATGGACCAATTTTACATTTACATTATAATTGACGCATTAACTAACAAAATCAAATCAAAAATAGTATGCCGGTCATTTCTAGAAGTAGATAGAAAAAATAAAGTCCACTGGATAACGCTACATTGAAGTACCGTTCCAAAAAAAGTGGTTGCATAAAATAAGCTGTGGGATAAAAAATTTAGTATATTTTTATTTTTTGCTTTTAAGTTATTTAATTGCAAATTTTTGCAATAAAAGAAATAGTTTTGTAAAACTAGAGTTTTTTCTCCTTTAAATGATACTATATTTTTTTAAAGTTCCAATCTGCTGTATAGCTATGGAACATTAAACATGAAAATATGTTCTACATAAAATAAGCTGTGAGCCACTGTATATCAAAAAAGAATAAACAGTTTTATCATAAATGTTCTTAAGTTTCATTCATATAACGATTTTTTCATGTGTGAGAATGATTTTTGCCGGCTGATATATACTCGAAATTAAATTGTAAAATGCAACATTTTCGAAGGATACTTTAGTAATTTTTTTTTTTTTTTGCCTCAACCAGGGCTGTCAGATGTGGCGATTTTTAACTGCTCTTGGCGACTGAATTTTCCGTTCGGCGACATGGCGAATTTTAACAAGGTGGCGATTTATTTGGCTAATTTTTAAAATTTTGTTAAATAGGTATTCAAGTAGTAAAACTATTACGTTTTATTATTAGTAAGCGTTTATTGTTAGTATTTTTCTATCCAACACAAGGTTCTCAAATAGGGATCCGCGGTTCTCAACAATGAGGCCGTACAAAGATTGTTAGATGGTCGCTAAGACCTTTTGCTTGAACATAAAATTAAAAGTATTTTTTTAAACAGATAACACACATTTATTTATTTCTCCGTATTTATAAAATAATTCGAAATTACCAAATAAAGTTGCAAAGATAAAGATATTCACATAAAGTAAAAATTCGAAAATTATTTTTAGTGCCTAATTTTTTTTATCATGGTAATTTTTGCAAATTGTTAAAAATATTTAATGATATTTTGTCCTGGGATCAAGACATTTAACTGCAATTTTTCAAATCCATTTTTAAATACAAAGGTTTAATTTTAAATTTGTAATTAATTGAAATCGAATGTTTTTAATATTTTCTTAAATATATCCTGATTTCACAAAAGCATTTAATATCAAATTGAGAATATACCATTAATTAATTTTTTTTTTCTTTCAAATGAATATATTAATTTTAACTCAATCTTGAAATTTCAAAGATTTTAGTTTCTTAGTATATATTTAATTTGCTATATGAATATTAAGATTATATGGGCCGCAATGAAAAGAAAACGTTCATGAATAAATTAATTCTTCGAAATAATTTAGAAATTTAACGAGCGTATAAGAAAATCTTTAAAGAAAATATATGTACATCATTTTGAAGCTTTTTCCTTTCCTTAATCGAGGTTAAAGATTTTAAGCTGATATACTTAATCTGATGGGATAATAGTGATTAAAGTATTAAAATAATAAACTTAAAAAAAATCGACGTAAGTGCCCTTCCTCATCTAAATATAAAATCAGTTTTCGATATGATTTGGAGAACAAATAATGAGTATAGCAAATCAAAAATTCTTAAAACCAAAATCGCGTATCTCCGCTCCCTGAAAGAAAAATCTGGCTTCTTTAGGATCTTTAAGACGAAAAGTTTTATAATTAAGCCGATTTCTAGCTTTTTACATTACAATGCTTGTAAGCTTCAGAAATCTCTAGAAAGAAAAAATGGACAAATGTTCATTATATAGTTTTAGATTTATTCTGTTAAAAAATAAAATACATTTTTAAAATTGTTGACCTAAAATGGAACTAAGTATGTCAGAAAATTGTATTAACATTTATAATTTTATTTTTTATTCAATTATTATTAGCTACTGCAATTATTATTGACGTTGTTGATGCTGAATTTACATTTTAAAATAAAATTATATGAAATTTGAAGCACTAAATATTTTAGTTATTTTTAGTTTTTCTTAAAAAAAAATAGGCTCAAAAAAATCTGACAACCCTGACCTCAACATTAAAATAAAAACTTTTATTTTATTGCAGGGATTCAACGTAAATTCATCTTGAGATAGCATGGAATCAGAGTTGGGGGTAGTGCACTGAATTGTGAGTGCATTCAGCTTTTCACTAAATCGCACTATAGTGAACAAATTTGAATTTTAACTATTTGCCACCACTATAGTTATAATGAAACATTTCTTCACAACCACTAAAAAATTTTAGTGATATTGCAATTTTTTCACTACAACTTTTTCACTAAAGTTAGTCTTAATTATGTATTTAGAGAAGAAGTTTAAAAAAACATTAGGTTATCTTTCAATTTAGTGAACAATTTTTAAGTTCCACTAATATTAGTGGAGGGTTGTTTTTTTGCACTAAAGTATTTAGTGAAGAAAAAAATTTTTGCACTAGGCTTGAGCTGAAAAAATTTTAAATTTAAATTTAACTAATTAATTTTAGTGGAAAAAAAATATTTTTTCACTACCACTACCACTGAGTAAAGCTGATATTTTTCAACTCACCACTAAAAAGTAAAGATTGTAGTTAAAAATTTTGCACTATCACTAAGTGTTAGTGGAAACTGCAAATTTAGTGCACTAAACTCTGCATGGAATATACATGAACACACCACTAAAATAAGTATGCTGAATATTTTATTACCTTCTATGAATATTTTCATTTCAACAACGAATTCGTACGTTTAATCAACGAATATTTTTGGACGAATATGGACTTATATAATAAAATGAAAACAAAATCTGATAGAATGGGATAATACTGTAGTAAGATGGTATAATAATATGAAAAATACGATTCATAACATGAAAAAACGAACCATAAAATCTGACACAATATGATAAAGTACAATTATAGATACATTTATTAGATATGTCGATCTTAGATAATAGTCACCACAACTATTTTTTTTTTCTGCGTTCAGGGATATACATATGACAACGTTAGTGTCAGGATAAAAAATTTGAAAATATTTTTACTTAAAATTTTTTGATTTTCCTCATATGTGCAAAGTTGCACTTTAATATGGTAACATCCAGTAAAAATCAAGTATAATAATGCTTAAAACAACAAGATACATAATACATTTTGATTAAATAATTTTTGAAACATTTTATTTTCAATTATGTTGAAAAAACAGCTCCAAAAAAATTCAAGCTTCAAAATTAAAACTAACTTTTAAAAAACCTTTTGAGAGTTTTCTTAGACTATATGCACAACTTTATTTTGCGTTGGAATTATTGAGGCAATTTCTTATTGTTGCACTGTGTCATGGCAATCATTTTATTTCACATTTATACAAATTTTTTTTTTTTTTTTTTTTTTAACTAAGCACCTATGTGAAATACAATTTTTTACTTACTTAAATACTTTGTTCTCATCACCCTGTATATATACATAGCTATTCATTATTATTTTTTAATGAAAAATCATATAAAACTAAATAAAATTCAAGTAATTCTTTTTGAGTATTTTTAATATTTCTTTATTTTTAAGAACACATATCTCCACACATGTTTATTAAACGTCCCCTGGAGCGTCGTAAGATATAAAATGACAATTTTTTTCTTGGTTTTGTTGTAAAAAAATGTATATAAAACACATAAAGTTTATATTTCTATGCATGAATAAAAAAAATACACACACACACACACTCATATACAAACAATAAAATGCGTGATTATTTGTTGTTTCTGTTAGGAATTTTTTCATTTCCTCTATTGCTGTTCTACTCATGTCGTGTCTTTTTTCAATTTTTTTTTTTTCACTTCCACAATAACAGCAACTATAATACGATAATGTACATACAAACATACATGAATGTGTGAAGGTTTGTTTATTTTTTATTGAACATTTTCTATAAAATATGTTTCATTGCCTTGTCTCTGTATACATATAAGTATGGGAGGATGTTAGTTCCATTTTTTTTTTTTTCGTTTTGTTGCTATAAAATGTATGTGGGATATTTTGCTGCAATGATTTCAAATCACTGTCAAACTTATTTGCGGATATTGCGTTTTTTACATGTTTTCTTGTTTTTTTTTTTCACTACTCAATTTTACTTTATTCTTCTATTTAGTTTGTTGTCTTTTATTTTTTGAAATAATATTTATTTTATTTTTCTTTCTCACACACGCATACTCTTTATACATATGTATGTAGACAAAATACCCCAGAGTTTTTTCATGGGTATGAGGTTAGGGGTTTTTATTTAATAAATATTTTGGATACAATTTTTTATTTTTGTATTATTAAGATGAAATTTAAAAAAGAAAAATAAAAAAAAGGTTATTAAAAATATTTTTAATAGTTGGTAAAGATTAAAAGATAAGATAATATTATTACAATTATTTTTATACATACAGACATTTCTGAGAATTCAGTTTTAGTTATATTTTGCAAAATGTTTATTTTTCTTTATATTTAAGTAAAATAAATTAAAAATATTTCATATGAAATATATTGTGAAGGAATTGTATTAAAAGTCTATCATATGAACAGAATAAAAGAAATCTTTATAGACATTTCTGGAAAAAAACTCAACAATACATTGAAAAAATGAATAAAGTACATTAAGTGAAATTCATAATTTTTTTCCAAGAATTTATTAATTTAATATACGAATTCATTATTTTAATGAAAACATTAATTACAATTCAATAAAAAAGATGACACTATTATGAACATTACATTAAAATCAGCCATTAAATATTCGATTTAATGTATTAGTACATTGAATTCGTTTATTAAATGTACTATTACATTGATTTAATTAAGAAGAAGTATTACACAATAAACAAAAACATTGAATTAATTAAATATTTCATTAAATTATGTTAAAATAAATCCTTTCTAACGGCAAATAAAGTAAAACGAAAACAAGAAAACAAAAATAATCTAGTTTGCTTTTATCTATTAATAAAAAATTACGCGATTTAAACAAAATGCAAAAATTCAGTGTTGTGTTAAAACGAAAATAATTAAAAAGTAAATAAATAAGTTCGAATTATTAAAAGATATAAATATAAATTTATTCGCACAGAAGTCAAACGGCATAATTGAATATAGCAAATTAAATGAATCACTCAAAAGCAGGATAATATCGTGAATTCAAAAACTGTTCTATTCGTAAGTATTTGTTCATAAATATATAAAATATTTTAATTTAATTCTTAATAAAAATATATCACAGACTAATCAAGATTTGGACGCTACATCTGGTGATTGTCATGGTATTCTTTATAACTATCTTGAGCATTTTATGAAAATAAGGAAATTTCTATAGACAAAAAAATTTAAAAGAACGAATTTTAAAAATTGTATTTATAATTGAGCAATATAGAGAACAGCAAGTAGTTTATAAAATAAATGACAAAGCAAACACGAAGTTCACGATCACATCTGTAATATGTATTTTGTTTATTTAGATTTTTTAGTGAAATGCAATATAAACACTGTATTATATTTATGACATCTACTAGCGTATAAGCCTGCCTTCGCACAGTGATTCGTTTCATTGGCAAAAATACAAAAGTAATAATTTCAAAAAATTTTACATTTTTCTTATAGCTAATAAAATAAGCTTATTAAAAATGTATTTACCATATTTTTAGAAAACATAATCATGCAGGTAGAGGGCGCCACAATTAGCTGATATATAGCAAAAATGTGTGTATTGAAAAAAATTTATTTCGATGGCTCTACTTAACCCTTCGTCTTACAAACTGGTCTGGCCAGACCAATTGCAGATTTAAATGTTGATTTCATATATTTATAATTAAGCTAGAGACTTGAAATTTCAGGTACCCTCCTATAATTTTGTTTTCTAACGATCTGTGAAAAACAGAAGGTTGATCTAACAAAAGGATAGGAAAAATTAGTGTACATGTCACATTCGTACCAGATATGGTCTGGCTGGACCATTTATATTTTGTGTGAAAAATTATGTGGTTTGACGATGTTATTCATTCTTTTTTATTGTATTTTATTTTATTAAAAACTTTTAAACTGAACTCTCATCAGTTTACCCATGTTATTTATTTTCCACCTATTCATTCATATTTTGTTATAAGTATAATACCGATAAAACCTCATATGTATGAAAAGAAAAATTGTATGCGTTTGTAGACTCAAAACAAGAAGAAGAACGTGAAGTTTGTTGATGCGATAAATGTAATATCTTGCAAATCTATGTAGTAGTGATGCTAGAATATAGTTGTACAAATGTAATAACATAAAAAAATTACCAAAATTTCTATTAAAATATATACAATTGTAGCACTGGCCTGCCCAGACCATATTTGTTACGAAGTTAACAATTGAAACATCTGTATGACGAAGTGTTAAATAATTATTAAAAATATATTTCAACAGTTTTTTTTTTTTTTTTTTTTTTTTTGTTATTTCTTTTGAAAACGTAAATCTATAACTTCACCTAAAAACAATATATTTTATCTTCTTGATTTTTTTAAATTACAACTAAAATTTTGTTGGGAAATTTGGATTTCATTAAAACTGAATTTACACAAAAAATAAAAAAATTTACTAAATTTGAAAAACTATTTCAAGGAGATTAGTTCATGGATTTGAATTTTTTAAAGCTGATACTGGATATCAGACATTTTTAAAACAACCTAAAACGCAACCACTTTTTGCTTATAATTTATATAATAAAATATTTTATAGAAGGGAAAAATAACATTTTTTAGTGCATGGTTTTTAAACTTTTTTCTGTTTAATTTTCCCTTTTGTCCTTAATAGTAATCAATAAAGAAATACTTTTTGCTCAGTATTTTTGTAATTTATATTTTTTTAGGAACGAAAAATTAAAATTTTCTGTAAAATTATTCTAGTACAAATGAATGTAAAAATTCTGTAGATAAGAACGCTAAATTTAATTTATTTTAATTTCATTAAAGAGGAATAATCATTTAAAACAGTGCCCCCCTACCCAAATTGTAAAAAAAAATCGGGAATCTCCGCTCCCTGATAGAAAAATTTGGCTTCGTTAGAATTTGTAGAATGAGCATATTTAAGTAAGTCCATTTCGAGATATGCTTCAATATATAGCACAACCTCGTTAATTTCACAAATAGCGCTTTATTGCGAGAACAAGTGTCAATTCAAAGCAACTGGAAATCTAATATTCGGCTTGGCCGAATCTATATACCCACCATCTGCAATTTTTTACAAATCTACTGAAAGTGGGCGTAACACACCCATTATTTTTTTCTAGTTTACATTGGTTCTTGAACTAATTCTTTAAAAATTTTTTAATGTTTTACCTTATATGGAAGGTGGGCGATAAAGTAGGATGATCACGTCCATTTTTGTTTTCCAAAATTTCGCTGTTGTACATACTTTTGTTTAAGAGATATTAGTAAAAAGTATGAACTAAAGTTTCAACGGATTTCCTGTGTTTCTAGTATTTGGTTCATAACTTGTTGCCCAAAAATAATTTTTATGTCTTCCGATATTTCTAATAATTGGCATACGAATACCCTAAGGAGTAGGGTGATCGATTATTCGGCTTTTTGGAGAAACCGGTTTTCGAATAGTTCGAATAATTGGTATTTAGAAAAAACCGGTTGCATTTTTTAAATTCAAAAAACCCGATTAACCCGACTTTTTTTCAGAAGTTAATATTTCTGTCAAAAGGCTACATTTCTTAAAAAAAAAATTAATAAATCTCATAAAGTTCATGCTAAAATTTATTAAACATAATTATATTTAGATATAACTATTAACCCATTAAGAAGATATAGTCGGTCAAACCCGACAATACTCTACACAATTGTGTTGCATAAAAATTCGGAGGGGCCTTCTTTTTTCTAGACCTGTGGAATTGTGGACCGATACTTGTATTAAATATAAAATAAAATATACGAATACAGAATATTACGTCGATACTAATATTTATATGAATTTATATGGGGAGCTATGGTCAATTATGGACGGATCTTCATGAATTTCGGCACACAGCTTTAAACTTATGTATATGGAACTTACATATGCAAAAATTCTTGCTACATTTAAGGGATTTATGATAGTTGAACCCCTTTTCCGGGAGGTTATTTATATGAAGGCAAGGTGAATGGACCGATCAAAACCAATTTAAACACGCTTCGTCCTTGGACTATAAGAAATCGTTGTCCCAAATTTAATTAATTTATGTTTAAAATTGCGACCTGTATTTTGATTACAAGGTCTACATGGACAGACAGACGGACATCGTTAAATTGCCTCAGAACCGGTTGGTATAAATTAAGGTAGGCCTTAGACCAATATTTTTTGGTGTTACAAACATTAGCACAAATGCATAATACCTTCCCACCTATGGTGGTGTAGAGTATAAAAATTGTAGAAAAATAATCATCAAAAATTATATTAAGTTTTACTTAGCATAAACAGAAACCATGAGTTAATATGGAAAAAGCCAAAATCAATTCTTTTGAAACGATTCTGCAGGAGAAACTTTTTTATACATCATTGAAAATATAAGAAAATATTGGATAAAAAAAATATATATATATTTAATCTCACAGAATTAATTTCGATTTAAACTTAAACTCTATTTTTAAAACATTAGAAACTATACTTTATGAATATTTAAAAAAATATCTATAAATTTCGATTCAAATATCAGTATTTACTATATGCTTTTTTAAATAAAAAGCTACATATTTTTAAAACCGGTTTTTTGTGTTTAAAAAAACCGGTCTATTCGACTTTCGAAAAATGAACATTTTGAAAAAAAAAAACCGACAGCACATTGACTAAAAAAAATGGTTTTAAAACCGGTTGGAAAACAGTGTCGATCACCCTACTATGGAGCCATTTATATATATCCATTTTTATTTATTTATTATTATTATTTTTTTCTTTTTTTTTTTTTTTTTTCTCCCTCTAATAAAAAAAAATATATATATGTTTGCTAAAAGTTGCCATTTTGGGATAAAATTGACCACTATTTTAAAAATATTGCTTCAAATTATTTCATACAAAAATTTTTATTTATTTTTTTTTTTATTTTTTATTTTTTTTTTTCTATTTCATTTTTTGTGAGTTTATTTTAAAATTTATTTGAATCATAATATTTAATAACACAGGTCAACTAAATCGCAAAAAAGTATTATATCTAGAATAATTCTACAAAATTATTATTCCTTGAGCTTGATATAGTGTAGAAAGTTAAATGAAAATTTTCCATCACGTCCCCATTGAGGACCAAAGAAAATTAGCTTCCTTGAGAAGTTTTGAGATTATGATATAGGTAGGTAGAGGAAATTAGTTACACATGTTTTATAGGTAAGACATGGGGCTACAAAAATTTAGTACTACTCAAGTCTCTAATTTGCTAACAAAAAATTAGAAAAAAACTAAATGTAGGGAAAAAAGTTACATGAAACATTTCTATAAAATCACACTTTTAACCCATTTATGACCAAATGAAATACATATGTACCTCTAAGAAATTTTTAGGTCATTAATTTTCTTGGTAATAGATGGAGCAAATTGTAGATCCGTATTTTATAGAAGAACAATTGGAGATTTTACTCAAAAACGCTGTTACTGAGAATACGAAATTCTACTTTGGTGACAGAATATTGCTGCTTCTTAATATGAGTAAGAATTAAAAATAGTACATTCTTAAATCCTAATATCCATATATTTTTCAATGAAGTTCGAAATAAAAAATTATATATTTTAAAATTGTGAAGTCATGGAAATGTTTTATTTAACTTTCAGTACTATATTTAGCCTAACAATTTAAAATTAGGCAAAATTATTCACAATATATTTTTCTTAATTTTTTTTTTTTTTTTTTCATTTAAATTCGTTTTTTTTCATATTTTTGATGGCTAGAGACTGGACTAGTACTACATTTTTATAGCCCCATGTCTTGGCTATAAAAAATTAGTGTCTAATCTGCTCTACCTATTACTTAGAAAATTTTATAATCTAAAAACTTATCACGGAACCATATTTTCTTTGGTCCGCAATGGGTTAAAAATGGTTTATAGAATGTTATATATAAAAATAATTTTATTTTATAATTTAATGAATCGATTAGGTATAAGTATTTTCTTTCATTACTTGCAATTATTTTGTTAATTTTAATAAAATTATTATCAATATTAATAGCTAAAGAAGTCTGGCCTTTTAAAATAACTTTACATTATGTCTGGCCTACAAAAACTAATTCAATTTATTCTGTGTTAATGTAAATAATTGCAAAAGTGAATAACCAAAAACGAGGGTGGCAATAAAAGTTTACTATCTTCTCAAAAAAAAAGAGCAATTAGTTTAAATAAATTTTCTTAGAAACGTATGAGTTTTCCATATTTAGCTAAACATAGTTTATTTTATTTTATATATTACATATTAAATTCATTTTGTTATTTACTCTAAAAACTACTTACATAACCCTAATTTAATCCTTCAACATTTGCATTAAAGTTAAAATCATTTATTTCAAGTAAATATTTATAAACCCTTGTAAATATTTTAATAAAATTTACAAATACGGATATTTTTATATGGATTTCTCTTATATTTACTTTTATATCTGCCTCAAAATACTCTTAATATTAACTTATATTTCTTTTGAAAAGCAACAAATTTCTTTTTTTGTATTGTATTTTTTTTTATCGTATTTGTATTGTATGTGTTAAAAGCTTTTAGGGCTAATGAAAATTGTTGTTACAAATAAAATAAATTTGTGTAACAACAATCAGCAATAGAATAAAAGAAGGGCTTTTAATAATACTATTTATAATGCTATTAACAGTCATTAAAAGAAAATAAAACAACTTAAAGCAAGTAGATGCTGGTAAAAGTTCTTTAATCTTTTTGTATTTAGCTAAAACATTTTCTATACAATGCCATTAAATGGCAATGAATTGATAAATTTTATTATTGAATTGAATTGAATAGAATAGAAGCAGATAATAAATTAGTGTTTATGGAAAAATGTTTCTAAGTAAATTTAGTACAATATTTTTCTTTGAAAAATTAATGGATATTATTTAAAATAAATTTCCATTGCTTGTCATTAATATCATATTGCCATTATGTATATTTAAGATATACAAGTTTCCAATTTATAATATAGCCAATAGTCTATATATATAGACCTGTCAGTATCCTAGCCTATATCCTAATCAAGAGTCTAGTCAATAGTAAAAAAAAATTAATTAAGCCAAATAGTCAAAGCAATGGTCTAGTCAATAGTACTGTCTACAATCCAACCAAGATCATAATTGGTTGTGAATTGGCCATAGTCTGCTCAATAATCTCGTCAATGTTACCCAATCAATAAATTAACTGAGAAAGAGCTAAAACGATCACGATTTTAACATCATGTTGTTATCTAAAGGAAATAACAACAAGGAGTATAGATTTCTAGGGGCCAGGGGGAAGTGGATGACCCTCCAAAGTTGGCCATCTGGGGTATGTAATTTGTTCGAAAAACACCATCGTCTCTTTTTAGTTTTTTTTTAACTTGGCGGGTATAATATTGAGCATATTTTTTTTCAAAAGATTCGCCAAATTCTCCACAAAATTATAAATAATATTGCTGCAAGAATCATATAAATATATGAATCCGTTAAAAAGATATATTAATCTGAATTTGGAACTTTTTTTGGTTTTTTTTTTCAAAAAGGTGGCAATATTTATACACTCATAAAATTAGTTTTTTGTTCTGGGCTTTATCATTTGTTTATGTTTTCAAAAGAAATTTTAATAGAGATGATTGTAAAGTAAATCTGCAGGAGTTTGGGACAATTGTCTGTCTACAAGCCCTTTCTAAACTTTGTCAATTTTATAATTTTTTTTTTTTTTTTCCTTTTTTTGTTAAGTTCTCAAATTGCAAAGCTGGGATAAACTTAAAATTATTTTAATTATATATCTCCAATGGAGATTCTCCATATGTAATGTGTTTACAAAAATTATTTTTTAACGGACGCACCTTATAATGGCAGGGTGATCATTACAATGGAAAAAGTCAATTTTTTTAACATGTTTTCTACGGATTGGGGTTTTGGGCATTTTTATGTAAAAATTTGGCCGTTTTTTTAATTCTTTGATTTAAAGATAAGTTTATACATATCATACTGAAATTTCAATAAAATATCACTATTCGTTAAAAAACAACACACAAAAATGCTAAATTTGAAGTCCTACGAGAAATTCTACAATAAAATTACATTCCACTAACTTTTTTATAAATTATCAATCTCCATATTTTAAAATTTTCTTAGATACCAAATACTTGTTTAAAAAGTTTATACTTTTGCTTTAAACTTATTAGAAACTTGGCCTCCTCTAACAAAATTAAGGCATTTTTGCTAGATACAGGCTTGATTCAGGTTCGACAGACCTGTATGACTAGGATGCCACATTGGGCGCCATCCTAGTCAGTATCTGTTTAGAATCGGCCGAATCTTTTTAAACTCTAGCATAGATATAAACTAACCTTCTGGGCAGATTCTACAGATCTGAGCGCCACTAGTACTATAGTGACTACGAATGAACAGATGGATACCCAGGTTCGACGGATCATTTTTATACTGGGGTAAACATTAAAAAAATTTTCTTTTACCGGACAATACAAACAGCAACATCGTATACTCCTAGAACCTTCATGCGGACGGACAACGAAAACAAACAATAAGACGAACAAAAGAGGTTGACAGGCTACTAATTTAACCTTCGGAATGCATAGTTATTGGACACTCGTGATCCCTTTTTCTTGACAAAAGCATATCTACCACATAAAAAAGTACAAAGCTTTGTTCAGTACTACCAGTGGATAAATCTGAATCCAACAGTATAACCAACTAGAAGATAGTTGAGATACGTCATCCCACCTCCAAGTAAATCGTATCCGTTTCAAAGATAATAAATTTGGCTTAACAGGGTCTGCTCTGTATCCAAAGTAAGTTCTGTAAAATATCTTCACTTGTGGCGCAGTAGACGCTACCAAAAGTAATGCAACCAAACCTAGTATTAAGCGACAAAGCTCAGACAAATCAATAGTTAAGTTAAAAGTAATGTTAACAGACAAGAAAATAGTCTAGACAGTACAATGTTTTATAGACTAATAAATGCTAAATTAATCAGTCCAGTCAATCCAAGCGAATACTTATTCAAGTCAATAATTCAGTCATTAAATATTGAGTGTATAGACTATTATTCAATTATCTAGTGTCATTAGAGCTCTAGCCAGTATTTTGTAGTCAAAATTTTTTTTTAAGTTTCTGTGATATTATAGTTAGTACGCTAGATAACAGAGGACTGCTAATATTATACTCAAGTCTGGCCTGTACTAACTTCCACTCAATACCCGCTATCAAATGTAAGGCAAACAAACTTTGAATTAACCGACAAATATTAATCAAGTCAATAGCCTAGTCAGTAGATTGGTTAGTTCTCTGTTCAAAGCTAAATTTAGCCTAATGAATATTCTAGTCAATAATTAAGATAGTAGTCTAGTCTATAATTCAGCAAATACTTATTGAATATTATAAATATTATTCAATTATCTAATCATCAGAGATCTAGTCAGAATTTTAAAAGTTTTTGTCTGTCAAGTCAAAATACTTAACAGTTTTCAATTCAATAATCCTATCAGAATTCTACTCAGTAGTCTAAATGATAATTTAGTCTATAGTCTGCTCAATTCTCAAATATGTACATAAATCAATTGTCTATAGTCGTATCTATATTAGAAGTAATAATTTAGCCCATTGTCTGTGTTAACATAGTAATTTAGAGTGATTAAATAAAATTTTATGTTTCAAATATTTAGCTCATAAATTGAAAATTTCAATTAATTTAAATATTTCCCAACGACATTAAATCAAGTTTTTGTCAAAAAAAAAAAAAAAGTAATGTGCTCGACATAATATAATTTCCTTAAGGAAGTTAAAATAACACTCATCATATTCAAAACTCTACGCAAGGAGACAGACGCAAAAGCATACAGTCACAAACAATGTTATAAAAACACACATACACAGGAAAAAGGTTATCAGAAAATTTTACACTTATGCTTTTATAAATGGCTTTAACAACAACGAAAAATTAAGCTCAAACCATACATACATACATATACTACATATTTATATGAAGGTTAGTAGAATGCGCTATACACTTAATAAATGCCTTAAAAAAATATTTAACAAACGAATGAAAAATAAACTGACAATGTTATTGTTACGCTCACACAAATGTGCACACATATGCAAATATATTTTACAGATTGTTTGGTTTATTTTGGTGGTTCTTATACAAGCTCCCTGTTACTCCTTAAAGGAAACGGAAGTTAGCGATAAGTTTTTTTTTACAGGGATATTCATATAAATTTTCTGTTATTTTTTTTGTTTAGTGTGGTTATAATTTGATATGATGTGCTGTTTAGATATGTATGCATGTATGTGTAAACCTTTATTTTCTATAGAACACGTAATTTTTTAATGAAAAATATGTGTGCAAATGCCATAAAATTTCATATTCAACCCATTTCTTTTTGTTACCCTAAATAGTGGTAAGAGATTTAAGCTGTTCGTTTGATATGTAACATAGGATGTTTATAGGTTATAAAATAATTTTCTTAAGTACGAAGGACTTGCTGCTAATGGGATCTTTCTTCCATATGTTCAGACTAATTTTAATAAGCTTCAACTGGCAGAGTTCTGACATCTGCTAAATATGGTCCAGAAAAAGTATTTACAAATTCGGCCACGATTTCTTACTACACTTCTTTTTGTTGAAGTTTAACAACTCTGTGGCTGTGGGAGAAAAAACAAAATATCTTTGTATGTGTTTTTAAGTCTTATAATTTTATTCATTATATGTAGAAGTATATGAATTATTATAACCTACACCACTATAGGTGGTTGGGGTATTATGCGTTTGAGCTGATGTTTGTAACGCTCAAAAGAAATCATCGAACCCCCATCTTGAATAATACCAATCGACACAGAATAACTTTCTCAGTCGATTTAATAATGTCGTTAGAGTGTCCCGAGAATAGCGTTTTTACAGATTTCGATATAGGAACACCCCTCGTCAAAATTTGCTGAATATGGGAAAAAATATTTAAAAAAAATTTTAAAATTGGTCTTCAGTTCCCTACCAGCGATTTTAAAATCATGGGTCCCAAATATTTTGGTCAAAAAAAAAAAGTTTCGATTTTTTAATCGACATGGATATCAAAAATTCGTAATTTTATGCTGGTTATGAAAAAAATATTTTAAACATTTTTCCAATTTGATTTTCGTTTGCAAGAAGACTTTTTTAGGTATTTTGATGAACCTTTTTTTTTTAAATAATCTTGAAAATTACATATTATCAACAATTCTTACTACAATGCAATTTTTTAAAATTTTAGCCTTAAAAGGATGAAAATCATAAAATACTTATCTATTGTTTTAAGAAAAATACCGATTTTTTTTTTTATTTATTTATTTTTTTTTTTGAATGATGTACTTTGACGGTTTATGGACCAACATTTTTGCGAAAATTGTTTAAAATACTTTTTCTATAATTGGCTTAAAATTACGATTTTTTTGATACCCATTTCAGGACTAAACTCAATGCTATTTTAATGACGAAATGTTCTAGACCCGTGACATTCAATCGCTGGTAGGGAACTGAAGATCAATTTAAAACTTTTTTTTTAATATTTTTCCCATATTCAGCTAATCTTTACGCTTCGTTTGAGGGGTGTTCCCACAAAATTTTTGTCTACAGGACACTCTGCTGTACGTACAAGTGAACAAAGTACAGGTCGAAGTTTTTGAAGATTTCTTGATAACATTTGGAACGAATAATTATTTTAGCACAAAGAAGAAGCCTATTGAAATTGGCTATGATCGCTCCATTTTTTTACTTAGTCCACATACAAATATCCTCCGGGAATATGGATTAATGCTCATACAAACAATATAAAATTTTAATTTGGTATACATAGAAAAAAGCAAAAAATAAAATCAATTATCAAATATGTTAGTAAATAATTCATTCAATTAACAGCTTTTTTAATATTACTAAAAACTGAAAAAAATTAAAAACAGAAAAAATTCCAATTAAAAAATTAATTAAATCAATTAAGTGGATCATTGAATGAGAAATAAAATCTTACTTAAATTTGATTCTTATTTTAGTTTTTTTTTTTTTTTTAATATATTTATTAAATTTTGATGCAAAATTAAACAACAGTGTTAATTGAAAATGAAATTAAAAAAAGATTCGGCTGTACCGAATCTTTGATACCCTTCACCATCTTACCAATAAATAATAAAATTTTCGCCTTAACGTATGCTATCATACTTTCACATCTATAAATCAAAATTTTTTTCAAACTATGAAAATTTTAATACGAAGAAAAAATAAACAATCATAGTAAGCATTGCTTTAAAAAAAATAAACAACAACAATAGTTCCATATTTATATACATATTTTTGTATGTATGTATAAACAAACTGACTGAATATACAAACAACAACAAGAACAACACTGTTAATCATTATATTACTGCTGTTGCTATCTAAACTACTTGCCTATACAAAAACCAAAAACACCAATACTTAATTGTCATTACAATGCTTAATATACATGTTTCTGTTTCTTAACAGAATTTGGTTGATTAAAAAAACCAAAATTTTATAAAAATACTTATGACCGATCTATATAAAAATAAAATCTGTAGCTTAAACATGGGTTTCAAAAAATCAAAAATGCGTTTTGTCCGATATCTCAGTTATTTTTTTCAGCACAAAAATTCAGAAAAAAAATTGCAAAAACGAAGTCCCTGGTATATACAGAGGTTTCAGAAACTGGAAAACCGGTTCTAAAAGCCAGTTTTTTAAGCACATCTCCGCAATGTATGAACCGATCAATAGCAAAATAGCAAAAATTCAATAGCAAAATTCTCGAAAGGATTTCCGATCATTTCATATATATATTATACATGCCAGTTATCGATAGGCTTCATGAACGCCATTTCAACAGACGGACTTGGTCCTATCGTCATCATCTCTTATGAGGATCCCGAAAATATCAAATTGGGGTAATGTACCAATTTTCAAATGACTAAGAAAAAAATTTGTTTGCTTTCATTTATCCGTGCACATACATATATTCACAGATTTTTCCTTTATTATACCCTGAATATCCTTGGAGATTTTATTTTGTTTATGTTTTTATATCCTCTTAATCTCATTTAATTGAAAACCCAAAATGAACTATCATTTTCAGTAGAGAGCATAGCCTTTTATAGAAAAATGCTGTTTCGTAAATTCACATTTTAAAATTTTTTAATACTTTGAATATTATGCTTTTCTTTAGCAAATTTTATGACCTTTGAAGAAAATTTATTATCCCTTTTTTTAAACAACTGAACAAATTTAGCAACAAATTACATAAATTTATTATTTTCTCCTTGAATTTTTATGATCATATTCAATAATATCACAAAATACAATTCATATACAGGTAGCGTCGATCATTTGGATATTCTTTTTCTTACATTTGTTCTCAATGATTGATTTTTACTACATAAGTCAGAAATAATGTATAATACAACTTTTATAAAGCTAAAGTAAAAAAATTCTATTGCACATGAAGTCTTAATTCAAAAAATTCTATATTCTATAAAGGTTTTCATAATAATTTTGCATAATTTTAACATACTATATTTCCTTAAAATTTTCCATATTTTCAGTGCGCCACCTTGCGTAATGTAGCTAAATCACACTACCCCTAATTGACCATTGATGCGTTTTCGCAACACCAATTTTTGGGAGCTTGGTGTTTCTATCTCCCTAAATTATTTTTTATCCGCTCTACCGTGGGTAAAAATTCGTCGAAATTAATTTTTTTCCCTCAATTTATTTAGTTAACATTCCAAGCTAAATGTACATTTATAGAACATTATCAATAATTTTAAACTAAATTAGTTACGGTATAGGTAAAGTTACTGATGCGAAAACGCAACAGTGGTTGGAAATGGGATAAGTAGAAAAAATATTGTCAAATTTTATGAGAATCTGTCCATATAAACCCACTTCCGGGAATCACTCTAAAGTCCGTAAATTCATGAAGATGTATCAAAGCATTATTTTGTATTTGTATATTTTATTTTGCACTTAGTAAAATTATTGGTCCACAATTGGCCACAGGTTCAATATAAGACCCCTTCCAAAATTTTCTTACTCATAGACAATGGTGTAGGGTATCATATGGTCGGTTTTGACCAATTATATCTTTTTAACTTGTTTTTCTTATTCATTTTTTTTTCGGCAAAGAAACTCATAAATTTCAACAAGTTTTCTCCTTCTTTAAAGGTTTCCTTCTCTGTGCCAACCTAAGTAGTATAAATATTATATATGAATCTCGAGTTTTCCATAAGGGTTCCTATGTTGAAAATTTTCTGCTCTCACACAAAGACGAAGCCAAAGTAAAAGAAAAAAAAAAAAAATGGAAAGTGAAGAATAAAAATAATAAAAAAAAACTTTATACAATTAAATTGCAGTAGTAAATTGTTGTAAATTTATTTTCTAAATTGTTGTCGATTGTTTAGTTTCATAAAACAATGTTTGAGGTTAAATATGGTTTAAATGAGAATATGTGTATGTAAGTATAGGCGAATGTGTGTTTCATGAAATCTAATGTCTGTATATGTATGTGAAATTGTGTCTCTGTACTTTGTCTTGTCAATTAATCAGCCAAAACAAAAACTCTTTTATATGCTAAAGGATTTCTTTATAAGTAAGAGAGAGAACATGTGTGTCTGTGTGAAATATACTATATGTATGTGTTACATACACATACATATAGTACATAATTGTATAAAAATAAATTCCAGTGTGTGTCTGTAGCATGTAGTTAAAGCTTAATTGAAATTTTATGGCTTTTATAAAATGACTTTGTTGCTGTTCTGCTCTGTACTTTTTTCTTTTTTTTATTTCTAACAAGGATTTAATAAATGTGTTAAATTGTTGTAACGACTTTTATAAATTAGCTGCAAAATGTTTGTACAACAATAAAGTAAATTTTAATGTAATTTAAGGGGTGTTGGCAAGAAGTGAAAAATTAGTATAGGTTTTAAAGGATTTTTTTAAGATTATATAAAAAGATTTAGAACACGAATTTCAAGGACTTTTATTAATGCCTTGGTAATATACATAAATTAATATTTTAACAATTAAAAAGTTGTTTGTTAAACCTTTTTTTTTTTTTTTCTAACTTAAAATTTTGAACTGCGATCACATTTTTTAAATCGCATATATTTTTTATTAATTAAAAAATCCCATTTGTCTTTAAAAATATATAACTTTTAAGCATATCAATTGAAATTTTTATAACCTTTTATAACAAATTTAATTCCCCTTTTGTTAACCTTAAACCTGAACTCATGACTACAATTAAAACCATAGACACAACCCTAAGAAGGCATATAATTTTAATTGACACTTATCCTCAGGATTAGTATGTCTGGCAAAGTAATATAAATTCATTGGTAGCTAATTTTATTTTATCTTATTTTTTTTTTGCCTTAAACAAAAACTTTTGACCATACTCGTATTAAATTCACCAGAAAAATCCTCCGAAAAAAGAAACAATTAAAGCAAACTTCTCTAACACTTTTGGTTTATTGTCTTTTTATGTTACGATGAAGTTAAATCTTAGGACGGAAATAAAAGAAAAATTAACTGTTGCTTTAGGCTGGCTAAATAAAAAGAAAAGTTTTCAGCCTGCTCTAAGTAAAATATGATAAAATAAGATGTGTAACAAGTCAAATAAAGTGTACTTATTAGACCCTAAATGTAACAGATAATAAGATACACTCGGAGAAAATTATGAGTTAAAAGATTTTTCTTTGTACTTTTCGATATTAGTAATTATATATTAGAAAGTAAAACAAAAAATTTTATGCCACGTTTTGATATAATTTTTTTTTTTTTCTACATAAAATCTACAAATTTCTTTAATATCCCGAAATTAAGGAGAGAGAACGAAAAAATCTTAATATATATATATATAATTCCATAATTTGGAAACGGCTGATCTTAAAGTTTTGTTTTTTTTTTTTATTTATTTAATTGATATTATATTATAGATCACAGAAAAATATAACTTTAATAGTTCTAACCACTTCTTATGAACTCGTGGACTTTTTTGGTAACTCTTCCATTAGAGATTTAGTAGTTGTTTCAGTCACTTTTTTAGAATAGTTTGCTCATCTCCTTTTAAAGTCATCGATATTTTGGGACACTTTTTTGTGCTCTTCAATTTTTTTTTCCAAAAGAAACAAAAACTATGTTATAATATAAATAACAATTAAAACGATAAAGAAAAACATAGTTGGTCAAGAAAAACATATTTGGACCATATAATACCCTAAACCATTGTGTATGCATATCAAAATTTGAGGATAGGGGTTTTATGGGGAAACAATGCATATTTGTTTTTAAATATAAGCCACCGATGTGCATTATATTATGTTGATACTAACATTTATATGGGATTCTGTACTATAAAGTGATTCCGGCCTTATATGAGAATTACGGTAAATTATGGATCAATTCTCATAAAAATTGGCACTGTAGTTTTTATTTACTTATATAAAACTTATTTGTGTCAAACATTAACTTTATACCAACATATGTATGGAATACATGCACATTAAAGTGATTTTCGGAAGAGGGGTTTATATGGGAGCTAAGGTCAATTATGGGCCGATCTTCATAAAATTTGGCACAAAGATTTATATTTACTTGTACCGAATCTTATTAAAATATTGTAATATTTAAGGTATTTATAGTCTTTAAATCCCTATTCTGGGAGGATATTTGTATGGGGGCTTGGTGAAATAATGGCCGATCATAACCAGTTTTACCAGGGTTCATCATTGGCCTAATAGAAGATCATGTGCTAAATTCTATTGACTTATCGAAAATTGTGACCTGTAGTTTGATTACGAACGGATTTGGTTAAATGTTGGTTTCATGGTTTTTTCTATAACCAGTTTCACCAGGGTTCATTATTGGCCTAATAGAAGATCATGTGCTAAATTCTATTGACTTATCGAAAATTGTGACTTGTAGTTTGATTACGAACGGACATCGTTAAATGTTGGCTTCATAGTTTTTTCTATTGCAAACGTCTGTAGAGTGTAGGGTATTATAATTTATGAATTATATATATATATAAATATATTGAAATAATTTTTAATTGTCCAAAAATCAGAGTATGATTAAAGAAATATATATTTAAATTATTTCTGTAAAAAAATCTCCACATTACATATAAGGAAAAAGGTATGTCAAACGTGGCATTAAACTGTGGAGAAAAACATAAAGTGTATCGATGGGAAAAGTTTATTTCTTGCAAAGTTATGCGGTAGTGATGCTAGAATATAGTTATACAAATGTAATAATATAAAACAATAACCAAAATTTCCATTGAAATATATAGAATTACAGAGCTGGTCTGGCCAGGCCATATTTGTTACGAATGTGACAATTGAAACATGGGTTAACATAAGTGATTTTTGTCGTAAAAGAGATAATATTCTCGAGATTTTAAATATATTTTAATATTATAATCCACCCAGCAATATTAATGAAAAAATTATGAAAATATACATAAAGATTTTTCTTATTTTATTAATTTTGTTCTTTGGTGAATATAAAATTTATTAATATTTTTTATGGTTCAATAATTTAAAAAGTGTAAATACATGTCAAAAATTTTACTATTCTGAAGTTTATTCAACATAATAGGAAATTATAAATTTGGGAAAACATTTTTTTTTTTTTTTTCATGGATAACACTGTGTTGCCTCCGTTTCTGATGCCCCTAAAATTTTATAATCTTATAAATAAAAACTTGTTGTGCCAAATTTAATCTGACGCACAGTGCATCGATATTTAGTTTATACACTACATAAGAAAAAGTGGCGAAAATATTATGCTAATATGCTTTCTTATGCTATTAAAAAAAGTCGTTTAAAAAAATTACTTTTTTTTATGAATCTATTTTTTGATAAAGAACAGTCAATAAATTTAAAAAAGCTCGCGTGACATTTTTTTTATTAATCGATAAAAATTTAACCTTTTTCCAAAATTCACCATTTTCGACCAATGCCTGATGTAGTGTGCAAATATAAATTTATTCAAAATTTCATTATTAAACATTTTTGAAGCTTTATCTTTTGAAATATATAAAGAAAGAATTTTTTCGTTAACGGAACTTTGAGAAAAAAGTGAAGGATTGAACTATATTTTTGTAAAAAATAGCCGTTTTTCATACTGATTTCAGAGTGCTGACTTTGAAAATTGTTCACGTCTAGACGAATTTTCAGCATATTATTTTGTAATATATAGCAAATTAAAAAATATTTTTAAAAAATTTTTACCTTATATACCTCAGGACTTATTTCCGAAAAACGAAAGAAAGTCGAGGTAAAAAAAATGTTTCTTTATATTGCCAAGCACTTTACAGAAATATAAAAATCTTTAAAATCGGACTTCATTTGTAGAAGTTACGATTTTTTTAAACTTTTACATACTCGAGGTAGTCAAATTTGACACCCTGTAGCTTATCATGTGTTATCACAGGGTGACAACAAGATAATTTTTCTGAAAGCTTAAGTCCTCCTCTACAACTCTTCCATACATTTCAATTTAATCCGAGTAGTAGTTTTGGAGATACAGATTTATTACCAAAAAATTTGCGTTTGACCCCACTGTGTGACGTTAAAATTATTATGTGATTTATGCACTTAAAGTGAATTTGAACACCGTGGTCTATTGTGGAGCAATTCCTCTAAAATTTGGTAGAGTAATTTAAGTTTACCAAACATGTAGTATTGCTAAATTTTATCAAAATATAACTTTATATATGTCATATACAACCAATATTTATATATGGGAGCTAGGTGAAAATAGAGACTGATCATAACAAATTAGTTTAATAATTATTCTTGTGTAAAAAAAACTATTCATACCAAATTTCACTGAATTATTTTCAAAATTGCAAACAGCAGATGTAAAAAATTGAGTGATTAATCAAACATTTCAAAATGGTTTAAAATCGAAATATTAAAATATAATGTACAAAATGGATGCAAATGCTATGGATAATTCTGGATATTTTTGTTACTTTTTTGCTTTCAAAAATGTTAAAACGTATTATGTTTTACTTTCACTTTGAACTTCAGTCATGACCACACAATAACGCGCAATGTGAACATTGTGTAGAAAAATGTCATCTTTAAAATTATGAAGAAATTTTATTATAAAACTAATTTTTGATTTATTAGCAATGGTCTCCATATAGTAGCGCTTATGTACATTAATAAAAAAAATAAATAAATTTGTATAAAACTATCCTCTTTTATTTGAATACTTAAAAAAAAAAAAAAACATTATGGTTTGATTTTCAGTGTAAAAAAAATCCTTTTTTATATATCTCGATCCTTCCTCTAAGGAATATTTTTCTATTAAACTTTTAATATTCTATCTATAAATATTTTCTCATTGTTTTCCACAGAACAATTTTTAATGTTTTCAATAGTACTTTTTATATTTTCCTATAAAAATATTTTTTTTTTAAATGTGTTGATACTTTTTTTATATGTATATTTTTTCTTAGGAATATTCTATAGAAATATTTCTCTATATATTTTGCAAAAAAATTGTCTGATGGAAATAATATCAGTAGTTTTTTTCGGAATTTATATCGCTATGTATCAATATGTCGAATACGTAACAGTAGAATTAGTTTTAAAAAATTGTCTACAGAACATTTAAAAATATTAACTGCCGTTATTCTTGATGGAAACGATGTGTTAATATGTTCTATTAAGAATCATCTGTGGATGTCTTTCCTTAAACACATTTTTTGATAAGTCGATTACACTGGTCGACAAAAAAATCCTCCCCCAAAGACGAATAGTTTAACTTGATGTATTTTGATGTGCTAAACACGAATCTGCTTTCAGTTTTTTTCCATCACATCTGGATCTTGTTTGTTTTTTTTTTTTTATGGGCATGTCTAATATTTCGACCATAGTAAGGCCATTACTCTAGTATATATATTTTCTCATAACTCAAGAACGGTATGTACTATTGACATAAGTGATACACCCATAAAAAAAATCAATACGTGATAGAAAAAAGTAAGAGCTGATTCTTATTTATCACGTTAAATTCCATCTAATCCACCTATCTTTTTTTTTTATTTAAGGCGAAAAAAAAAAAATTGTTTTGCCCACTAGTGTATTTTCACTTAACTGTAGGTATGCATGGGTATCCTAACTTAAATGTGAATGCAATCAAGATTTGTGCATCAATTTTTATGCTACGTGGCTTTATTTACTCGTAGTTTTGCCAGCTTTGAGATAAAGATGATAAAGAACTGAAACTTTGATGTTTTCACTTTTAAAAAGAATTTTTTAGTAAAAATAAATAAATCTTGAACTTAGCATGAAAAATTCGGACATATATTTCGAAATATCTCCTAAACTATTGAGCGGATAAAACGTCTTAAAGCCAATTCCACAATTCCACACATTTTGGTGTATTATTTATATAAATCGTGCATACCGTTCTCGAGTTATAGTGAAATATACTCAAGTAATCGGCTTATTTAGGACGCAATATTAGACACAATGTGAAAAAACTGAAATCAGATTCGAGTTTAGCGTGCGGAAGTCATTCTAGTCTACAAAGTATTTTTGTCGACCAGTATTATTTGAATATTTTCTTTATTTTTATAATTTTTCATCGTTACTCATTTTTTGTTTTGTTTTTTCATTGAAAATGTCTTGTTACATTACTTCCCAGCAAAAACATTGGTTGCCAGGTAATGAGTTAAGAAGCTAATATAATGGTTTTACACTACTTACACATTAGCTGAATAACCCATTATTTTAACACGGTGATAAAATTAGAGGCAACTACTTACCTCATCTCATTACTTCGATGTCATTATAAGAACTTATTGATTTTAAGTTGTTCAATAACTCATTCCAAATATGTATTGTTGAAAGCTCTATTGTGAACTGGAATAAAACTAATTTTTTTGTTTGTATCTTTATTTAATGGAGGAAAGGGGGAACACATGCAATAAAAAGAAAAGCTGTGCACTTATAGAAAAAACTTCATAAAAATACATACAAATGGATAAACACTGCATATCTTTTTGTCTTAGTACATATATGTATATGATATTCCATTCCAACTTCCTTAAAAATAGCCATAGATTTGAAACCAGCCAATCCTTCTGAAGATAGAAAATTTAATGTGAAAAAGATTTTAACTCGTTAATTAAAAAAAGTTATTTATGTAAACTTTTACCTTTGATCAAAGGTAAAAGATTTTGGAGCAGATTGATAAACTGTTAACTTCCCTCTGCTGGATTAAAAGAAATGTGTAAAAAAGTTAAGTTATATGAAATTCTGTAATAGCATTTATATACTTACAATCCTTTGACCGCAATTAGTTTCTGTAGGCTCCAAGTTAAGTGCTGAACGAAGAAGTTGATTCATATTTATTTATAAAGAGCAACATTATTTTAAATATTAGTTTTTTTTATAAATTTTTTGATTTGAATAAATTTTTCAATAAAATTATAATTTTTATTTTTTTAATGTCAAAAAAATTTTATTAGAACATAATGACAAACCTTTATTAAAACCATAAACCAATTTATTTAGTGTCGAATACGAATACGAATTAATATTTGCAGAAGTTGCTCCTGAGACTCAATAATTTAATATTTAAAAACGCTCGTAGTTATAGACAAATTTATTGAAAACATTAATTATGTATAAATGCAACATCTACATAGATATCATTTTCAAAGTGTATCTAAAAATATATGTTTCACTTTTTTTGCTTTCATATATGGAGTACTTATTATCATCACATATTTATTCCTTCCATAAATATATTAATTTTTAAATTGAATAAAAAACTATAAACAGTCGTTTTTCAAAAACTCTGATCATAAATAATTATTTACATTCGGGTTATAAATAAGTAGTTACTAAACTACTTCTATGTAATGTAGGCGGTGTATTGTTATCATTGAAAAGTAACTACATCCGTAACTACATGCCATTAACAAGTTTTTGCTGGGTTGCTCCTAATCAAATTTCTTGAGCGTAAAACAAGCAAACAAAAAAATATATACCAAAACAAAAATAAAAATTATGTGGCTTTTGTAGTATTTATCTCCAGCCCGCATAATACGCTTTTCCAAATCTATATATAATCCCTCTTTCATGGTTTGTTTGTTAAGACCTTATAATTTTCAGCTTTTTTATATTTCTGGCCACTTGTTTTTGCTGTTTTTCTTTTATTTGGAATTGTTGACTTGTGGAAGATGTTAAACAAAAATAATGGTTTAATGGTTGGTTTGATGCTACTTTTTTTCATATTTTTTCTTTCTTTGTTGTTCTTCTTATTGTTAGACAACCTTTTTAATTGTTCTTATTACAAGTAATTAGATAAAGTCAAATTTTTTTTAGAATAATGGCTAAAAAGAAAAACTGAGTACCTAAGATGTTTAAGTCTTTAAATGAATTAATGTGTTGGTATAGAAAATCTTAAATTTTCATATAATTTTTTTAGTATTGTTTTTGATGTTAAGTTAAGAATTGTTTTAAAATTTATTACTGCAGTAAGTGTAAACCATTCATCTCTTTATTTATTGAATGAGTGAGTGAGTACGTACACTCATCTCTTAATTTTTAGCAGTGAACATGATTGTGGTAAAATTCCTTATAATGGTTTTACAAACAACCCATCAAATGATCACACCAAACCATCTAAGTGACCAATATATTTAAACAAATACAGTGAGGAGCATAATTTTTATTACTAAAAAGAATTTAAATTTTAAATTGACTAAAAATTATAGATATATATGTTTATCTCTGACTAAAAATTCAGTCCCAGAGAAATGTAACATTCATAGGTAGTCTGTTTTCTTTTGGATTTGTATTGTACTTTCTTTTTGGTAATATTTTTGCCTCCCACTGTATTTATACAGGCATGCATTTCGTTATAGATTATAGTATGTGTGTGTTAAAAAAAATACATTGCCCTATTAATGTGTTTGCAAGAAAAGCATCTGCTTATGACCAAAACGAGTTCATTTCTATTATTTCTATTGCCTTAGACTTGTTATACTATTTTCAATTTTATTTCTCTTCCCTCTAGTTTCCTACTTTAGTATTATTGCTCTTTTTCTTCTATACTCCTTTATTTTTATTCTGTTTTTCATGTAGTTTTTGGGTTTGAACATTTAACAAATTTCAAGTGGTAATGTATTGGTTACGGAAATGCTACGAAATTTTCATTTATTTATTACGATTTTTTTTATTTGCTCTATTTCTTTAACATTTGCTCTTTTGTTTTCCGAATGTATATTTGAATGTGTCTGGTAAATGATTGTGTAGTTGTATTAAAGATGATAGTACTATTACAATTGTAAGAAATAAGTTGGTCTATTTTTTATATAGTTTTTTTTTTTTTTTGTATTTAACGAAAATTGCTCGTTTTAGTGTTCAATTTGTCTAAATAAATTATGAGTTCAAACCATGCTATTTCTTTTTATAAAGTATGTATTTAGTATGAAATTTAAACATAAAATTGTTTAAAGATTGTACTTTTAGAGAATAGGAAATGCAGGTTATTTTATAGTGAGGTTTATATTAAAACTTAATGAAATTTAAGAGGTTTAAATTTTTAAATATTCAGAAAAGAATAAATATGTATTAGTGTTATTTGGAATATGTATTTTATATCTAAAGTAAAGAGGTTTAAAGTTGAAAATTCTGATTCAAAAAAAAAAAAAAAAAAAACAAGACAAACATTACAGTATTACAAAAAAAAAATACAGTCAATTTAAAAAAATGGTTAACGAGACAAATTTGAGCAATGTTGCCAGGACTTGAGAAAAAAAGAAGCTAAATTAGACTTTAAAAAAGGTCAGAAAAGGCTAAATGTCCCAAAAAATAACGCCAGAAAAGAAGCTTATATATTATTTATTTAAAAACGTTTTTGTTCTACTCAGTTGTTGGTATTTCTTTGAGATATACTAGTAAATTTATAAATATAACATAAATAGTTTCTATAGGTAACAAAGTTTGTTAAAAAATAATTATAATATTTTTATAGAATAAAGCGCCGCAGCACAGTGATTCGTTCCCATATAACGACTGGACAAAAATAGAAGGAGTTATTCTAGACTTATGAAATTTCGTATACTATTAAAATATTTAATAATTAAGAAAAATACGAAGTTTAAAAAAAAATCGGTGCAAGGACTCTTATACCCCCCCATACATCCTAAAATTTCAAAATGCCATATTTTCCACAAACTTAAAAAGGAAATTCTAAAAGTTGATCATGTTAGTACTTATTTGACTATAATTATGTATGCGATTTTTATTTTTGATCGGGGCAAAGACTATTGTAGTTGTCATATATCCTTTTTACTAAAAACGTTCTAAAACTGCTAAAACGACTCATAATATAAAATAACTTTTGAATAGACTTGCAGTTGGCAACGCTCTTATCCGTACCAAATTTTGTTGAATTTGGACAAATAATATACAAATTATGGAAAAATATATATTATTTTTAATAATATAAATATTATTAAGGAATACTAGACTATACGTGTTATAAATAATATATATTACTCATACGCACGGTTGTACATGAAAGTAATATAAATATTTCTGACAGTTATATTAGAGTGCAAAATGTTTTTAAATGATTATTCGTCTTTGATGAAATTAAAATAAATTAAATTAAGCTCTTTTTAACTAAAGATAAGACCGTGAGTTAAAAACTGTGAAATTAAAATTATTTAATGAATTTTTACATTCATTTGTACTAGAATAATTTTACAGAAAATTGTATTTTTTCGTTCCTAAAAAAATATAAATTAAAAGAATACTTAGCAAAAAGTGGTTCCGTTCTTTATTGATTACTATTAAAAATAAAAGGGAAAATTAAATAGAAAAATAAAAGTTTAAAAACCATGCATTAATTTTCCTTACATATTTAATCAAACTTTGTCAATTTTATATTTTTAACACAAAATAAAGTCATATATAAAATTTATGAAAATATTAAAATTTGACTAACGTTTTATTTTGCTAAAACTTGTGTTATGTTGAACTTAACTACTTATAGAAATGTTGAAAGAAATTTAAAAATCCATTAAAATTTATCTTTTTAATTGTTCACTTCAGAAATATTTTAATAAAAAATGTTATTTTTCCCTTCTGCAAAATATTTCATTATATAAATTATAAGCAAAAGATGGTTGCGTTTTTCACTGTTTTAAAAATGTCAGATATCAAGCTATAATATCAGCTTTAAAAAATTAAAATCTATGAACTACTCTCCTTGAAATAGTTTTTCAAATTTAGTAATTTTTTTTTTATTTTTTTAAATTTTAGTAATAATTTAAAAAAAATCAAAAAGATAAAATATATTGTTTTTAGTTATAAATTTACGTTTTCTAAAGAAATAACAAAAAAAAAAAAAAAATGTTGAAATATATTTTTACCAATTATTTAAGTAGAGCCATCGAAATTAATTTTTTCAATACATTTTTGCTATATATCAGCTGATTTTGGCGCCCTCTACTTTCATGATAATGTTTTCTAAAAATATGGGACATACATTTTTAATAAGCTTATATTATTAGCTATAAGAAAAATGCAAAATTTCTTAAAATTATTACTTTTGTAATTTTGCCAATGAAACGAATCACTGTGCGCAGGCCAAAATTTTCGTCATATATAAATAATTTAGATTTTTTGGTGCGTATTAATACACAAAAATGCTTGCAAATATGATTTTGTAAAAATAAAATTAGTAAATTTTTAGCATTTTTAAAGCTGTGCTAAGAATTAAAAAAAGCTAGAAGCTAAAACGAAAATTTTGAGGCTAAAAGCAAAATAAAAAGGCTAGATTTAGGCTTAAAAAAGTTAAAATGGCAACACTGTTATTGAGATTGATTCTCATAAAATTTGCTAATATGGTTTCCACTTATATAAAACTTATTTGTATCAAATATTAACTTGACACTAACATTTTTATGTAAAATATGCACGTTATTTAAGGATTTTATTGTCTTTAAACCTCTATTCTCATAGGAGCTATGTGAAATATTGGACCCATCATAATAGTTTCAAAAGGATTTGTCCTTTCACCAACAGAAAATCATGTGCTAATTTTCATAAATCTTTCTTGATTACAAGGTTTACGTGGACACTCTATCCAGACAGACAGACAGACGGATATTGATATTCTTAGTCAGACGGTATTCTTTGTAGTAGTTCAATGATTTTTTTATGTGCGTTATAAGCATTAAAACAAACGCATAATACCAATAATTTATGGTGACGTAAGGTTTAAAAAACTGCCCGCAAGTTAGAGATAATATAGCTGACAGTTTTCAACTCTAAATAGATAACTTAGTGGGAAATCAAAAAAGGAAAGAGAATATTCCGAAAGCATCCATTTCTAAACAAGCGTTAGTGTTAGCAAAATCTTCGCTATCTCCGAAATGGTAGCAAAATAATAAAATTTAAAAAGCAACCTACATATGCTAAGAAAACATACTGTAATAAACTCAGCTGTACATTAGAGTGTCCCGTAGAAAAAAATTTCGTAGAAAGACTACTCAAACGATGCGCATTAATGTGCTGAATATGTACAAAATATTAAAAAGATTTTTTATTGATCGTCATGACGATCATATAAATAGTTAAAATTTGGGGAACCCTGGTTCTCGCAGGAATCAATCATTATACATTTTTTTCCTTCAGAATTTTTTCTGTTTAGTTATTTTTCAGAATAATATAAATACTGACAAAAAATGCCGATTACTCGAGTATATTTCACTATTACTTGAGAACGGTATGCACGATTTATACAAATAATACACCACGATATGCGGAATAAAATTAGCTTTAAATCGCTCTACCATCAAATTTTTATCCCCTTAATAGTTTAGGAGATATTTCGAAAAAAGCGTCGGAAAATTTTTTTTCATGCAAAATTCAAGATTTATTTTTTTTACTAAAACTCCATTTTAAAAGTGAAAACATAAAAAATATTTCAGTTTATCACCTGCTGGCAAAACTACGAGTAAACAAAGCCACATATCATAAAAATGGATGCACAAATCTTGATTGGATTCAAAGTTAAGTTTGGATACCCTTTCATACCTATAGCTAAGTGGAAATACACTAGTGGGAAAAAATTTTTTTTTTTTTTCGTCTTAAATAAAAAAAATAGGTGGATTAGATGTAATTCAACGTGCTAAATGAGAATCAGCTTTTACTTTTTTTCTATCACGCATTAATTTTTTTTTTTTTTTATGGGCATGGCTACTATGTCCCCGCCTTTAGGCAGTCACACTTGTGTAACTCGAGAACAGTTTGTCCAATTAAGATAAATTGAACTTTAATATATAGCGACCTAAATTGTCTTTGAGCTGAATTTATATAATTTTTTATTCAGTAAATATTTCCGTAGTTATTCGGTAATTAGTACCGAAAATTTTTAAATTTATTTTTTTGAAAAGTGGTGAAAATTTTGATCCATAACTCTGAAATTCTTGAGCAAATGAAAAATATTGTTGGTATACCTTGAAGACAATTTTCGTGTGCATCTTTTGATATCACTTATCAAAATCGTATAAAGGGTTCTTGAGTTATAGCCTAAGTTTGACAAACAATTCTGGAATTTTATAGTGTGACCGCTGAATAAAGTGATGATATTAGTCATGAACATAAAAAAAAAATCAGTACCCGATAGAAAAAAAGTGAATGCAGATTCTTGTTTAACTCGTAAAAATGCACCTAGTCCACCTATTTTTGTTTCAAGAAAAAATAATAAAAAAAAAAAATTGTTTGGCCACCACTGTATTTCTACTCAATTGTATGAAACATGGGTATTTTTACTTATCTGTGAATAAAATTTAGATTTTTGCATCATTTTGAAAATACATGCCTTATTTTATTCGCAGCATTACCAGCTTTAAGATAAAGATGTTAAACTGTAACATTAAGATGTTTTCACTTATTAAAAGAAATCTTAGTAACAAAAAAATCTAAAATTTTGCATGAAAATTATTTTTTTCGGGCACTCATTTCAAAATAACTCCGAAACTATTGGCCACATTAAAAAATTAAGTTTGAAGATATTTTTAGTCCGCATCTTTTGGTGTATCATTTTGATCAATCGTACACACCGCTCTTAGGTTATGAGGAAATATACTATGGCCTTTCTATGGGCGAAATATTAGACACGCCCATAAAAAAAATCCAGACCTGATGGAAAAAAACTGAAAGCAGATTCGTGTTTAGCTTATCAAAATACATCAAGTCCAACTATTCGTCTATGGGGGAGGATTTTTTTGTTGACCAGTGTAATCTCCACAGAGAAAACAGTTTCGTTGTCATAACCGAATTTTTAGAGAATCGAATTTTGTCGGTTGCATATACTGTCTAACAATTCGATTGGAAATACTGAATATATTATTGTTGGAACTGCTTTAAACAATTCAATTTGGTTATGATAATAGATAAATATTAAAATTTTTAATAGGCTGGTCCACAAAAATTAAATAAAAAAAAAAACTTAATATGTGAGATTTGATTTTTATTATTTAAAATATTGGTAAAAATAGATGTACACGGAGATAAATATACATATTTGTAACTATAAAAGTATTTACAATGTAATTTAATGACATATTATATATTTCTTACCATCCCACTGAATCTTAATCGTGGAAGAATGATTTTATTTTAGTGTTGCACTATACATTGTATATATTTTGACTTTTCACGAATATTTGTAAAATGCAGTTACATATTCATATTCCAAGAACCATGGTTAAATTTTGAACGACTTAAATTATTCCGTTTATGAATGTTAGAAGCTTTCTTTGGCCTCTCATCTTTTGAATGTGCACATCGTTTGGTTTTGTAGCAATTCTTCGAAAAAAAAAAAATATGTTAGTAAGTAAAAAACATATGAAGCCGTTAATTTTGGAATGTTTGAAAATATAAAATATTTTACGATTTATTTTGGGAACATCTTTGGTAGCTTGATATAAGTGGGAATACATATAATAGCAATGAGCTGCTCTCTTATCTAAAATAATAAATTTAATAAGGGTTTTCATTGAAACGAATATATATAAACAATTTGTAAATTTATGCTATATACTCACGTGTTACGTGAACACCACATGTAAATTACTTGCATATATTGTTTTTGCTTGATTAATTTCACCAAATAGAATATGTATCCAAATTTATAATGATTTGTTTCTTATTTATTTTTGTTTTAAACATCCAGAAATTCAATAATAAAATTGTTTATTTGTTTTCAAAATTGATTTAAAAAAATAAAAGTTTACGAAGTCGTTTACGCATTGAAAATTAAGCGTAAATATTTATTAATTGTGTAAATAATTTTTCAAACAAAGTTTGACAAATTATTTACGAGCTTATATATTTGTACACTTTCTGAGCTATACGAGGCATTTATTTGATTGCATGAAAACCCCTAATAAGTTTTTAAAAAAAATATAAAATTATAAACTTTTTGTTCCAATTTTTTTTTTTTTTTTTTATAATTATTTTTAAAAATTACAATTCAAATTATACCAAATATTCGTTTGCAAGTCCAGAATTTTTTTTTTTTTTTTTTTTTCATATCATAGATAAATTTTTAGTTCTATTTATAAATTAATAATTACAACCACAATACATAGTACTAAAATTCAGTTGTCATCATCAAATTATTTGAATAACTTTTATTAAGAAATACTTTGGTTTAACTGAAAAAATTTTCATTTATAGCAATAGTAACAACATCGCAATTATAAATAATTTATTATGAGTATAAAAAAGCTGTTCCATATATAAATTTTGTATAATTGTTTTCAAATATTAGTCATTTTTATTAAAATTTTCCAACCAATATTTTTTCTGTATGTATGAATAAAATATGTATTGGAGTCCCTTTTCGATGTTTTTTTCTTGCAAAATATTCACAAAAGTTTTTACAATCCTAGTTTCTTGTCTCCTGCTATTCTTCGAAGAATTGTAATAATGCATTATTCGATAATATCTTTTCCGAGGAATAAAATTTTATGTAATGTACAGGGCGTACTTATCGAACATTATTGACAAAAATCTAGAACTAAAAGTCGTCAATATTTCTTAAATTTATTTAGTTTTATAGCTTAAGTTATTTTATCGTAAGTGATATGCTTCTCGCTAACATCCATTTTAAATATTATTAACTATTTTGTTTAAAAATGATTTTATTTCCAAAAATAAACGCAAAAATATGCAAACTTTTAAAATTTGTTGATGCAAGCAACCAAACATTAAAATTATTTTTGGCGAGAAATACGTTGACACATGATAACACATCAATCTATAAAATAAGATTCATAAAGATCTTGCTTAAAACTAAAAGTTACAACTATTCAAAATTCAACTTCTCACCAAAAAATACTTTAAATTATATTTGCATTCAACAACTCTAGTGTTCAAGGTTCCGTTACTTAATAACGTTTAACATTTTTTAAATATTTTTATCATTTTTAAGTTACTTGAAAGGTTTTTAATGAGAATAACAAATTGTTTTTTTCAAAACGCGAACAAAAATTTAGGGGTTTTGATCAGATAAATTTTCAAAGTCACACACTGTGCGCTGCACAGTGTTCGATTTTCAAATTTAGGTGGCCAAAATTAATTACACAAAAACTATAAATCGTACAAAAGTGATTTTTGGCACAGTGATTACTTACATATTGAAGAATTATTGGACAAAAAATTAGATAAATCCGCCTACCGTCACGCCCACTATTACTTACCCAATTATGAACAATAGTCAAAATTTAAAAATAGCTTCTTTTATAATTCTTTTTCATTTGAAAATAAGTTTAATTAAAAATACAAAATAAAGATTACATAATTCATCATAATTTTTTAATGAAAGTAAAAAAAAGTTTAGTAAAAAAAAAACAAAATCATGTGGAATCTGCACCAATATTACTGTCATTTTCACTATCAGACTCTTGTATATTATAACATGCGTTTTTTAGTAGTTTCAATATATCTGGCGTTAAAGTTCGTTTTTAACTGGTGGAGTTTTCCTGAAGCTGTAAATATAAGGATCTGATGATATTAATAGCTTTTTTATTAAATCTGCATTAGTCTCGGTCCGTGAAGTTTTCCGTGTGAACTGCAGTCTATAACGTCTATTGTCTTTATTCCTGGATTCTTGAGCTTCTTCAGATAATTGACCAATAGGAAGGATGCAATGTTCAATTATAGCTTTTCCGTGCCAAAGAACTTTGTGAACACTGACAGGCATGTAATACCAGGGATATAGTTTCAAATAAAGATTTCTTGTTTCAAATGTATAACTTTCGAATGCTTCCACGTTTATAGTATACCCAGATGCTAAGCATTCCAATATAACATGAAAACGTTTAATAAGTTCTAAACTTAACCCAGTTATTTGCGCAGATATTTCCGCATTTCTAAAAAATCGCCTGGCTGTATTGCCATCGTTAGTTAATAACCCCATTTTTGATCTAAATTCGTCTTGAATAATTTTTTTTTTTTTTTTGTAAAACTTTTACTTTGTTATCTTCACCTCTAACTTGCCACATTTTTATATCTATCCTGTAGCTATATGTAGTAAACATCCCATGAATCGTATCCAGGAATGTAGAGGCGACAAGCCAAATTCCAAAACTCCAGGGTCTAAGGTTTTTTGTAACAGGGCTGAAGAGTTATTCATTTCGGAAGGCTTAGCTCCACATACATAACATATTTGTGACGAATTGTAAGAAAACGGGACTTCTTTGTAAAAACCATTTATGCACTTTAAAATAACTAGGCAGTACACTGCAGTGGTATAGTGGGTAGAGCAATTGGCTAGGATCCGGATGGTTGTGGGTTCAACTCCTGGCTCCGACTATTTTTTTTTTTTTTTTTAATTTTTTAATTCTTGTAAATCGTTCTATAAATAAAGAATTACTTTTGTGACATCTTAAAAATAAGTTCCTTTTCTAGCAAAGAAAAGTTCCACTATATAACGGTTAATTGCTAGATGGAATTATTCACCCACGATCTTGTAAGCTCACAACTTAAACAAAGGTATTAATTTAAAACATACATTCTTTAAAAGCAACTTACAAATAAAATGGTATTCAATTATTTGTTCCACTTAGAAGGATGGTGTATCTTTGTTTTGAATACTTTGTTCGGCAGGGGCAGTTTCGGGCAAAAAATTTTTTTAGTTTCTATTAAAGGAGTATCCCTAGTTCTCAAAACAATCAAAGTTGGATCCCAGCTGATAACAGAAAAAAGTATTCGTCTATGCATTTTTGTTTTTGACTTACAATTTTTTAAGAGCTTCCCTATTATATCTTTCAATATCTAAAACTATCTTCATTCAAATATATACAAAATACCTGTTTTATATTTTAAAGGAATTATATTTTCATATACAAAACAAATTTTTTAAAAATATGCCATAGAAATTTTTTTATTTATGTTCAAAATTTGACTAATTTTCGAGCAAAAAAAAAAAAAAAAAATATTTTTCTTTTGTATATTTTACCCATCATTCATGTTATCGTTAGAAGCATTCATTGATCGATTTCAGCTAAATGAGTACGGAAATGTCTTAACTGAATAGTCTATTTTAATACCCGAATATAATTTTTTTCCTCCTTTAAAGTTGATTTTTGGGGTTTTGGCCAGCTAAATTTGAAAATCGAACACTGTGCGCTGGTAGGAATGTGAAGATGAATTTATTTTTTATTTTTTTAAATAATTTTTTTAATATTAATTTTATTAATACGCATCGAAATCACAACAAAATCGTTTTCACGGGACACTGCTGTACATTTGGCAATATTCTAATAAAACATCAAAAAGAAGATGTCATAATTAAGAAAATGAAGAAGTAAAAGTTGAAGAAAAGCTAAGGAAGTGCTGTTAAGAAATGGAATGTTTTCCACAGAGAGGAACTCTTATTATGGTAGACCTAGACAAAAACTCGATGCTTTATTTTAGTCTTATTTGTCAGCGCTACTACCTTTATTAAGATTAGGAATACGCTCAATGCTTGAACGACAAGTCTGATGAATCCCAAAAATGAAGAATGAGCCCGATATTACTCAATTACTAAAAGAATCCTTAAAGCCCATTCACCCGTTGATGATACTAATAACGACACTGTACATGTTTGTACAATGAGAACTTTTTTATTTTACTACTAAGTGACTAAATTTTCTTTTCTCCCTTTAGTTGCTATAGCTGCTGCCAGACGCAATATGTATAACGCTTTAATCGGTATATCTACCATTGGATACTCCAATACTAACACCAATATTGGAACTAAAATAAAATGGGAAATTAAAAAAAAAAATCTTAATTATTTTCCAGTTTTTAAAATAAACATTATAAATAAAAAGCAATTTTTTAAATTCCTCATATTTATGTCGTTTGAAAGAATTTCAACGTGATTAACACTTTCGAGAAGATCCTCACATTTGAATAAATTTTAACGAGATAATTGTTCACCTGGGATATTTAAGTTTTCAGGCACTTTTTTTCTATGAAATGGTACTTGCAGGATGGCCTCTGCTGTTCGGACTAAAAAAAAATTGTGAGCTAGATTTTCCAAAGATTTCAGGTGACAGAAAATAATTTTTAAAAGACCTTGTTCTATACATAGAGAAAAGTTCTCCTACAGGACAAATTTTTTTTTTTAATTTGTCACTCAATCTGGCCAATTTACTATCAATGTACTATCTATTCCCAGAAAAAAATTATTATTTCTTTAACTTGTTCCCGAATGCAAGCATATACCTTTACCACCAGAACTAATTCTTACAAATGGTTTTGCTTTTTTAAATAAATTATTGCTTTATGTTAATTTTCATTCTAATGAGCGATTTATTAAAAGCTACTTTTTATATAAATTTAAATTTGTTAGACTCTTTTTTATTTATATAAAAGTATTAACTCTAGGATTACTATCTTGGTCTGGCCAGACCAAATTCGACTTTGGAGTTCAATATCTTTTATTATAAGTAGAAAATCAAAAAGGTATGAACATGATATTTATAACTGATATCTACTGAATCGAATGAAATCAATTTTGAGTCAATTGGAGTACGATAACTAAGAAAATTTTGGGTTTAAAGAAAAAGTACACTAAGTTGACCTCTTTGTCTGGATAGACCACAATGTATTTTCTCTTTGTAAACATGTTTCTTTTTATTCATCTACGTACAATCATTCTAAGAACAATCATAATATGTTGTTGAAAGTATAAAATGTTTGAATAAAACTAAATTTACACAAATTTGTGAGTAAATGTTCGTCATTCATGAACGAAAATTAAGTTACAGAAAAGTTGTCAATTCCTTCAAAAAATTATTTCTTGATGCAAAGAAATGGGGTTTGGACATTATTAATTGTCATAAAATGGACTTTCCAGATTTTAACGCCTTACAGTAACTAAAAAGAAAGAGGATGAAGAGGGTATGATGTCTAATCTTTGAAATCGAGATAATGTGCAACTGATACAGTGAAGATGAGGGTGACCAAACGTTAGGCTCGGGAAATACTGGATATTTAGAAATAAAGTAAATCTGATATCCAAATGTACTTAATTGGAACCACTTGAAACTCTCATATTACTATAACAAAAAGTTACCAACCAGACAATTTCCACCGAGTACTATACACATGTTTAAAAGAATATCTACTCCAAAAAGGCTTAATATTATTGTTCAAGATATTAAAAATAAATTGCAATAGGTACCTTGAATGATAGGTTTAGTAGATCAAAGTTTATATAACTTCGATATTGATAAGGCGAAAATGTCAATAAGATGCTTTACTACATTGCTATTTTTTCCGATCTGACAATTCAAACACTTACCCAAAGTATCAATAATTTAGAAAATTAGCTACCGTAGAAGATCTTTAAGTAATTCTTATTAAAAACTTGGAGTCATTATATACCCCTGTTGTAAATTTGTACTTGAATAAATAGCTCTATTCTTATCTTGTACGTAAATCTTTCAGAATATACATTCCGCCAGAATTAGCTAAATATTACACAAAAGTACTATACAAAGACAAATTATCTCTTTAGACGACGAAATAATGAAAATTAGGTGTAATTGAATACTGAAAATTAATCACAAAATAATACTTCGATGTAAAAAATAAGACATTACTTCCAACCTATGACATTGTAAATAAGCAAATTCATATGTTTCCTATGATTACCAAGCAGAGTAATATTAGATAAACATTATTTTTAATAAAAATATTTATCCACTTTATATGCAAATCATTTATAAATAAACCTAAAATTGCTTTTTATTTAAAAAAGTACAAATTTATGAGATTTTTTATCTATTTTTGTTTTCATCGCAATAGTTGTTATTATAAGTCTAGCGAATCATTTCCACTTTATATTAACATATATAACTTATATTAACTACTATCCACAAAATCAAGACAAAAGTGCTACTATAAATTGTTTCTAGGGGCCAACATTTTATCTATAACCGTTCTGTGGTCTGGCCAGACCAAGAGGATAACTAGCCTTCATAACGTTACCAGTCATCCTAAGGTTAAGTATTCTTCTAGCATTATAGATGGATGCCAGTGATGTCTGTTATATAAAGAACTAATTGCACTTGTTAACCTGTCTTAAATACAACTAAATTATTTTGGTACAAACTTATCTTAAGGTTTAAATTAAACTACCCATGAACTAAAACATTGAAGTTAATTACTTAATAAATTTCTACTATTAAACTAAATTTGAATTTTAAATTAATACCTTATATAATTTCCAATCCCAAAGTAATACACATTATCAAGCTTCCTTTTAAATACTTATATTAAAAAAAAATCATTAATTACAAATTCTAACGACTAAAGATGCAAAATAAGTTATTTATTTATTCAATACATTTCCTCTACCCAAAAATATTCAATTAAATGTCCATATACAATTTACAACATTCTATATAATTAAAGTTTATTAAAAACACATTAATTTACCCCGGAATATAAGAGGAAGTTTTAGGACAAGTGTACACGAAACATTATTTTAGATTATAACCCGTAAAATGGAAATTTAATTTAAAAACAAAAGAAAAATTATATAATAAGTATTAGCCCGGGTTGAAAGTAATTAAAACCCCTTTTTCTTTTATTTTTATTTTTGGCATAAATTCTATTATTTTACTTTAATGTTATTTTGTAAATTTTTTTATATTAAATTTACAATAACCCTTTGAAAGGTATTGTGTGCCTCCAATAAACACCTACACACAATTACACATACAAATACTTATACTTTGTGTTTAGAAAAATTTAAATTTTGAGCACGTTTTTAAATTTGTATGTGTATAAAAGTAGGGAAACGACCAATATACAACAATGTTTATCAACAAGATGGTGAATCAATGTTTGTAGTCATTGTTCTGCTTGTTACAACGACGCTTTGTTTTTGTATAAGGACACAAATTTGTAAAATGGCCTAAACAACAGTAACGTTGAAATTGTATTTGTTGAAAGGTTCTGTTGCTGTTGTTTTATGTGAAAAATGGAGATTATACAATACGTATGTAACTATAGTGGATTTTTTTTAATTTAATATTTTGTGTTTGCTCTTTTAAAATTATTAATATATTTTCACGAAGAATTTATGATAAAAAAAAATTTTGCTTAATTTAATAGAGTTTAAGAGTTGTAATTTTACGTATATTATGAAGGCTTTGAAAAGATGTGAAACTATTTTTAAAAAATTGTACACTGAACCAAAAAGGTACATAAATACAATGAAGAAGTTCATTGTTTCAATAAATTTGTACACTAATTTTGACCATATGTACAAGTTCTTTTAAACAATGAATTGCCATACATTAATATTAAAATTCACTGTAAAAGTTAATGGATTACATTTTTATTCAATGAACACGTTTATTAAATAAAATAAATAATTCCAGTGAACAGTACGCTGACTTCAATGAATTCATATTTTGTCCCAAGGAAACTATACATTGAAAATGTATTATAATAGGCTTGTTCTCCATTTAGACATGACATTAATAAGGCAATAGCATTAATAAAATTTTTAAAATTCGTTCAATGACTTAAAATTTCTTAAACGAATTACCTTTAAATTTGTTTGTCTATAGAAATTCCCTTATTTTAATAAAATATTCCAAATAGTTACAAGGAATACCATGTCGACCAACGGATGTAGCGTCCAAATCTTGATCAGTCTGTAATATATTTTTATTAAGAATTAAATTAAAATATTTTATATATTTATGAATACTTACGAATAGAATCCTTTTGGTTTTTTAATTTACGATATTTTTTGAGACCCTGGTATATGGAGTGAGATCGAAAAAATCTTAACACACATTTTGCCTCATAACTTTTTTCGGCATCAATATTCAAAATTTTTTTTGATTTAGTTATCATGGAAAAATACTTCAGTTATTATTTTTAATAACAACCATGTTAATTTGTCCTTATTTTCATCAAAATAAGTGACGAAAAATATTTACGTCCTACAAGTTATTAAAAAATTTCAAAAAATCCAAATAGGTCTTACAAATATGTGGCCACAGGATTAAATGTCATCCGTAAAACCGTTTCTAATATTATTAAACGGTATCAGGAGAATTTGACTATTGATGTGAAATAGGGTATTCACTCGAATATTGAAATATAATTAAAATCAAATAATTGTTCGATTAAATTAAAATCAAGAATTTCGAGTAAAAAATTATTCGAGCAAATTATGCCGATTAATCGAATAATTCGAGTAAAAAAAATTTTAATGATTTTCTTTCTTAACTAGCTTTTAAGATGTTTTCATTTTAGTTTTTTTAAAAATTTAGCTTGAAAACAATGTTTCAATATTTTTATAGAATGTTTAGGATCTAAAAGTTGCACCAAAAATTGTAATTTTATTAAAAAAAAAAAAAAATTATTTAGTAAAAAGAACCTAATATTTGCCTAAATTACCGCACGTAGTTAAAAGTCGTTTTTCAATTACAAAAATTTAACAAAAATATTAACGTCACTTTAAAAAATTATAATGTAAAATTCAAATAATTTTTTATAATTTTAAGAATTTGGAAAGGACAAAGAAAATTTACTTTCCTTTTTATATTAAATATTTTATAAGAAATAAATTGGAGGATTTTAAACGTACACGTACATTTGGGAGAAACAATTATATATTTTAAATTTACAATAAACTTGTCCATTAAATGAAGAAAAGTACTAATTGTATATTTGACTAATTTATTATACAAGTTTATATAATTAATACAGAATTTTTTATATTTTTACACCGATATTGTTAGGAAATTAAGAGTTGCGAAACATGTTTGCACAAAATTGTACTAAAACATAATCAGGAGATAACTATAATGCAAATAAGAGTAAATTATCTTAAAACCCGTATATATTTGTATAATATTAAATGATCATCTGAATGTGTTCTAAATATTGAATATAATTGAACAATGAATTATAAAACATTCAAAAACCTGGTGTACAGAAATTATTCTGATCATGATTTCCTAAGTTTTTGTTTTATTTAGAAAAATTTAAGTCTCATGATAAATTTAGACATAATTTTTTAAAATTATTTAAGAAGCTTTTATCCTTCTTCCTGTAGTTTTGATACTAAAGATGTTAAGACATGTTTTCGCTATAACTAAACCATTTAAAGACATTTTATGCTCAAAATAAATCTGGTTTTAGTAGATCTCCGATACTTAAAAATATTGTACAAACATTTTGAGTATAACTGAAAACCTCTGTGTAGCACATAGATTAGTATGTGTCCAAATTAAAAAGTGAGGTTATGAGACAAAATCGCTAATTATTCCAAAGTGGATATAAACTCATACTTAATTTTTATTTTTATCAAAAAGTATTAATAATCGCCTTAAATTGGGTATCATTAGTTTTTTTATAGCGTTTCAAAAATGATAAAAAGCACAATCTAATATAAAATTTGTTTCGAATTGATACACCAAATTTAGACCTATTTATCAATGAATATATTAAATATAGAGAAACAACGACATTATCAAAACAAAAGAGATAAAAATATTCATAAATATTTGCGTAAATTTTAATTATATATTATTTTGGAAAGACTTTTTATTGTTTTAAGCTATATTTTGGTTTTCTTATTTTGTTTAATAGACTAAGCCACACAAAATGCTTGTTTTTTTTTTAATAAGCATTGGAAAAAACGAGTAAATTTTTAAGGTATAATTTACTCGAATAACCCGAGTAACTTAAAAGATTTACTCGATTATTCGAGTAATTTAGAAACTGCATTTTCGAGTTATTTGATTATTCGAACAATGAAAAAGTCGAGTAAAATGAATACTCTAATGTGAAACCTAGTTCGGTAAGAAAAAAGGACCACATGATATTGGGAAGGCCAGAAAATTGAAGGCATATTGAAAGGAACTCCAAACACATCTGGTAGAAAATCAGCTCAGTTTTCTCAGTGCTTCGACTATTTAGTGCGAAAATTTAAAGCTAATGGGAAAGTTGATAACATATAAAGTTCAAAAAAGCTCTGGAGTGGTACCAAATCAATAACATAGTTTTAGTACCAAGAGAGGTCAATTTTCAAAATTGTCCATAGCTTAGACCAGTGGAGAGATATTGAGCTCTTGTGAAAAGTGAATTCAAGAGCACAAAAATGGTGTCCCAAAATACCGAAGATTTTAACAGAAGATGTGCACACTGTTCCAAAAAAGTGACTAAAGCAAGTATCAAATCTCCAAAGAAAGGGTTTTCAAAAATGGTCCACAATTTTATAATTAGTGGTTAGAACCATAAAAATTATATATTTCTGTGATATGTGCTAAATTATCAAATGATTAAAATTATTGAATATTATGTATGTTAAGAATTTTTCGATCTCACTCCTTAACACATTTCTCTGCGTCTTAATTGTTTTATCTACATAAAAATAAATTAAATATAATATTTTAAAAACTGTTTAAAGCCATTAACATTATTAAACTTATAATGTTAAGAAGGTAAGTCTCCAAATTCTTGCTTATGAGTAATTCATTTAATTTGGTGTATTCAATTATGCTGCTCGACTTTCTCCAGTGTGAATAAATTTATATTTATGAAAAAAAAAAAAAAAAAAAAAATTGGAAAAATTTTTAAAAATGTTAAGAAAAATATTTTAAAAAATAATTATTGATTGGAGGATTTAAAAGGGTGAGTTTATTTAAATAATTGCATGTAACAACATGTATTGTGACATGTTGAAGTTACTTCTGTCGTATTGTTTGGCTAACATTTAACCATTTTTATATTTTTTAGAAATAGATACGGAATTTAATAACCAAAAGATTATCCACCTTCATTTTAAATATTTCATCATGGAAAAACGGAAATCAGTCACTAGATTCCTAACATGTTAGGTAAGTAGTCCTTACAGGCATTCTCGGAAATCTCTAATACCCATATTTAAGAATGTAAATTTGCAGATAAATAAGGAAATTGCAAGCAGATTAGAAATATTTATGTCTGTTTTCGATAAATATGTATTTTGTATAATAAACAAAAAATACATAAGTATGTACATAAAAAAAAAGAAAAAAAAAAAACAATAAAAATTTAATGTATATTAAACTAAATGAAGTTTTAGTTATTTCCATCGAATTGCTTATTTAAAACAGTTATATGTACTCTATTGTGCTGAATTGCATGTAATCACAACGAATATAAGGACTGCGCACGAAAAAATCCATGCAAGCTCTTGGGCTTATAACTTTTGATGTGGTGAAAAATTAATAAGTATTTGCCATTATGCTCACTTGCCACGTGCTAAGTTTCATGGTAATAGCAAAATTGGTTTTTCTTAAAATGGAAGTTTAACAAAAAACATCTAAACACATATTTCAAATTTTTCATGAAATCTTGCATTGGTCATATAAAATAATTGCAAGGAAGGCTGTTGTGCCGCAAAATACAGTTTCTTGGGTCATCATATTATATAAAGATGTTATAATCACTGAATGGTAACCTGGTAATGGAAGACAAATAGTATCTTAAGGCTGCAGGACTCAGGCAAAATATAAAGGATTTTGAGAGAAATTCACCTCATCTCAGAAAGAAAAGTGTCACAAAAAGGTAATTGCTTTGAATTTTTATCAAAAAATTTGAAAGGAAGTATAGCTTGAAGACTTATAAAGCAAGAAAAAAATCCTAATAGAAACGCAAGCAAGAATTTGGAGGAAATAAATATCATGAAAGTTCTGTATAGTAGACGATGAAACGATCGTACAGGGTTCAACTTCCTAGCCAGGAATTCTATGTCGCAGATGCTAGAGGGATTATGGCAGAAAAATTTCGTGTATCAAAGAAATCAAAATTCCCAACAAAGTTTTTGATTTGGGAAGTCATATGCATAAGCAGAAATAAGCACTTTATTCTTAAAAAATGGTTGCATTAAGCCAAAAATATGCGTGAATGAGTGCCCTTGGAAAAGACTTCTCCCTTTCCTAATAAAATTCAGTATATCCCCGTACAATTGAAAGATATTGGACTCTAGTAAAAATAATTTAAAAGACATTTAAAGCTCAGCATAAAATGAAACGGAGTTTAAAAATAAGTGGACTTGTTCGAGCAAAAAAGTGGACGAAACACAATAAAATCTATAATTAGAATAATTCTAGAAAATATTAGATATTTCCTTAAAAACCAACAGGAACTAATTTATTCTTTTATGTTTAGAACTTGCATATAACAGTCATTAATAAAAATATCATTTTAAAAAAATTCGGCCACTGGTTTAGTTTCTATAAGCCGATTTGCATGCACGGATTTTTTCGTGCACAGGCCTTATTTTTGAATGGATGCCAAAAAGATGTTATTAGGAAAGAAATAATTGAATATTGCAAACAATTTGTTTGATAGTACGTGGAACCGCCTAAATTCGATTGACAAAAAATTTGGTTGCCACAATGAATCTGTTTTCTCTGTGTAGTAATTTATTAATTTAATTTCATATTTAACATTTTTTAGGAACATTTTGTTTTAGGTTTGAAAATTAATTGCTTAAGAAACCAAAATGATATTTAAAATATAAGAAGACTGCAAACTTACTAATAAACCACATTTTAAATATGTAAGTTTCCTTTGCTCTTAAAGAATATTTATGGTTTTAGCTTACCGAGCAACTTTCTTATACATTTTATTATATATTTTAGGAGATAAAATCTTTTTGCGATATACTAACATACCTGCTCAAAATAATAGATACACCTTATAGGATGACATTCAAGTAACGATAATTTTGGAAATTTTTTCAGAAACGCTCTTTTTTTAGTAAACAATTTGATCTGGCAATGCAAATTTAATGAAAATAATAGCATGTGTATGCATTAAAATTGATTTTACGCATACGTTTTCGATTTAAATAACAAAAATTGTTGATCCTAATAATAGATACAATTAATTTATCTGTAATCTTTTATATTAAGTCGAATTCTATTTTACTTCTTTTAATTGTTTTAACATAGAAGTTGCATTTAGGATGAAAATATTATAAAGTAATATTATTCTGACATTGCACTAAATAGGAAAGAAAAGTTGTTCAAACCGAGACAAAAATGAAAAGTCGTTGAATGAATTGGCAAATAGGGGCTCATGAAAATATCTTTATTTTCTTCAAAATACCTAATATAAAAAGCAAACTATTGAAACCTGTAATATACCTCATAATATAAGCCCAAAAATGGATATAAGTATTATTTTATAAGCAAAAAATTACCCCTATATTTCTTTGAATTGTTTGAAAATTACTATCAATGAAGTATCCACCGACCTATAGAGAAAAATTCTACGCTAAATTCACAAAGATTACTATTTCAGGGTGATGTGAGAACATGAGGGTTTGGGAATTCTCTTAATTGAAGTGTAATGGTCCATTTAACGTACTGATAAATACAATGAATGCAATATACCGCAGAGTAATGTCATTTACTTTGGTCATCATAAGTTAGTTAAGAATAGGCCCTCCCATAATAATCCGTGTTTTCAGTATAAGACTCGACTGGGAACTTATTAAAAAATAATGAACATAATAATCCAGCCGCATGAAGAAATTTTCCCAAAATAAGGATGGATGTACTGGACATTAGTCCTTCCACCTAATAATTTTAGATACTTAAGTAGTTTAATTTATGACTTGTTTAGCTTTCATTTTACTTTCTTAATTGATCAAAATATATATGAACTGATTTTTAATTTTTTAGTGAACGAAAACGTGACTTTTTTCTTTATTATATAAAGCGATCTTAGGTGCATCTGTTACAACGGTTCTTATATGGGGGTCCGCGGCGTACAAGGGGTCCGTAAGGACATTCGTGGGGGGACGCGAAGAGTTCCTGAAAAATATTCTTGAACACACAATTTCTTAATGTAAATATTATTTAGAAGTTTAAATGAAAATTCCAATAAAAGTACATAGAAAAAATTATATTTTGTATTCTATTACTAAATTTATAAACTCAAATATTTTTCTTATTGAAATCGGACCTAGCAGAAAAATGCTAAAATAAAACATTTAAATTCGTAAAGGTTTTATTTAAAAAAATAAAATAAAATAAAATAAAATAAAATAAAATAAAAACTATACTATTTACCAAACATGATATTTGAAATTTCTAAAATTTTTCAATAAAATAAATTATTTGGATTTAAGTAGAAATTCAAACAAATTTCTTTTGAATTTTATAAAATCAATTATTAATTTGAAAATCAATATTATATTCATTTTTTACAATTATTTCAATACGTATGTCATATGCAATATGATATTTATATCATATTGCATATGACATATTTTTAAACACATATTTAGGATTCCTTCAAAATGTGATATATTTTCGTTCATTCTAATTTTCGCAATTTCACAGACTTCCATTACAAGTTTCGCGTTAAAGGAATATTAACCTAAAATAAATAATTAATATTATTAAACTTCAAAGAGTTATAATTTCATCATATATGTATTGTAACGAACGTTAAACTGGTACTCTATTTATCCAAAGAGGGTACTACCTATAACACCAGCCTTGCTCAACGGAAAATGGGGAGATTCGTTTCTTTATCTAAATAGAGTTAGCTCATTACAATAAAATTTAAACTTAGGTAGTATTTTGAAAATTTATGAAAACGACTATCAAATATAAACTAAAATATAGATACAAAAATAATAAAAGAAATGAAAACTAGGATGCAAATATTAATATGAAAAGGTCTAAGATGTTGTTTACCTTTTCTGCTCTTAACCCGCCCATGACCTATGTTATTCCTTAAAATTTTCCTGAATAACCCACGACGACTCTATCTAACTGATTCAAATGTTTCGCGAAAAGTAAAAAGTAATTATTTAAATGTCCATATTACAAACAAAATGTAATTTATTTAAACAAAGTAAACTTAGTTACTAAGTAACAATCAAATAATCTAATCATAGTTTAATATGTCACCAAACTAAAGTTTAATAAATTAATATAATAAATATAGTAAAATATTTAAGTTAAATTAGTGTAAGTTAATATAAGTTAAAGAGTAAAGTATAAATGCAACTGTTTAAATGAAACAAAAATACAAAAATAATGAATATATTAATCTATACGTGAATTAATAATAAGAAAAAGAGCTAACATTTTTGTTTCATTTAACGGTTTCTTGTATTTATTAACTGTATTAACCCGAAATTACGAATTTATAAATTATTTTAAAGATTGATATTTCAAATATATATTTACTAAGTAAACACTCACCACATTTTATTTCCCTCGATGACTACAGGCCTGAAGTTTAGAGGTTGGTTATGGTGTCGACGGATTTTATTTTATAAGTATCGTAAATTTCAGATTTTAAGTTTAAGTATGTGTTAAATAAGTAAGGTAAGTATTTATTAATTGTATTTCTATTTCATTTCTAGATGTGTGTGTATGTTTGTGTGAATTGTGTGTGTGTGAGTGTGTGTGTAAGTGTGTGTATTTGTATATATAAAAAATTAGATTTTACATTATTTTTAATTGAGTTTGGTGACCAATAAAATATTAATATTTAGGTAAGTATAATAAACAAAAAGTTATTTAAGTTATTAAATTTTATACGTTAAGTTAAGTTATATTAAGATATGGTAAGATATTTTAAATTAAGAAATGATAAGTTTACGTTATGTTTAGGGAACGTTATGTTTATGTATGGAAAAAGTTACGTTAGGTTTAGGTTTGGAAACTTCTACGTTAGGTTTAAGATGAATTAAGTTTACTTTAGGTATGTATAAGTGAGGATACTTTCACATTAGGTAAGTTTAAATGAGGTTATCAGATTTTAAATCTTCTTTATATTGCCAGGAAACTTGAGAACTCTAGATTTATTTTTGAAAAAGCTTTTTCTATACTGGATTCTGTTGAAAGACTTGATTTCGTTGAGACTTCAGTACAATTTGACTGACTATTATTTTCCTTTTTCTTATAAATAGTAAAAAAATCTTGGTGCAATGTTGGATCACCCTGAATAGATCACAATTGCTTTCCCAAATTATTGCAATTCTACGTAGAATCTTATCTTTTGAGTCCCTAACAGAAAACACAAAAAATATAACTATTTTGAACACACTCAATAAAATTATTATTTAAATACCTTTTTTCTCTCTTTTACTTTATTGTTTCCAAATCTTTCCTTCCTCTATGTATAAATCCTCAAAATATTCACGGCTTTTCCAAATTTTTCAAAAACTATTTTGCTTTAAATTTTAGCTTCCGTTTCCTTTACAACTTTATGTGTTTGAAAATTTTCAATGAATGAAATTTCCTAAAAAATTTTCTAAACTAAATTTCAATGCTAAGTATGAACGTAAAAAAAAATATATATATTTTTTTCTTCATATAATTACAGAGAGACAAAATATTTTAGAAACATGTCCTCACAAAACAGAAACAGTGTAAAGCTTTATTAAGCTGAAGAACTGGTTCTGTAAAGGACAATGTTTAAAATTATTTTCCAAAGCAATTATTAATACGTCAAGTCCATATGTCCTTTGCGTGGTAAACACCTATACAGTCACTGTCTATGTCCTTTAACTCATAATTTACATGTCCGATTTTCCTAAGAACTTTCGCTTTAATTCCGATAGGTGCCAATTTTGAATTATAATAATTAATTTTAGAACTTTGCGTGAAATTTCGACGTATTACTTCTTGTCCAACTGAAAATTCTTTTGTACGCGATCTTAAATTGTATAAACGAGCATTTTTATTATATGCCTTTTCCATATGTTCCCTAATAGAGTCCCTAATCAATGTAAATTCGTCCTGTCTCTCAATTTGAATGTCCGTTTCAGCCAATAGATTAAGTTTGTCTAATAGTTCGTAATCCTTTCCATGTGTCAACATTGTCTGTCCGAAAACTATTTCATATGGAGTTTTGCCTATAGTTTGATGTCTACTATTTCGAAGAGCACAATTTATACTGCTTATATAATTGTCCCAATTTCGTTGATCATCTCTGATGTAAGACCTTAATGCTTCATTTATTGATCTGTTGACTCGTTCGCTCGCATTAGCTTGTGGGCTATAAACAGCGGTCAGCATGTGTTGTACTCCATATTTGTTTAAAAATTTCTCAAAGTCCTTGCATTTAAACTGAGTCCCATTGTCTGATACTAAAATTTGTGGTACGCCATAACAGTCGAAAATTTCCGTCCGAAGAAATTCAATAATATGTTTTGACATTAATTTTTTTAAAGGTTTTAGAAAAGTAAATTTTGAAAAGTGGTCTAATACAATTAAAATGCCGGTATTTCCTGTCTTAGTCCTGGGCAATGGTCCGATTAAGTCTATATAAAGTCGTTGAAACGGTCTTTCTGTCTTAACCATTTGCCCTAATGGTGGTCTAAGATTCATTGTTTGTGTCTTTGACGTCTTACATAAGTCACAGTTAGCAATATAAATTTTAACATCTGTCACGAGTCTTGGCCAATAGAAATAACGTCTTACTCTTTCCAATGTTTTGCTAATTCCTCCATGTGATGAGGTTGGCGTGTCATGTACTGAATATAACACATCTTTCCTAAGTTCAGTTGGCACAAAAAGTTTCCATAAATTTGACTCGTCGTCTTGTCCTGAAGAAAACTCTGTCCGTTTGTAAATATATTTGTCGATGATTTTGAAGTCGGGTAAACCAGAATTTAAAAAGTGTTCACGTAATTGTCTATATTCATCCGAATCAAAAGCTTTTGAGTCAAGGTCAATTGCTGGGATTCTCTCTACCTCAATACTTTCTATAAATGCTTCGCCCTCATGAGCTCTAGACAGAGTGTCTGGTACTATATTTTGCTTACCACTTCGGTGTTCAATTTTAAAACTAAAGCCCTGTAGCTTTAACGACCATCTAGCTAATCTACCGGAAAGATCTCGTTGACCCATCAGCCACTTAAGGCTTGCATGATCCGTTACCACTTTGAAATCTTGACCCTCAATATAAGGTCGAAATTTCTTAATTGCTAAAACTACAGCTAAGCATTCAAGTTCAGTTATAGTGTAGTTTCTTTGTGCCTTGTTTAATTTTTGAGACATAAAAGCAATAGGTCGCTCTGTCCCTTCGTCGTCCTCTTGCGCTAACACTGCACCCACACCATAAGTGCTAGCGTCACACTGTAAAATAAATTGTTTACTATAATTTGGATGTACGAGTAATGGTGCTTTAGTCAGACTGTCCTTAAGTTTGTCAAATGCTATTTGTGTCTCTTCAGTCCAGTTGAAAGTTTTCTTCTTACTCAAAAGTTCGGTTAAAGGATAAGTCAAAGTCGAATAGTCTTGTATAAACCGTCGGTACCATCCTGTCATTCCGAGAAAACGTCTTAAGTGCTTAATCGATTTTGGTACGGGAAAGTCTTTAATGGCCTTAATCTTGTCATCGTCTACTTGCAAGGTTCCATTTCCCACTATATAACCTAAATACTTCACCTTATTCAAACAGAAACTACTCTTTTTAACGTTTATAGTCAAACCTGCCTTACGTAGTTGTGATGCCACTTCCATCAAATGTGTAAGATGTTCGTCAAAAGTCTGAGATACTATAAGTAAGTCGTCCAAATAAACAAATACGTGAGTTTTTAAATTGTACGGAATAACCATGTCCATCAGTCGGCACAACGATTGCGGTGCATTACACAGTCCAAACGGCATTCTTGTAAATTGATACAAAGGCCGATTAGGGACTGTAAAAGCTGTCTTTGGTTTAGAACTTTCCTCTAGTTTAATTTGCCAAAAGGCATCTTTCAAATCAATTTTTGAAATATAGTAAACCGGAGGAAGTCTAGCAATAAGTCCGTCAATGTTAGGTATCGGGTACGCGTCTTTAACTGTCACTGAATTTAGTTTACGACTGTCCACACACATTCTAACCTTACCAGGCTTTATAACTACAACTGTCGGTGAAGACCAAGGTGAACTAGGTGCTTCTTCTATTACGCCAAGGGACAACATCCTATCTATTTCACCGCTTAATTGTTTTTCAACAGCAGGTGAAATAGGATAGTAACGTTGTTTAATTGGTTTTGCACTACCTGTATCGATATAATGTTCGATAAGGGTGGTACATCCCAATCCTTCTACTTCTGAGTTAGGAAATGCTGCAACTACTCTGTCCAGTCTCTGTTGTTCTTCGTTTGTCAATTTGATTTTGTCCGGATCATTGTCAGTACAGTCAATTTCACCTACATTAGGTACACAAATTTTTAGTCCAAATATCGTCCAAAAATCGAAACCACAAATTATGTCCTGTTGTATTGTCGGTACTACTAAAAATTCAATTAATTTTGTTTGTCCTTGGTAAGTTATGTCAAGTGAAATAGTTCCTAATATGTTTTGTCTTTGTCCGTCCGCAGTTCGTACATTGCCTTTACATCTCTTAAATTGTTTCCTATCCTGAACTTGAATCGCTAAATCGCCACCTATTACGCTTTTGTTAGCACCACTATCAAGTAAAGCAAAATATAATTTATCACTTAGTTTTAACTGTATATACGGCCTACTATCCATATCCTTATTCACAATGGACGAAATGACATAAACATTAAGTGACTTCAGTTTTTGATAAAATTTTCGAATTCGTTTTGAAGACCTACTAATTGATTTCGCAGATCCGAAAATTCCTGATCGTGCTTTCTCATATTCTCTTAGTCTTACATGGTATAGTCTTCTTAAAGGATGAATAAGTTCATTAGTCTTGTCAACTTCAGTATACGAATCCTGTACAATTGTCATTTGTCCAATGTCATTGTCCTTATTTTCGGATGTCCGTACTACTTCCAACGGACATCCCTCTGTACGTTTCCCTGTTGCTTCTTAGTACAGTTGGGACAAGTAGGTTTGTAAGTATCTTTAAGTCCACATCCGTAACAAAATATTCGTCTTGTGTCCATGCAGTTGATGTACGAATGTCCAATTTTTTCGCAATTCCAACATTTGTAATTGCTTTTAATAGCACAAATTTCACTGTCATTATTGACCTCGTCTAAGTCTAAATCTTTATCGTCTAGTTTAGTCAATTCCGAAATGCGTCCTGTAGTCATCTTGCGGTATTCAATATCTTTTATGAACTTCTCGTGTTTTCTAACTTCACGTCGCAAATGTGCTACACTATGTATTTCTAAATGAAGAAGTTCATGTCTGATTTCACTTTTTAAATTTCGCATCAAAGTTTCGCAAAGATCCTGATCGGAAACAGGATTCTTCAATTTGTCCGTCATTGCCGATATAACGTCCAAGTACTCGTCAAAATTTTCTTGTGGCTTTTGTCTACGTCGACGTATGTCATCTAAAATGTCAAAGTCACTGTAGTCCACTTTATATTGTTTTCTCAGTTCATTTGTCAGTGTCATCCAATCAATGTCGTCGTGTTGTCTGTGAAATCTCCAGAACCATACCAATGCTTTGCCTTCAAATAAGCTATGAGCGTGTTTACAAAGCAGCTCGAAATCACCTTTCAAATTATTTGTGGTCAGAATATTAACACGATATATAAACTCATCAACAGACATTTCGTTATCATGACCGCTAAATTTCAATCTCCAATTACGGATTATATTTAGAACTTTCTCCGCAAAGAAAGGTTCTTGAGAATCAATAGCATTATTCCTAGGAGATGAATTTGGAATATCTCTATTTTGTGAAACTGAAGGACTTGCATTATTATTTGGTCTAATATTTGTCGAATTAATATTTTGAAAAACTGAACGAATTTCATTCGTTATAAGGGAAGTCATTTCATTTCGAAAGTTATCTAAAGATTCAGATATCATCTGTCTAACATTGTTATCATTCATGTTCTGTTCATGTCTATGCGAAGTTCCATTGTGAACAACTCTACCTCTACCTCGTGGTCTAGTTTCCTGAATATTAGATGTATTTTGAGTGTTATTATCGGGTTCTAAATTAACTGTGAAGCTAACATTAGCAGGTTGGCTAACATCCAACAAATTCAAATTTTCCTGACTTCTTGTCAAAACCATTTTAAAACAAATAAATATCTAACCAAATTCACGTAAAATACAGTATATGTCACATTTCGCTACTCCATTTAAATACAGTTAGATAGGTCAAATTAAAAAATATACTTTGCATCCAAAAAAAAAAAAATAAATTCTAAAAAAAATCTTATGAGAGTAAGTATCCAATTTCAATACCAGATACAGAAATCTCAATCATAATCAATTTGAACCGAAAATTTAAAAGAAAGTTTCAAAAGCTATTAAAATTGAATAGATATCGTGAGTTGAAAATCGATGAATTCCCAATAATCAAAATCTCTTACAATATCTAATCAGATGTTATAAAATACTCCATCTACAAAAGAAATTAACTGGTTTAGAAATTCAAAATGAATTGAAAAATCTAAAATTCCAAAGCTAATTCTCCTAAGACTATAATTTGCAATAAATAAAATAAAAATAAAGATCTTAATAGTCGTTATCACTATGTGAAATTATGGAGAACAGCTAGGTGTTAAACTTTGAAAATGTATCTCTTAAAAGAAGATATAAACGCTGCTGCCCCACGTTGGGCGCCATTAAATTTATGTAACGAACGTTAAACTGGTACTCTATTTATCCAAAGAGGGTACTACCTATAACACCAGCCTTGCTCAACGGAAAATGGGGAGATTCGTTTCTTTATCTAAATAGAGTTAGCTCATTACAATAAAATTTAAACTTAGGTAGTATTTTGAAAATTTATGAAAACGACTATCAAATATAAACTAAAAGATAGATACAAAAATAATAAAAGAAATGAAAACTAGGATGCAAATATTAATATGAAAAGGTCTAAGATGTTGTTTACCTTTTCTGCTCTTAACCCGCCCATGACCTATGTTATTCCTTAAAATTTTCCTGAATAACCCACGACGACTCTATCTAACTGATTCAAATGTTTCGCGAAAAGTAAAAAGTAATTATTTAAATGTCCATATTACAAACAAAATGTAATTTATTTAAACAAAGTAAACTTAGTTACTAAGTAACAATCAAATAATCTAATCATAGTTTAATATGTCACCAAACTAAAGTTTAATAAATTAATATAATAAATATAGTAAAATATTTAAGTTAAATTAGTGTAAGTTAATATAAGTTAAAGAGTAAAGTATAAATGCAACTGTTTAAATGAAACAAAAATACAAAAATAATGAATATATTAATCTATACGTGAATTAATAATAAGAAAAAGAGCTAACATTTTTGTTTCATTTAACGGTTTCTTGTATTTATTAACTGTATTAACCCGAAATTACGAATTTATAAATTATTTTAAAGATTGATATTTCAAATATATATTTACTAAGTAAACACTCACCACATTTTATTTCCCTCGATGACTACAGGCCTGAAGTTTAGAGGTTGGTTATGGTGTCGACGGATTTTATTTTATAAGTATCGTAAATTTCAGATTTTAAGTTTAAGTATGTGTTAAATAAGTAAGGTAAGTATTTATTAATTGTATTTCTATTTCATTTCTAGATGTGTGTGTATGTTTGTGTGAATTGTGTGTGTGTGAGTGTGTGTGTAAGTGTGTGTATTTGTATATATAAAAAAATTAGATTTTACATTATTTTTAATTGAGTTTGGTGACCAATAAAATATTAATATTTAGGTAAGTATAATAAACAAAAAGTTATTTAAGTTATTAAATTTTATACGTTAAGTTAAGTTATATTAAGATATGGTAAGATATTTTAAATTAAGAAATGATAAGTTTACGTTATGTTTAGGGAACGTTATGTTTATGTATGGAAAAAGTTACGTTAGGTTTAGGTTTGGAAACTTCTACGTTAGGTTTAAGATGAATTAAGTTTACTTTAGGTATGTATAAGTGAGGATACTTTCACATTAGGTAAGTTTAAATGAGGTTATCAGATTTTAAATCTTCTTTATATTGCCAGGAAACTTGAGAACTCTAGATTTATTTTTGAAAAAGCTTTTTCTATACTGGATTCTGTTGAAAGACTTGATTTCGTTGAGACTTCAGTACAATTTGACTGACTATTATTTTCCTTTTTCTTATAAATAGTAAAAAAAATCTTGGTGCAATGTTGGATCACCCTGAATAGATCACAATTGCTTTCCCAAATTATTGCAATTCTACGTAGAATCTTATCTTTTGAGTCCCTAACAGAAAACACAAAAAATATAACTATTTTGAACACACTCAATAAAATTATTATTTAAATACCTTTTTTCTCTCTTTTACTTTATTGTTTCCAAATCTTTCCTTCCTCTATGTATAAATCCTCAAAATATTCACGGCTTTTCCAAATTTTTCAAAAACTATTTTGCTTTAAATTTTAGCTTCCGTTTCCTTTACAACTTTATGTGTTTGAAAATTTTCAATGAATGAAATTTCCTAAAAAATTTTCTAAACTAAATTTCAATGCTAAGTATGAACGTAAAAAAAAATATATATATTTTTTTCTTCATATAATTACAGAGAGACAAAATATTTTAGAAACATGTCCTCACAGTATTGAAGTCTATTTTTTAGGAACTTGTTATGTTTTATGCTTCCTTACGTTTAGAGCCCCAAAATGAATTTGAATATTTTAAAGTGAGTTGCAATCTTTGTTTGACGGTTTTCTACTTTAACACACATTTTTTTCATCTGGAGCTTCATTGAATCCTATCAATATCCATCCATGTGGTGTATGTCACTGACTAAAAGTAAATACAAATGGATATTCCCATCAGAAAATATATTAGTGCTTTATCCCTGTAGGCTTTTGTGAATGCTTCTACACCTCTCCGAAAAAAAAAATTAAACATATTCCAATTTAGCTTCTATGAAAATTTATCTAAGAAAGTTGATAGAAAGTTAATAAGCGAGTTATACACCTTCGCATCGAATCAAAGGAAAGCAAGAAATAGTATCGGATTTTTTTAAGGAAGAAGAGGCTTCCTTTGAAAAATTTTCATAGAAGGCAAAGTGGAACTCATTTAAATTGTTTTCGGAGAAGTGTACAGACATTAACAAAGGCTGTAATTTATTTTCCGGCCGGTTTGATAAATACTTACAAAAACATACATACCTAAGCACCAGATTGTTAAATACATACAAACAAATAATCTCCAACCGATACTTTTTAGCGTTATATCTGAAATCCGAGTAAAATCAATTAATGCATTTGAGGATCCATAGAATTTTATTACATACCTTTAGAAATCTTCAAAACACGAACATAATTATTGTCTTTCATTTTTTTTACAAAAAAATATATACTTTATAAATAAATACAATTTTTTATTGAAGTTGTCAGAATAAATACAATTGTTTTTGTTTTTATGTAAGAACTGAATTTATTTAAAGCCAATAAAATAAAATATTGAAACCAAATAAATTATTTAATAAAATTTAATTTAAAAACAAAAACTGAATTGTTCAAAAAAATTCTAGTCATAATTTTTTCTGTGTATGAAACTATTTAAAAATGAGTTTTTTTTTATAAATTTGCTTAAGTAACTTTATAATTTAATGACGGAAAGTCTTATCAATGTTAATATTAATAAAGTACCAGGTTAATTTCAAAAAGAGTTGAAATGTAACTTATGCGTTAAATTTAATTTTCAATCAACAGATGTAAAAGCATTTTAAATAGTTGAAATATAGCAAAGTTTATACGCATGTTGGCTCCGAAGGCATTTTTTTTTTTTTAACACATTTTTTTTCACTCTTTTGTCCCTCAAAACAGAGATTTGATCTTTTGTGGATGCAAAAAATAATCGATTTATTATACTAAAAAGTCTCTTGATATTCAAACGAAGCAATGTCGCTATTGTTATTATTATTTTTGTACCCTACACCACCAAAGGTGGTTGGGGTATTATGTGTTTGTGCAGAAATTGTAACGCAGAGAAAAAATCATCGGACCCCCACCTTAAAGTACCTTAAAGAAAGAATCACTTTCTGAGTCGATTTAACGATGTCCGTCCGTCCGTCTGGTCGGCTGGCTGGCTGGCTGGCTGGCTGGCTGGACGGCTGGCTGGCTGGCTGTCCATGTAAAGCTTGTGCGCAAAGTACAGAAATTTGGTACATATACTTTTTTCAATACAAGGACGAAGCCTATTGAATTTGGTTATGATCGGCCCATTATTTCACCTAGCCCCTATACAAATGTCCTCCCGGAATAGAGTTTTAACACTTATAAATGGCTTAAAAATAGGAATATTTTAATGAAATTTAGTACAAATAAGTTTTATATCAACAAAAATCCGTCTGCCAAATTTCATGAAGATCGGTCCATAACTAACCATAGCTCCCGTATAAACTCCTCTCCCGAAAATCACTAACATTCATAAATCCCATACAAATGTTAGTATTATGTTAATATTTAACACAAGTAAGTTGTATACATATACGTAATTATGTGGATCAAAATGGTGTAGGGTATCATATAGTCGGGCTTGACCGACTATATCTTCTTCTCTCGTTTTATATTACTTTATCTTAACATAATATTTTTTCTGACTTTTGTAGTGGATCCCGCTGCCATTGCAATGTGAAAAGGTGGTTGCGAAGCGAGGTCTTGTGAGAATCCCTGATCTATTATATTGAGTAGATCTGTATTTTTAACTGTAATAAGTTTTCAGTACCATAAACAAGTATTTTATTTGTCATTTTCCAAAACTCTCAAAAAATATCATATATTTTTTAAAAGTCTATAAAATTATTTCCCACAATATTAACCAAATGCAATTTTTATATAAAAAATTAAAACCATTTTTCATAAAACCTTAAAATTATGCTCTTAATTCACTTCTAAATCACTAATAATCTCTTGCATTTAAGTTCCTAAATACTCAACAACAATTTAAATCTATATTTTAATTATTTTACTAAAATCTCAATTCCAATGGTTTTGCGGTTGAACTCAATAATCCCAATCGATTTATTACTAATTTAAAGCTAATTGACATTATGTTGGTTGTACTTAAATATGCAACTGTATGCAGGTGTATGTGTATGTATTTGTATAAATAAAGCAGCTTTAAAATTTTGTTGAAAATACTATCTACATATATTGCTAAGAATATGCATAAGTTTATGAATATATACATAAATATATGTATGTATATAGATATAACAAAATTACATACATAGATATCTACATATGTATATGTAATTGTTTAAGTGTTTGTGTCTGAGTACTTAAGTATGAATAAGTGTTTGAATAATTTGTCTATTAGACAATAATGATTATTGCTAATTGAGACACGCGACTTTGTAAGTAAATTTATTTCTGACAATTTCATAGGGTGATCGATTATTCGGCTTTTTTGAGAAACCGGTTTTCGAATAGTTCAAATAGTTGGTATTTTAAAAAAAACGGTTGCACTTTTTGAAATTTAGAAAAAACTGGTTAACCGGTTTTTTGCAGAAGTTAATATTTATATCAAAAGACTACATTTCTTTAAAAAAATCAATAATTCTTATAATCAATTTAAAATTTATTAAATACTAGCGTAAAAGCCTGACAATGTCAGGAAAAGTAATATAATAATGAAAATATGCACAAACAAATCCGAAAATTAAAAGAAAAAAATATGAACAACATTAAGACACATCGAAGTCAATTATTTGATGCTGTTACAATTTATTGGAATAATATTGATTAAAGTTTTAAATTCGTAAACCTTTCAAAATAAAAAAATCGTCGTAAATGAGCTCCCTGGCTGAAATACAGAATCAGTTTTTGATAGGATTTGGAAAGCAAACAACAAGTATAGCAATTCAAAAGTTCTTAATATCAAAAACAGACTTTTCGGTTCCTGATAGAAACATCTGGCTCTGTTAGAATTTGTAGAACGAATAGTTTTATAAGTAAGCCGATTTTTAGTTTCTTACGTCGTCTGGGAGCTTCAGAAAGCTTTGGAGAGGAAACAATTCTTAAGAAAGATATATGTAAATCTATATATATAGATCCACGTATTTTCGATCCCTGATAAAAATTTCAAAATATGGCTCCATTAGGATTTGTAGGACGAAAAGTTTTATAATTAAGCCAAATTTTAATTTTATACGTCGCACAGTGTGCGATTCAAAAAATTAAATGGAAATAATTATGGAACATTGGAATCAGGTTCGTTTTTAATAAATTTTACACCCGAGGTGTCCAATTTTGGGACCCTGTGGACTCGCCTCCTGTAGGTCTATATGGTCCAAGTTCAAAACTTAAACTTGCCTACACCTCTACTCTCACGGAAATCGGAACAGCCGTTCCAAAGTTAAATAATTATTTCCATTTCATTTTTTGAATCGCAAACTGTGCGTCGTTTGGGAGCTTTAGAAAACTCTGGAAAGAGAAAAAATGCTAAGCAAATTATATATCTAGATGACTAGAAGATAATTATGTTTCAAAATTGTAGAAAAAAATCATCTAAATTTTAGTTAGCATAAACAGAAACCATGGCTTAATATGGAAGCCTGTCTCAATTGAAACGATTAAAAAAATTAAATTTGGTGTAAAAATATTACAGATATTACAATAGTTAAAAAAAATTCATACAGGATAATTATTAATTATTTATTTGTTTAATTTTACAGAATAAATTCCAATTTAGATTTAAACTATATTTTTAAAACATAAGAAATCAGTCTTTATGAATATTTAAAAAATTATTCCTAAATTTCGAATCAAATATCACTATTTAGTACATGTCTTCTGAAATAAAATGCTATTTTTAAAACCGGTTTTTTGTGTTTAAAAAAACCGGTCTATTCGACATTCGAAAAATGAACATTTTGAAAAAACCGACAGCACATTTACTAAAAAAACCGGTTTTAAAACCGGTTGGAAAACCGCGTCGATCACCCTACAATTTCAATGTTTAAGGTTTAAGGCCACAATGTTAATATGTATGAGTTAAAAGAACACACTATGGTACATTGACTTTTATTGACTTAAAGGCATTTATTTGAGTATGTAAGCTAATGTACTGGTATATAAATGTATCTATTATAGTTTATATTACACGAGAGAATAAATAACTTTCACTTAAAGAGAAATTTAAAAATTTGTAAAAATTTAAAATTAATTCTTAAATATTTAATAATCCCAGCAAAAACTTTGGTTGCCATGTAATGAGTTAAGAAGCTAATATAATGGCTCTCCACTACTTACACATCAGCTGAATAACTCATTATTTTAACACGGTGATGACATTAGAGGCAACTACTTACTCTATACATTACTTAGATGTCATTACAATATCTAATTACTTCCAAGCTGTTAAACAGTGCATTGATTTTAAAGCATTATTGAAGTCATGATTAGTAATAAAAATAGGAACTAGTTATATTTTAGGTTATAAATAAGTAATATTTTAAGTTATAAATAAGTAATGTATTTTTAATTTTTTTTTTTATTTTTTAAATTTAATCAATAAAAATTAATATTTTTAAAAATTTGATCATAAATAATTATTTACATTCGGGTTATAAATAATTAGTTACTAAACAACTTCTACGTAATGCAGACAGTATGTTGTTGTCATTACAAAGTAACTACATCCGTAACTACATGTCATTACCAAGTTTTTGCTGGGAATTGTAAATTTATATGTTTTATTTTTTCTTATTTTTTACTTTTTTTTTTATTTTACAAAAATTTAAACTTATTTATTTCAATAATAAAATCTAATATTGAAACTTCTTAACCTTCCTGAAAGTTAAATGTTAAACTTTTTTTAAAGCTACATAAACTGTAACAATCATAAAAATAAGAAACATGTGAAAAAAATGTGTATTTTTTATAGTTTGTTATCCTTTGCTGAAAGTCCTTAGAACATGACATTTTGAACTTTTTATAATAGAAATCCGAACATTTGTATGTGTTACAAACAATTTCAAGAGATCAACATAAAAATAAATGTATTTTCACAGCAAATACTAAAATACTTCCTGATTGTTGTTTGATAGAGAATTTTTCATTTAGGGAGATTTGGCATTGAAATAAAATGCTAAAAAAAAAAAAATTTAAAAACTGAATAAAAAAAAAAAAATAAAAAAAGTTTATCAAATATACTGGGTGGTAGAAAATATTAGAATTGGATAAAGAGGATTAATATTATGAAAAGGATGATGACATTCTCGAAAGATCAATATTTATATATTTTCTATATTGAATTATAACAATATAAAAATTTTATTTATTTATTTATTTATTTATTTATTTATTTATTTCTAAATACATAAGAGGAAAATAAAGAAAAATCTAAATTGTTTGAAATGTACTTTAAGTGTCTTGTATTTAGGGTGATCGACGCGGTTTTCAAACCGGTTTTTTCAGTCAATGTGCTGTCGGTTTTTTCAAAATGTTCATTTTTCGAATGTCGAATAGACCGGTTTTTTAAACACAAAAAATCGGGTTTAAAAATAGCATTTCATTTCAGAAAACATGTACTAAATAGTGATAGTGATATTTGAAAATTTAGGAATAATTTTTTAAATATTCATAAAGACTGATTTCTTATGTTTTTAAAATATAGTTTAAGTCTAAATTAGAATTTATTCTGTAATATTAAACAAATAAACAATTAATAATTATCCTGTATAATCCCAATTTAATTTTTTTGATCCAACATTTCCTTATTTTTTAAAGGTGTTGTGTTAAAAAAGTCTCACCTGCAGAATCGTTTCAATTGAGACAGGCTTCCATATTAAGCCATGGTTTCTGTTTATGCTAACTAAAATTTAGATGATTTTTTCTACAATTTTGAAACATAATTATCTTCTAGTCATCTAGATATATAATTTGCTTAGCATTTTTTCTCTTTCCAGAGCTTTCTGAAGCTACCAAACGACGTAGAAAATTAAAATTTGGCTTAATTATAAAACTTTTTGTCCAACAAATCCTATCAGGGAGCGGATATAAGAGGATTTATGTGTCTTTTTCTAAGAATTTTTTTCTCTTTCCAGAGCTTCCTAAAGCTCCCAGAAGACATAGAAAATTAAAATTAAGCTTAATTATAACCCTATTCGTCCTACAAATCCTAACGGAGCCAGATTTTGAAATCTCTATCAGGGAGCTAAAGTACGTGGATCTATATATAAGGATTTAAATATATCTTTCCTAAGCAATGTTTCCTTTCCAGAGCTTTCTGAAGCTCCCAGACGACGTAAGAAACTAAAAATCGGCTTACTTATAGAACTATTCGTTCTACAAATTCTAACAGAGCCAGATGTTTCTACCAGGGACCAAAAAGTTTGTTTTGGTATTAAGAACTTTTGAGTTGCTATACTTATTGTTTGCTCTCCAAATCCTATAAAAAACTGATTCTGTATTTCGGCCAGGGACCGCATTTATGACGATTTTTTTATTTTGAAAGGTTTACGAATTTAAAACTTTAATCAATATAATTCCAATAAATTTGAACGGCTTCAAATAATTGACTTCGATTAGGGAGAGGAAGGGGTCTAAATGTTGTTCATATTTTTTTCTTTTAATTTTCGGATTTGTTTGTGCATATTTTCATTATTATATTATTTTTCCTGACATTGTTAGGCTTTTACGCTTGTATTTAATAAATTTTAACTTAATTATAAGAATTGATTTTTTTAAAGAAATGTAGTCTTTTGATATAAGTACTAACTTCTGCACAAAACCGGTTAACCGGGTTTTTCTGAATTTCAAAAAGTGCAACCGGTTTTTTTAAAATACCAACTATTCGAACTATTCGAAAACCTGTTTCTCAAAAAAGTCGAATAATCGATCACTCTACTTGTACTGCCAAGGTTTGTTTTAAAATTAGGAAATTTTTTGAGGGCATTTTGTAGACCTTACAAAATAAATAAAAAATCCTAAACTTTAAATCATTAGCGTAAAATCTCAAAGAAATACAAGCATTTAAAACAAAAAAAATTTAGAAAAACTGATTTGAAACTTTAGAAGATTTTTGTATTCATTTTACTTTTGCACTGACAATTTAAAACTTTTTGACTTAAACCATTAACCAGTCGAAATCCAAGTCCTTGGAAATTAATTTGCTGTATACTGAGAATTTGGTTTGCTATCCGTTGAAAAGTTATGCGGTGATAAAAAAAAAAAAAATAGACCAAAAATTTACGATTTTTTAAATTTTGCAGTTTTTTAAAAAGAAAATTTGCGCCATTCACTGAATTTAAATTAAGAGGGCAGAACTTAAGAGATGAAGTGATTATCTACAGTTTAAAAACTAAAATTCAGGTGACATCAAAATATGGTAAAGACTTATAATTGTATGGACCAAAAATTATATTCTTAACCTCAAAACAAAGGTTCGAAAGAATTAATTCTTTAATTCCCTTTTTAAAATTGAATTAAATCATATAGAATTATTAATTCTTTCAAATAAATTCATCTTAATTAATTCTGTAGCAAATTCCTAAAGCTTTTGATATTATGGAATTAATTCATTTATGAATTAATTCTTTGGGAATGCTTAATTCTTTTGATTTCATTCAATTTTGTTTAAATTCAAACTATTACAAATTGAATTAAACAATTTTTCAACCAATCAATTTGTACTACATTGAATTAAAGTTTTGTTGTTTAATTTTTTAGATTTTAAACAAATTTATATAATTGCAAAAATGATTTATAGTAAGCCACGCTTATATACACATGTGTTTCGAGGCGTGCATCACATTTAATATGAGATATCTATTACTTTTATTAGCTTTGTATTCAAAGTGTTCTAATTTGCATATGTTATATGCACTTAGGTTATTCTGAATCATGGGATTTATCCCTATATCTTACAGAGAACGTATTACGAATATTATTTTTCTTTAAAACTCTGAAGTGCAGCTTCTTTACAACGTTTATTTAGCTGGATAGTAAAATTTGATTTTCGACTCTTTTAATACTTTTTTTCAAAATATATACAAAAATAGAATTAAAGAAAAATTTTGTCATTCAATTTGTAGTAGAAGGGAATGAAATATATCATTCAATTGAATTCAATTTTATAGGGAATTAATTCTACACATTTTTCATTCAATTTGTAATAGAATGGAATTAAAGAAAAATTGAATCATTCAAATTGAATTTTCATTCTCTAAGGAATTAATTCTCTAAGGAATTAATTCAATACAAAATTAAGCCTAGAGAATTAAACCCAAAAACTAATTTCTGAGGAATGATTTTGAAGAATGCTAAACTAAATTTTTATAAGCAGAATTAAATTTATACGTGAATTAATTCTAAATAGAATTCATTTTTTCGAAGCTCTGCCTCAAAGGAGCATTTCTATTCAAAATTTGAAATATTAAAATCAATTTTGGATGTAAATATTATCACCAAATAAGAAACAAATTAAAAATTTTGCTAAAATTCACTAAAAAAAAACATATAAAATTACGTTTATGTAAGGAGTATTAAGGAGTGCGTTCGAAAAAAATCTTAACATATATAATATTCAATAACTTGAACACGGTTGATCTTAGAGTTTTCACTTTTTTTTTATTTAACTGAAAATTTACTACAGATGACAGAAAAATATAACGTTTATAGTTCTAACCACTACTTAAGAACTTGTGGACCATTTTTGGTAACCATTCCGTTAGAGATTTGATAGTTGCTTCAGTCACTTTTTTGGAACAGTGTGCACATCTTCTGTTAAAATCTTCGGTATTTTGGGACATCTTTTTTGTGTTCTTCAATTCGCTTTTCACAAGAGCTCAATATCTCTCCACTGGTCTAAGCTATGAACAATTTGGAAAGTTGACCTCTCTTGGTACAAAAACTATGTTAGTGTTTTGGTACCACTCCAGAGCTTTCTTACCATAGTGACACGATACCAAATCGAGCCAAAAATATATGGACACGTTATGCTCTCTTAAGAAAAGAAGAAGTCCTTTTTGCAAATATTCTTTGATGTATATTTTGTTATTTATAGAGCTGAATGTAACAAATGACTTTTCTGTTTTGCCGCAACTGAAAAAAGCTTGTTATACCAGGAATTTTTTAGAAATTTTTTTCTGCTTTTGGGTCCTAAACTGATCTCTATCATTGCCTCGAGAATTTACAATATAAAAGTTTTGCCACAGAATCTGTGAAAATTCTGCCAGCACATACGTTTCTTCGTCAATTATATAATATGAAAATTTTTTTATGAAATTTGGTTTTAATTTCCGTGTCCAATTCTTGGCTTCTAAATTTTTTGCAGCATTCCTGTTTGGAACTTTTTGGACTTTTTATGCTATCAACTCTGCATTAGCTTTAAATTTTCGCACCAAATACTCAAAGCAGTGAGCTAACTGGGCTGATTTTCTACCAGATGTGTTTGGAGTTCCTTTCAATATGCTTTAAATTGTTTGGCCTTCCCAATATCATGTGGACCTTTCTTTCTTTCCGAACCAGGTTTCTATCAATGGTCAAATTCTCTTGATACTGTTTGCTAACATTAGAAACAGTTTGACGGCAGAAGTTTGATTCTGTGTCCAATTATTTGTAGGACCTATTTGGATTTTTTTGAAATCTTTTTACAATTTGTAGCACGTACATCTTTTTTATCACTCATTTTGATGAAAATCGCGACAAGTCAACGTGGTTGTTATTAAAAATAATAACTGATGTATTTTTCCATGATAACTAGATCAAAAAAAAAAAATGTTTAATATAGATTCCGAAAAAAGTTATGAGGCAAAACGTGTGTTAGGATTTTTTCCATCGCACTCCTTATTATGAGTACTAATGTTCAAATGACTCTATTTGCCATACTAAAACCGATATTCACTTATTTTTTTCAGCAAATGTTCCTAGATATGTCTTTTATTACTCATAATTTTGCGAATTATTTTCCATTTATAAAATTGTGAAAAAATAAAATTAAAAATTTTTCTTGCAGTGTATTTTGATAAATATTGAAGATTCTGCCATGTGCTAATAGTACTTTAGATGTTCTATAGAATCGCGTTGCTTTGATTTTGATAAAGCTAAAGATCTATTTTTTAGAATTTTTTTGAATGTTTTAAATTTAAACCTCCACAGCTTTTGCTCGCATTGATAAAGATGATTAACGTGAACAGTTTTTTTATGCATAAATTTTCGTTAACAAAATCACAAATCGATATTAGTGTCAGAAGAAAAAAGAATTGATAATATTTTTACTGAAAATTGTTGAATTTTTTGATTTCCCTCATAAGTATGTATGTTCGATTTCAATAAACTAATATAATCTAAATTTTTTTGTTCATTTCAGAAAAGTTCAACATATTATTTATCCCAATAAACCATAGAACGATATGATAGCGAAAACGATATCATCTTAGGTGCCGATTATAATATCATATCGTATTGCTGAAAACGATATTATTGTGATATCTAAATTTCCAAAATTTTGTTTCTAATAAAATAAAAAAAAAAATAAACATTTGGAAAAAACTTCAAAATAAAAATATTAAAATTAAAAAATTTTCAACAACATAAATAAACTGAGAATAAATGGAAATACATAGATGATTAATTCACATATTTGCATGGTCTGACCAAATGTTTGAGGTACGCAATTGCTAAAATATGTGCTTTAGGAATAACCATGCTTGCAAATATTGTATTTGATGATATTTGCATAAAATATGTATGAATGTCGTGTATGATGATTGTTTTGTTTTTGATTGTATATTTAGGATTTTTTCTTATTTCAGCATTTTATATTTCCATACAATTATCTTTAGCATAAGTATTTGATTGCAAAAAATATATTTTTTTAATACTAAAATCATTCAGAACAAAATTTGGTACAGACGATTTTACTATCGTTATTTTTGGAAATTACGATATCGAAAACGATATCATAATTTTATGGAAAAACGATATCATAAGGAAAGGTACACTTTAGTCCGTAAAAACTATCGTTTTAGATCCGAAAACGATTATCACTAGTAATAGTTTTTATCACCTAGATAATATAATTTCGATGTCGTTATAATATCGTTTGGTTTATTGGGATACTTCAAAACCCAAACAACTGTACGTATGAGCAATATTTAATTTATGTTAATATTTACAAATGATAAGGAAATTGAATTTAAGTTTAAAAAAATATATAAACAATTACAATATTATTGAAATCTTAGATTTTTTTTAATTCAAATTGCTGTAAGTCTCCCTGTTCCAACAACATTGATTGAAAGATTTAAATCATTTTCAATATCTTATTTTTCATTTTATACACAAATAAACAAACACATACATATGCAACTCATCTAATAAACATATTATTTGTTTTCCTTTTTTTGGTATTTTCTTTATCAATAGTGTTAAACCAATTTAATTTCCTTTATTAGTTTAACTTCTTGTTCTGGATACCTAAAATGTAATTCTTTACTTATTAGTAAGAAAGTTATAATCAGATAAATATAATAATAAAATTAGCAAACAAAAAAAAATTAAATAAGAAAATCTTATCTATTTCTAATTTAATGTAACCAAAACCCTTGTACACATATGTACAACAAAAACATTATATAGTAAAAATTCAATATACACATAAGATTTAAACATGATATTTATATATGTATATACATATGTATAGTAATTTCTATACACACACACAAATATATATTTTGAAGATTTATATAGAAAATATAACTAATTTATATTAAATCATAAGAGGAAAACAAAAAGGTCATGAATGAAGGGAAGTAAAGAATAAAAAGAGAGGAAATACAACAAGATGCAAAAGATTAAATCCCTTTTTGTGTTAATGAAAGAATAGTATAAAGAAAAACCACATTGGAAGAAATAGAAATTGTAGATGAAGAAGAGAAGAGAAGTAAACTTGTAAGATTCAAACCCACTAAAAACGTTTTAGTAGATTGCAAACCAAAACACTTGGGTATACCACACACTTAGACATACATACATACATGTATACATGAGTGTAAAGAAATAATCATATATATATGTCTATGTGTATTTATATTGAAAATTACGTATGTATATAGTTCAATATGTATATGTTGAAATATTGGTAAATATTCTTTGTTACAAATAATATGACAATATTTACAAACAACAACATAAACCGTAGAAATTACTATTGTAAAAATAAAACTTTGAATATTAAAGAAAATGGTCAATATAGGAACTAAATTTTATATTTAAGATTTCTTCACATACATTTTTCGGAAGTGAAAATTTTCGTAGGTCGAATCAGCAATAATTTTCGCAAATCCGATTTTTTTTTTACATTAGAACCAAGGAAAAATATTGATAGCCTGTTTCTCTATGTCGAACAAAAATCAAAGCGAACGAAAGCAAGTCGAACGAATTCCAACAATTTTGGGTTTCTGTATTTCCAACGCTTTCGTTCTTTAACTTTATTTCGTAAAAATATTAAAAGTACTACTAAATTGTTTAAACTTATATACAACCAAGTAAATAAACAAACAAAATTAAAATAATTAAAAAATAAAATTTTTTTGGATTTTTTTTTTTTTATAAATGTTTTTTTAGACACAAAATCGTCATTTATGGATAGCAAATACATCAAAATGAATAATAAACATGATTAAGGAACATTTGTAATGTCCTTATGAGTATTTTTCCTATTTTTCTTTAAAAAATTCAACCAGTCGAAAGCAAAATAGCAAGTGACTGATTTTGACATTTTTGTTCTTATCGTTCGAAATACAGAAACCAAATTTTATATGAAAACACTTACGTTTTCTTTCGACTTGTCGTTCGACTCATTGTTCGCATAGAAATGAGTTAGAGAAACCCAAATCAGTTTTCGTTCGCTTAGAAGGCCAAAGAAAGCTTTCGTTCGACAGGCCATAAAAAGAAAATCAAATATATTTTAAATTAAATTTAAAAATTGTTCACTTAACAAAAATATGATTTTTATAAGTTAGTGAGTTCTTATCTCTAATTACATGCACATCGATTAATTGCAAATATTGAAATTATTATCTTAAATTTTGATAAATTTTTAAGACTTCCCTAGGCAAGGGATGGAAGACGCCGCACAAAGCTTTGTTCCGTTATAGTGATTGCATACTTCCTATTAATATAAACGTAGTTAAAAAAAATAATAGGTGGAAAGATACACCCAGCGTTATGATTGAGAATTTTTAAAAAGTATCAAAAAAAGGGAATTTCAAAATAAAAAATCGTCAAAAAGTGGGATTTTTTGAGAAAAAAAAGAATTGATTTTTTGATAACACCAAAAACAAAAAATGTTGTATTTTAAAAAAGACTACTAAATTTAATTCTATAAATAACAAAATATTTATTCATAATTATTTTACAACTATTTTTATTACTGAAAAAATAAAGATTTATTCACAAAAATATTTAGCATTTATTAAAAAACTTCAGTACTTTTGTACGAGGTCTTCACTCGGACTCCAGTTTTTTAAAATCCCCGTCTAACTAATTTAGGACTGAATGCATGGATTCAGACAAGTATTGACTTAAGTCTGTTAGACAATTTATTTTTTGTTAGCACAGAAAAAATTATTACCACATATTTTTCAATTAACACAGTTGTTTAATTTTGCATCAAAATTTATATAATAAATACAAATTTAAGTAAGACTTTATTTCTCATTTATATTTTTAATTCATTCAAACATCCACTTAATTGATTTAATTAATTTTTTAATTAGAATTTTTTTTTTAATTTTTACAGTTTTTAGTAATTAATATAATCATTTTGGTGAGAAGTGAAAATTAAAAAAAAAAAACTGTTAATTGAATGAATTATTTACTAACATATTAGATGATTGATTTTATTTTTTGATTTTTTCTGTGAGTGATAATAAATAAAAAAAAAAGTTCCTCCTAGACATTGCTACGAGCAGTGTTTGGCGACTTTAGTTGCCATTTGCTTCTTTTTCAACCACATGGCCACTTTTTTGGCCACTTTTTAAAATGGCGACTAAATGGCGTCTTTTTAAGACTATGTGCTAAATAACGAAAAAGTAAGATGTTTGAAATATATCGACCCATTATATATTAATTTCAACAAATAAATTAATAATTTTGAGGTTATTTCATAGTATAGTGATATAAAAAGTGGAGTAGTATTTATAAATTAACTGAAACTGTTAGTAACTAAACAAAGTTTATGACTACCTATTTATGTATACCATCATATGCCGAATCTTTTTGGACTGAACTAAAAAACAAAACTAAAAATGATTCGATGAATACTTATATCATAATTTATATTACTTAAAGCAATCCCTCGGGGAACGTGTTTTTTTTCTATTAAATTATCAATAATAAAAAATAGTATGTCTAATAGACTTAAATCAATACTTGGGGATCTATGCGTTCCGTCCTAAATTTGTCTAACGGGGATTTGCAAGAATGGTGTACGAGTGAAGAACTCGTACTAAAGTACAGAAGTTTTATTAATTAAAAGAGGATTGTACTCGTATGTTAACTATTTTTGTGAATAAATATTTATTTTTGCAATAATAAAAGTTATTACAAAATGATTTTAAATTATTTTGTTATTGATAAACCTGAATTTTGAAGTTTTTCTTAAAATACAAAATTTATTCTTGTTATCAAATAAACAAAATTTAAGGACTTTTTTTAGGTTTTAAAGCAGTTGGCCCCTTTTTTGGCGACTTTTTATTTTGAAATCCCCCTCTTTAGACACTTTTTAAAAATTCTCAACGGTATCGCTGGCTACGAGGATTGTATAAGTATAAATTAAAATATAAGTATTCATCGAATCTGTTGTTTAGTTTTCCCTATCCGATCAAAAACTATTCGCCATAACTTAGCTGCTCATAAACTTTATTATTAAGTTTGTGACAGTTTCAGTTCATTTTTATCACTATATTATGAAATAATCTTAAAATAATTTATTTATTTTTAGGAGTTAATATATAATGGGTCGGTATATTTCAAACAACTTAGTTTCTTGTCATTTAACATTGTCTTAAAAAGTAGCCAGGTAGTTGAAAAAGGAACAATTGGCGACAAAGGTCGCCCAACGGTAACTCTGAATACACCTACCTATCGTATATCCCCAAATTGAAAAACTAAATTTTTTCTAAAATACTGATTATGTAAGAGTTTGTTGATTAATTAATTATTGCACACCAGTACTTAAGCTGCTACTACTTTAGCGGTCTTGGAGGACTCGTAGATAGACCAGATATAAAATTAATAGCTTTTTTATTTAAAAATGTGATACCAAAGTAAAAAAAAAAATCGAAAAATTAAATAACAACTCTTAACTTCAATGTACTAATGTATTCTATAGAATTTACTGCTTTTTTCTGGGTTTGAAAAAAAGTATTTTAATTTTGCTCCTATATTTCGCAGTTCAGGAAATGTATATGTATACTACATTTTCCAGACGATCTGACTTCTAAAGACTCAAAATTTCTTAAAATGTTGGCGAACAGATAACTACCGTATAATTTCTATAGAACATTACTGTTAACAGCAATATACTTTTTTAATATTTTAGTTAAAAAATAACTAAAAAGAAAAATAAATTGTAAGATTTTTAAAAAATAAAAACGTAATTTTTGATGTATCTGTGATAAAGGAAAAAATATTTCTTAAAATTAATTTCTACATTTCTTTTTCGTTAAGAAGATTCGTAAGTTACCAATAAAGTACCAATTTCTTGCAACATAAAGGTTAAAAGGTTCAAAAACTACCAAATTATTTAAATTATTATTTTTTAGTGTAGTAGAATGTGTCTAATGGAACATAGAAACATATGTCTTCAATTTCATGTTTCTACGCTAATTACTTATTTACAAAAATTCAACATACTTTTAAAAGAACAAACAAGTACCTCAAAGTACCTCTCATAGATTCTAATTCACTTAGGATCATATATCTTAAATTTCTTGCTCTTAGGTTTAATATTATAGAAAATTCGTCAAGTACCATTTGAAGAACAAAAAAGTACCACAATGTCCGCTCTCTTGAATTCTTACCCACATGGGACACTATTTCATTAATTTCATGCTTTTTTTGTTAAAAAATTGTTAAAAAAAATACCATTAGAAGAAAGAAAAAGTACCACGAAGTCCCATCTTGTAAACTCTCATTTACTTCGGACTACATGTACTAAAGTTCATGTTTCTAGATTTAATACAATAGAAAATTCATTACAGAATTTTAATAAAATGTAATTTCCTGATTTTGGACACTTTCTTTTTGGTACTTTTTGTTCCCTCATGGTGGTAACAAAATTTGCACTCAATAGAATTTCCTATATTAAATATTTATAAGTTTATGTCAATAAATAGAAGAAAAAGTTTTATAAAAATCTTCCAAAAACAGGTTAAATTTTAACCCCTTAAACGTTCGAATTTCCAAAAAGTACCAAATCTGTATTTGTCATTTTTCGGTAAGGTAAAAATATGATGTAAGCTTTATTTATCGACAATTCCATGAAAGAACGCCCGAAAAACCGACTTTTTTTATTTAATGGCTTTCAATGTCTATACAAATTTGTATACACAAACTTGATTATGCCTTTTGTCAATTCGAGTTTTCAGTTTCGCGAAATTGCGAAAACTCGCGATTTTATTTCGCTTTTTCACTTTCTCAAAAACTAAAAAAATTGGAAGTATGTAACTATGAATAGCAATATCTCTGGGAAGGCTTTGTGAATTTTAATGACTTAAACAGCCTTTGAATTTCTCTTATGTCGGTCTTAATGCGAATATTTTAAAAATAAGAAATATTTTTTAAACTGCAATTTAATGCAATTGCATTTATTAAATACATTTTTCGTTAAACAGGCTATTTAAAGATTTTTATTTTTTTTTTTTTAAATAATTTAAAAGTTTGAAATTTTTACATTTAAATAAAATTGTAAAATGTTTTGGGACTCGAAAATTTACTATAATCCAACTTTTATAAAAATATGCTCCCAATTTTTCATATATAAATAATTTTTTCTTATTTTTTGAATTTTTGTTTAAAATTTGTACAAAAGTTAACAAAATATAAAAAGTATGCAATTTTAAATATTCATATCTCTTGAAGTTATCGATGGATTTCTGTAATTTAAAAAGCATATAAAAGGTTATTGTATTCTTTTTGAGAAATTCAGTCAGCATTTCCAAAATATTATTTTCTAGTTTCAAAATATTTTCAAAATACAAATGCAATTTATAGCTGCATTTTTGATAATGGTGAATTCATTAAATTTTAACTTTTCTTAAGTTATATTAAAAAATGTTTTGTTTATTATAAATTAAAACAATAATTAGTTTAATACATAAAGGTCAACTATTTTTTAACGAATTTTTAAAAAGTAACACAATACATTTTTCTAACAAGATATGTAGACCTGCTCATATTTTAAAAATAATACCAGAAAAATATAATATTTATATGAACAAATTTAAATTGGTTGAAAAAGCGAAATTTAGCTTACTATATGTGTGCGTTCAAAAAATTTTAGATTTATATCTTAATGTAAATATTCCATGCTTTCCAAATATGTATTAACGAGAAATGCATTTAAAAAATACAGTTGCATTGAAAAATGCATTTTTAAAAAACATTTTTTATTTATGAAATATATGTATTAAAGTAGATACAATTACAATTCAAACGCCGTTTAAATCATTGATTTGCACAAAGCTTTCTCAGAAATATTGTTGTTTAATATTGTATACTTTTGAGATTTTTTAAGTTTTTTAAAAAGTAAAAAAGCGCAATAAAATTCCGAGTTTTCTGATTTCCGTAAAACTGAAAACGGAAACCTATATAGAATTCCATAGACCATTTACGTGCAAAATTTTATGGTAAATTTTTTGGCGTTCTTTCATGGAATTGTCGTTATACGTTTGCTGTTTCCAATGATATATAGGATGCCAAAAATGTAATAAAACACGGTTTTTATCTGTTTCTCCCTAAAAGAACCGAATTTCAAAAAAGTACCAAACACCTGTCCGATTATTTTTTTAATGAAACCTATAGCTTTAGGTGTTTGTGCTGTGCGTATTCTTTCAGGCATTTAGTTAGTATTTGCATAAAATATATCCTGTTTTATTTGCAACAAATTTATCTTTATGAGCAAAGTCAATTAATAGAAAAAATAGTTTAAAAGCTTAGTACTTCATAATAATGTTCATCCGAATTAACTTAGAAATATCGTGCCGCAAAATCACTGTATACCTGTGTAATTGCCTACTGCTATATACCTCCTTATGTTATGTATCTTAGAAAAAGTATAATTTCCGATTGGGTATATAAAAAACAAAGACTTTTATGTTTATAACATCGATCATAACCAAAATAGATCTAATGAATTTTCCATATCAGCCCTAGTTGGGTAAACAAACTTCAGTTTACATCTGACAATTTCATTCTATAAATCAAACAATGTCTCTGACACAATGTTACCTACATCATAAAAGAACAAATACTAGAATCGATTTAAGTCCCACAACAACAGCAACAGAAATACTTTTTCATAAAAAAATTTGATTCTTGTAGGTATCTTTTCTTAATAAAGAAAAAGAAACAATTTCCATTTTTTTGTCGGTCTATCTAAAATTTGTACTTGTTTTGTATACAAAACTAATTATTATGCTGAACGTGTTGCATTTTCAACACTTGTATACTTTCATTACACACACAGTCATACATATAAAAACTCATGTAATTTCTTTATCTAAGACCTAGTAAATGAGAGAAGACAGGAAAGGAAGTATCTTTATTCTTAACAGTTCTCTGTCTTAAAACGAAAGGAAGTGAAAATTGTTTTACTATATGTTTCAATGTCTGCTTTGTTGTTTTATTACAAGATTTTTTTTGTTTTATTTTATTCGTTGGCATCCTCTTGGTACATAAAACATCATTGGCTTACTTGGCGCGTTGAGAGGCTCCTTCAAACCCTCAAGTGTTTTTGTGTAATTAAATTATGCGCCGAGTGGGTTTCAGTTTTAAAGATGTTGGCTACGAAAATTAAGTTTACTTTTCTACAAAACAAAACAGTTAGATATCTGGGTAGAGAGTGTGTAAATGAGAGTGTATATATGTTTTTTTATATCCTTTTTTTAATTTTCTATTTTTCTTCGGGTTTTTGTAATGGAAGCAGGAATGGGGAAGAATTTATATTTTAGATGGCAATCTTAATTAATAAATAAATTATTTTACTTTTAATAGTATTTTGAAACTGGAAACTAAATATTATTATCATAAGATTTTAAAGTCTTTTCTAAATTCGATTTATTACCATTAATTTCCTTTTCTTACACTCTCTTATCGTTTTCATTAAGACTATAATTTCTAATAAAAAAATTTTTGAAAAAAATCAATGCACCTATTTTGGATCTATATTTATTCACAGAATTTTTTTTTTATTTACTTTCAACGAGTTTAAATACCATTATTTTTATATTTTTTATCAATTAAAACATTAAAAAAAGCTACGTATCGAAAACGTTATGACTGACTTTATTTTTGGCGATTTTTCCTCACCCAAAATTAAAATTTTCCATAATTGCCGTTTTGGTTTTACCGTTTTTGAATCAGCTCAGAAATTCATTAAAAATTAACTAACGGGAAATATAGTCAGGAACAAAAGAACTTTCAAATAAAAAAATACTTAAATTAATAAGAAGAAATATCTCCCAACCCTGTTCAAGCAATCTAAATCATATACTTTTCTTTCTCAAAGTGTCGAATGTTTCGCTTTTTTTTTTTTTTTTTTTCTCATACCACTTTCAAGCTTTTATTTCATCTTGTTGGCACGTCGTTGAAAATTGAAATGTGGTACAAGACTTATTTCAACAATTTATGTTTTAATTCCTTCAGTTTGTTGAAAAGTTTCGTAGTGTAAGAAAAACAGCGAACATTAAACTTTCATCACAATATTTAGTTGATGAAAAGGTGATGAGGAGAAAAAAAAAAGCAAAACTGCGATTACATTGTACTTGACTTAAATTGTTCATTATAACAAGTACCGACAATTTCTTAAACTGACTCTTCTTGTTTTCCTGTTAATTTGAATTAAAAGTGAAGAGATGAAGAGGAAATGTAAGATAATAAAATGGGAATGATAGTTAAGCGTTTGTTTTAAATTTGTTAAGTCATGATTGATATAAAAAAATAAGGTTTTTAAAAATTCCATTTAATTAAGGTAAATAAAAGTGTATTGGTTAATTTTTAATTATAAAATATATAATGTGCACAGAAAAAACTAAATTTCAAATTCTATTAATAAATTCAAAAAGTCAATTATATTTTTAACTGAAAGCTATAACAGAATTGTTAATTTAAAATACTTAAATACGTAAATATTTTATTGAAAAAATTTTGTTTTTTTCTCAATTAAAATATTATACTATTTATCAAACATGGTTTTAAAAACTATTACAAATTTTAACAATTTATTAAAAAGGAACTATAAAATAAATTATTGGTTTTTAATAAATATTTCCAGGAAAAAATGTATTAGTTCTACAACTAGTTCCAGAACAGATGAAAATAGCCTGTACTTGTTCTACTTTGGCGTTACGACCAATGATTTTTGTTTGAAATTGTCACCTACAGAACCAGTTCTGTGGAAGTGTTAGTTAGCCAGTATCCATTCTATGGAACGGTTCTAGAACTAGTTCTTTAATAAATGATTTTTGTTCGAAATTGTCACATTCAGAACTAGTTCTATAGAAGCGTTAGAGAAAGGTTCCAGAACTTGTTTTTTATCCCAATAAACTATTTCCTAAAAATCACTTTTAAAATAAATTTAATTTTGTAAATACTATTTGTTCTTTTTTGAAATTTTTGGAATTTTTAATACAAGTTTTTTAAACAGTTCAAGAAAGCCATTTGAGAACCAGTAATTTGTTCTCAGAAGTGATGTAGAAGTCATACAGAATCTTAAGCACTAGTTCTCTAAAACATTTCTTAAAACGAATTTAGAATCACAATAAAGTTCTACTCCATTAGATACCACTTGTTCTGAGGATGTTATTAAAGAATCTGAAGTGGTTCTGATTACACTAGTTCTAGAACTAATGATTTTAGAACACGTTCTAAAATGTCTCCTGCGTTCAAACATTTTTATTTTAGAAATAATAAACAGCATTAATTAAAAAAATGTTTTAATTATTAATATTTGTGTTTAAATTACTTTAATTGTTTGTTTTGAAACTTCTAGTCTGGAACAATTGCCCAATAGTAGGTTTAATTGAAGGAAACCTATCTTAGCATCTTAAAGTATGATGGCTGTTGCTTCCCAATGATACGATGATTACCTTAAAGAATACAAACAAAAAAGAAATTATTTTAAATTAAGTTAAATTAAAACTTCAACCTTCTTACCTAATGTAAGGATCACCCAGTATCTCAGTTGATATGGCTAATTAATTAATGAAACACTTCATTCTAAAAAAATGGTTGCATTATCACAGAAATATACTTGAATCAGTGTCTATGGAAAAGATTTCTCCCTTTCTTAATAAAATTTAGTGTATCCGCTGTTTTCTGGCCTGTTTCCACTTCTTCTCTTTACAACAACAAAACAATGGAGTTGTAACAAAAAAATTGCAAGAGTTTGTACTGAAAGAGGCTAATCAATCAAATTGCCCGAAACTCCGAGCAATTGAAATATATTGGACTCTAGTAAAAAATAATTTAAAGGACATTAAAAGCTCAGTATAAAATGAGACGGAGTTTAAAAATAAGTGGACTTATTCGAGCAAAAAAGTTACCAAAACACTATAAAATCTTTAATTTGAATAATTCCGGAAAAGATCAGATATTTCCTTAAAAACCAAAAGGAATTAATTTATTCTTTTATGTTTAGATCTTGAACATAACAGTCATTAATAAAAACATCACTTAAAAAAAATTTTCCCACTGGTTTAGTTTCTATAAGCAGATTTGCATGCATGGATTTTTTCGTGCGCAGTCCTTATTTGAAACAAATATTTCTGATTGCACAGAGCAATAATTTCAATAAATTCAATGAAAAGTGAAAGCGTGCCATTAGTCTAGCAAAACTCCCATAGGAGTTTTTAAAGCTGCACAGAAAAAATTGTAGGTAAAATATTTTTGAGTAAATCAATATTTGGTTTTAAATTAAATTTTATAAAATAAAATATTTGATTTTAACAATTTGTTTTATTTGTTAGTAGGGGTTCACACACAGCAATTTTTCTTGCCACAATTCTGAATTTATAAGAGAGAGGGACAGAAGAAAGGAATACTCAACTTTTGCATTCTCTTTGTCTCTCTCTCTCGAAGTCACAATTGCAGAAAGAAATATGACTATGTGCGAACCCGACTTATAAACAACTTTGAAACCTAGACACAAAACAAAAATAATTTCTGGTGTTTTGACAATTCCAGTAAAATAATAAAAATAAAATTACAAAAATGAGGAAAACAAAAATAACAAAAATAATGAGGAGGTAAAATAACACAATATTTGACGCCTATTTGAGGTAAGTTATCACTTATTTGTTAGTGTTTTTCCTAATAATGATTGAAATTTATTTATCTTTTAGATGATTCAGAAACACATAAAGATGACAAAATGTATTTTACGCGATAAAATAATTATATAAAATAATATATTTTATGAGTCATACAACTAGTTCCAAAACCCATGCAAATAGCCTGTACTCGAAATTGTCACTTCCAGAACTAGTTCTGTAGAACCTATTATACACTCAGTACCTATTCAGAGAAGTGATATAGAAGTCATACAGAATTAGTTCTTAAGCACTAATTCTCAAAATCATTCTCTAAAACTGATAGTTCTAATGATGCACAGTGTGTGATTCAAAAAATGAAATGGAAATAATTATGGAACTTCGGAACGGCTGCTCCGATTTTTATGAAATTTCACATGGTCATACTAGAGGTGTAGGCGAGTTTAAGTTTTGAGCTTGGACCATATAGACTTACATGGAGTCCTCGGGTATAAAATTTCTAAAAAAACGATCCTGATCCGATTTCAAAGATTTTTATGTGGGAGGAAAACAACGTTGTATGCATATATTATCTCTTTTAGTTTAAGAGATATTGAGCTTCAAATATTAAAATTTTTACTTACTTCACCCGATTTTTTAAAATTTTTCTATGTAACTTGTAAATGAGTATTTTCAATAATTTATGAATAAAGTCAAAACTAAGGCATCGATTTTAATGAAATATGTCTTGTTTTATTTCAAACAAATTTATCTCCATGAATAAAGGATAAAAATTTGAATTTTTTACAATTTCAAATTTTTATGATTATTTGAAAAAAAAAAAAAAATCTAGAAATTTTGTATAAAATTTAATTTTTTCTCAGACAAGTCATTTACGAGATATTCTTCAATTTAATATGACATGACAGCACACTTTGTGAATCCCCCAAATGTCTTATAAAATAAAATTTATCTCATTTTTCCAAATGACCTGATGAACTCTGCCCAAATAAAAAAAAAAAAAAGAAAATCAATAAATTTAAAAACTTATTTCATAAGTAAGTATTTATCACTTAAAGATCATAAAGAATTAAGACAAAAAATTATATGCAAAAACCAACATTAAAATAATAAAAATATTTTATTATGCCACTAAATAAATACAATTTAAAAAGCCGCCTTAACCAAACACAAGGCAAAAACAAATATAAATATACGTGTAATATTTGTTTGTATGTGTGTAAGAGTAAGTATAAATAAAATTCATTCAGGCATATAGTTTTCCATCTTACTTACTCTTCTTATCATGATAACGATCATCCTTGTAATATTTAACATAATTGCAAAATAAATGAAACACTTGTAGTTGAAATGGTTAAATATAAAAGTATTTATTTTATTTTTTATTTATTGTATTGTAATACATTGCTGATGTTTACTTTTTGTAAAATTTTATTTTGTAATTTTTATTATTATTTTTTCGGTTTAATTTCATTGTCGAATAATGTGTTTTAATTTATTTACAATGTTGAGTTTTTTTTTATTTTATTTTATTTGTTCGTTCATTTTCTCTGTGAAATGCCAAAAGCAGTAAACAATATATTACCAACCAACCAATATAATATAAATTTATTTAAAAATAAAGTAAAAAAAAGTTAGGTTTTTTATGTGCCTTTGTGAGAGTGTGTGTGTAAGTAAATAAAAATGGGCATTGAAGTAAACAAAAGGATGTTTAAACTTACACTTACTCATGATACAAATACATATTTGTTTAACCGTGTGTGTATGTATGTATGTATTTATGTAAATATATGTTCATACATATGTATATGTAAGTTTGTATTTGTTAAAAACATATATTTATACATTTTTAAATTTTTATATCACATTTACATAAATATTTATGTGAAAGTAACAAGTATGGTGTCAGTATATATGACCAAGAGCATAAAGTAAAAATTATAACAAGACTGATTAAAGAATATTGGGCAAAAACGACTTTTACTAACAAAAGTCCTCCACAAAAACTTAAGCCCTAATTCTAGAAATTAAATAAGTCAATATCTTTTTTTTTTTTTTTTTTCTTTATTAAAAGTATAAGCACATCTATAGCTCCTTTAAATATTTATAAAGCTGACCTAAAGATCTACGAGTATTTTGCATAAAGAATTCAAAAAACCAAAGACTTGGAAATAACTTTACCAATTAGTCCGAATATTTGTTCAAACTAATGATAAATGTTATTCCAATGCTTACTGTAGCGTAAACTTATTTCACAAACTTTTCAAAAAATGCAATAACATTAAAGAGAAGATTTAAGAGAAGAAAAAAAAAAACTATAAAATAAATTTTACTACATTCATAAATATATCCATAGACACACTCACACACTTAAGTTCTGTTGTCTTAAAATATAAAATGAGTTTTTAATAGAAATTTATGCCTTTCCAAAAGAGATACAAACAAATATTTTAAAATCAAAGGATTTTATTAAGTTTATTTAAGATCGACAAGAATATATATTGTTTTAATATTTTATTTTTTTTTTTTTTTTTTTTACTTTTTATTTATTAGTTTTTATTTAAGAATCCTATAAAGGATAAAGGATTTTTTAAAGCAATTTGTTATTTGTGTTGTTTGTATCTGGTTGATACTTTGTTTTATGATGAGTAATTTTTCAATACTTTTTTTTTTTTTTTTTTTTTTGCATTTTGAGTTTAATCCAATATTATAAGGCAGGAAACACAAGGAAAGCGTCATCATATGAGTACAAAAGAAAATAAAAGAATGATAAAAACAAGCAACAATTTGTGTGTAAAAATCAAGTTTTCTCTTTCTTTTTTTTTTTTTTCTTTTATTACAAAAGACTTTGTTTTATTTATTTTAACATCATTCTCAATGATAATGATGATCATCATCGACATCATACTGATATCATCGTCATGGCTTGTAAAGCATGTGTGGCAAAAATATATTAAAAGCCGCTTACACTTTGTACAACAAGCACTAAAACTAAAGGTCAGCTATTTAAAGGAATACATTCATTTAAAAAAATGTAAACTGTGTTTTTATTTTATTTTTTTTTTTTTAATTCACATATTTTTTGATATTTCAGCAAATTGTTAACAGTATTAAATTTGTCTTAAAATCAGGAAACTCTGATTTATTTTATTTGTACATTCTTTTATATCTACCAACATTTTACTACAATTCTGAATACATCACACTACCACATGTATGCAACATATGTTGCCTGTTGGTTGGTTCTTTGGTCGAGTTGTGTAGTTGTACGATGCCTGTGCACTGATGCATGTTTTCAAAAACCTTTATGTTGTTGCATTAATATGTTTATACCCTGCAGTTTTAAAAATGGCAAACTAATCACTAGCGATTTTTATTTTGTTTAACATCAAAATTTATATGAGCCAATAACAGTGTCGGTAAAAATTTTATATAATGATAAAATATAAGATCTTAGCTTGTGTAATAAAAATATGTTGCCAATATTTGCCTAAACGAAAAATATTTAATTTTATATTAAAATAAACAAGTTGAAATTATGCAAAAACCACAATATATTACACTACCAGAGGAATCACAGGAAGTTCAAAATTAAGATTTTAAACAACTGTAGCCATTAAAACTAATAAAAACATTTTTACTAAATTTCTCGTAAGTTTGGGTCTGTTAGTTACCTAAAATATCTTAAATGAAATAAATCGCATTTTCTTGATTTTTTCCATTATTTTTTCGTTCACAATAAAAATTGCATCTATTTTTAATATTTTCAATAACATTAGTTCTTTTATAAAACGCATTTGTCTGTTTTTTCTTAAAATTATCTTATATAATAAGTATACTTAAATTTACAGTTTGATTTATTAATTTATAGCTTTAAGTTCAAAAGTTACTACAAAAAGTCTAAAAAATCACATTTTCCCTGAAAAATCAAAGTAGCCATAACAATTAAAAAAAAAAAAATTGTTTTCCAAGATATTTTTATTTTAAATTGTAGTATTTTACATATTTATGAATATCCATCAAAGGTTCGAAAGAATTAATTCATTAATTCCCTTTTTAAAAATGAATTAAATCATATAGAATTATTAATTCTTTCAAATAAATTCATCATAATTAATTCTGTAGCTTAATTCCTAAAGCTTTTGATATTATGGAATTAATTAATTTATGAATTAATTCTTTGGAAATGCTTAATTATTTTGATTTCATTCAATTTTGTTGAATTAAACAATTTTTCAACCATTCAATTTTTACTAGATTGAATTAAAGTTTTATTGTTTAATTCTTTAGATTTTAAACAAATTTATATAATTCTAAAAATGATTTATAGTAAGCCACGGTAATGTACACACATGTTTCCGAGCGTGCATCAAATTTAGTATGAGATATCTATTATTTTTATTAGCTTTGTATTGAGCGTGTGCTAATTTGCATCTGTTATATGCACTTAGGTTATTATGAATCATGGAATTTATCCCTAGATCTCACAGAGAACGTATTACGAGTATTATTTGTCTTTAAAACTCTGAAGTGCAGCTTCTTTACAATGTTTATTTGGGCACAATCATCTTCTATTTTATGTGGAGTTTAGCTGAATAGTAACATGTTGATTTTGTATTGATTTTAGCTAAATACCACTGATTGTCGACTCTTTTAATGCTTATTTTCAAAATATATACAAAAATAGATTTAAAGAAAAATGTTGTCATTCAATTTGTAGTAGAAGGGAATGAAAGAAAAAAATATATCATTCAATTGAATTAAATTTTATAGGGAATTAATTCTTCATATTTTTTATTCAATTTGTAATAGAATGGAATTAACGAAAAATTGAATAATTCAAATTGAATTTTCATTCTCTAAGGAATTAATTCTCTAGGGAATTAATTCAATACAAAGTTAAGCCTAAAGAATTAAGCCTAAGAATTAATTTCGGAGGAATGATTTTAAAGAATGCTAAATTAAATTTTTATAAGCTAAATTAAATTTATACGTGAATTAATTCTAAATAGAATTCATTCTTTCGAAGCTCTGATATCCATTAATAAAAAAAAAATATATATAAATTTTTTAAATTAAAGCTTCCACGAATTAATCCCCTTTTTTCGCTATGGTTCAACCCACTATGCGTCGGGTGGTGCTTAAGCATCATTGTCCCACACTGGCCTATATGTTCTTTATGTTAGAGGTGAAATCCTTCTATAGCTCTTGGTAGGATATTTCATACTCTTACCGAAAGTTGGACATCTTATTTGCCTTATCATAAATATATTTCCTTTATTTGCTTTTTGATTGTGCCGCGCTTAGTTCTTTCCAAAGATGTTCCTCCCTTTATAATACTACTTTTGAGTTTGTTATGAATATTACTACAGGGTATAGTCTGCTTCAAGTTCTAACCTTGTTAACTCATCCATGCTTTCGCCCTTTTATGGAGAAGTTTGACTACTCGCTGAATCGTCGAGTCCGAAAGAAAAATTATGTGAGGATATCAATATTTTAATGACCACGTTTAATTTTTTTATCTATTATAAGGTAAAAAAAATCAGTTTTATAACTTTTTTTATAAGATTTTTTTTGGCAGAATAGTAATGTCCATCCGTCTATACATTAGAGTTAAATGGATCGAAGATGATGCATAATTCAGGGAAAGGTGATATCAAAACTTTACTTAACACGTTTAATTTTCCTGTAAGTAAAATAATAAAATTTTATAATTATAAGATGTTTTTTGGCAGAATGGTAATGTCCGTCCGTCTGTCTGTACACTTGGGTTAAATCAGTCGAAAATGGGTCTCAGTTTAGGAAAAGGTAATATCCGAATTTTGGTAATCACGTTATATTTTTTTTATTTATAAGTTAGTAAAAAAAGTGCATTTTTAAATTTCTAAAATATTTTTTTTTTGCAGAATGGTAATGTCCGTCCGTCCGTCTATACATTTGGGTTAAATGGGTCGAAAATGGCACTTAATGCAGGGAATGGTGATATCAATACTTTAATATTTAGATTTAGTGTTTATATTAGTCAAGGCGTAAAAAATAATATATTTTTGGAATTTAAAGACTTTTTCTTAAGAATTCTAATGTCTGTCCTTCCGTCCGTCTATTTATTAATTTTTGCAAACTTGTCAATTCAAAATTGTTTATTATTTGACTCAACAAAGATATTGACTTCAAATTTTCTCTATTCGATAGACAGTTTTTTTTTTTTAATAAACTGCAAGAAATCATGATAAAATCGGTTAAAAATAATGGGATATATAGAAAAGCCTTGACCATCATCTTGTAATGTTGAGATTGTTGAAATTTCAAATGAATATATCTCGAAGAATATATAAGAGAAATAGTACATGTAAGCATGTTTTCTAAAGGATTTATCAAGGACTTTAAGGTGATATAAAAATCTTGGAAATCGGGTAAGGAACACAAATTCGCTAGTGGTTAAACATTTGGTATGACATTAGTACCCTACTTTGAACCCTCATAAATACGCTCACAACAATACAACCTAGCTTGGAAATTTTAATTGGAACTATTTCCGCTACAGCATATGATGCTTTCAGAGATATTATGTGTTATCTGCGGATTTAGTTTCCTCGAAAAGCTTCACAATTGGCTGACACATAAAGATGGATCGATTAAGTTACTGGTGAAGTATGTATTCCAGGGCTTTGCTTTGGGCCACCTATGTTTGGCATTTACTACGATTGTTTACTTTTATCTAGAGTATGCTGTGTACAATTTAATCAAGTTTCAATTACCACTTCCTGGTATTTTATTGCCTCTGTGGGGGCAATTACAGTTCTTTCTACTTGTAATTTAAAACATCAATACCGACTCTGTTTTTTTTTTTTTTTTTTTTTGCCCTGCCAGTTTAGGTTTGCAGATTCCAACAATATTTAAATGATTCTAATTATATAGAGCTATATCTAGTCTATACTTCAAGCTTTTCCAACGTCTTGCACATCATCCGCAAAGCCTACAATTTTTATCTCTTTTGGCACTTAGAGTCTTTGAGTAGCAACGTACCTATGACAGATCCTTGAGGTATACCCGTGATAATATTTATTATTCGTTTTTTTATTTTTATCCTTTATGTCTAGTTTTTTTTATCCTTTATGTCTAGTTTATGCATCGATTATATGGCCTCCTTAATATCTACATTTATACTGCACTTGAAGGTGAATTTTTTATAGGAGAAATAGGTACGAAAATATCTTTTTGGCTCCCGGATAGCTGTAGAATTCTTCAGGCCGAGATAACCTAACTTAACCTTCTGTTTCGCTATAGTTTCTTACATATCGGACTATATTCCTGAGTTTCGCACGAAGTTTTATCTTGTTTTGATATAAGGAGTACGGATGCATTCACGCAACTATTTTCTATTTCCCCTTTCAGTCGGGACATTGCACATAGGTCCGAAAGACCACTTTTTTGGGACAAAACTATATACATATATTTTTCACATTAAAAATTTTATTTCTGTAAATTTCTAAAATTTATGTGTCAATTTTAGTTTTTTTTTTAACACTTTTGTGACAAAAAATAAAAATGTGGACCAGTTTTTTTAGTTTTAATTAATTATATTTCTCGATTTCACCAATACTTTTTTTTTTGCTGTCGCTATGTCTTCTTTATGGCATTGATGCATCGCAAGAAGTCTTCATAGTATCCACCAATCTATCCGCTATGTTATTGACCGAACAATCATCTAGATGTTGGTCGGAAAAATATTATCGCTTGCCCAATTCTGAAAAATTGAAAGGTCGAATATTAATCCGTATCCAGCTATAAAGTATTTTCTAGTGTATTGTATATTACTAAAACTCTATTATAAATTGTAGTATATTTTAGACTATAAAATCCCATAAATACACTTATTTTTAGTATCTGGTATCTTTTCCATATACTATAGTTTTTGATCTGTTGGGTCTATCAATACATGTGTGTGTGTTGGAAAACAAGAAACAATTTCATCATATTTGTTATTTAACAAAAAGTAAAATGCTTGAACATCCAAGACTTTGTTTCTTGATTCTTTTTTATATATATTTTTTTATTTTTTATTATAAATAAGCCTTTATTTTGTATTGCCTGTTCGTTTCATAAAGGAACTTTTAAGAAAAAAAAGAAAACTATAAAATTTTTATGAATTATTTTTGTTGAGGCTGTTTTGTGGCCCACAAACTTTACCAATATTTATATTTTCTTTTTAAATTTTTCTTTTTTTTTTCAGAAAAATAACTCTTTAATTTCATAAAACAATTGCTTTTTCATACACCGTTAAATTTCAATATTTATTTAATTTCAAAACTTTATTTTCAACATTTATTTATTTTAACTGTGGCAAAATGAAAGAAACGAATGAATAAAAAAAAAGTTTTTCATTTGTTTAAACCATTTTCTAGGGTAAAACAGAAGTGGACAATATTATTTACGGAATTGCCAAGGAAATAGTATTTAAATTACAAAAATATAAATTTCTATATTGAAATTCTTAAAGAAGAATAAATCTTTAAGATGAAAAGCAACACCAAATAACATAATTTTCATCAAAATGGCGAGGGCCAGTTGTTACCTATTAGATACATATATACAAATACTTAAAACCCTTAATATCTGGCCCCCTTTAAAATGTTTTATTGTCCTTTTTTGTCCCTTATCTTTTCTTAATAAATCTGTGTAAACCCACTTTCTTTTTCACAGTTTTACTCCTTGTAAATACTTTTTTTTTCATTTACATTTATTTGTTAACTTTCAGTTCAGTTTTTCTTACTTTTATTTTTCTTTTTGTTATTATTTTGTTAGTATTTTCATCATCAGTTATTCTCCGGTGTTTTTTGTGTGTCAACAACTACAAATGGCTACATCTACTGACTTCAACAGCTAATATCGAAGTTTGTTGTCAAAGTTTTATAACTTGCGTTTTATATTAAAAAAAAAAAAAGAGGTAAAGAAAACATTAAAGATAAGGGTTACAAGACTATTTTGTGACTTTTTTTGCTTAATTCCTTTAGTTTTAGTTTGGAAGGTATTTAGGATTGTAGTTTTATTTAAAGGCTTTTGTTTCAATTTCATAATAATTTTCTATTTACTTAAAGCTGCTGGTAGAAAAATATATTATTTAAAATAAGGATTTGTAACTTGTCTTTTAAACCAAATAAAGCATCATTATATTATAGGAATATATTAAGTAACAATGCATATTGGCCCCAATTGCAAAATAAGTGGTAGTCTTGATCTTTTAAAACGCTGCACAGTGGGTTGAACCATAGCGAAAAAAGGAATTAATTTGTGGAAACTTTAATTTAAAAAAATATATATTTTTTTATTAATGGATATTCATAAATACGTAAAATACTACAATTTAAAATAAAAATATCTTGGAAAACAATTATTTTTTTTTTTTTAATTGTTATGGCTACTTTGATTTTTCAGGGAAATGGGATTTTTTAGACTTTTTGTAGTAACTTTTGAACTAAAAGCTATACATTAATAAATCAAACTGTAAATTGAAGTATACTTATTATATAAGATAATTTTAAGTAAAAATAGACAAATGCGTTTTATAGAAGAACTAATGTTATTAAAAATATTAAAAATAAATGCAATTTTTATAGTGAACGAAAAAATAATGGAAAAAATCAAGAAATTGCGATTTATTTCATTTAAGATATTTTAGGTAACTAACAGACCCAAACTTACGAGAAATTTAGTAAAAGTGTTTTTATTACAGTTTTAATGGCTAAAGTTGTTTAAAATCTTAACTTTGAACTTCCTGTGATTTCTCTGGTAGTGTAATATATTTAGCAATATGCCAAAAACGGCTTTTTGTGGAAAAGAACTTTTTTATTGTTGAAAATGGTTCCTTAGGGCTTCAGCAGCAACTTTTGTTCTGCGACTTTTTCATAATTAAAAAATTACCGTTATTTTAGGTTATTGAAGAAAATCACAATTTTGACCTTTAAATTTCCAGAATTCGACCAAATGATGTTTGGCAACTTTGTACAAAATCCTTTGGCGAGTATTTTTGCTGAACATATGAACTCATGATATTTGCAAATACAGGGCGTTTTGATGCAATTTTATTAAAAAAATTAATTTTGCGCCATCTAGCGATAATCTGTACTAACTATGTGCAGCAATTAGAAAGATAATTTGAATACCTTTCCAAAAAGAGCTTTGTTTTGAAAATCGGTTGAAAAAAAAAATAACCGGAAATCAGTAAAAAATGTTCTAAACGAAAATAGTGATACAAAGAAAAACAACAAAAAACAATAACATTACAAATGTAAACAAGCGCGAAAGTTGTATAGGAAGTGGGCGGTAAAGTGGGCGAATCACGCCTATTTTTGTTTCCTTGTTTACATTTGTCCATGAAGTATTTGTACAAAATTTCTTTGACCTTTCACCTTATATGGGAGGTGGGCGGTAAAGTGGGCGGACAACGCCCATTTTTTATTTCCAAGTTTATATTGACCCATGAAAATGTTGTTATAGTACAGCTTTTATTTAAGAGAGATATAGCAGAAAAGTATGAAGATTTTACTCATTTTCAATATCTTATATAGAATAAATATTTGGGACAAATTTCGTCACCTTTCGTTGTGCCCTATCCAGCTTTCAACAGACGGACATAGCTAGATCGATTCAGAATCTAACTAGGACCCAGACTAGGACCCTTTATGGGGTTTTAAATTAAAAATAAACTCCCGTGTTTTTAAATATGCACTATATTTTTTAAATGAATGAGTAAAATTTTTCGAAAATAGGCTTTATTGTGTTTTGTACGAGACATTATTGTCATCAACAACTATGTTGACTTTCAAAGCATAACATTCAGTCCAATTTGTGCCGCGTTAAATGTTAGCAGTAGTATTTTCTTACTTCCATGTTTTTTTTTTTTTGTTGCCATTTTGTTTTTCTCAGTGTATTATTGTAACAATATCCGAAAATGGAAGATCACTACCCAGACTAACTATCCAACTAATAAAAACATTGAATTTGTAGCTGTTAACATAAATAATGCGTTAAATTCATAAAAAGTAAAAAAATCCAAGTTTTAAGGGCCACGGAATATTTTAGTTTTAGGACTAGTGAGAGACACCCTAATTAAATATTAAAGTAGCTGACTCTACCCCCAAAGCATTAAAAATCATTTGGCATTCATAGCTTGAAAATAAAAAAGTACTTTTTTTTGGCATATTGCTAATTATATAACAAACACCTTCTAATGCAAGGTAAGTAACTGGATACCTATATGGAAGTTATGAAAAAAAAACAAGCATTTTCGTAATAAATATCGAGTTAAAACGTGGCAACAGATATACTATATAATTTTTATTAACACCTAAAGGTGGGCAACACACCCTTTAAACAATTTCAGATACATTTTTATTTAAGATTAATTTTAAATTTAACAATTTCTTTGTTATACATATTTAGTACAAATATAAAGTTGTACCCGGATACCTTGGTGCGCAGTTAAAGGTGTTAAGAGTAAATTGTTCTCTCTCGCAAATTGCAAAAAAACAAAATAAAAGTACGGCTGCAGAAAAACAGTTTTCTGAAACTTAGTAGTTCTCAAAAGGTTTCATGTATTCATATTATCAATTTCAATGGATAAAATTTGGCTGAAAACGCCATAGATACCCGGCTACCTAGGTGCGCACATTATTAAGCTTCAGTCTTCCAGAAAATGCAAAAAAAAATGTTACTTTTTAAATTAATTATATATACACAGAAAAAATAAAAATGGACACCAATTACGAAATTGCTTATATTAATTAATTATTGTTTGAGATATAATGAGCTGAAAATGGTTGGAAATTGACTTAAGAATATTTTATTTATATATTTCTTTATATATATTTTTTTTGACAAATTTCTCATATTTCTTTATATACATTTTAAAAGCTGTTAACTTATTTAAAATAATTGCAAGCCGATTAGAAATTTAAGTATATTAATTAATAGTATAATTAAATTTCAATATTCATTTTATTAAAAAAAATTTTTAATATTTTTTCTAATACTATAGATACTTTTTTGGCAAATAAAATTTTAAGACCTCCCAGCAAAAACTTCGTAATGACATACTATCTCCATTACATAGAAGTTGTTTAGTAACTACTTATTTATAACTCAGTATGAAATAATTTATTAATGATAATTTTTTTTTAATTATTTATTGATTATTAAATTTAGTTTACAACTCATATATATAGTTAAAGAAGGTATAAATATATGAAAACCTAAATTAAATAAAGTTGTTGCACAGCTTGGAAGTAATTAGTTATTGTAATGACATCTTAGTAATGTATAGGAGGTAAGTAGTTGTCTCTAATCACCGTGTTAAAATAATGAGTTATTCAGCTAATGTGGAAGCATTGCAGAGCCATTATATTACATTATATTACTCATTACATGGCAACCTAAGTTTTTACTGGGCTGTTTTGAATTTTTTTTTTTTTTTTTATCGAACTGAGAATTGAGAATTGCACTGTGTATTTTTTTTTTTACTTTATTTTAATAGTTATAGGTTAAAAAATATATCTCAAATTATAATAAATAATTTAACACAGTATATATTTTGTTTTCTTTGTAAAAATAGGTTCATATTTACAAAAGTTACAAGCTTCGATACGTTTTTCACTCTCGAGGTGATGAACTTTGAACCACTGTACTTTGTACTTTGAAGAACTAGACTTGTTAACATTTATTTTACAATTGGTCCCACAGTGAAGTACTTTTTATTTAGTCTTTCAGAGTTGTAGAACATTTAAGCCCAATGTTAAAGAACTTCGATTTCTATATATGGTTTGGGCGTCAAAATATTATAGCTTTGGGTAATTCCATTTTAAATTAAAAAAATTTGACCACAATGAAATTTTGTCTATAGTAAGAATACCGATAGAGCTCCTACAAAAAAATTATAAAAAAAATTGAAGATGGACTTTTTAAGATAAACGTCTTTAAAGATAATTTTTAGAAAAAAATGTGTTAAAAAAATTTTTTATTCAGTTTTTATATGACGTCTTAAAATACAAGCTTTGACAAATTCATTGCAAAAAAATTGTTTTGATATCTTTTATACAACAAAATTTTTGGCCATTTAAAGAAATCTGTTTATCACACTTAAAGCTATAGAGTTGCAACACTTCTCAAAATAAAAATTAATAAAATTAATTTTACATGATTATGAATCCTCCTCTACATATGCACAGAATTTCATCCAAATCGGTAATCAAGGTTCAACATTTTTTATATTTAATATGGAATTACTCCTTTATCAATTCTTTTTTTTATAATTTTATAATAGAAATGCTCTTTTTTTTTTTTTTTTTGCAATTTATTAAAGGAAAAATATAATTATTATAATAAAAAAAATTATTTCTATTATTTTCAACAACTTCTGCTAATATATTTCTCAATTTTCAACAGGCGAAAAAAAAAACATAAATAACATTTTTAAACAAATTACCAAAAGCCTTTGTATACAACTTATATTTTTCTTAATTTAAATATCTTTTTATCCCCTTTTCAAAATTTAGCAGTTTCATTATAAAGTTTTATTATTATTAGCAAAAACATAAAATGAAAAAGAAAATATTTATTTATTGCTTATGAATATTTCAAAATGTTTTCATTTAATAATCCCTGGACTCTTAAGAGCAAGAAATTAAAAATTAAAACAAAAAATATATTTAAATTAAGTGTTTAATGCAAAAACACTTTCTTCTTATGCATTTAATAATAAATGCTACATTGTTGTTGTAGCTGTAGTTGAACATTTTCCTTTACTACTTTCTTATTGTTATTATTGCCTTGTGCAATTAACATAATCTTTCATCTAGTGCTATGTGGCATGTTGCAACAAGGCTTAATGCATTAAAACTAAAAAAAAAACAACAGCAAAAGAAGTGTTAATGCTTTATTATCGTGTTTCTCTTAATTTTAAAAGGATCTTATACTATGACGGTGTAGTTGTTTTCCAACTATAATAAAGTATACAAAATGTTTTAGTAGATACAATATTTATATTGTTTGTAGTATGTGTTATGTATTTGTATATGTTTATGTATTGTAGATATTTTACTTATAGTTTATCTTTCATTTTTGTAGTCAATATAACAACATAAGCCATGTTAATTAACACATTATGCTAAAATGGAAAATTAACATTCTCAACAGCATTTTGTATTAAGTTCTTTTTTTTTCTTTTCACATTTAAGAATTTATATTCTCACGCCTTATCTGGTGTTGGATAGTAGGGGTATGAGAATATTTATAGAAAGAGTAGACTGATTCATAAATATGTGAAATTTATACTACTTGATTTCTAACGGAAAAACATATCAATTTATTAGACTCTATTCTATTTTATTTCTCATGCCTTTAGTACCACTCTCTCAATTCAAAGCACTATCATTGCTGTTCAGACAAGTTGTAAACAATAGTTATTAAAATTTTTATCACTTTTAATTGAGAGAGTTGCAAGAGAGGAGTAATAAAAAAAATTTAAAAAATAATATTTAGAATAGCTCTGTTTATTTTCTGTTTGAGTGTTATACCAAATGAGAAACAAAGTAGAAAATATAAACAATTTAAGTTTCTCTCTGAAAGGTATTTTGTTTTCCTTTTTATTTTGCATATTCGACTCAAAGAATATAATAGCTCTTATGTAAACCCACTTTCGGGAATCAGCCTTAAGCTGTCAGTATTAACATAATATTCTCTATTTATATACATAATTTTACACTAAGTAAAAGTATCGATCCACTATTGGCCACAGGCCTAATACATGACGCCTTCCCGAATCAAATGGTCGGGCTTGACCATATGTTTGTTTTGAGTTGACTAAATTAAGAAGGTTTCACTATATATTGCAGCATATCTCAAAAACTACTTATCCAATTTTGTTTGAAAAGATATAAAATAATTCTAATTTTAAGGACAACCATGTTGATTTGTTGTGAGTTTGATCCAATACAAAAAATTATACAGAAAATTAAACGTCTGCTGTCAAACTGTATCCAATGTAATTAGACAGTATTAGTAGAATTTTACCATTGATAGAAAACCTGGTTTTAGAAGAAAAAGAAAAGGTCCAACTGATATTGGGAAGGCCAGAAAATTTAAAGCATATTGAAAAGAATTCCAAACATATCTAGTAGAAAAGCAACCAGGTATGCTCAGTGCTCTGACTATTTAGTTCGAAAAGTCAAAGCAAATGCGGTGTTGAAAACTCATAAAAATTTAGAAACCAGGAATAAGGCACGGAAATTAAAATCAAATTTCATACAAAAATTATGATGTTGTATAATCGACGACGCACAGTGGGGTCAAACGCAAATTTTTTGGTAATAAATCTGAATCTCCTAAACTACTGGTCGGATCAAATTGAAATGTATGGAAGAGTTATAGAGGAGGACCTAAGCTTTCAGAAAAATCATCTTGTAGTCACCCTGTGATAACACGAGATAAGCTACAGGGTGTCAAAATTGATTACCTTGAGTATGTAAAAGTTAAAAAAAATCGTTACTTATTTAAAAATGTTTATATTTCTGTAAAGTGCTTGGAAAGATAAAGAAAAAATAAGCTCACTTATCCAAGTTATCTCTTACAGTTAAAAAGATATTTACACTTGAATTTTTGATTTTTTGGCTCGTCTTTCGGGAATAAGTCCTGAGGTATATGAAGTAAAATTTTTTTTAAAATATCCTGTCATTTGTTGTATATTTCAAAATAACATACTGAAAGAATTTTTGGATCATCGCAATATTCAAAGTCAGCACTCTGCAATTGATATGAAAAATGGCTATTTTTTACAAAAAAATATAACAATTCTTTCACTTTTTACTCAAAGTTCCGTTTGAGAAAAACATTTTTTCTTTATATATTTCAAAAGAAAAGGTTTCACAAATGGCTAATATAGAAATTTTGAACTGATTTAGGCTTGCACCCTACATCAGGCATTGGTCGAAAATGATGAAATTTGGAAAAAGTTAAATTTTTATCGACTAGTAAAAAAAATGTCACGCGAGCTTTTTTAAATTTTTTAACGATTTTTCATAAAAAAAAAAATTGATTTAGAACGATTTGAACTAAACTGCTTCCCGCCCGGCCAAAAACGAATGCAGGAGAGCAGTTTTTATGAAAAAGTAAATTTTTTAAACGCCTTTTTTTAACTGCATAAAAAAGCATATTAGCAAAATATTTTCGCAATTATTTCTTATGTAGTATATAAAATACATATCGATCTTTTTCTCCTGCAAAAACCATTAAAAAAGCTTTACAAATAAATTTTTTGCAATTTTTCAAAATTAAAAACTATAAAAAATATATAAAAACCAATAAAATAATGATTTGTAAAGCAAAACTACACCTACATTCCAAAAACTAATAAAGTATTACAAGAATATAAAAATAGACTTAATTACCAATTCATTGATGTATAATATGTATATATAGATTGTTTTAAAAGCACTATATCATGGTCTCAAAACTGACAACTTACGTCAACTCTCATCAAATTCACTGTTTTACAATATTTCCATATATGCGTATACGTAATAAACAATTGTATTGACACGTTTTGGTTGTTAAACGAGATAATATTCGTAAAAATCTCTTATATATATTTATTTAATATTGTTTACATTTGAAAAATTGCCAAAATTTTATTTGTAAAGGTTTTTTAATGATTTTTGCAGGAGTGAAAGATCAAAATATATTTTATACACTACATAAGAAATAATTGCGAAAAAATCATGCAAATATGCTTTTTTATGCAATTAAAAAAAGTCGTTTGAAAAATTGGCTTTTTTCATGAAATCTGCTCTCCTGCATTCGTTTTTAGCCGGGCGGAAAGCAGTTTAGTATAAGATCGTTCTAAATCAATTTTTTTATGAAATAATGTTAAAAAATTTAAAAAAACTCGCGTGACATTTTTTTTATTAATCGATAAAAAATTTAACTTTTTCCAAAATACACCATTTTCGACCAATGCCTGATGTAGGGTGCAAGCATAAATCAATTAAAAATTTCTATATTAGCCTTTTGTGAAACCTTGTCTTTTGAAATATATAAAGAAAAGTTGTTTTTCTTAAAAGGAACTTTGAATAAAAAGTATTTTTGTAAAAAATAGCCATTTTTCATATCAATTTCAGAGAGCTGAATTTGAATATTTTTCACGTCTAGGCGCATTGAGATAATCTAAAAATCCTTTCAGTATATTATTTTGAAATATATAGCAAATAACAGGATATTTTAAAAAAATTTTTACTTCATATACCTCAGGACTTATTCCCGAAAGACGAAAGAAAGTCGAGCCAAAAAATCAAAAATTCAAAATTCAAGTGCAAATATCTTTTTAACTGTAAGAGATAACTTGGTTGAGTAAGCTTATTTTTAAAATCGGACTTCATTTGTATAAGTTAGGATTTTTTTAAACTTTTACATACTCGAGGTAGAGGTAGTCAATTGTAACTCTTTCATACATTTCAATTTAATCCAACCAGTAGTTTAGGAGATACAGATTTATTGCCAAAAAAAATTGCGTTTGACCCCACTGTGCGAGAATCGTAAGTGCTGGCAGAAATTTCGAAGCTCCTGGGTCAAAATTTTAATGTTGAAGATACGTTTAGGACCCAAAAGCAGACAATATTTCCTAAAAAATTTCTGGTATGACAATCTTTAAGCAGTTGGGGCCAAACAGGAAAGTCGGGTCTATAAATACCGAAATATACATTAAAGAATGTTTGTAAAATAAGGTATCTTCCTTTCATAAGAGAGCACAACATGTCCATACATTTTTGGTCTGTTTTGGCATCATGTTACTACGGTAAGAAAGCTCTATTGTGGTACTAATAAATTCTCTGTACCAATAAATTCTCAAAATTGTCCGGAGCTAAGACCCGTGAAAGCATATTGGCCTCTTGTGAAGAGAGAAAGGTGTCCCTAAATATCGAAGATTTTAAAAAGAGATGGGCAAACTGTTCCAAAAAAGTGACTAAAACAACTATCAAATCGCTAATGAAAGAGTTATCAAAACTATAAAAATTATATTTTTCTATAAATTGTAATATAATATCAATTAAATATAAAAAAGCCAAATTATCGAATTTTATATATGTTAAGATTTTTCGAACGAACTCCTTATAAAATGTAATTTGTAAGTGACTATTTTCACTAATTTGTGATTAAAATAAAAATTTACTCATTGTTTTCAATAAATATATCTTGTTTTATTTATAGCAAAATTATCTTTATGATAAGAAATAAAAGTTTTAACTTTTAACTATTTCGAATTTTTATGATTTGTTTATATACATATGCCTCACGAAAAAAAGTTGCAAATATACCCCTCTAGAAATGAAGATTAGAATGTTCTTATATGATTCCCAAAATATTACATCTCAATGTTAAGATTTACGTGAGCTGGACCATTTTTAAAACACCTCTGAAATTACGTATTTATTTCAATATTATTTTCAAAGTTTTAGTTATAAGAAAATAAACTTCAAATTATAATAGAGGCATACTACGACCTTCACTATTCATTTAAATAATTATTATGTCTCTTTTCAGTCGCGAAATATTAAGGTTTAACTAATTTAACATTTTTCAAACATATAATTTTACATATTTCGGAAATTTTTCAAAATATATTAGGTTTTAATGTACCATAGGAGTGGTCTATCCTATTATTGAAGATAACACGTAATTAACCCATTATGAGCTAGAGGGTCAATTTAATGCATTTAGTTCCAAAAGTTTAAATTAGAAATTTTTGCAAATAAATCGCATGGAAGTACTTATTACACTTAAATATTGATCAACTTATGCAAAACATTTAAAACCGCGACAATAATCGAATAAAAAGGAGTTGTTTTAATTTAACCGCTATTTTACACCAGTTCGCCGCTTTTTTGGTAGATTTATGCTTTTGAGGACATATATGTCCTTAGTCCAAAATATTATTTGTGCAACTAAAGGATTAAATGAATGCACACATCAATAGTATTTAATAAGAGCTTTCCAATGATGCGCTAAAATATAATTTACGATGAAAAATTTTAAAAATATTCAAACTTTAATAAAATACTATTTAAAATAAAGTCATTAAAAATTGTACTAAAATCTTTATTTTGCGAGAATGAAAACAAATTTTATAATATTTTTTGCTCAATATGTATTAGACATCGTTTTTCTACCATATGTTGTAATTTTTTTGACAAAAACTTAAATATTGTGTATACTGTTGATCGAAAACCATATTTTTGGAGGTATTTTAAAAATGATCAAGGTATTTTAAAAATGATCAAGGCACTGTAATATACATACATATACTATTTTTTTTTTTTTTTTTTTAATTTTGTATATTTTTTTTGTCAGAAAATAGGCTTAATATCTTCATAACTAGTGACAGTATTAAAAAGTAATAGTGACAGTATTAAAAAGTGACAGTATTATTAGTATTTATAACAATGACATAAAGACAATTTAAATTAGAATTTTGATATTTTTTTGAACAAAATCTTTATAAATTTTATTAGTATTTATAACATACACCACCCATAAGTGGGGAGGGTATTATGCGTTTATGCTGATGTTACTCATAACTCACAAAAATATTGTCTAAGACCCACCTTAATTTATACCAATCGGTTTAGTATTACTTTCTGAGTCGATTTAACGAGGTCCGTCCATGCAAACCTTGTAATCAAATTACAGGTCGCAATTTTGAATTTAAAATATAAGAAAATATTTTTAAACTACTAAAAATTATTGCTGTTTGAGTTAACAAGTAGTTAGGTGATAGATATATTTATTTGTTGGAAGCTAAATATATTTTAAAACTGTATGTATAATAAATATATAGATAATTAAGCATTCCATTTACAAAAACGTTAATTTCATGCGAATTAAATTTTCCAAAAGAAAAAAAAAAAAAAAAACTACTAATGTATAGCTTTAGTGAAAGATAAGATTTTGTATAATATAATGGAAAAAAGACTTCAAAAGTAGATCTAAATAAGTGCAGAAAATTACTTTTAAATGATTAATAATCTTCTAAAAATTAAAAACAAATCACTTTTTAGCAAAAAAAAAAAAATATTAATTATTTTTCCAATTTTATGCAGTTATTTTTATCACATTTTTTTATAAAAACTTTTCCTCAAGAGAAAACATTTTTTTATAAAAACTTTTCCTCAAGAGAAAAACTTTAAAAGCGGAGAATATAAATCATAATATAAAGTACATTATCCTAGGTCTAAAGCTTCCTTTTTGCAAAATTTTAATTTTAAGCTAAAAAAAAATCTTAAAAAATACTTTATAGAATAAAAGATATCAAAAAAGTTGTTTTTAAAAATATTTTTATAAATTTGCGATGTAAATCAATCGCGATTTATAAATAACACTGCAGTGCACTGCTTATTATTTGGTACATGGTTAAACCAATAAGTTGAAAAACACTTTTTTTAACCAAAAATATTTTTATTATGCTTCAAATTAAGGCTCCATTACTCTACCGTAAATGTAAATGTAAAAACGTAAATGTAAAAGGAAACGTAAGTGGATGATTACTCTAAAAACGTAAATGTAGCCAATACTTTGTTGTTGTTTTGTACACATGAACATCGGTGATGCCAATTACACATATTTCCAGTGGATCAAATTCAAATTGAAAATCGCTAAATTTATTGGTTTGTATTTCAGCGATTTGTATACAAAACGAAATTTGTGCTTTTATGACAAAAATTTTGAACTTTAAATTAAATATTCGACTTTACGTCTTATTTAAATTATTTCAACAATTTTTTAGTGAAGAAAACAGCAAAAATAATTGTTCAATTTATAAACCTATTACAGCGATTTTTTAACGCAGATTTTGTATATTGAAATAAAAAGCTGTCAACACTGTTGTTACAGCTGTCACGTAAAAACGTAGAGCGACCTAATTTGATTAGGTTGCTACGTAACATTTACGTTTTTTAGTACACATACACACATAACTCTCATAAGCAAAACGTGTCAGCTGATTCGCTACATTTACATTTACGGTAGAGTAATGGAGCCTTTAGAGCAATTATTAAAATGTCGGTTAACCGGTTTAATCGGTTTTTTAGTAGACGGTTAACCGAAAAACCGGTTTTTTAATTTTACCCAATTTTCGGTTAACCGTTAAACCGGTTTTTTGAAAAGTCGGTTTTTTATAAACACTATACACACAGCTTTCCTATAGCCCAAGGACGAAGCCTGTTGAAATTGGTTATGATCTGTTCACTATTTCACCTAGCTCCCATACAAATTTCCTCCCGGAAAATGGGTTTAACGATCATAAATCCCATAAATATAGCAATATTTTAATAAAATTTGGCACATATTAGTTCCATATAAGTTTAAATTTGTGTTCCGGATTTCATAGCTCCCATATAAACCCCTCTTCAGTAAATCATTTTAACGGACATAAATTCCATTAAAATGTTAGTATCAAGTTAATATTCGACACAAATAAATTTTATATAAATATAAATTATAGTGTTAAATTTTACGAAGATCTGTCCATAATTTCACCTAGCCCCCATTAGGCCCACTTTCGGGAATTACCCAAAAGTGAATAAATTCATATAAATGTTAGTATCGACGTAATATTCTTTATTAGTATGTTTTATTTTACACCTAATATAAGCATCGCACATTGGGGTAAAATGGGTCGAAAATGAACAAAAATTCGCTAGTGGTTATTCATTTCATATGACATTAGTACTCTATTTTGAAGCCCCATAGCTCCGATCATGAGGTGTATATGAGATCCTGCTTCTAAACTCTAAATTTTACTCTCCTATGGTACGCCTATGTGAAATTTCGTCGATTAGAAGTTACGGATTTATTTCGATTATTTACAAATACTTGATGAAAAGTGTACTTAAAGCTAACAAATTTTTAACTTTGACAGCTCCTTATAAGAAAACAACACAACCTAGCTTAAAGATTTTAATTGCTATTGACACATAATTTTGTCAATTTTTATTCGGTATCCAACTTTATTACAAAAATTTAAATTTCAAAATTCAATTAATCGCCACTTTTAACACATTTTACCCTAACGTGCATCGGTCCAAAATTGGCCACAGATCTACAATTTTAACCCTTCTTACAAACTGGTCTGGCCAGACCAATTGCAGATTTAAAAGTAGTTTTTATGTATTTCTAATTAAGATAGAGATTTGAAATTTCAGGTACCTCCCACAATTTTGTTTTCTACCATTCTGTGAAAAAACAGAACGATGAAGCTAACACAAGGACAGTTATAAGGATAAATTGGTGTGAATGTCACATTCGTACCAAATATGGTCTGGCTGGACCAGTTATATATTGTATAGAAAATTATGTAGTTTAACGACGTTTTAAGGTTTTATTAAAACCTTTTAAACTGAGTTATCATCAGTTAACACATATTATTTTATGACTTTCCACCTATTCATTCACATTTTGTAGTATGACAGTAATACCGATAAAACCTCAAATGTTTGAAAAGGAAAATTGTATGCATTTGTAGACTCAAAACAAGGAGAAGAACATGAAGTGTATCGATGGGAAAATGTTGTATCTTGCAAAACAATGCAGTGGTGATGCTAGAATATAGTTATACAAATGAAATTATATACACAGAGAAAAGAGATTCGTTGCTGCAACCGAATTTATTGCCAATCGAATTTAGGAGGTTGCATGTACTATTTTACAAGTTAGTTGCAATTATCATATATTTCGTTTCTTAACACCTAAATATTCGGTTAGAATAAATGAAAAAATCTTTGGATACAACTGAAATGGGCACAAATAATTCAGTTGCAGCAACTGAAAAATATAATTAACGCAATTTGTGACGTTTTTATGTATTAATTTTTATAAATTACAAACAACTAAAACAAATCAAACCTTAAGATGCGATTAATATCATAAAGGCTGTTGAACTTGCGATTCTCCATAACAACTCCATTTGTCACAAATTCAACACTGGAAAAATTGTAGTACACTCAATTTTGGGAAACACACAATTTGGAATCCGTTATCTACCCACTGAAACAGACACAAATATGTACAATGTATGTGTACTTACAAACAATTTAACACGTATGTAAGCACTTACATTAACTGTAATATTGATTATAACATGCGGCTAAAGACTGTAGATTAATTTTATTTCTATTGCATTTAAACAAATTTTATTAATTTTATATTCGTTTTATTTTTTAAAATGTCAAATATTTTAAAATTCTTTTGCTATGATCATATTCATTCGGTTCTAAAAACCGAATTTAATTTTGTAATTTTAACCGACTTTTTGAGAGTTATAATTTGATAAAGTAGAGCAAGATCCAATTTTTGATTACCACTACCAAATTGTTCTTCAAAATAAGAGACTAGCTCTGTTTTGTTTGCCGAATTGGAAAAATTTATTTTAAAAATACACAAATTGGCTACATTGACTAATTCTACAATTGTAGGTACCATAATTTCATGATAATTAAGTTCTTACTTGTCTAAATACTGAAATTATGTTTAATTAATAAATTGTTATTAACTATTATAAAATATTAGGTAATATCTTTAAATATTCATCATTGTTACTGTTTTCCAGCCAATCTTTTTTCTGTGTGTAAAAAAGTTATCAAAATTTCCTTTAAAATATATAAAATTACAGCACTGGTCTGGCCATACCATATTTGTTACAAATGTGACAATTGAAACATCTGTATGAAGAGGGGTTAATGCACATAATGGTGCAGGGTATCATATAGTCGGACTTGACCGACCATATCTTTCTAATTCGTTTTTTTTATATTTATTCTTTTTTTTTTTTTTTTTTCCTTACAAATTCTGTCAAAAAATTGCAGCCATATTCTCAAGTAAGCACCAAAACATTCATTGTTTTACTTCAATAATTAAATTTCAAAATCAATAATTTAAAACATCATACTTTCTTATTAAACAGATATACTCTAAAAAGTTTTCTCATGTTCTCCACACAAAAATTCAGCCAAAAGAAAATAATATAAAGCTAATTACTCTATTAAAAGAAAATTTTTAATTACCACAACTAAAAAAGTCTCAATGAATAAAATTTTCTTTTAGTTTCTCATTAAACTAAAGATGGGAAAAAAATCTCCTTTTTTTATTTCAACTCTTTTGTTCATTTTAATGAAATCAATACCAAATACTAAAAAAAAAAATTATCTAAAGTTTCTTTATCTTTTTAGTAGTTTTAAAGAAAAAGAAAAGTTCTTTTTTAACGTTTGTTAACAGTGGTCATGAAAACCTAACTTCGTAATATAATATTCTTTTTCTTAAGCCAAAAGTGTCATAAAAAGTTATGAACAAAAAAATATATATCTTACTTAACTTTTTAAATTTTGGTGAAAATGTCTTAAATATATATTTTTATTTTTGTACAAATATTACTTGCATAGAAAGCAATAAAGAATAATCCAAAAGGATTCTTTGTAATATTTTAACTAGTTTGTGGTTAAAGGGGTGAAAGAAGTTTTTATTTTTTTTTATTATTTTTTTTTTTTTTGGTAACCATAGTTAAAACAATACAAAATTGTTTTTTTTTTTTTTTTTTGTGTTTTGTTAAAAAGAGAGAAAAGTTAGGTTTCAAAAAACGCATATGCGTTTACTGGCAAAACTAAGAAATGTATGCTCATATATTCATATGAATTGTTTGCTAAATGGGTTTAATATACAGATATACATACATACACACATTTTTCCTTTGTATACACTACTATACACTTGTATGTTTGTCAAAGATTTCCCTCTCCTTTAGCCGTTTACCCGTGGTTTTTTCACTTGGTTAAGTCATAAATTTTGCGTTAGTAATTTTCTGTTTTAACCTCCAAAAAATAAAAATAAAACAACTATGTATAATACAGAAATGAAAAAAAAGAAAAAAAAAATCAACTCTAAAATCCTTGTAGTTGTATGTAAACGGGGTTGAGGGGATTTGCACAAAACTTTCCTGTTAGAAATTTTATTTGAAAATTAAATTCCTTATGCGCGTTAAAAGATTTATAAGCTTTTCTACATTCTTATAACTACAGACATACTTAAGTTTGTTTTTGTAAACTGTTTTATTCTTTTCTATAAGTATTTTTATATATACATATTTAAATACAGGGAGACTAATAAAAATTCTTTGTACTCGTATATAAACTTATATTTATACCAGGAATAATTTTTAAAGACAAATCATTAGTAATGTAATATTTGAATTTTCTAATTTTAGGAAATTTCTAAAATTAAAACAAGTAAATACTTAAAATATGTGCTCTGTGGTGCTCGATGTTTTTTTAGAGAAATCCGAATAAAATTAATGTTAAATGATTCTATATCAAAACGGACATAAGCAGATATTTATGAATTTTATAACTCCGATTTCAATGAATTTCGGTAAAGTATTAATTATTGCAAATGTTGCTCAAATAACAAACTTTTAAAAATTAATAAATAAGAATAAAATTATATTTTTATTTAATTTAATAAAAAAACGAGAAAGAGACTATAGTCGGGCAAGACCGACCATATGATACCATACACCATTGTAAATGACCATAAAAAATTCGGGAAGGGGACTTATATTAGATCTGTGGCCAATTGTAGATCAACACTTTTACTAAATGTAAAATAAAATATACAAAGAAAGAAGAATGTGTTGATACTAACATCTATATCAGGGGTTCTCACAAGATCTTGCTTCGCGACCCCCTTATGACATTGTAATGGAGGCGCGACCCACTGCAACTCTGATTAGTTAAAAAATCAGATAAAATGTTATGTAAAGATAAAATAATATTAATAATTGCGACATTGTTTCTGGTTAATGATTTCTTTAATATTCTCTGGGAACACAAAAGTTCGATTCTTTAGTTTTGATGGACAAAAGAGCGGGAGAATATGACATGTGGAACTGTAAATGTATGTTGATGAAAATTATTCTAATACTTTTAGAACTTCGGAGCCAAAATGCGGATAAACATTGCTATATTTCAACTAAAATGCTTTTAGATCTCCAGATTGAGAATAAAAATTTAAAATATGAGTTACATTTTAACACTTCTGGAAATGAATATGGTATTTTATCAATATTCATATTGAAAGGATTTTTTTTGGCCTTGGAATTATAAAGTCAATAAACCAAAATTAATTTTTACAGCCCGCAACTTTCTCTGCGAAATAAATGTTTTGATTACTTAGCATTGAGAAGTCACACTATTCGAGCAAATTTTAAAAATCTTATTACACAAGATGTTATTTCATGGTTAAATTTCGAAAGTGCATTGAAACGACTTTATAAAAAAAATATTGGCATAATAAACTTGCAAAAAATAAAAGTGAAAAATTTATAGTTTCATATAGTTAAAGTGATCTATTTATCTTTTTAATTAAATGCTTTCCCTACCACATCGTAGTTTTCTTTATATTGTGTCATTCGACAGCATCACTTTCTTTATTCGATCATTGTTTTCTTTATCAAACAGAATATTTTCAATCGAAGCTCGGGTTTCTTGCAACTAATGCTAGTTGGTTCCTAAAAGAACTCATTAAAAAAATAATTACTGCTGTCCTTAGTTTGAGGATTTTTTTTTTTTTATAAAAATATCTTTCTGTTTTTAAATAGTTTCTGGCTTTCATTTGAATTTTTATTTAAACTTCTACGTAATATTTACATAAAAAAGTTGTATGTTCAAGAACATTTTTCAGAATCTCTTCGCGACCCCCCACGAATGTCTGTACGGACCCCTTGTGGGTCGCGGACCCCCATTTGAGAACCGTTGATCTATATGATTCTATGCCCTTTAGAGCGATTCCCGAAAGTGGGTTTATATGGGAGCTATGGTAAATTATGGACCGATTCTCATAAAATTTGGCAATGTTATTTCTACTTATATAAAACTTATTTGTGTCGAATATTAACTTGATACTCATTCGTATTGGGTTTATGCACGTTAATGTAATTTCCGGAAGAGAGATCTATATAGGAGCTATGGTCAATTATGGACCGATTCTCATAAAATTTGGCAATGTTATATCTACTTATATAAAACTTATTTGTGTCGAATATTAACTTGATACTCATTCGTATTGGGTTTATGCACGTTAATGTAATTTCCGGAAGAGAGATTTATATAGGAGCTATGGTCAATTATGGACCGATCATCATGACATTTAGAACAAAGATTAACACTTATACAAAACTTCTTTGTACCGAATTTCATTAAATTATTACCATATGTAAGGCATTTATGACCACTAAACCCATATTCCGGGGGACATTTGTATGGCAGCTAGGTGAAATAATGGACCGATCATTTCAATAGGCTTCGTCCTTGTGTCAAAATAACTGCTCATGCTAAATTTAATTAAGATATATTTAAAATGTCGACCTGTACTTTGTTCACATGGTTTACATGGTCAGACAGAAAGCTAGACGGACGGACATCGTTAAATCGACACAGAAAGTGATTCTGAAACGAACGGTATACTTTAAGGTGGGGGTTCGATAATTTTTTCTGTGCATTACAAACATCAGTTACACGCATAATATCCCAACTACCTATGGTGGTGTAGGGTATAATTTTTATTTAATTTAATAAAAAAAATAAAAATATTTACATTAAAATGTCATGTATAAGATTTATTTACCTAGAAAGTTTAGAAATCAATATTCGCCAAAAATTTATTAATGTTTTGAATATGAAAAAAATTTACATATGGGTAGTCCTTGTAAAGATGTGTAGGTTATCTTTTTTAATTTAAGAGATATTTGGGTCGAAGCAAATTTTACCCTCATTTTTGGACTCGTTTTTTAACCTTAAGGCCCCTAAATTTGGACCCTTAAATTTTTTGAAAATATTCACTAGTTTTTTTTTACAAAATTCTATTAATATTACAAAAATCATATAAATATATCTTTCCAATAAAAAGCTATTTTAATAAGAAATTGAAACTTTAAAAAAATTGACTTTTTTGGGGATATTTTCCAAAAAGGTGGTAATATTCATTCACTTCAAAATATTATAATTATAATTATTATTATTTTTTTTTTTTCATTCCGGACTGCAAAATGTTTTTAATGTTTAAAAAAAAAAAATCTTAACGCAAATGCTTGTAAAACCAAATCGCAGGTTCCCCTCAAGCACCATCCAAACTTTTTCAATTTTGAAAAAGTCTTTTAATTTGTTTTCTTAAATTTAAAAATATCAAAACTGAGATCATGAAAAAATATACTGACAATATAGCCCTATATGTTGGTTAAACACACACATAATATTTTATGAGCCACACCTCACAGTGGTTCCAAAACTCTTTTTTTTTTTTTTTTGGAAATAATTTAGTAACTATAGAACCGTTATAGATATCTAAACAAAATTTTATATGGTCAGGTATCTTCGAGTTGATTTGGAAGAGTACATGTTCCTAGCGGGTCAGGCGGCAAGTGAGTGGCCCTCCAAAGTTGGCCATCTCGGTCCTTGAAAATCTCTACAAAAAATTCCCGGTTTAACGAATTATATATTGTCAGGCCAAGTCGGAAAATTTGTTAAATCGCGAATATATTTTACTAACAAAATATACTTTAAAAGGTTTATTTTAAAGTCTATACCTTTACCTTTTAACGTTAAAAAGACAATTTAGTCTTATAACAACAAAAGTGAGAATAAAATAATAAAAAATTACCAAAATTAAAATTCTTAAAAAAGCTAAATTCGAAAAACAGTTTTTTTGACAAATTACAAAGAATTTAATATGGTTGTCAAATACTAAAGAGTAGGCCTTTGATTGCAACTGTTATGAACTGTTTATAATGTTAAATTGGCTTAATAAGTAATTCTCATTTGAATGGATATTTTAAGCGAATTTTCAGCATAAACGCATCCCATATGTATGGAGGTACATGATAAAATGAGATTGCACAAAATACAAACGAAAGCATATTTAACAAGCGCGAATTATATTCGGCCCGGCCGAATCTATATACCCACCATCAACTTTTCCAAATTTTACGTTATATTGGAGGGGCCGGTAAAGTGGCGGACCACGCACATTTTTTGTTTCCGAATTTACATTGGTCCTTGAAGTTTTTGAACACAATTTCATTGATTTTCACCTTATATGGGAGGTGGGCGGTAAAGTTGTGCGGACCACGTCCATTTTTGGTTTCCGAGTTTATATCGATCCCCGAACTATACGTACAAAATTTCGTTGTCGTACATGCTTTTGTTGAAGAAATATCAACAGAAAAGTATAAAACGGATACCCTGTGCTTCTAGTTTTTAGCTCATAACTTTTTTGTTTATTAACCGATTTTGTCCCCCTACGTTGCTCCGTTCGAGCCCTATCCTGCTTTCAACAGACAGATAGACAGACGGACAGACGGACGGACATAGCTAGATCGACTCAGAATCTAACCAGGACCCAGAAAATATATACTTTGTAGGGTCTTAGATGATTCTTTTGACATGTTACACACGGAATGACAAAATCAATATACCCCACCCCCCCCCCCCCCCCCTCTTTTTGATGGTGGGTATAAAAAGTAAAAAATAACAGCTTTGTAACGTATTTTTACTTTATTTTTTATTTAGAAAATACTTAGTTTTCAATCGAAAAAATATTATCTAAACGAAAATCTCTAATTCTGTTCCTTTTACATAACGGGGGGAGTAGCACTGTTTCAATAGGATGAGAAATGTGTTTTATTTACTTTCTCTTATTTTATAGATTTCAAATCACATTTTTTTGAAAATTTCGTTATATCGAGTACTAAAATATATAGATTGTTCGTAATATAAGATACTCAATGTTAAAAATTTGGACGTATGTTAAATCGCGAATCCGTTAAACTGAGTATTCGTTAAACCAGGAAACCACTGTAACTGTAAAAATTTAAAAACAAAAATATTTTTTCAAATTAAAAAATTAATTAAAACAATCATGCAGATGATTAAATGAATTAAACATTTAAATGAGAAAACGATCTTACTTTAATTTTATTTATTTTATTATTGCTTGAATATATAAATTTTATTTTGATATAAAATGAAACAACAGTGTTAATTGAAAAATATATTATAATATTTTTTTTTCTATTTCAGAAAATTCTTTAATTCACATGAGTTTAATATAGGTGAGTTAACAGAATATTTAATTTATTTAAAAAGTTCTCTAAATAAAAAATTATTACATTTTTATACCCTACACCACCATAAGTGGTTGAGGTATTATGCGTTTGTGCAGAAAAAAATTTTCGGACCCCCACCTCAAAGTATACCATTCGATTCAGAATCACCTCAAAGTATACCGTTCGATTCAGAATCACTTTTTGAGTCGATTTAACGATGTCCGTTCGTCCGTCCGTCTGGTCGGCTGGCTGTCCATGTAAACCTTATGAACAAAGTAAAGGTCGCAATTTTAAAGATATTTTTATGAAATTTTGCACAAACAGTTATTTTGACACAAGAACGAAGCCTATTGGAACTAGTTATGATCGGTCCATTATTTCATCTAGCCCCCATACAAATGTCCTCCCGGAATAGGGGTTTAGTGGTCATAAATGCCTTACATATGGTAATATTTTGATGAAATTCGGTACAAAGAAGTATTGTTAATTTTAGTGCAAAATGAAGATCGGTCCATAATTGAACATAGCTCTTATACGATATAAACTTCTCTTCCGGAAATTACATTAACGTGCATAAATCCCATAGGAATGTTAGTATCAAGTTGATATTCGACACAAATAATTATTATGTAATTAGAAACAACATTGCCAATTTTTTTGAGAATCGGTCCATAATTCACCATAATTCCCATATAAACCCACTTCCGGGAAACGTCTTTAAGTGCATAAGATCACAGAGATGCATCATTTCATTACTCTGTATTTGTATATTTTATTTTACACTCAGTAAAAGTATTGGTCCACCATTGGACAAAGGTCTAATGAAAGTCCACTTCTTGAATTTTTATACTCATAAACAATGGTGTAGGTTATCATACGGTCAGGCTTGATCGCTATCACTTTTTTTCCGTTGAAAATAAAAACGTTGTAATATCATAAGATAAATATAAATTTCTCTTTGAAATAAATTTATATTTTATCTAATTTTGAAATACATACATATGTATATTTTCCGAAATTAAATTATAAAAAATAAATATACAAATTTTCAAGGTCATTTTAAATAAAATTCGTCAAATTATAACAATAATTTTGTTTTCTTTTTTCATAAATTTCAAAAATAAAATAAATAGCTGTCCATTAACATTTAATTTGATTTATACTATTTATCATTTTATCGTCATACGTATAAGTACTATTTTGTCATTAATTATAAATTTGTTCATATTTATGTTTATTATTTTGTTTTATCAAAGTGTGTGCGTGTGTGTGTGTCAACAAATCTTTTGTGACAGATGTTGTCATTGTGTGGTAAACATAAAATCACACTTAACATGATAAAGTGACAAACAATTTATTATTATTTTTTTTTTTGCAACTTTTTTTATTACTATTATTATCATCAACATCATGTATTTCACACATTCATAAATTTATAAAAGTTTATTTACACAGACATTTTTAATACATACTCATAAACATTATTCATAAATAAATAAAAAAATAAAAGTAGAAAGAGTATAAATGATTTATTAACTATTAAAGAACAATTGAAATATGTAAATCAAATAAATTGATGTAAAATTAAATTTATATTTATATAAACGAGTGACAACAATATTTCAATAATAAAATAAAATGTAACAAAATTTTAAGAAAAGCATAAATAAAAATAATAAAAAAATTGTTAACATATTTGTTTGTTAATTTAAACGGATGTTTGCATAATAAACCACAAAATAAAATTGCATACAGTAAATTTTCTATGTAAACTTTTACACACATACACTCAACATACATACATATACTAACTACATAAACTCTTACATACAAGCTAAATGTCAACAAAACAGAGCAAAAAAAAATTTTAACGAAAACAAAATTAATTTTGACAATAAAGTTCTATTCAAATTTGCGTATAACTCTGTTCAGAAACATACATACGTACATATGTATGTGTGTACTTAAACATACGCATAGTCGTACAATACATGCCATTACCGAGACTTTTTAATGTATTCATATACACTATGTATGTAAAATTTAGTGTATTGCTTGTGTTTTTGTATGCAAACTCAGTTACTTTGGTTGTTTGTGTTGTTCTTTTTGTTGGCCCTCCCCTCAAAAACAATCAGTTTAGAATTGTATCAAGAGGGAAATAAACAAAATGTACAGTAAACAATAAAATTTATTGTTTCATTTTATTTAGAATGTAAATTTAACAAAAGCACTTTTATACATAAAAAGAAAAACAAAAAAGCAGAACCGACAGAAAACTGAACAAATCAAACTTTCTTTCCAACACTTACTAATGTGTACACAAATACATACGAATTTACGCATGTTAAGGAAATTACACATACATGTAAACACATGCATATGAAATCAACTACGAGGGAGTGTTTTATAATTTTAATCATATAAATTTTAAATCTCACCTCACCTGTGGCTGACAATTTATACATATTACGCTTATATACGCTAGTTGCAAAATATAACTTTTTTATATTTCTTTAAAATGTTAAAAAAATTAAAATTATTCATTTAAGTTACCTCTTAAATGCTTAAAAGATAAATATAATATAAGAGAAATATAAACGATTGAACTTTTAATTTTTGAAATAAGTGTATGAGGGAAATATCTTTTAAAAATATTCTGTAATTTGTAATATATTCAAAAAAAAAAAAACAAAAACGAGAAAAAAAGGTATAGTCGGTCAAGACCGACCATATGATACCCTACACCAATATGTATGACCATAACATTTCGGGAAGGGCACTTATATTTGACAAACACTTTTACTTAATGTAAAATAAAATATGAAAATACAGAATAATGCGTTGATACTAACATCTACTTCATTTTATGGAAAATTATAGGCCGATTCTAATAAAATTTGACAATATTTTTTCCCATCATTCGCAGGCATAGCGGTTTTATTTTTTCCTCGTGCATTCAAATTTCAGATTGCGTTTCCCATTCATTTATTGATCTTTGACAAGTACCTGTAAACTTAACTCATGGAAATTATTCCTATATGATTTGTTTACACTTTTTAAGTGCTTTTTATGATAGAATTTTGATGTTTTCAAATTTTTATGATTATTTCCTAATTATTATACAACCGTTTTTACCTGATTTTGACTGAGTGTTACTAAAAATACAAAGAGAAAGATCTAAAAGGTTTTATAGTACCCTTGAGTTTTTTCCTATTCAAGAATAATCCGGTTATTCCTTTATTCGAAAGTATAACCGTTTCATTTGTTTCATGTGCATTTAAAAACCTCTACAAATCATTTATTGATCTTTGCTAAGTACCTGAAGAATTCACTCATTCAAATTATTTTTTTATGAAATTTTTTGAGATTTTTACATTTTTATGATAATTTGCTAATTATTATATAACCGTTTTAACCTAATCTTGAATGAATGATAATAAAATGCAAGCACAAGACTAAAAAGGGTTTTTGTAAACTAATTTTAAGTTTTTCCAATTCAAATGAAATGGTACTTTTGAGATGCACCAGTTGTTGGTTTTCCTATCAATGTTGAAGACAAAGAAGATTACATAAGTCGAATGCTTGAGAAAGCTAGGAATACAGAAAGTGAAGATGAGCAGGAACATTTAACAGTAGATGAAGATGCTGAAGATTACGTGAGAAATGTAGATGATTCAGGTGAAAAAGAAATACAGTAACCAGAATATGATCCTACATATGACACTGATTCGGATGAAGAAATGGATGCAGATGCACTTGAAGCCTCAATGAACACATATATTAGAAGAGAGAACGAAAACGAAAACGTATGTGATAATTTCTTCACAAGATACAATAAACCAGAATGTGCTGAATATTAAGAAGATATTACGGAATGTAAGGACCGTGCGCCTAAAATAAAATTTTTTTTTTAAATTTATTATAAGAAAATGTATTTATTATTTATAAAAAATGAAACATAATAAATATTTTTCTTGTATTCGATAAAATATTTCCAAAATTGCTCTGTACATACCCGGGTATGCTGGTTGTAAACGTAAGGGGTATCGTCACTAAAACGCTTATATCTTTGGCTATAAAAACTTCTTTAACTTTTTTCTCCAGAATATCATAGCTAATAATATTGTTGACAAACATCTAAATTTTCAATTTAATATGACAACCAGATTTTTAAAACGAAAAACTTATCCGGGTATGCGGATTTTTTTTCTCGTCCGATTTATATATTTTTATATACTATTATAGGAACTGATAAGACCTACAAAAAATATGTTGCATGTCCTATTTATCACTAAAATAAATTTTTTTTAAACAACGTATAATAATTTTATACTTTTCTGAAAAGTATTTTTACATAGATGACTTTAAAATAAAAAACAAGCTTAATAACTCAAGTGGTTAAGGTACACACTATCCCGAATTTGACCCATTTTATATAAAAGTTTTAACTTTAGTCTATATTTTCTAAAATCCCAATGCACGAAACGCAAACAAAATGCAGTTTAGTAATCTATATGTTGTTAAAAGTTTTCAATCAAAATCTACGGGACTTTGGAAAAATGTGGATTATATAGCCAAAAATGTTAAAAAAAAGACATTTTTGAGATTTTCGGTGTTTTTTTTTTTTTTTTGGGAATTGTGGGATTCCTTTTACAAAAATCTTAAAGTTTTCTTCACATTCTCATTTTATACGATATATATTTTCACCAAAATTTTGTTAAGATATCTTTACTAACAAATATTTAATTTCAGATAAAATATTTTATTGTTTCTCAAAAAAAAAAAAATTAAAAAAAAAAAATTTCTTTAATTGCAAAAATCGGAAAAAGTATAGACTCAATTTTTTTCATCTAAATTACATTGTTTAGCCGACATAAGTCCTCGTTATATAGGAAAAGATTGAAATCAATATCTTTTATAGAACCGAAACTATGCCACTTTAAATTTTAATGAAAAAATCTTTTTGTTGGTGATATAAAAAAACATTTAAATAAAACCTCCAAAAAAAAATTATCAAAAGGTCTAAAAAAAAAGAAAATATAACTATAAATTAACCAAAATTTTCCTACTTATTGAATTGATCAAACATCCCAGCAAAAACTTGGTAATGACATGTAGTTACGGATGTAGTTACTTTGTAATGACAACAACATACTATCTGCATTACATAGAAGTAGCTTACTAACTAATTATTTATCAGTCTATTATTGACAGTGATTGCAATAAGACGTGTTGTTAACAAGTGCAGTGGCAGTGCATTTTTTTTCAATATTGATTCTATTTTTATCAAAACAAAAACAACTATTTTTCAATACTATATATATTTAGTTAAAACAACAATTACAAAATGTTTTAAAAATAACGACATTCTTTATCCCACAAACAATTTTTGTCTCAAAACAAAAATAAAAACAATAACAAATTTCTTGTTATTAACAAGTGCAGTGGCAGTGCATACAATACTAAACTACAGTGTGAAAACAATAACAAATTAAAAAATATTTAAAAAACAAAATTCTTTACTCCACAAACAATTAAACATTGCATACAAAATATTAAAAACAATAACAAATTTCAAAATAAAAAAGTAAAAACAAATCATAAACATGACCACTGATAGTGATGATGATGATGATGCTAGTAACAATGAACATGATGATTTCTACAATTGGCAAACAATACCAACAACTAACAAACGTACTGAAAGCAGGTCCCCAATTGGAAATGAAGCAAAGAAACGTAATACAACTGATGACAACCCAAGCACCTCTAATGGAAATCGATTTAAAAGTCTGGATACAGAGAACAACAATGATGAAAGGCAAGAAACTACTGATTATATTAAGCCACCACCTATTTTTATTCCCAATGTTAGCAATATTGTAAATATGATAAATAATATATGCTCAATTGTTCCAAGAAAAGATTTTAGTTATAAGTCTATGAGAAATAATGAAATAAAGGTTATGATAAGTAGCATAGATTCATATAGGAAACTAGCTAAGTATTTTGATAATAGAAAAATTAGTTTTCACACATATCAAGTACGAAAAGAACGGGCTTATAGAGTAGTTATTAAAGGTCTTCACCACTCAACACCTCCAGAAGACATTAAAGCTGAGCTTATAAATCAAGGTCACGATGTGAGAAATGTTTGTAATGTTAGAAGTAGAGTTACAAAAGAACCCCTTCCAATGTTCTACGTTGATCTTGACCCAAATACTAACAACAAGGAAATTTATAAAATTCGTTACATTAATAATGCAGTAATTACAGTTGAACCCCCTAAAAAAGTTAATGACATCGTTCAATGCCATCGTTCAATGCCATCGTTGCCAACAATTTGGACACACTCAGGCTTATTGCAGAAAACCTTTCCGTTGTGTAAAGTATGCACTCGATCATCCCACAGCTGAATGTAAAATGAATAATTCAAACTTACCTCGTTGTATTCACTGTTTACAAAACCATACTGCAAACTATAAAGGCTGTCAAGTTTATCAAAAACTTGTACAAAAAAAATCAATACTCAACGTTAAACCAACTGATCAGGCTAAAAATTTTTCAACTTTTTCTCGCCCACAAAACTATACAAATGAAAACCACAATTCAAACACATCTTATGCAAATGTTTTAAAAGGTCAAATTACTAATGAAAGTGTATATGAGCGTCTTGAGAAATTAATGACAAAACAAATAGAGTTAACTAACACTTTACTTAATATGATGTCAGTTCTTGTTACCAAACTATGCAATTAGATATTAGAATAGCAGTATGGAACGCAAATGGGCTTTCCAATCATACACAGGAAACTGAAGTATTTTTAAACACACAATTCATTGACATTCTTTTGATCTCTGAAACTCACTTTACGTCTAGAACTCATTTTCATATCAGAGGTTATGACACGATATTAGCAAATCATCCGGATAACAGAGCACATGCTGGTTCTGCAATATTAATAAAGTCTACCATTAAGTAAGAAATACTTCCTACAATATGTCTCAACTACCTACAAGCTGCTGGAGTGAAAGTTAATACAAACTGTGGAGATGTTTCTATATTTGCCATATATTTTCCACCTAGACATTCTGTTTTATGTCAGGACTATGAAAATTTTTTCAATAATTTAGGGAATCGTTTCTTAGTAGGAGGAGACTTTAATGCTAAACATCCCTGGTGGGGATCTAGATTGGCAAACCCAAAAGGTCGGGAGCTTTATAAATGCGTTTTAAAAAAACATTACAATATACTTTCCTCTGGCAGACCAACCTACTGGCCTTCTGATCCGAACAAAATACCAGATTTACTAGACTTTTTTGTTTATTTTGGAATACCAAGTAATTGTTTGGATATAGTAGACAGTGATGATCTTAGCTCTGATCACACTCCTATCATAGCAACTTATAACTCCACTTTTCACAAGGTTTTAAAGAAAGTAAAGCTTTTATCAAATAAAACTGATATTAATTCCTTTACGTATTGGATAGATAAGAACATAGACTTAAATCTTTCAATAAATAATGGTCAAGAATTAGATGAATCTGTTGAAAAATTTACGAATCTTATTCACGAAGCTGCTATCTTATCAACATCAAATGTTCCAGAAAGACAGAATTTGCAAACTACAAATAATTATTTATCTGCTGAAATAAGAAACCTAATTCGCAATAAAAGGAGAATCCGAAAAATGTGGCAATTAAGTAGAAACCCAATTGATAAACGAAATTTCAACCATTTATGTACACAGCTTAAACAGAAGCTTAAAGAATTTAAAAATGGTAAAACGGGTCAATATTTGAAGTCTTTAGATGCTAATAAACATGAAAACTGTCTTTGGAATGCTACAAAATATCTTAAAAGACCTACACAACGTAATATTCCGATAAGAAACCTAAATAACAGTTGGTGTAGATCAAAGCATTTTCCCAACATTTTGAAAATATTTTTCAACCTTATTCCCAAATTAGCTCGCTTAATGACAATAAAATAATGGAATTTCTAGATGCTCCATGTCAAATGAGTCTTCCTATCAATCATTTTACTCCAAATGAAGTCAAATTGGAAATAACAAAGCTTGGAAATAATAAAACTCCAGGATACGACAAAATAGATTCCAAATTAATAAAACTGTTATCTAAAAGAAGTGTTATATTCTTAACTCTAATATATAATACAATATTACGATTAAACCATTTCCCAAGTCAGTGGAAATGTGCTGAAATTATTATGGTTCTGAAGCCTAATAAGAATGAAAACGAAATCTCATCATATAGACCAATAAGTTTGTTATCTACATTTTCAAAAATATTTGAAAGATTGTTTTTGCATAGACTAAAACCATTTTTAGAACAAAATAATATCATTCCGGACCACCAATTTGGTTTTCGCAGCAAGCATGGTACTCCAGAACAGTGCCACCGAATTATAAATGTAATAACAGATGCTTTTGAAACAAAAAAATATTGCTCTGCGGTATTCTTAGATATCCAGCAAGCCTTTGATAAAGTTTGGCACCCAGGACTATTATTCAAATTAAAGTCTTTACTACCAACACCATTTTACCTGGTTCTGAAATCGTATCTAAATGAGCGATATTTTTACGTTAATATTAAAGAGGAATTTTCTACCATAAAACCCATACAAGCTGGTGTTCCTCAAGGTAGCGTCTTAGGCCCAACCCTTTATTCAATATATACTTGTGATATGCCATATTCACAAAATATTACAGTTGCGACTTATGCAGACGATACTGCGCTAATGGCATCAGCGGATTGTCCTATTGATGCTTCTACATTGTTACAAAGGCAATTAAATATATTACAACAATGGTTGCAAATGTGGAAAATTAAAATAAACACAAATAAGTCTTCTCACATAACTTTTTCCATTAGAAGAGAATGTTGCCCACCTGTCGCACTTAATGGAATGCAAATTCCAATTGTAGATAGTGTTAAATATTTAGGATTGTATTTGGATAAGCGTCTTACTTGGAAAGAACACATCAAAACTAAACGGAAATTTCTAAATATCAAAACAAAAAAGATGTATTGGCTTTTAGGTCCTAAATCTGAACTAAGTTTAAATAACAAGATCATTTCATAAAAAGCAATTCTTAAACCCGTGTGGACTTATGGCATAGAACTATGGGGAACTGCTAAAAACTCAAACGTATAAATCTTACAACGATACCAATCCAAAACCTTAAGATTTATTACTCAAGCGCCTTGGTTTATAACAAATACTGCTATACATAATGATCTCAAAATCCCTTTAGTTAAAGAAACCATAACCAAATTTAGTTCTAGACATATTGATAGACTGAGTAATCATACTAATCCATTAGCCATTGGCTTACTAAATGAGATAGAAGAAGTACGAAGACTTAAAAGGTTACATATTCTAGACTTACCTTTTAGATAAGAATGAATTTGTAAATATTTATAGAAAAAAAAAAAAATAAGTTAAGTTATATATGTATATTTCCATATTATAAAAATAATTATAAATTATGTATAAATAATTTATTTTTGTTATTGTAATATAATTCAATAACAGCTGTTATTTTCTTTTGTAAATATTATAAAATTTGCTTATTGTTGTATTAACAGATTGTAAATAAATAAATAATTTGAAAAAAAAAAAAAAAAAAAAAAAAAATTTTTTTAACCCAAATGTAAATAATTATTTATGATCAGATTTTTAAAAATAATAATTTTTATTGATTTTTATAATGCAGTTACCAATTCATATATTTGAAGAAGGGATACATACTTAAATGGAAGGCAAAATTTGCTTATGAATTAATTTTTAATCTAAAATAGTTTATTTTTATTACATTTATTTTAATTATATTTTTGGTTGTTGTTAAGTTTTTTAAATTAAAATTTAAGAAATCTTTTTACAACAACAAAAAATTATTTTATATCCTGACATTTCATTACTAATTTATAGCCTAAAATATAAATAGTTCCTATTGTTATTACTAACCATGACTTCAGCTTTAAAATCAATGCGCTATTTAACAGCTTGAAAGTAATTAGTTATTGCAATAACATCTACGTAATGTATAGGGTAAGTAGTTTCCTCTAATGTCATCACCGTATTAAAATAATGAGTTATTCAGCTAATGTGTAAGTAGTGAAGAGCCATTATATTAGCTTCTTAACTCATTACATGGCAACTAATGTTTTTGCTGGGATTATTACAAATTTGAAATTTGAAATTTCTTTATAAATTAACGAGCTGTAAACCCGCAACTTCGTTAGCGGAAATTTTTTATAAAAACTATACTATATATTAAATTTAAACTAAGATTCTTAACTCCCTTGGGAACATTTTTAATAATGGTGTTATGTCATCCATAAATAACAATTTCTCTTTAATTTCAGATTTCTAATCTTAGAATAACGAAAAATAAATATCAGAATTACGAAAAAGTATATTAGAATAAAGAAAAAGGACCACAAAAACCATTTTAAGGTTTCTAATTCACTTAGGTCCTTACATCTTCAATTTTATGTTTCTAAGGATAAAAATTGCAGAACATTCAAGAAATTCGATTAGAAAAACGAAAAAGATACAAAAAGTCCCTTCTTATGGATTCATTTAGGACCACATATCTTTAATTTCATGTTAATTTCATCATAATTATACAAAATTCAAAAAGTACCATTAGAAGAGCAAAATAAGTACCACAAAAACCCCTCTTGTGAATTCTTTCTCACATAGGACCATGCATATTTAATTTCATGTTTCTATTTTAAATATTATAAAAAGTTCAAAAAGTACCATTAGAAGAACAAAAAAGTACCACAAAGTCTTCTCTTATGGATTCTCATTCGCTTAGCACCACATGTTCTTAATTTCATGTTTCCAGGTTCACAATTATAGAAAATTAAAAAAGTACCATAGGAAGAACAAAAAAGTACCACAAAGTCCCTTCATATGGATTCACATTCACTTGGCACCACATGTACTTAATTTCATGTTTCTAGGATCATATTTATAGAAAATTCAAAAAGTACCATTAGAAGAACAAAAAAGTACACAAAAACCTCTCTTATGGATTCTTATTAATTTAAGACCACATATCTTTAATTTCATGTTTATGGGTTAAATATTATAGAAAATTCAAAAAGTACCATTAGAAACAAAAAAAAAAAAAAAGTACCACAAAGTCCCCTCTAATGAATTCTCATTCATTTAGGGCCAAATATCTTTAATTTTATGTTTCTATGTTAAATATTATAGAAAATTCAAAAAGTACCATTAGAAGAACGAAAAAGTACCACAAAGTTCTCTCTTATGAATTCTCATTAACTAAGGACCACATATCCCTAATTTCATGTTTCTAGGTTCATAATTATAGAAAATTCAAAAAGTAGCATTAGAAGAACGAAAAAGTATCACAAAGTCCCCCCTTGTGAATTCTTTCCAACATCGGACCATGCGTATTTAATTTCATGTTTCTAGCTTAAATATTACAGAAAATGCAAAAAAGTACCAATAGAAGAAGAAAAAAGTACCACAAAGTACATCCTCTTGAATTCTTACCCACAGACCATGTATCTTTAAGTACCACAAATTGCACTCTTGTGAATTCTTATCTACATTTTCTTAATTTCATGTTTCTATGTTTATTGTAATTGAAAATTCATTATTAAGTTTGAATAAAATGTAATTTCCGGCCTTACCCCTTTTTTGGTACTTTTTTTTCACCCATAGAAGTATCAGAAATTGTATTCCAGTGAGTTTCTAAATTATAGTGGTATCCCATATTAAAATACGCATATGGTTCTGTCAATAAATATAAAAAGAGGTTTTATGAAAAAAGTACCAAAAATAGGTACGGTTTTTACCCCTTAAACGTTTGAATTTCTAAAAAGTACCAAATTTATATTTCTCATTTTTTGATAAGTTATGAATAGGACATAAATTTTATCTGTTTAAAGTACCAAAATACAGATTTTACCCGTTTTCTCCCTAAAACGGCCGAATTTCAAAAAAGTACCAGACACCTGTCCAATTAGTTTTTAAATGAATAACGATAACTATTCAACTTTTTTGTATCATTATTAGTTTGCGAGTTATAAGTTTACCGATTTTACCCGTTTTTACCCTTTTTTACCCCCTAAACATTCGAATTTCCAAAAATCCCGTCTTAGTGGATCTATATGGAGGGAGACCTACCTACGTTCCAAATTTCGTCTCTCTAGCTTCAGCCGTTTGGGCTGTGGGATGATGAATCAGTCAGTCAGTCAGTCAGTAACGTTACTCTTTTATATATATAGATAACACTGGTCGACAACAAATTTTTTCTTCGTGCTACTTAAAAAAAAAAATATTTAGACTAGATGGAATTCCGCATGCTTAACTCGAATCTGCTTTCAGTTTTTTTCCATCAGGTCGAGATTTTTTTTATGGGCGTGACTAATATTGTGCCCTAAATAAGCTGATTACTCGAGTATATTTCAGTGATACAGTAAAATATGCGGAATAAAATTAGCTTTAAATCGCTTTTCTATCAAATTTTTATTCGCTCAATAGTTTAGGAGATATTTCGAAAGAAGGATCCGAAAAAATTGTTTTTTTCTTTTTTCTTTCTTTTTTACTAAAACTTCTTTCTAAAAGTGAAATCATCAAAAATGTTTCAGTTTATCATCTTTATCTCAAAGCTGGTAAAACTACAAATAAACAAAGCCACGTATCATAAAAATTGATGAACATATCCTGATTGGATTCACAGTTAATTTGGGATACCCAAGCATACCTAGAGTTAAGTGAGGATACACTAGCGGGCAAAAAAATTTTTTTTCGTCTTAAATAAAAAAAAATAGGTGAATTAATTGGACTTTCACGTGCTAAACAAGAATCAGCTTTTACTTTTTTTCTATCACATTTTGATTTTTTATGAACATGACTATTATGACTCCGCTTTTAGGAAGTCACACTTGTATTACTCGAGAACGGCTAGTCCAATTAAGATAAATTGAACTCCAATATATAGCGATATAAATTATCTTTTAGCCGAATTTACATAATTTTTTGTTCAGTTAATATTTCCGTAGTTATTCGGTAATTAAGCAAAAAAAAATTTTAAAATCGTGAAAACTTTGATCCATAACTCTGAAATTCTTTAATTAATAAAAAATTATGTTGACAAACCAAGAAGACAATTTTTGTGTGCATCTTTTGATAATCATTTATCAAAATCGTATAAACGGTTCTAGAGCTATAGTCCAAATTGTACAAACCATTCTCGAGTTTTAAAGTCTGACCGCTGAATAAGATGATGATATTAGTCATGCCTATAAAAAAATCAGTACGTGATAGAAAAAAAGTGAATGTAGATACTTGTTTAAATCGTCAAAATCCTCCTACTCCACCTATTTTTGTTTCAAGAAAAAATAAAAAAGAAAAATGTTTGGCCCACCACTGTATGTATTTCTACTCAATTGTATGTAACATGGGTATTTTTAATTAACTGTAAATAAAATCAAGATTTGTTCATAAATTTTTAAGATACATGCCTTATTTTATTCACATCATTACCAGCTTTAAAATAAAGATAAAAAACTGAAATATTTTTGATGGTTTCACTTTTAAGAAGAAATTTTAGTAACAAAAAAATCTAAAATTTTGCATAAAAAAGTCTTTTTTAGGACACATATTTCAAAATAACTCCAAAACTATTGAGCACATAAAAAAATAAAGTTTAAAGGATTTAAAGATATTTTAAGTCCGCATCTTTTGGTATACCACTTATGTCAATCGCACACACCATTCTTGAGTTATGAGGAAATATACTAGAGTAATGGCCTTACTATGGGCGAAATATTAGACACGCCCATAAAAAAATCCAGACGTGATGGAAAAAAACTGAAAGCAGATTCGTGTTTAGCACATCAAAATGCATTAAGTTCAACTATTCGTCTTTGGGGGAGAATTTTTTTATTGACCAGTGTAATTTATATTTGATTAAAAAAATGCAAGTTTAATTAAAATTTTCTTTAATTTTATAAATATATTATTGAAAGCAAATGATAATTTACAGCAATATGTTTGATCTTAGCTCGTTTAGATATTTCGCGAATTCCAGAACTTTCAAACTTTATTTAAAAAGTACAAAATTTCTCAACACCCTTCGTATAACTAAGATATTTTACAAATAATTTCTTTCTTTTTTTTTTTGTACAGAAATGACAAACTTAATAAACAAATACAAGTGACAGTACGTACTATTGTTGTGTAGGTGCTGATGAACAATGATTTAAATCATTTTTACATCTACATCTGCAACGAAAACTATACACCCAAACATACGCACGCACTTACACATAAGCACAATTCTCTTACACTCAAATGATGTTAAATTGTGTGCACTGACATACATACAATCACAGATTTGTTTATATTTGGAAAACATTTTGAACCTAAACGATAATAAATAAAACAAAAACAACAATAAAAATTACTTTTGACCAACTTAATTACTCATGTGTTTCTGTATATGTGTGCATGTGAGAAATTGTTTTGTGTAAGTGTGAATGAATGGTTTTCGTTAGATGCAGTTGTTGATTGTATTAGAATTATTTTGGTTTCATTTTGTTCTATGGAAATTTTGTATTTAATATGAAAAACACATACAATTCAATTGAATATAAAATTTGAAAAAATAAAATAAAAAATACAAACATAATTTAATTGTTGCTATTTGTATTTATTTTGTTTTGTAAATACTCTAAATTAATTGTTGTTTATAAATTAAGTAAATATTTTAATGCAGGATTTAAAAAATAAAAAAATAAATAAATAAAAAATTTGTAGTTGTTAGAATTGATTTAGTTAAATATTTATAATATAAAAATACCAAATTTAATTATATTTAATCGCATACAATTTTGACAAATAATTATATATTTGGCATACAAGTTTAACATATAAATTCGAGTATTTTGAGTTTTCCACTTTTAGCATTTTATTACTTGTTTTGCTTTAAAATTTGTTATGTCTGCTCACAATATTATTGAAGCTTAAATTCTTCTTTAAATATTACACATTTTATAATAACCTTTCCCATAGTTTTAAATTTCTATAGTTATTTATATTTCGGTTTTTAATATACAGTGCGTATGAGTATTATTTAATATGAAATTTATAAGAATCATCATGCGTTTCCCGATAACCATAGAATTCAAATTAAATTTGTTTTAAGTAATCTGAATACATTGCTACTATTTATTAATACACTGCCACTCGCTTGAATACGACACATGCAAAAATTGCTTTTGGCATTTAATATTTCGCTAGAGAATAATAAATAAAGCTAACTTTTTTTAATTTAAATTAAACTTTATTTACACGATATATTCTAATTCATAATAATTCAGGAATACGTGTTACAAACAAAAAAAAAATAAATAAATAAAATAATGACAAAAGTGTTGGCTCATCGCATTAGGACCAAAGGTTCGAAAGGCTTAATTCATTAATTCATTTTTTTAATTCGAATTAAATTTATTATCCTAGTCATTTTTTAAAGCATTCAAATTAATTTAATTCATAGAATTAAATTCTTTGAATTCCATATGAGTTGAACTAATTCTATAATGAATTAATTCAATAAGGAATTCATTCATCAATTATAAAATTCAAGCTTAAAAAATATATTGAATCATTCAAATTTTCTTCAATTCAAATCTATTACAAATTAGCTTTAGAAAATATTTTTTAATTCATTTTGTAAAAGATTAAAAAAACAAAATATTACAAATTGAATGAAAGAAAAATATTTTTATTCAATTTGGAGAAGATTTGAATTAACAAAAATTTAATGAATTCTTTATGAACTAATTCAATAAGGAATTAATTCTATTCAAACAAAAGCCTTTGAATTAAGATATTGAATTATATTTTTGAAAACTGTATTATGGAAAAATTAGTATTTCTTAATTCAGAATTTAGATTTAAGGGAATTAAAATTCAATAAAAGCTTAAATTTTCGAACTTTTTCAATAAAAACTTTAAAAATTTTTATTTCTTGGTTATTTTAATAATGTGTACACCTCTTTATTAGAGATAACCTCAAAAATGCGGTTTGGAATTGAGTCATAAATGCTTTTTATGTAATCCAAAGAAATCGTACTCCACGCTTTAATGGCTTCAATTAGGTCGGATTTTGTTTCATACTGTTTCCCAGATTCATACACTTTAAGAGCTAACCATCCCCATACATTTTCCATTATATTTAAATCCGGGGAGTATGGCGGCCAATCAAGTAATGTCATATTTTGTTTTCTAATCCAGTTTTTAAGCACATTTGCAGTATAAATAGGTGCATGTTGATATGTCCATGATATAGAGCTAAAAATATTGGAAAAATGGGGAAATGTTTTTTCCAGAACAGTAATATACGAATTTGCATTCATTTTTGAAGTAAAATATGGAATCGCTTGTTCCATAGTAGGTAACTGAACCCCAGACCATGACACCTCCAGTACAGCTCTTAATAAATTTCTTCTTTTCGCAAATCGTGGAAATAATAACTGTAGTCATCTGGTCCTTTTAAATTGATTTTTTTGAAAATACTATTCTGTGCCATTTTTTTTCCCATGTAATATGATGCCGGCTAAAAAGTAGTTTTTTTTCTTTTCGAGATGGGTTAAAGGGTGGCTTCTTTTTAATTTTTAATCGTTTAAGATTAGTAGCTTTCTACATTACACGCTTTACTGTTGCTAAGCTTGCATTAACGCCAGTTTTTTCTTTGATTTTAGCAGCAGCAGAGTCTTGGGAGTTTGAAGCACTTCTGATAATTGCTCTTCTATCTGCAGCCGAAAGAATAGTATAGGTACCTTATTTCATATTTTTTCCATAATTGGATGGATAACGGAGATAATTACTGACCACACAACGAGTTCGACCAATTTTATTTGCTATTTGGCTAATATTTAGTCCACATTCTTTATAGGCTTTGATTTTGCCATTTTTCTCGTTTCACAACGCTTTTTTTCTTCCCATTTTGTAGGAATTTAAAACAAACTAAATTAGTTTTTATTACAATCAATAAAAACACTTTTTAGATGTTACTTTGTTACAAAAAAATATATATATAAAAATGTCGTATTCTGATGAGCTAAAAAAAATCACCATTTTTTAAAGAAGTTATATTAACTTTAATAAATTTATAAAGGCAATCTTTAAAAATGCTTTGTTTAACCCTTATGTTGACAACCGCATACCCAGATATGTATTTCATTTTTGAATTAGCATATTCGAAGTTTTAATTGTCATATTAAATTGAAAATTTAGATGTTTGTCAACAATGTTTTTAGCTATGATATTCTGAAGAAAGAAGTTAAAAAAATATATTTATATTTATAGCCAAAGTTATATGCGTTTTTATGACGATACTCCTTACGTTTTCAACCTGCATACCCGGGTATGTGCAGAGCAATATATGGAAATATTTTATCGAATACAAGTAAAATATTTATTATGTTTAATTTTTTTTTATAAATAATAGATACATTAGCTTATAATAAATTAAAAAAAATTTATTTTAGGCTGCGCATATCTTAATCTTCTGAATATACAGCACATACTGCTTTATGGCATTTCCTACATGCCTTTCGCGTTGGTCTTCTTCTAGAACACATCAAACAATTCACTTTATTCTTCATTCTTCCACTAATGTCTCGAATTTCTTGGCTTCGGATAAAAAATATTCATCTCTAAATCTTACTGGGTCTTCCAACATGTTTTCGATTTCACTTCTAGAGTAAAAATGTAGCAGTTAGCTACTCGCTCAGCAGGAATTATCTTCTACGATTTGTTCAAGTTTTTAATGTGGATTGTTTTCCATATATATAATATTTGTAGCAAAAGTAGCCACACCCGAATGTTCTCCTTCTCTTGACGGTTCCCAAAATTGACAAATTGTAGTCCAGCATCAAATTAGAGGCCACATTGTAGTTTGCGAAGAAGTTCTCTAGAAACGGTTTTATAATTCTCATAAAAATGTAAAAAACTCAAAAAATTGCCTAAAATAATAATGGACTCTGCAGGTACTTAGCAAAGATCCATAAATTAATTGCAAATTTTTTTAAATGTACATGGAACAAATGAAACCGTTATACTTTCGAATGAAGGGAAAGTCCGATTATACTTGAATGGGAAAAAATAAAAATAGATATTTCTTTTTGTATTTTTAGTAACACTCAGTCAAAATAAGGTAAAAACGGCTGTATAGTTATTTGCAAAAAAGTATACAAATTTAAAAACATCAAAATTCTAACAAAAAAAAGTGTAAAAAATCATATAGGAATAATTTCCATGAGTAAAATTTACAGGTACTTTTCAAAGATCAATAAATTAATGGGAAACGCAATTTGAAATTTGAATGCACAAGGAAACAAATAAAACCGTTATGCCTTCGAATGATGAGAAAGTCTGATTTTATTTAAGTGGGAAAACCTTACAGGAAAATTTTATTATCAAATGGCACGTGTTTCTCTTTCTATCGTAAAAATACTTGAAAGTGTCAAAAATTGCATACAAAATGTATGACATATACAGGTATGTTGGTTGTAAGGATACGTATAAATTTTTGGTTGTAAACATAAAGGTTAATCTAAATGAAGGACATTAATGTTAACATCAAACTGAAACTGTAAATACTCCTATGAATTCTGAGAGAGAAACCGGAAAATCTGCATAACATTTAAGGAGTGAGATCGAAAAAATCTTAACAAACATTTTGCCTCATAACTTTTTTCGGAATCAATATTCAAAATTTTTTTCATCTAGTTATCATGGAAAAATACTTCAGTTATTATTTTTAATAACAACCATGTTAATTTGTCCTTATTTTCATCAAAATAAGTTACGAAAAAGATTTACGTCCTACAAATTATTAAAAAATTTCAAAAAATCCAAATAGGTCTTACAAATAATTGGCCACAGAATTAGTTTCTAAGGTTATTAAACAGTATCAGGAGAATTTGACTATTGATGTGAAACCTAGTGTGGTAAGAAAAAAGGACCACATGATATTGGGAAAGCCAGAAAATTGAAGGCATATTGAAATAACTCCAAACACATCTGGTAGAAAATCAGCTCAGTTTTCTCAGTGCTTCTACTATTTGGTGCGAAAATTTAAAACTAATGGGAAAGTTGATAACATATAAAGTTCAAAAAACTCCAAACTGGAATTCTGCTAAAAAAAAATGACAACCCAAAAATAGGACTCGGAATTTAAAACCAAATTTCATACAAAAATACTCAAGCTGTATAATTGACGAAGAAACGTAGGTGCTGGCAGAATCTTCGCAGCTTGTGTCTCAAAAATTTTTATTGCTAATGCTCGAAGCAATGTTGGAGATAAGTTTAAGACCCAAAAGCAGCAAAAATTTCTTACAAAATTCATGGTATGACAAGCTTTTTGCAGTTGCGGCAAAACAGGAAAGTCATTTGATACATTCGGATCTATAAATACCAAAATATGCATAAAGGAATATTTGCAAAAAAGACTTCTTCTTTTCTTAAGAAAGCACAACGTGTCCACATATTTTTGGACCCATTTGGTATCATGTCACTACGGTAAGAAAGCTCTGGAGTGGTACCAAATCAATAACATAGTTTTAGTACCAAGAGAGGTCAATTTTCAAAATTGTCCGTAGCTGAGACCAGTGGAGAGATATTGAGCTCTTGTGAAAAGTGAATTCAAGAGCACAAAAAAGGTGTCCCAAAATATCGAAGATTTTAACAGAAGATGTGCACACTGTTCCAAAAAAATTACTGAAGCAACTATCAAATTTCCAAAGAAAGGGTTTTCAAAAATGGTCCACAATTTTATAATTAGTGGTTAGAACAATAAAAATTATATATTTCTTTGATCTGTGCTAAATTATCAAATGATTAAAAGAACAATGAAAACTCTAAGATCAACCGTTTCCAAGTTATTGAATATTATGTATGTTAAGAATTTTTCGATCTCACTCCTTATGTCGTATTCAGATGAGCGGAAGTGTATATATGTGTATATAGTTTTTATTTTATTTTGAGTACTTTTAATATTTTTTCATTCTCATCAAGTAGACTTTAAGTACTACTTAGCTCTTAAGCATTTATTAAGCAGTATAATATTTTTTAACATTTAAATAGTTAATAATAGTATTTATTATTAATTTTTATTTTATTGTGAAATTATCCCTGAAATATGATTAATACAACAATCATAAATGCGTATATAATTTGGTGTTAAATACCATACTTAACATTATATTATTTATATTTATTTTTTAAATATATATTCGATTTAACATTTAATACCTTAAAAGAGGAGATGGTTAGTCAAATTTTAAATATTTAATATATTTGTACAATTTTATTTAAACAGTTAATAAATATATGAAATTAATGCTCAACACTACGGGCATTATACTCGTAGCCAGTATAAGCACGGCAAATATTTACATTGTGTTTTGAGTAAAATAAAATTATAATTGCTGAATGAAATTTATTATTTAATTAAAATTTAAAAAAATTAAATCTAATTTATACTTAAAACATATTTTTGGTGTGTAAATTTAAATAATTTAACATTTACTATATAAAATTGTTCTATAACATGTACTTAAATTATTTCTTCCAGAAGTGGGATAATCAGAAACACTTCAGATTTTTTAATAACATCTATAGAACTAGTGGTGTCGCAACCAATTTGATTAATTCCATATCAAAATGAACAAAAAAAAAGGCATTTTCTTATTTGATATCTCCGATTTCATTGAAATTCGCTACAGTTATTACCTATTGCAAGTGTTGCTCAAATTATAGATACTCAGACTGAACACCCTTTCAAAAGTGTACATATTTTATTGCTCATAACTTCTAAACTATATATTATAAAATTCTAATTTGTATTTCGTTTAATAGAAAACGATATTGACTTTCATATTAAAGACAAAAATATTATCTTTATAAAGATATTTATAAAATTTATTTACTTCGAAAGTTCAAAAGTCAAAATCTATAATATAATGATCAAAGCTAATTATCTCAAAAAGTGGTATTTTGAAATGTTAAAAAAAAATTATATATTGATCATTTAATTCTGTTTTATAATCGAGCCAAAATTCAAGATTTTATGCAATGAAATTTTTGTTAGTGGATATATTTTAAACCTAGAATGACTATGGGTAAAATGTTGACCCTAGAAACTATTTATAGTAGCACTTTTGTCTTGATTTTGTGGATAGTAGTTAATATAAGTTATATGTTGTTTTTAATGAGAATTACACTTCCTTTTTAGCTTCAGTAAGAACTTAATCTTCAAAAATGATACTAAAATTAAAATTTTGTTGTATATAGTTTATAAGTTATAAGTAATTAGATTTTATTTTGGTCCATAACTAAGTTAAACTCCAATTTAAAATTTTACGTGCGTAGGAAAAAGAGTTACTTCAACATTATGTATTTTTTATTTTTTTATTTGATTTTATTTTTTTTTTTTCAGAATTTTAAAAATACCATTTTCGAGATATAACGATTTGATTATTATATGTTTAACTTTGACCTTTGAGCTTTTGATGTAAATTGATTTTTAACCCATTGAGGATCAAAGAAAATATGGTTACCTGAGGAGTTTTTAGGCTATAAATTTGTCCAGATAATATTTAGAGAATATTAGCCACTTATGTTTTATAGCCAAGACATGGAAATTCAAAAATTTGGTACCAGTCAAGTCCTTAACTGGACACAAAAGCCCCTAGAAGTTTCTAAAGTTGTAAAAATCAAGAATTTCTCAAATAGCCCTTATAAAACCATTGAAAAATGAGGGGTAAGGAGTTGGTGTAGAGGGAAATCTGTAATAAGAAAAAAATAAGACCGTAGAAAATGCGCAATAAAAATTTAAATAACAGAGTTAACAAAAAAAATTATAAGAAAAATAATTTTAACTCTTTAGACTGAATATAGTATATAAAGTTAAATAAAACATTTCCATGACGTCACAATTTTTAAATATATAATATTTTTATTTTGAGCTTCATTGAAAATATATGGATATTTTTTCCTTAAATTAGGATTTAAGAACATACTATTTTTCATGTTGTAAAAAACAGCAATAGTATGTTACCAAATTAGGATTCTATACGCCTTGATATAATCTCTCCTTAACAGCGTTTTAATGTAATAACTCTCTTATTTTTTTCAATTTTTCAATGCTTTAAGCAATTGTAAAGACTTTTAGGTGCTATGGAAGTCATGTTATAAAATACGGATCCATAATTTGCCTATTTATAACCCAGAAAATTATATAACCTAAAAATTTCTTAGAGATACATATTTCAATTGGTCATCAATAAGTTAAAAGTGTAATGTGATGAAAGTATTTCATTTAATTTTTTTCATTATATTTAGTGTAAGGAGTACGAATTAAACAAAATTATTCATGATACAATTTTTTTCTTTTTTTAATTTTTTGTTAGCTTTGTTATTTAAACTTGTATTTTTTTTTTTTTTTCAAACTTTTTGTGTCTACGCAGTTTTTGTCAATGAGATTTTAAAAGCTTTACCATTTTTGAAATCCCCGGTCTTGTATTAGTTTCATTAAATACAAATTTCCCCTCTACACTCACCCCTTATTTTTCCATGGTTTTGTGAGTGTTAATTGAGAAATTATCAATTTGTACAAATTTAAAGACTTATAGGGGCTATATGTGACAAGTTAGAAACTTGACTAGTGCTACATTTTTGTAGCCCCATGTCTTGGCTATGAAACATGAGTGACTAATTTCTTCTGCTTATTATCTTGAAAATTTTATAATCTAAAAACTCCTCAAGGAAAAAAATTTTTTTTGCTCCTCAATGGGTTAAAAATGTGACGTGATGGAAATATTTCATTTGACTTTCCACACTACACAGTGGGGTCAAACGTAAATTTTATGGTAATAAATCTGTATCTTCTAAACTACTGCCCGGATCAAATTTAAATATAATGAAGAGATGTAGAAAAGAACCTAAGCCTTCAGAAAAATAATATCATAGTTACTCTGTGATAATACAAGATAAGCTATAGGGTGTCAAAATTGACTACCTTGAGTATGTAAAAGTTTAAAAAAATCGTATCTTCTACAAATAAAGTCCGATTTTAAAGATTTTTATATTTCTGTAAAATGATTGGCAAGATAATGAAAACATAAGCCTACACACTTAAGATATATCTTACAGTTAAGAAGATATTTACGCTTGAATTTTGAATTTTTATTTTTTTGCCTCGACTTTCTTTACTTATTCGGAAATCAGTCCTGAGATCTATGAGGTAAAAATTTTTTTAAAATTTTCTGTAATTTTTTATATCAGGTATGCGATGGAAAACGATTTCGAAAACGAATCGATTTTTAATCCAAAAAATGTGTGTTGTACTAATATTTTCGTTTTTGTTATTGGTAAAAATTATATTTTAATCACTTTCTTTTAGATTTTACTAAAGAATTTTTTTATATTTGCCAAAAAATAATTGTTATTTTTCACATGAAATTCATCACAATTTTTCAAACCGATTCATTTTTAAAACGATCGGTTTTCATCACATACCTGTATATTCCAAAATAATATGCTGAAAGAATTTTTGTATTATCTCAATTCATCTAGACGTAAAAAATATTCAAAATCAGCGCTCTGAAATTAGTATGAAGAAATGGCAATTTTTTTACGAAAATATAGTTCAATTCTTTAACTTTTTTCTCAAAGTTCCATTAACAGAATTTGTTTCTTTATATATTTCAAAAGATAAGACCTCATAAATGGTTAGTATAGAAATTCTTAACTGATTTAACTGATTTACATCAACCATTGGTCGAAAATGGTAAATTTTAGAAAAAAGTTTCATTTTTATCGATTAATTTAAAAAAATTTCACAAGAGTTTTTTTAAATTTAATAACGATATTTACTTAAAAATATATTGAGATCAATTTGACATTGAATTGTTTCCCGCCTGGCTGAAAACGAATGCAGCAGTGCAGATTTTATGAAAAAAGTGAATTTTTTGAACAACTTTATTTAATTGCGTAAAAAAGCATATTAGCATAATATTTTCTCCATTATTTTCATGCAATGTATAAAATATATATATATATATTTTCTGCTCCTACAAAAATCATTTAAAAAGCTTTACAAATCAATTTTTGCCAATTTTTCATAAATAAACAAAATTAAATATAAACGATTATTACGAATATTATATCGTTCAACAACCAAAACGCGGAAATACAATTGTGTGTTACGTATACGCTCATATGGAAATATTGTAAAACAGTAAATTTGATGAGAGTTGTCTTAAGTCGTCAGCTTTAAGACCATGATATAATGCTTTTAAAATAATCTAAATATACATATTATACATCAATAAATTGGTAAATTTCATATTCTTATAATATTTTATAAGTTTTTGGAAAGTAGGCGGAGTTTTGCTTTACAAAAGATTTCTTTTTTTTTTTTTTTTTTTTTTTTGGTTTTTATATCTTTTTTATATTTTTTACTTTCGAAAAATTGCCAGAAATCGGTTCGTAAAGATTTTTTAATGATTTTTGCAGAAATAAAGGACTGATTTTATACTTTACACAAGAAATAATAGTGAAAATTAAGCTAACCTGCTTTTCTGTGTTATTAAAAAAGGTCGTTTAAAAAATTTACTTTTTCCATAAAATGTCCACTCCTGCATTCGTTTTTGGTAAGGTGCGAAACAGTTTAGTGTCAAATCGTTCTAAATCTATTTTTTGATAAAATATCGTCAATAAATTTATTTATTATTTTATTAATCGATAAAAATTTAACTTTTTCCAAAATTCACCATTTCCGACCAATGACTGATGTAGGGTGCAAGCATACATCAATTCAAAATTTCTTTATTAAACATTTACAAAGCCTTATCTTTTGAAATATACAAAGAAAAATTTTTTTCTTTAGCGGAACTTTGAGAAAAAAGTGAAAGGATTGTTCTATATTTTTGTAAAAAGTAGCCATTTTTCATACCAATTTCATAGAGCTGACTTTGAATATTTTTCATGTCTAGACGCATTGAGATAATCCAAAAATTCTTTCAGCATATTATTTTGAAATATATAGCAAATTGCAAAATATGTTTAAAAAATTTTTACCTCATATTCCCGAAAAACAAAAGAAAGTCGAGGCAAAAAATCAAAAATTCAAGTTTAAAAATCTTTTTAACTGTAAGAGATAACTTATGTGAGTAAGCTTATTTTTTCTTTATCTTGCCAAACACTTTATATAAATATGAACATCTTTAAAATAGGACTTCATTTGCAGAAGTTAAGATTTTTTTAAACTTTTACATATTCGATGTAGTCAATTTTGACACCCTGTAGCTTATCTTGTGTTATCACAGGGTGACCACAATTTGATTTTTCTGAAAGCTTAAGTCCTCCTCTGTAACTCTTCCATACATTTTAATTTAATCCGAGCAGTAGTTTTGGAGATATAGATTTATTACCAAAAAATTTGCGTTTGACCCCACTGTGCGCGATACTAACATTTATATGTATTTATTCACTTTTGGGAGATTCCCGAAAGAGGGCCTTATATGAGAGCTATAGTAAATTATCTTTGTATTATTATTGTATATTAACTTGATACTAACGTTTTAGTGGGATTTATGCCCGTTAAATTGATTTTCTGAAAAGGGGTTTATATGGGAGCTATGATCAATTATGGTCTGATCTTTCTAAAATTCGGCACACATGGAACTTATATGTGCCAAATTTTTGAATACGATTTTCTTAATAAATACATTAAGAGCTAAATTGTGTATTAGCAATCATGCACATCAAACATAAATTAAAAACTTTGTTTGAATGCGGCTGTAAATCTTAAATGTTGTCTGTGTGTCCGTCCGTTCCTCCGCCCGTCCGTCTGTCTTTCAGATTTCAATTTATTATTATACAATTAATAATAACACGTATTTGTTCTTATAATTTTATAATTTTCTATAAAAATTTATTATCTCCATATCGGAATAAATTTTCATTATGAATTTTACATATGAATTTTAATTTGAAATTAGCGGACAAATTTTCATAGTTATCTATACTCAATATCATGGCTGTAAAACATTTCCTTCTTTTTTTTACCAATTTTTTATGAGCTCTATACATTGTGTGTCGTTAGAACCACTCCAAATTATTTTGAAATGGGACTAAGTTCCAGCAATTATTCTCATCTAATTCCAGCAACTATTCTTATCTAATAAATTAATTATACTGTAAATTTGGATAAAACACCGTACTATTTTTATAACATTAGTATTCACTGCAATTTAGTTATTGCTAAATTAGATGCTTAAATCTTTAGTATTATTCAAAAGCATTAAAATTTAAAATCGGGATATTTTTGTTGTCTTCTCTTATAAAATATTTTAACCGGCAAACTATGAAAACAATATGAAAAGCTTTTAAAAGAATGAATTACAAACAAACAATAAGTTAAGAATAGCATAAGTAACTTAAAAAGAGAAGGAAAGCGTTAATAAATTCTTATATTTCCTCAAAAAAAAAAAAATCTTTATTATTCTTCAAAATCGCTACATATTGCTACAATTACAATATATTGCTACAACTGGACTGTTTTTTACAAAATTAAAGATATAATTAGTGAATTATAAAAAGCAATTCCATTCTGAAGGAAAAAATTTTTGAAATAATCGGCCAGTTTAGCCAGAAAGTTTTATTAGGAGCTCAACAGTCATCCTTCCCCTATACGCAAAATAGTTACAAAATACTCTTAAATCTCTTGCAATGAGACAAAAGAAACAAAAACAAGGAAAATGTACATTGTTACAATAATAAAGTGAAAAGAACTCTCAACGGCAGATGGAAGAATAAAAATGTAAAACATTCCACTTTTTTCTTTTTTAGCTGATTTTTATTATAAAAGTGGCCAAAATAAAATACAACGATTATAAAGTCAACAACATGCAATTGTCGGGAATAAAGTGAAGCCAACAAGAAAAAAAAACAACAAAAACAGGAATAAAAATAACAATCAAATGATTTAAGTAACTTCACACAAAAGAACAATTGAATGAATGACCCCTTTAGACAAAAAAAAAAAAAAAAAACGATAAAAAGAAGAAAAATAAAATTCAACTTTAAAAATCGCGTAAAAATAATGAAAATTTAAATTTACAAAAAGTGTAATGAATTAAGGGACTCTCTGCACAATTTCAGTAGAACCTGGTGACCAAAATAATAATGAAAAATATTAAAAGAATAAAAAAACCATGGTAAACAGAACAAAGACTAACCAGGGAAATTTGTTTGTCCATAAAAATAAAACAAAAGATGAAAAACTAACAATGAACTTGATGACGACCGAATAAGGTGGTATAGTGAATAAGGAATTGTGAGCGGTGAATGCAGCAGACTGACTGACTGCAGTTTCATTTTTAAGAAAACTAAACAAAACAAACATATTTTTTGTTGGTGTTGTATTTTCCTTTAGAAAATTGTGGGTATTTTTTTATATTCTATATGCAAAACTTGTCTTTATTGTTTAAATTATTTGGGGAATTTGTCCACAATATAAATAAAACGTAGAATGCAAAATAACAAAAACCCTTTTCTCCGTATTAGAATAAAAACTCCAAGGTGGAGAATAATAAGGTATTTATACAGGTCAAAAATGTAGGCGAATTGAAACACAAATTTTATAAAAATTTTAAATAAAAAATAAACTACAAAATTATTTAAAATTATTTTAAAAAATTCTTAATAAAAAGTTGTATTTAAAATAATAACTAAATTTAAATTATGTAGTTAATATGGTTTTTATTTATTTAAATTGTATATACACAGAAAAAATGATTACCGTTTTTTTACAATTAACTCAGTTGTTTAATTTTGCATCAAATTTTAATAAATATGTTCAAGAAAAAATAAAATAAAAAATTAATTTTGGTATGATTTTTTTTTTCTTATACACATTTTTAATTCATTCAATCATCTACTTGATTGATTTAATTAATTTATTAATTGGAAATTTTTTTTCTGTTTTGCATTTTTTATAGTTTTTAGTTACTGATATAATCATTTTGGTGAAAGGTGCAAATTTAACCCATTTCCAACAACTGTTGCGTTTTCGCATCAGTAATTTTACCTATACCGTTAATAATTTAGTTTAAAATTAATGATAATGTTTTAATAAATATGTTCAAGAAAAAATAAAATAAAAAATTAATTTTGGTATGATTTTTTTTTTCTTATACACATTTTTAATTCATTCAATCATCTACTTGATTGATTTAATTAATTTATTAATTGGAAATTTTTTTTCTGTTTTGCATTTTTTATAGTTTTTAGTTACTGATATAATCATTTTGGTGAAAGGTGCAAATTTAACCCATTTCCAACAACTGTTGCGTTTTCGCATCAGTAACTTTACCTATACCGTAAATAATTTAGTTTAAAATTAATGATAATGTTTTATATATGTACATTAGCCTTGGAATGTTAACTAAACAAATTGAGAGAAAAAAATTAATTCCGACGAATTTTTACCCCCGGTAGAGCGATTTAAAAAAAGGTCTATAAAATAGACCTATTTTTAAATTTAAAAATTCATTCGAAAAAATTTACAAAATATCTTGAATAACTTTTGAAACGATAGCCAAGATATCAAAAAATATGAAACTATTCACTTGTTTACAAATAATTTATGGAGATAGAAACACCAAGCTTCCAAAAATTGGTGTTGCGAAAACGCATCAATGGTCAATTAGGGGTAGTGTGATTTAGCTACATTACGCAAGGTGGCGCACTGAAAATATGAACATTTTTAAGGTAATATAGTTTGTTAAAATTATGCAAAATAATTAAGAAAACCATTATAGATGAACGAATATAGAATTTTTTTAATTATGACTTCATATACTTATAAAAGTTGTATTCTACATTATTTATGACTTATGTAGTAAAAAATAAGCAATTGTCAGCAAATTACAAGTGGTTATATTTTTTCAAATCATTGAAAACAAATGCAAGAAAAAGAATTTACAAATGATCTACGCTACCTGAATATGAAGTTTAGTTTTTGAAGGATGCTATTATATTGAATATAAACACAAAATTTCAAGGAGTTACCTGAAAAATGTTGAAAACTGATGAATGAAACCATTAAAATTATGGAATTTATTGCTAAATTTTTTCAATTGTCTTAAAAAGAGATAATAATTTTTTTTCAAAGGTCATAAAATTTGCTAAAGGAAAACAAAATTTGCAATTTTTATGACTACACATTATTATTTTTTATTCGAAGTATTAAAAAATTTTAAAAACCAATGTGAATAGGTAGAATTTCATAATTTTCTAAATTTTCATTTTGGTTTTTCAATTAAATAAGATTAAGAGGATATCAAAATATAAACAAAATAAAATCTCCAAGGATATTCAAGGTATAATAAAGGAAAAATCTGTTAATATATGTGCACGGATAAATGAAAGCAAACAAATTTTTTTCTTAGTCATTTGAAAATTGATACATTACCCCAATTTTTAAATCCTCTTTCAATTGAAATGCATCATATTATGAGCCACTGCATTTGGTACATTACCAGGATTAACGATTTTACAAATTCCGGAATACTCTGCAAGAATAACAGAATCAATTTACGTAACATTTGTGTTTAAAGCACAACGTGGTTAGGCAGCCTGTACGAATGACCAAAATGCTTTCCTGACCACCGTATTGAAATCCTAATCGAGATGATATGCAAACTGATAATCGCATGCAATGTACATTATATTCCAAATGTTTTAACTTATAACTTATTTTATTTAATATACAATCTATTTTATACATTATATGAAATTATTTAGTCTTACACCGTAAGTAATTTAACGTTTTTACGTCATTATTTAGTTGCCTTAAATTTCAATTGGAATGGTCCACCTTCAATTTGTTGAGTTTTGTTCACACTTAACATATTTATCATACAATTCGTAAAACGATCATAAAACTAAATTTAAATGACAAATAAAACTCATTTTGCCATACAATTTGTTTAAACGTCTACTTCTTATATGAGCGAAACAACATACCAATAATTGACCATTGATGTGTTTTCGCAACACCCGATATCTCGGAAACTAAAAAAACTAGGATCACAAATCTTTCGATTTTATGATCACAATCACTAAAATAGACCACATACCAAATTTTGTTAATTTATCTCAAAGTGATCGGGTAGTGGTAAGAAATAGGTTAAACAAGTTTATAATTGAATGAATTATTTTCATATATATTTGTTAATTGGTGACTTTTTTCTGTGTATGGGAAATTATTCAAACTCGTTTACTTTTGGTGTTCAAAAAATACCGAACATTTTTTAATGGCACATCAACGATATTTAGTACCAATATTCTTCGTCTCTGGTGGAATACAAATCTGTTCGCGTGAATGACTTTTACCGAATGGAGTCAATGTTATGGAGGTTTAAGATAAAAATGTATTAAAAAATTTTCAAAATTATATTTATAGTCCTAAATCAAAAATTATTGCATATATGTACTCTACAATGGTGTATCTTAAATACAAATTAAAAATATCGCGATATGTTAAGTATGCATGGGTATATTAGCGATTTAATAATTATTAAACCTTCTTATAAAATTTGCAATGTTCAGTTTTTAGTGATGTAGTCTTGTTCATATTCATCCATTTATTGCAAAATTCATTATTTTTTTTAATAAGTTATAAAACAATGTCATTTATATGCATTTTTTAATTGCACTTACTCGAATCTCTAAAGTTGCATTTAATGCAAAATCGTAATTTTTTTCGAACGCCATATTGATTTTGATATAGGATATTAAAGCAGCTACAGATTGACATATATCAATGCAAATTTTAATAAGCGCCTTGGGTGTGCCTCGACAATTAATGTTAACTAAAAACATCGCATTCTTAGCCCATGAGATCCGTTGTTTAATATTTTTAGTAAAATTATATTTTTTGCGTAAGTAAAACTTATCGCAAGAACTTATTTCAGATTAAAATTACAACAAAGTGTGCGAAATATCAGATTTTTTAAAAATATACTATTAGCAAATTAATATTTTAAAATGCCTTAAGGATTTTAAAGCCTTTGGAAACCTTTTTTGATAACGCGATACTATAGCTTCATTGAAATAATATTGCGAGTGTGCCTCGCGAAAAAGGCACCTCTTGGAGCCATTCACCTTTTTTCTCTCCAAGTTTGGTTACCTCCTACTGCATTTCTGTTGAGGGTACATTAACCAGATATATGTCAAATGATACATAACTTCAAGAGCTATTAGGCTCTATTCTGAATTTTGCAATACCCGAAACGGTGTAGAATTTCTAGTGAAAAAATTGCAAAATTTTAAAATTTTTTAAAATTTGGTTTCACGACTTTTGCGCAACTAGTGTTTATAAACCGGTTAACCGAAAAACCGGGTTTTTCTTCAAATTTCGGTTATTTGCGAACCGGTTAATTTGAAATATTCAATTTCGGTTAACCGGTTTACCCGGTTTTTTCGTGTCGGTTAACCGGTTTCAAAAATTTGCTAAAAATATCACTAAATTTTATCCTTAATTGCTTTTTTCTGAATTTAAAATATAAGAAAATATGTTGAAACTACTAAAAATGCATGCTGTTTGAGTTAACAAGTAGTCAGGTGATAGATCTATTTACTTGTGGTTTTAAAACTGTATGTATAATAAATCAGATAGATAATTAAGTATTCCATTTACAAAAACTTTAATTTCATGTGAATGAAATTTTCCAAAAGAAGAAAATATGTAACATTATACCTATTAATGTATGGCTTAAGAAAAAAATAAGATTTTATATGGGATAATAGGAATAAATACTTCAAAAGTAGAACTAAATAAGTGCTGAAAATTTACTTTTAAATGATTAATAATCTTCTAAAAATTAAAAACAAATCTCTTTTTAGCAGAAAAAATGTTAATTATTTTTCCAATTTTATGAAGATATTTTTATTACATTTTTTTATAAATTTTTTTTGAGAGAAAAACTTTAAAAGCGTTAAATATAAATCATAATATAAAGTACATTATCCTAGGTCTAAAGCTTTCTTTTTGTAAAATTTCGATAATTTAATTTTATTTTTAACCTAAAAAAATGAAAAATAAAAAAATAAAATAAAAAAAACTGAAAAAATACTAGAATAATTTTAGATCATTATAAAGCTTCAAAAACTGTGCTAAAAGATGCTAAAAAAAAAGTTGTTTTTATAAATTATATTAAAACTAGTCTAAAGGCTGAAAAAAGTATTATAAATTTTCGATGTAAATCAATCGCAATTTATAAAGAACACTGCAGAGCACTGTTTATTATTTGGTGCATGGTTAAACCAATAAGTTGAAAAACACTTTTTTTAACCAAAAATATTTTTATTAAGCTTCAAATTAGAGCAATTATTAAAGTGTCGATTAACCGGTTTAACCGGTTTTTTAGTAGACGGTTAATCGAAAAACCGGTTTTTTAATTTTACCCAATTTTCGGTTAACCGTCAAACCGGTTTTTCGAAAAGTCGGTTTTTTATAAACACTATGCGCAACACAATTTAAAACTGGTTAATGGCAGGCAAAATGAATCCATACTGGTCTTTTTCTACAAGTGTTATAGCCTACATTCGAAGAATTGAACACTTATGTTAAAATCCGCGATTACAGCAATCAAAAGAAAAAAAAAACCTTGTTAGTATCAAACACTTTTTTTTAGATTTTTTGACTTTGAGTGCTTGCCTGAACTACATGGAACCGTTTCAGATCTGGAATTTTTGTTGTGTTATATCACCAAGTCTTGTTAACATAATTGCATCAAAAGTTATTTAAAAAGATCAGAAGTTAAAAAAGTATGTTAGGTTTAAAGCAAACGTAAAATGGGAATTGCCCATATATGTACATTTGAGTGTCCCGAGAGTGCCTTTTTCGAGATTTCGGTGTAGGAAGACCCCTCAAACGATGCATAAAAATTTAATACGAAAAAATTATTTAAAAAATTTTTAAAATTAGTCTTCAGTTACCTACCAGCGATTGAAAAGTCATGGGTCCCATACATTTCGGTAAAAAAAAAAACATTTTGATTTTTCAATCAAAATGGGTATCAAAAAATTCGTAATTTAATGCTGGTTATGGAAAAAATATTAAAAAAATTTTTCCCATGGCATTTTGTTTCGCTAGAAGACTTTTCAGGCATTTTGATGAACAATTTTTTGGAAAAAATTGGAAAAATATATATTATCAACAGTACTTACTACAATACAAATGTTTAACAATTTAGCCTTAAAGGGAACAAAATTATAAAATTATTAAGAAATAAAACAAACATTTTTTTTGCATGATGTACTAAAATGACGGTTTATGGACCAAAATGTTTGCGAACAATTTTTTGTCTATATTTTTTCTATAATTGGAAAAAAATTACGAATTTTTTGATACCTATTTCAAGACAAAAATCAATGCTATTTTTTTGGATGAAATGTACTATCGCTGGTAGGAAACCGAAGATCAATTTTAAAAATTGTTTAAATATTTTTCCCATATTAAGCTAATTTTTACGCATCGTTTAAAGGGTCTTACTACAAAATTTTTGTCTACGGGACACTCTAATGTACATATATTATTTACACACATGTGTATTTATTTATGTACATTTTTGTTATTTTTCAATTCCTAGAATATTTTTTTCCAAAAAAAAAACTTTACAAAACCAAACTGTCACTTTATTTCTATTGTTTTGGCTTGACACTGAATTTATAAAATAAAAAAGAAACAAAACAAATATATTGTGTGTATTTTTTTCAACACGTTGTCTAAATTGTTTAAAATATATAAGTAGATAGACAAAAAAAAATAGAATAATATTAAATTAAATAACATGAAATGTAATGTAATGAACAACATACCATTAAGATTGATGGGAATTTAAATTGAAAATATATATATATTTTTTTTCTATTTGCACTTACAAATAGCTTTCAGTCTTTGTAAATGAAATGTCTTAACAGACATGTGTGTTCTTTTGAATTTAACAAAAAGTAATGTTAAATTAATATTCTTAATAAATAAAAATTAACAATTTTTTTCTTAAATCAATTAGACTTTTAATATAAATAATATATTTTTTAGAGGTTTACAGCTTTAAAAAAGATGCATTCAATTTTTTTCTACACAAAGAAAACGGATTCGTTGTGGCAACCGAATTTTTTTCCAAACGAATTCTGTCGGTTCCATGTACTACTTGATAAATTTGGTTACATGTACCGAACTTTTCAAAACATTTAACCGAATTATTCGATACATGCAACTGGTTTTATATAAAAAAAATAATTCGATTACTAAAATCAAATTTCAATAGAAGAAGCCAATTAAAAATGTCATTTGATTTTTATTTATTTTGTATTTTTTATTTTATATTTTTTTATTGCAGCTCTATATTTCTTATACAAATCATGAAATTAATTAAATATTTTATGAATAATAATTCGTACATAACTCTGGAAACAGTTTCGGATTTCTCTTGGTCTTTTACTTCTATTTTGTTCATTTCCTTGGTCTGTTCCTAAATAAATGGATCTAAATTTTAAATGCCACAATGAAGCCAAATATGTTCTTATGTATTACCACGCTCTTTAGATTTTATACATACATACAGAAATTCCACATATTTCTTTGTCACTGATTACAAGCCAAATTTTAAGGTAATTCATTCTTCATTTTTTGTTCCTAATCTATCCAGATTAGCGTGGGTTTATAACCGTATAGCACCATCTTAGAAAATGTTTACTATTATTTTTTACTAAATATTTCAACATATATCGCAATTAAAGTTACCGTTGATGTAAATTAGCACGTTGTATATCACCTTTGAATAATATTGTTTTTTTTTACGAATTCTGTTTAATTTTTTTTTTTCCTCTTTTATTTTCTTATTATAATTAAAAACTTATTTTTTTTTTTAATATCAGACAAAATAAAAATTATATTGATTGGTTATAAGTAAGGAAAATATATTTAGATTTTAAAACTTGTTGATTGCATTCACAATTAAGTTAAAATACCCATGCACATCTACAGGTTAGTGGAGATACCCTAGTGGGCAAAAAGAAAATTATTTTTTTTCGTCTTAAATAAAAAAAATAAAAAATATTTGAATTAGATGAAATTTAACGTGCTAAACAAGAATCAGCTTTCACTTTTTTCCTATCACGTATTGAGCCTGACCACTATGACCCCGCCTTTAGGCAGTCACACTTGTACAACTCGAGAACGGTTTGTCCAATTAAGTTAAATTAAACTCCAATAGATAGTGATTTAAATTATCTTTGAGCTGAATTTATATAATTTTTTGTTCAGTTAATATTTCCGTAGTTATTCGGAAATTAGAATTAGTACGATTTCTGAAAAATCGTGAGAAATTCTTGAGCGAAGAAAAAATCTTTTTAACATACCTTGAAGACAATTTTCGTATGCCACTTTTGGTGTATCATGAGTTATAGTCTAAATTGGACAAACCATTCTCGAGCTGAATAAGATGATGATATTAGTTATGCCCATAAAAAAAATCAGTACGTGATAGAAAAAAGTGAAAGCAGATTCTTGTTTAACTCGTCAAAATCCATCTAGTCCACCTATTTTTGTTTAAAAAAATAAATAATTTTATTTTTATTCACCACTGTATTTCTACTGAATCGTGTGTATACATGGGAATTTTTACTTAACTGTGAATAAAAAAAAAAGATTTGTGCATCAATTTTAAAGATACATGCTTTATTTTATTCACAGCATTACTAGCTTTAAGATAAAGATGATACACTGAACCATTTTTGATCAAAAGAAATTAGTAACAAAAAAATCTAAAATTTTGCATGTAAAAGTTTTTTTTCGAACACATATTTCAAAATAACTTTGAAACTATTGAGCACATAAAAAAAATTAAGTTTGGGTGACTCGAAGATATTTTTAGTCCACATCTTTTGGTGTATCACTTATGTTAATCGTACACACCGTTCTTGAGGAAATATACTAGAGTAATGGCCTTACTATGGGCGAATATTAGACACGACCATTAAAAAAAATCCAGACCTGATGGAAAAAACTGAAAGCAGATTCGTGCTTAGCACATCAAAATGCATCAAGTCCAGCTATTTGTCTTTGGGGGAGGACTTTTTTGTTGACCAGAGTAATCTATATTTATCTGTAATCACAAATTTTGGTGAAATTCTGACCAATAAATCCATTTTATAATTCCGGAATATCTGGGAGGTAGGCGTGTCCTTGCTCCGATTAAAAAATAAATTAGCAGACTTATAAGCAAGCTATTTCTAATGACTGCCACAAATTTTGGTAAAGTTCAGACCAGTATTTTAGAAGTTTGTTTTTTAACTTCAGGATAAATGGGAGGTAGGTGTGTCCTTGCGCCGATTTTTTCAAAACTACCAAGTTTCAATTTGCTACGACAACTTCTTTTATTTTTGTCCCATCGTTGTATGAGATCAAAACACTGTGCGCCACGACCTTTTTAAATGACAAAAAAAAAAAAAACAAGCGCTAATGTTATATTCGGCTCGGCCGAATCTATATACCTACCATCAACTTTTTCAAAGTGCAGTAAAGTAGGACATAGCTAGATCGACTCAGAATCTAACCAGGACCCAGAAAATATATACTTTGTGGGGTCTTAAATGCTCCCTTCGACGTGTTACACACGAAATGACAAAATCAATATACCCCCCATCTTTTTGATGGTGGGTATAAAAAAGTATACACATAAGTATATTCTGGATACTCGTAAAACTCTAAGATTATGTACGTCTATCTATTCCCCCTTCTGACTGTTAACAGCACAATAGAGCTCAGAGTGGATCATAAAGTGAGACCAAATTTTTCTCGAATATTTTTCTTATATAAAGTTTCTTTGGTATTAAAAATGGGCTAGTCAGTTCTTCGTAACTCCAATTCTGTACATGAATTTTAGCTACGGTTCTATTGCTTGAATTAATATTCTACAAATTGTGCTAGATTTTTGTTCAATATTACTTCTTCTGCATGATAAATTACACAGTTCGGAAAAAAGTTTTGTCCTTCTTTAGTTGTATAAAGAGATAGAATTCGATATCTTAAACATAAATTTTCTTCAGTTTCGACATTTTTTTATGGGCGTGTCTTATATTTCGCCCTAAATAAACCGATTACTTAATTATATTTCACTATAACTGGAAAACTGGACAAATTTATATAAATGATACACCAACATACGTGGAGTGAAATTTGCTCTAACTATCATTTTCTATACACAGACAAAAATTATTGTTGATATCACTCTATAAATTTGTTAATTGGTTTTACTTTGAAGTTTAATTATTGCATTAATTAATTTAATTATCTTTTTTATTTGTTTATTTAACAAAAATTGAAAAGAAAAATACAAATCAAGAACAATTTGAAAAGAAAAAAATATACAATTTTGATTGCCAAACAGAAAAAAAAGAAAAATAATTAATAAACAGATATTTATTTTTACGTGCGATGATTTAGATTTTGTTTTCCGTGGATACATTGCACACGGTTGCTTCAATTTACGGATACGACGTGTTCTTTAATTATAAATTAAGTACAATTTTTTAACAAGTATTCCATATACCAGATCCGATGTTATTATAGATATAGGCAATTTATTTTGCAAATTAGTAACAAGAACAATGCCTGAGACTGTATTGAAACTATTTACTGTGTAAGAAGCAGGTAAGTGTTTATTCTTGCGTTTTTTAAAACTATTTTTGAAATTTGTGTTTCATTCCTTAGGATATAAATGCCAATCGATATGAAAATCCATTTATTGAAGCGTTCACCCGACATAATCGCAATCAGACGATGATTTTTTTTCGCGGCAGTTATCGCAAAATAATATTTATATTCTATATTTAAAAAAATCACAATCGTATTATTAATTATTTATAATGTTATGTCTATTTTATTAACATGTAAAAATATTTTAGAATTTTTTAAATATTTGCATTTTTTAATAAATATTTACAAAAAATTTGCGACTTTTAATTTAGGGGATAATTTGTATACGTACACATATCCCCTAAAAAATATAATACACATTATATTTGTTACCAAGCTAAATTCCGATTATAACTATAATTCATGTAATAACAAAATTAGTTAAAATTTATTCCAAATATAAATTATTATGACTTAATTAATATTACTATTTTGATGATTAGAGCAAAATCAAACAAAAAATTAATTAATATTACAAATTTTATAATTGAAATTCTTTTTTATTTTTTTCTGTGTACTCTCAACATTTTCGGAGTATTAGTCTACGAAAAAAACTACTTTAAGTGTCTTGTACTACCAAAGTTTGTTCTAAAATTGGGATAGGTGTTGATGACTAAGAAATCTTAAATTTTAAATTATTTGCATAAAATTTCACGCAAATACATTTAGAACTAAAAAATGTAAAAAATTTGCGCTATTCAGTAAATTTAAATTAAAATAGCAGAATTTGAAAGACGAAGTGATTACCTAAGTATAATATATCTCGTTGATGTCAGCAAACCACACCTGGGATAGCATCTTCAGAAGCTTTCATATACTTAAAGTAAATATTTTTAAAATTGTCGCTACTTACAAATTCCGTTTTAATAAAAATTTTCAAAAATAACGCGTAAACAAGATTTATTAACAAATGACATGTTCGAGTTAAAATGACGTTAAAAAATTTGAAAATGTAAAAATTTTATGCAATTTAAAAAATTTTCTCCAAATTTCAAAATTTTGTTCTGAATTCTTTTAAGTGTAAGATATTACTTTAGATCATCGAAATACACTGTCGGACAAAATAAATTGCGATCATTTACTCTTGCTATTTATTTCATAATTACTGTGTTCTTGGTTCATTATTGGCTGCTTTTTTGGTGTACAGGTATTTGTCGTTTTATATTCTTTAAATTAATAAACAAAAGAAGTCTTTGAAATATGTGTATTTCGGGTTTGGGGCAAAAGTGTTGTGTTGGTCATGAATTTTGTGTGACAAAATAAAGTGACACTTTACTTAATTTCTTTAATTTGGCTTCCAGTTTTCGAATTTTTTTTATACAAAATGGGAGGCATATGCTTAAAACGTGCTTAATTTTAATATTAAGGAGTGCGATCGAAAAAATCTTAACATATATAAAGTTCAATAATTTCGAAAATATTTTTTTGCAAACATTCTTTGATGTATTTTTCAATATTTATAGAGCCCATTATAACAATTGACTTTCTTCTTTTGCCGCAACTGCATAAATCACGCAACGCCACGAATTCTATAGGCAATTTCGTCAGTTTTTCGGTCCTAAACTTATCTTCAACATTTCCTCGAGCATCAGCAACATAAAAATTTTGACTCCGAAGCTGCAAAAAATCAGCCAGTATATACGTTTCATCGTAATTTATACAACATTAGTATTTTTGTATGAAATTCGGTTTTAATTTCCGTGCCCTATTCTTGGCTTATAAATTTTTTTCAGCATTCCAGTCTGGAACTTTTTGGTTTTTATAAGTTCTTAACTCAGCAATAGCTTTAACTTTTTGCACCAAATAATCAGAGTACTGAGCTAACTGGTCTGCTTTTCTACCAGATGTGTTTAGAGTTCTTTTCAATTTGCATGGCCCTCCCAATATCATGTGGACCTTTTTTCTTCCCGAATCAGGTTTCCTATAAATGGTCGAATTCTCCTGATATTGTTTAATAACCTTGGAAACAGTTTGACAGCGGACATTTAATTATTTGACCAATTATTTGTAGGACCAATTTAAATTTTTTATTAAGTTTTTAATATTTTGATCAAAATCGCAACAAATCAACATGGTTATCATTAAAAATAATAACTGACATATTTTTCAAAGACAACTAGATCAAAAAAAATTTTAAATATTGCTTCGGAAAAAAGTTATGAGACAAAACGTGTGTTAAGATTTTTTCGATCGCACTCCTTATATTAATTAAATTATATTCAAATTATTATTACATTTGAAAAATAAGGATGAAATCTCTTTGGATTGTGGTCGAAGAAAATTAATGTATTTGTCTTTAAAGCGCAACATTTTAGAATCTGAAGCTAAAAGAATCATTATGTTATACAAAATAACAATTCAAAATGAAATTTAGAAGAAATTGAGGGGGCATATTATGAAATAACCATAGAGTAAAGAGAACTGGTTCAAAATCAGTCACGTGACAGGTTCTCAGGGCTAGTGACCGGTCCCAGTTCCGGAACTTTATATAAGAGGAACCTGTCACTTTTACATGGGGTTGTCATTGAAGGTGGCTAATTAGTTCCTTGGGACAGGTCACAGGATAGGTCGCAGGATTGGTCCAAAAGGACAGGTTCAGGGTCGATAAATATAACAAAAATTGTATAAAAATTCGGTAATTGTTTACTTTTTTAAAATTTTTTATTATTATTTTTATTAAATTATGTTTATTTTTATTTCATAATTTTTCATTAATGTCGATGGCGACACCCCGAATCGAACCCATGTTCATCTAAAGTATGTTATGTTTTATAGTCTTCAACGCTAACCACTCAGCCACAGATTGCTATTGCGCGCGAGTTGCTAATTGAGCACTTAACAAACATGTTATAAATTGACTATCAACTGTTAAATTGTGAGTGTGTTTGTGTCAAAAGGTTCTCAATTGGAACTTTGGTGACGAGTTAGATATAAATTGTTACTCAACTGGTACTGAGGGACCTGTCCATTACTACAATAGCCACAAATTTCCCGCAGGGAAATAGCAAGAGTAAAAAATTGATATTAGGAAAAAAAATTAAAGAAAAGTCATTTATATCGGCTACAGCCTCATTCATCTCCAAACTTGTTATACTTGCTGACAACTATCGCGAAGTATAAATGATGTTAATATTGATGTCAAATAAAATCATTTTATTTGCTTAATACTAAAATTCAGATAGCGTCAAAATATTTTAAAGATTTATAATTGTGTGGACCAAAAAACATGTTCTTAACCTCAAAATTCAAACCCACTTATTTCGCATTATAGTTCAAATTTTGAAATAATAAAATCAATTTTCGATGTAAAATTTATCATCGAATAATGCCGTATTCACAATTGCGTACATCTTGAAGGAATGCATGGAAGATGTTGAAAATGTGAAACATTTGTTCACACTTGCAACATCTAACATCTACCATCATTCATCAATGAAAAAATCACATGGTGGAGGAAAAATGCTTGAAGAAAAAAAAATAAATTTTGTAAGGTCATGAAAAATAATCAATAATTTTATTTAATACATATTGCTATTAAACAATAAAAACAATTATTAATATATTAATTTATATGATATTTTTTAATATTAGTACCTATTTTAATTAAAGTTTTAATACATATTTTGTTGTTGTTGTGTTCCTATAATTTTTTGTTTGTTTGCATTTTTTTTTTTTTTTTTTCTTGATTTTTTCAGTTTCATGTCATTTCTCTAGTGATGACACTAAAATAATCGAAAGATGTTAGGTGGAACAAAATGAGATAGGAACATCTTTTAAAGATGTTGAGTTCTGAGCCCTATACAATTCTTATGGGAAGATGTTAACATCTTGTAAAATTGATGGTAGATGTTAGATGTGAGCAAGTGTGAATACCACATAAGAAACAAGTTTAAAATTTTACTAAAATTCACTTCTAAAAAAAAATAATACTATCAAGAGTAGTAATGTTTAAACGACTATATTTTCCAATCTAAAACCGATATTCACGTAATTTTTTCAGCAAATGATCTTGGGAGGATACAAATTTCTGAATATATTTTTACTTAAAATTTTAAAATTTTTTGATTTTTCTCATATCGCAGCAAAAACTTTGCTTGCCATGTAATGAGTTAAGAAGCTAATATAATGGATCTTCAGTACTTTCACATTAGATGAATAACTTATTATTTTAACACGGTGAAGTCATTAGAGGCAATTACTTACTGGTATTATGTTATTATTATGCTATTACTGGTAGGCATTTCAGGAAGTCATTACTTAGATGTCATTACAAGAAGTAATTACTTTGAAGCTATTCAATAACTCATTAAATTCAAAGTATTACAGAAGTAATTAAGGAGTGCGTTCGAAAAAATCTTAACATATATAATATTCAATAACTTAGAAACGGTTGATCCTAGAGCTTTAATTTTTTTTTCATTTAATTGATAATTTACTAAAAATTAGAAAAATATAACTCTTATAGTTCTAACCACTACTTATGAACTTGTGGACCATTTTTGGTAACCCTTCCATTAGAGATTTGATAGTTGTTTCAGTCACTTTTTTGGAACAGTCTGCCCATCTCCTTTTTAAATCTTTGATACTTTGGGACACCTCTTTTGTCTTCATCGATTCTTTTTTCACAAAAGTCAAATATCTCTTCACTAGTCTTAGCTACGGACAATTTAGATGATTGACCTCTCTTGGTACAAAAACTATGTTATTGCTTTGGTACCACTCTAGAACTTTCCTACGTAGTGAAATGATAACAACTCGGGCCAAAAATATGTGGGCATATTGTGTTCTCTTATGAAAGAAAAAATACTTTTTTGCAAATATTCTTTGATGTATATTTTGGTATTTATAGAACCGAATGTAACAAATGACTTTCCTGTTTTGCCCAACAGCAAAAAGCTTGTTATGCCAGGAATTTTTTAGGAAATTTTTTCTGCTTTTGGGTCCTAAACTTATCTTTTACATTGCCTCGAGCACTAACAATATAAAAGTTTTGACCCAGAAGGTGCGAAAATTCTGCCAGCACATACGTTTCTTCCTCAATTATACAACATGAGTATTTTCGTATGAAATTTGAATTTAAATTCCGTGTACTATTCTTGGTTTATAATTTTTTGTAGCATTCCTGTTAGGAACTTTTTGAACTTTATATGTTATCAACTCTGCATTAGCTTTAAATTTTCGCACCAAATAGCCAAAGCACTCAGCTAACCGTGCTGCTTTTCTTCCAGATATAAGGACTGAGATCGAAAAATTTTTAACATACATAATATTCAATAACTTGGAAACGGTTGATCTAAGAGTTTTAAATATTTTTTTTTAATCATTTCATAAATTAGCACAGATCACAGAAATATATAATTTTTATGGTTCTAACCACTATTTATTTTTGAAAACCCTTTCCTTGGAGATTTGCTAGTTGCTTCAGTCACTTTTTTGGAACAGTGTGCACATCGTCTTTTAAAATCTTCGGTATTTTGGGACTCCCTTTTTGTGCTCTTGAATTAATTTTTCACAAGAGCTCAATATCTTTCCACTGTTCTAAGCTATGGACAATTTTGAAAATTGATCTCTCTTGGTAATAAAACTATGTTATTGATTTGGTACCACTCCAGAGCTTTCTTACCGTAGTGACATGATACCAAATGGGTCCAAAAATATGTGGACACGTTGTGCTTTCTTAAGAAAAGAAGAAGTATTTTCTGCAAATATTCCTTTATGCATATTTTGGTATTTATAGATCCGAATGTATCAAATGTCTTTCCTGTTTTGCCGCAACTGCAAAAAGCTTGCCATACCATGAATTTTGTAAGAAATTTTTGCTGCTTTTGGGTCTTAAACTTATCTCCAACATTGCTTCGAGAATTAGCAATAAAAATTTTTGAGACACAAGCTGCGAAGATTCTGCCAGCACCTACGTTTCTTCGTCAATTATACAGCTTGAGTATTTTTGTATGAAATTTGGTTTTAAATTCCGAGTGCTGTTTTTGGCATGTAATTTTTTTTTGCAGAATTCCAGTTTGGAATTTTTTGAACTTTATATGTTATCAACTTTTCCATTAGCTTTAAATTTTCGCACCAAATAGTCGAAGCACTGAGAAAACTGAGTTGATTTTCTACCAGATGTGTTCCTTTCAATATGCCTTCAATTTTCATATGCCTTCCCAATATCATGCGGTCCTTTTTTCTTACCGAACTAGGTTTCACATCAATAGTTAAATTCTCCTGATACTGTTTAATAACATTAGAAACGGTTTTACGGACGACATTTAATTCTGTGGCCAATTATTTGTAAGTCCTATTTGGATTTTTTGAAATTTCTTAATAACTTGTAGGACGTAAATCTTTTTCGTAACTTATTTTGATGAAAATAAGGACAAATTAACATGGTTGTTATTAAAAATAATAACTGAAGTATTTTTCCATGATAACTAGATAAAAAAAAATTTTGAATATTGATTCCGAAAAAAGTTATGAGGCAAAATGTGTGTTAAGATTTTTTCGATCTCACTCTTTATTTGGAGTTCTTTTCAATATGCTTTAAATTTTCTGCCCTACCCAATATGTGGACCTATTTTTCTTTCCGAACCAAGTTCTCTATCAATGGTCAGATTCTCCTGATACTGTTTAATAACATTAGAAACAGTTTGATGGCAGAAATTTAATTCTGTGTCCAATTATTTGCAGGACCTATTTGGATTTTTTTTGAAATTTTTTTATAATTTGTAGCACGTACATCTTTTTTATACCCTACACCACCAAAGGTGGTTGGGGTATTATGTGTTTGTGCAGAAGTTGTAACGCAGAGAAAAAATTGTCGGACCCCCACCTTAAAGTATACCGTTCGACTCAGAATCACTTTCTGAGTCGATTTAACGATGTCCGTCCGTCCGTCCGTCTGGTCGGCTGGCTGGCTGGCTGGCTGGCTGGCTGTCCATGTAAAGCTTGTGCGCAAAGTACAGGTCGCAATTTTGAAGATAATTTGATGAAATTTGGTACATATGCTTTTTTCAACACAAGGACGAAGCCTATTGAATTTGGTTATGATCGGCCCATTATTTCACCTAGCCCCCATACAAATGTCCTCCCGGAATAGAGTTTTAACTCTTACAGATGCCTTAAAAATAGGAATATTTTAATGAAATAAGTTTTATATCAACAAAAATCCGTCTGCCAAATTTCATGAAGATCGGTCCATAACTGACCATAGCTCCCATACAAACTCCTCTCCCGAAAATCACTAACGTGCATAAATCCCATACAAATGTTAGTATTATGTTAATATTTAACACAAGTAAATTGTACAAATGTGTAAAAAAAAAAAATTATGTGGATCGAAATGGTGTAGGGTATCATATAGTCGGGCTTGACCGACTATATCTTCTTCTCTCGTTTTTACTCATTTTGATCAAAATCACGACAAATCAACATGGTTGTTATTAAAAATAATAACTGATGTATTTTTCAATGATAACTAGATCAAAAAAAAAATGTTAATATTGCTTCCGAAAAAAGTTATAAAGCAAAACGTGTGTTAAAATTTTTTCGATCGCACTCCTTATAATCAAAATAAATAGTAACTGGTTATATTATCGGTTACAAATAAGTACTGAAATATGGAAAAATAAAAAGCTGATATTTTTTAAATTTATTTACTTAAAAAACTTTAATATATTTACAGAGTTCAACAATTTAACTGTATACAGGAAATTTTTAATTTAAAAGGTTTTTAGATTAAAAATAAATTTACAATTAATTTTTTATACAAAATGCTTTACAAAATTCAATAAAAGTTGTAAATAAAATAATTCACAAATGTTTTATTTATTATATTATATTAAAATATATTCGAAATACAAAACATGGCCTTATAATTTGAAAATAAATTGCAGAAATGCACTTTCGACACAGAAAAACTAGTAATTAATGTATTTTTATGTTTTGCCCCATACTTATTTAAAATATATCATTTTTATAATTTAAATGAAAATATTGATTAAAAGTAACATTTCCAAAAATCTGATCTCAAGTAATAGATTACATATCGGGTTAAAAGTAAGTAGCTACTAAACTACAGACATTATATTGTAATCATTGAAAAGTAACTACATGCCATTACCAAGTTTTTGCTGGGATACAATTAAGTGTTTAAAAAAGTTTCAAAAATTTAATTTAAAATTCTAAAATAATTTTTTTTTTTTATTAAAACCGTATTTTTCATTATTATATTTTTTTGCTTCACTTTGTTCATATTTGCTGCTTTAAGCATTATTTTTGTAATAACCATAAATTAAGTAATGCGTGAACATTTATTATGTGATTAAGTTGAAAGAAAAACAAAGAAACACAAAACCAAAAAAGGTAAAAATAAAAGGGTTTCTTTAAAAACAAATAAATTTTTTACTCCTAAGCTTTAACACCATGACATTTTACTTGGTATTGTGTTCCCTATATTACAACTACCATTTAATCTTCTTGTTGTTATTGCTGCTGTTCATTTAATATTTCAACACCTAAAGAAGAGTTGAAATGTTGAAGAACAACGACACCGACGACGAGAATAACTACAAGACTTAACAAACCACCAAACCAAACAACCAGCCAACCAACAACAAACAGCAGGCAAACGAACCCAACTGAACTGAAGCAAATAAATGTAAAAACTAACACTGGCTTATAATACTTTAAAAGGTGTAAATTTGTATAAATTTTACAGGTATTTATGTAAATACATACAGACACACACATACATATATACATTAAACCTTATTAATAAACTGCTATAGCCAATGTAGTATTTGTGTAACTACTTATACATACTTACATTTACAATTCTACACACCTTTACACTTACTCTTTTACATGTTTGACATTAAATAAAAAAATACGTAAAATATATTTTAAACAACATTTAAAATAAGTGATTACCCTTGACTTTTTGACTTTTACCTTTTTTTTTCTTACAAACTCAAACACACACTCACACAATTTATACACACTCAGGCTTTTGTGCATGTGTAAATGTTGTATGGTTATGTGATGAATGTTCGTATATGTTTATGTATATGTATGTACATGAGTATGTGTTTCTATATGATGAGAATCCCTTTGGTGTTATTAAGTAATTTACAAGATACTTAAAACAAGAAATATGTTTAGTATTTTAAAAATAATTGCACACAAGTGAGGTGTTGAAATGCTTACAGCAGTAGAAAAAAAGTAAAAAAAAACATAAAAAAAATAATAAAAAACAAAAACATCTCAAATTAAGTTAAGATATTTATTATTATTTTTTTTTTAATTTAAAAAATCATTTATTAAACCAAATGAAATAAATTAATTTGTATGAACAGTAAACTTGTTTTATTTAGAAACCAAAGAAAAAATGTTTAAGCATTAAATGTTAAATTAAATCAATCTGAATAACGCTAAACTTTCAATAGCCTAACTTTATTCTAAATTAACAAGGATTTGCTTATAAACTAAAAACACTAGTTTCGTATTTCCTGGGGTGTTAATTCATTTTCTCTTCCAATTACAAAACATGAATTTGAAAAAATTCCTGAAAGATTTTAATTAGAATGCTCTTTAAATCGAGAAGATTTAAAAAAAGTTATCGAAATACTTAATTTTAATGTAAAATATAAGTGAATTTTGGTTAAACAGTTCAAGTCGCAAGTGAGTAATTCCGTATCAAAACGAAAAAAAACAGACAACTTCGGATTTGATATCTTCGATTTCAATGAAATTCGCTACAGTTATTACATATTGCAAGTGTTGCATAAATAATAAACTTTAAGACTAAAGACCCTTTCTTTTAAATATTTACAAAAATTAAGGACTTCGCACGAAAAAAGTCTAGCCTGAAGGCATATAAAGTAAAAAAAAAAATCATATTAGAAACGCAAGCAAGAATTTGGAGGTAAAAAATAAAATGAAAGTACTTCGGACGAATTTTTTCAGAAATTTTATTTCTGTATAGTAGACGATAAAACGTTCGTACAGGGTGACTTTTTTCAACTTCCTAGCTAGGAAGTCTATGTCGCAGATGCTAGAGGGATTATGGTAGAAAAATTTCGTGTATCAAAGAAATCAAAATTACCAAGAAAGTTTTTGATTTGGGAAGTCATATGCATACGCAGGAATGAAGCAATTTATTCCTGAAAAATGGCTGCATTAACACAGAAATATACGTGAATGTGTGCCTCTGGAAACGACTTCTCCCTTTCCTAATAAAATTCAGTATATCCGCTATTTTCTGGCATGTTTTCGATTCTTCTCAGTACAACAACAAAACAATTGAGTTGTAACAAAGAAATTGTGAGAAACTCCGTGCAATTGAATGATATTGGACTCTAGTAAAAAATAATTTAAAGGACATTAAACGCTCAGCATGAAATGAAACGGAGCTTAAAAATAAGTTGACTTATTCAAGCAAAAAAGTAACCGAAACACAAAAAACTTAAGTTGGAAGAATTCTGGAAAAGATCAGATATTTCCTTAAAAGCAAACATCAAACTTTTATGTTTGGAACTTGAACATAACAGTCGTTAATAAAAATATCACTTTAAAAAAATTCGCCAGCTAGTTTAGTTAAGTTATAAGCAGATATGCATGCACGGATTTTTTCGTGCGCAGTCCTTAGTTTAAATTATTATTATTTTTTATAAGCTCATAATTAAAAAATGAAAATTTTATATATAAAATTTAACTTTAGTTTATATTAGTTACATACTCAGCAAAAACTTGGTAATGTCATGTAGTTATGGTTGTAGTTACTCTTTAATGATAACATACTGCTTGCATTACATGAAAGTAGATTAGTAACTACTTACTTTTACTTGAAATTATAATCAAATTTTAACAAAGTAAAGTAACGAAGAATATAGCATGTAATCGTACAAACACCAGAATCTCTGGTGGAGCCAAACCCACGACAAAAAGTAGACAGAGTAGCTTATTGTCAAAAAATCCATTGTAATTTGAATATATTTATTTTTTTATGATTCAAATAAATTTAAAAAACAGTTTTTTTTATTTTGCCATTTTTCAATACTGATTTGTAACCGATAATGTAACTAGTTACTATTAATTTTGCTAACAATAGCTTCTATAATACTTTGAAATTAATGAGATATAAAAAGTTTTAAATTAATTAGTAATGATTTTCTGAAATGCCTACCGGTAATAATATAAGGAGTGCGTTCGAAAAAATCTTAACATATATAATATTCAATAACTTGGAAACGGTTGATTCTAAAGTTTTCATTCTTTTTTTTATTTAATTGATAATTTATTACAAATCACAGAAAAATATAACTTTTATTATTCTAACCACTATTTATGAACTTGTGGACCATTTTTGTTAACCCTTCCGTTAGAGATTTCACAAGAGCTCAATATCTCTCCACTGGTCTAAGCTATGGTCAATTTGGAAAATTTACCTCTCTTGGTACAAAAACTATGTTATTGTTTTGGTACCACTCCAGAGATTACTTCCTAGAATTTCGTAAGAAATTTTTTCTGCTTTTGAGTCCTAAACTTATCTTTAACATTGCCTCGAGCATTAATAATATAAAAGTTTTGAAAATTCTGCCAGCACATACGTTTCTTCGTCAATTATACAACTTAAATATTTTTGTATGAAATTTGGTTTTAATTTCCGTGTCCAATTCTTGGCTCCTAAATTTTTGGCAGCATTCCTGTTTGGATCTTTTTTGACTTTATATGTTATCAACTCTGCATTAGCTTTAAATTTTCGCACCAAATAGTCAAAGCACTTGCTAACTAGGCTGCTTTTCTACCAGATGTGTTTGGAGTACCTTTCAATATTCTTTAAATTTTCTGGCCTTTCCAATATCATGTGGACCTTTTTTTATTTCCGAATCAGGTTTCTTATCAATGGTCAAATTCTCCTGAAATTTTCCAATAACATTAGAGACATTTTGACGGCAGAGATTTAATTCTGGGGCCAATTATTTGTAGAACCTATTTGGATTTTTTTGAATTTTTTTTTAATAATTTGTAGCACGTACATCCTTTTCGTCACTCATTTTGGTGAAAATCTTAACAAATCAACATGGTTGCTATTAAAATAATAACTGACGTATTTTTCCATGATAATTAGATAAAAAAAAAAAAAATTAATATTGATTCCGAAAAAAGTTATAAGGCAAACCGTGTGTTAAGATTTTTTCGATCGCACTCCTTTGAGTAAGTAGTTTCCTCTTATGACATCACCATGTTAAAATAATGAGTTATTCATCTAATGTGTTAGCAATGAAGAGCCATTATATTATCTTCTTAACTCATTACATGGCGAGAAAAATGTTTGTTGGGTAACTTCTAAACTAAAAGAGTTTCCAATATGAAATTTTGCATGGGTATAGACAAGAGTTGTTAATATTATATTTTTTTAAAATTTTAAAAATATCGATTTTGGAGATATAAAGGTTCAATTTTTAAAAGTATAATTATGACCTTTAAACTTTTAAATTAAATCAATTTCCTTCATATCATTTTCAAGGCAATATTTTTATCTTTAAATTTATGCTAAAAATAAAATTGTGTATAGTTCAGAAGTTATAAGTAATTAGATTTTATTTTGGTCTATAAATTCTAAACTAAATGTGTCTCTTTGAAATTTTACGAATGTAGGAAGGAGAGTTACTCCAACATTATATATTTTTCAGAATTTTAGATATAATGATTTGATTAGTATATAACTGGTTTTGACCTTTTGAACTTTTCATGTATAATTTAGAAGTTATAAGCAATTAAAAAAGTACAACTTTGTAAACTTTTTAACTTTTTACGTTTTTCAAACCGTGATATTTTTGGACCAGAAATGGGTGTGAGTCTAAAATTTTATTATTTGAGAAACACTTGTAATTGCTGCAGAAATAACTGCTTCTTATTATTATCCAGCAACCCTAACTCATTTATTTTAGGACATGTAATCTGAAAATCGTCCTATGTGATAATGATTTTAAATTTCTTTATTAACATTTGATAATGTTTCGTCTTTTAAAATACGTAAAGAAAAAATTTGTATTAAAAGATTTTTTTGTAAAAATTTAGGAATTTTTCATACTAATTTCAGAGTGCTGGTTTGAACATTATTCACGTTTAGACGAATTAAGAAAATCCAAAAATAATTTCGCAATATATTGCAAATTACAGAATGTACTGAAAAATGTATGCCTCATTTACCGCACGATTTATTCCCAAACTGTAAGGTTAGATTATTTTTTCTTTATCTTGCCAACGCATGGTAAAGAAATCGTAATTGATTTGTAGAAATTATGATTTTTAGAAAGTTTTACATACTGGAGATAGTCAACATTGACACCCTGTAGATTATTTCGTGCTATTACAGTGTTTTTTTTTTTAATATTTAGGTCCTCCTCTACAACTTTACCATACATTTCAATTCGATCCGACCTAAAGTTTGGGAGATAAAGATTTATTACCAAAAATTTTGCGTTTAGATATAACTACCCAGCAAAAAACTATCAAGAGCTTCAAAAAAAAAACATTTTCACCACTTAAAAAGTAGAATAAAGTGCATATTTTAAACATTTTTGGATGTTCTTAATAATTACTTCAAAAAAAGTGAAAATAAATGAAATTTCATAAACATAGTTTTAAAGGAAGTACTTCAAAAGAAATTTATAGAAGCATAAAAAAAGAACATCCTACCAATGATAACTATGGGTTAAAATAAGAACTTCTGCAGCTCTTTTGCACCAGTAAGTACTTCCTTCCAATGAAAATTTTTCAACTCTTTTTCAGTTCCTTTTTTGCTGGGTATGTATTGTGTTACGTATGATTAATATTAATTTTCTAATTAAATATCGCTCATTTGAGTTATCAAGTTATGTACGATATAGTATAAAACAAAAAATTCTATAAAATAATTTTTCTTGAATAAAAATTTAAAGAAAATAAAATCTTTATTTTTAATTTGGAGTTAGAAAAAACTATAATGAAAAGTCTGTAAATTACACATGGAAACACAGACTCTGCGGCACGGGGTTTCTAAGTCAATTCGGATACACGGTATTAATAAGTACTAAGCCTCTTATTCACATTTTTTGAAATTGACTAAGTTCTCGCGATAAATCACGATTTGTTAAATTAAGGAGGCTGCACTATATATTGAAGCTTATCTCGAAAACGACTTGTCTGATTTTTTTCAAAAAAAAATATCAAAAAATTTTAATAAAAATTATCTTCAAGGCGCTCTTACATTGCCTTTTAATACGACCAACAGTTATGGAGATATTAAGACCATCTTCTGAGAAAAACTTAAATTTTATACGAAATTTCAAGAAAAAAAAATTTTTTTTTTTTTTTTTTTCAAAAAATCATACAAATTTGAAAGTGTCAAAACTTGACATTTTTATTCTTTATATATAGAGATACATGTATTGCAAATAAAACAAGATATATTTCATTAAAATCAATGCAAAAAATTTTGATTTTATTCACAAAATAGTGAAAATATTAATTTACAAGGTACATAGAAAAACTAAAAAATTTTAAACATTATTTTGTGATTTTTAAAATTTTTCTATGTAACTTGTAAATGAGTATATTCACTAATTTGTGAATCAAATCAAAACTTATGCATTGACTTTAATGAAATACACTATCGGACAAAATAAAGTGCGGTTTTTTACTCTTGCTATATAGTTCATAATTATTGTCTTCTAGGTGCATAATTATGGTGTCCAGGTATTTGTCGTATTATACTCTTTAAATTAATATGCAAAAGAAGTTTTTGAAATATGTGTATTTCAAATATGGGGAAAAAGTGATGTGTTGGTCATGCATTTTGTGCGCTATAATAAAGTGACACTTTACATTATTTCCTAAAATTTTTTAAATTTTTTGATATAAAATGGAAGGCATATCCTTAAGATGTGCAAAATTTTATTATTCTATTCATAAATTCTATTAAAATTATTATTTCTTTTGAAAAATAAGGATAAATTCGGCCATATTATCAGTAAGTTTTGGACCTCAATTCTGTAAGATTTCTTGATTTAAAAAATGTAAAAAATTTTAGGAAATAGTGTAAAGTGTCACTTTATTATGTCGCACAAAATGCATTGACCAACACATCACTTTTGCACCATATTTGAAACCGTAATTAAAAAGTAATGTAAAATGGATTTGAAGGCAATTTTAATTAGAATTTTTTGATATTTTTTTAACAAAATCAGAAAAGTCGTTTTCGAGATATGCATTAACATTCACACAGTGCAGCCTCCTTAATTTTTTAAATCGCGATTTATTGCGATAACTACAGTCAATTCAAAAAAAGTAGATAAGAGGCTTGTGTTATTATTTATTATCTGTATTTAATTTATTTGAAAGAAATATTACATTAAAAAAAAAAAAAAAAAGGATCTAAAAATGTTTTTGCATTGGTTCAAAAATGACTATTTTAAAACACTGATCAGTCATACTTTCAATATAATATAAATATTTCCAAAATTTAATTTATTAGGAAAAAATTAATTCAAATATCGTACTTGTGAAAATATTAATTTTATTCGGAACAAATGAGCTGAATATAAAAGGAAATATTTCTTTTCTATTAAATGAAAATTAACTTTTACTTAAGCATAATTAAATTTTCTTTTAAAAAGTTCCTTAATACTTTAAATCTATAATAATTGTTTAAAAACTTGTTAAACTTATATTTTATATTTAAAATTTACTTTCATTGTATATCAACAATAGCTTTCAAAATAAGTAAATAATTTATCTTTATTAGACCGAAAGTAATAAAGTAAATGTTATAACAATACTTTAGAAAAACAAATATAAAATACATTGAAATATTTTATAAATTTACTAGGCTTTTAGAACATTAACAATATTGTTCTGAACATTTTCTAATAATTTATTTGCTGATATTGTTGTGTGAAACATTTACATAAAGCCACAAGATATATGAATGATAAATATGACCAACTATTTAATTCATTTATATACTTTACCTTCCATGTATTTAATTGTGACAAAAAAAAACATATAAATATAATTTTGTTTTAAACCAATCAAAAGCGGGAATGTAAAAAAAAATTCCATTAACATCGCTACAGAAATTATCATTGTAAAGATAATTTTAAAATTTTATTAGCATACAAATTTAATAAAGAATTTCTATATTTATTGTTGGTCACATTACGTCATTCTATTATCCTGTGTGACATAGGTACATAAATATGTGTGTTTCCCTAAAAGCATATTGCCTTTTTTCTCATTCATACAAGTACAAAATTTGCAAACAATGAGCAATTGCGTTTTAGCAAAATTGTTCACAATTATTTCTTACCCAAAAAAATAAATAAAAAAAAATAGTTTTAGTACCAATAGTTTTCCATTAACATTCATACAGTCATTCATTCATCTAGTGTGTGGCGGTTTTAAATAAAAATTTTGAACTCCATTTTATTTGTTTATGTGCATTTTTGTTAACTTTTTTTTCTCGATTTTCCTCCTTTTTTGAGTAGAGTTCATTGTAATTTTTGTGTTAGAAATAATAGTTTCAGTTAAACTCTATTGTATGTGGTGGTATGTAGTTTTATGTTTTTGTTATTTTTTTTTTTTTTATAAACATGTCGCAGTTGAGTAATTTACGACTAAATACATAAACATTGTTTCACATACACTAACACAATATAAACTACAAAACGGCACTAGCAAACAAACAGACAAACATATGAAAATAATCACACATAACAAAATTCAAACATTTCTACATACTTATGTACATGGAAATAAAATTGAGAGAAAGAGTGAGGGAAAAGAATATTTAAAAATGTATGAATTCATTGTAACTGCTACTAGAAATTTACAAACAACTACTTGCTATCATTTTACATACCCATACATGTAAAGGAATAATATAGCTACTCTTATAACCTCCCCTTTGAACATTTCCAACAACCAACAAAACAATAAAACAATGACAAAAACATTGAATGTAAATGAGAAAAAAAGGAAAGAAACAACGGAAAAATGTGTTATACAATTGTAGCAATATGAAATAGAATGTATGTAAAGCAGATCCAGAATTCTTCCTCTTTTAAATAGAAATTTACAAATTAATTGTGAAAAATTTAAATTTTATTATTTAAAAATAAACAATTTAAATTGGAGATAGATTTAAGCTATATTCATATTTCAGCACAATGGGGAAAAATAAATATATTTGTACATAATTGTGTCATTTTCAAATGGCTTGTGTAATTAACATAAGAACTTGACATGAACGTAACAGAGAAGTATACGAATTTAAGTTTGGAAAGCAAATTCCACAAACCTGTCAAAAGCAAAGGTATAAGATCACAAATTGGGGCAACTCTGTCATGGAAAGTTTCAAAACGCTAGCCAATTTTTTGCTTCCATATTCAAAGATTTTATTTCTAACTTTATTAAACTTTCATTAAGGCCTTTATAAAAACGTGCTCTCTTGATATTGAGACATATAGGAAGTATCCGTCATTTTTTTTTTTTTTATTTTTTTTATTTTTTTTTTCAATAAATGGCGTTATGTCCGAATTTGGGGGTATCATTCAAACATGATTTTGAAGGACGATGTTTCAGTTTACTTTTCTGGTGAAGATGATTTCTTCAACTCTCTTGTAAAAAGCTATATTGATTTAAAAAATTCTTAGTTTTTCAAATATTATAAATTTTGGAGTATTTTTTGTTCGCTTCTAAATAAAATATATTTTTTTTTCCTATGTATCTTTATTAACTTCTTTAAAAGACATCTTCATGGGAATCATTTCAAAGATGATAGTGTATCTAATTTTTTAACGGGGGCTAGTCTAGATTGCTCATATTTTGACCTATTTATAAAAATAATAATAATTTAGCGATTATATTCTTAAATCTCAAAATCCTTAATGTGTTTAAAATCGTTTAAAAATATATTTTTCCAGCTCAATAGTATTTGTAGACTTTATGAGTAAATTTTAAAAATACCATAGAGTCATTCCATTTAAAACCAACCAGCTGATTTTCTCTCCTCTTCCGAATTTGATAATATTTGGTACAATTATTATCCTTGTCAAAACTAAGACTTATTCAAAATTTCAGATAATGAAGTGGTTCGCGAAATATCGCGGTTGGAAAGTGTAAAATAGCTCAAAATGCGTACAAAATTGCATACACAAAATTACAAATATCTTTCGAAGTATTTACTATATAAGATTTATTGAGATGTCATATTAAAGGTATCAAAATTACCTTTAATATAATGTATAATATGATTTTTTTCTCAACATCAAAATGGTCCATATCTCGCGATCTTTCATTCGCGGGCAAATATCTGAAAAAGTTGTATTTTTAAAAATTTATAAAAAATATATGTTAATGGTTAAAATGTTTTCTATAAGCGTGGTAAGTGGTATTCTGGGACATTCTTAAAATATTTAAGTGGCATATTTTAGAAGTTATTACAATAAATGTCATAATAAATACGAAATATTTGTTGCAACTGATATTATTTTGTTTGTAACAAAATTAAAAAATCGCAAATTTTCTCCAAAAATCATCCGAATTTAATGAAATTCGGTAAGAATATTAATATTGATGTTGGTAACGCAAATGCCGAGTTAAAGTTTGATAACCGCAATATTTCGCGATTTGTAATATCTCAAAAATGAGAAAAATTGTATTTTTAAAAATACAAATATCTTCCAAAATATTTACGTTACAACGTTCATTAAAGTAAATATTTAAAGCTAAGGAAATTACCTTTAAAATGATACCTGAAACATGTTTTCATGTTGATTTTTTTGGGCGGAAAATTCGCGAATTAAATTTTGCGGTCGCGTATATCAGAAAGTGGTATTTTTAAATTCGTGAAAAAAATATTGCGAGTCCCAGAATGCCACTTACTACGCTTATAGAAAACATTTTAACCATTAACATATATTTTTTTAAAATTTTTAAAAATACCACTTTTCGAGATATTTGCCCGCGAATGAAAAATCGCGAGATATGGACCATTTTGGTGTTGAGAAAAAAATCATATTATACATTATATTAAAGGTAATTTTGATACCTTTAATATGACATCTCAATAAATCTTATATAATAAATACTTCGAAAGATATTTGTAATTTTGTGTATGTAACTTTGTACATATTTTGAGCTATTTTGCACTTTCAAACCGCGATATTTCGCGAACCACTTGACGAAATTATCTGAAATTTTGAATAAGTCTTAGTTTGGACAAAAATAATGATTGTACCAAATATCATTAAATTCGGAGAGGTAAAGTCAAAAATTGTAATTTTTCGTGTTGGTTTTAAATGGAATGACTCCATATGTTTTTGGATTTTAATCGATTATCACCGAATATTTTAATCTTAACATACCTGGGTATGTCATTTTGTATGCAATATTTGACACTTTAATGTTTACAAGTGTTTTTACTGTAAGGAATTGTAGAATTTAAAATTTATATTATTATTTGCTAAAAATATAACCGTTTTTACCTAATATTGACTGAGTGAAGCTAAAAATATAAGAAAAATATATAAAAGGGTTTTTTAAGAACCTTTGAGCTTTTCCCACTTAAATAAAATCAGGCTTTCCCATCATTCGAAAGTATAACGGTTTTATTTCTGTGAAAAAAGGAAAAACGACATAATTCATTTTTAGTACATTTCAGAAGATCGTTTTTAAGGTTTAAAATTTAAATTAAAGGTCATAGGTAGATAGTTTTAAATTACCTTCTGTGTAAATATATTTGATATATTTTTGGAACCAATGTGTATACTAGTTATCGAATAATATAGCAATAAATTAATGGTGTTGTTTTTTCTTTTATAAAATGTATATTTTGTTTCAATAATATCTCAAGTTATACATTTTTTCCAAAACGGAATTTTAAAATATATTATGAATATGTTGAGTTATACTTATTCCATTTCCAAAATATTAAAAAATAAAATTTATGTCTTAGAAAACTACATATTTCAAATAAGTATGTTAAATTCAATCATGAATTTTAATATAGGAAATACGAAAAAAAAAAGCATATGTTAATTTATACATTTTTTACATTTCGAAAAAAGGAAAATCAACCGAATTATGTTGTTTTTCAGACTACTATCTCCTAAAGTAATGGACAGATTTCTCTAAAAAATTAACACAATATGTAATGTAATACAACAATTCTAAAAATTAAAAAAAAATTAAAAACATCATAACTTAAGTTATGTAGTTTTTCCTTTTGGCCACAGATTTGTTCCTCGTACATTAAAATTTCAAATTGGGTTTCCAATTCATTCATTGATCTTTGAAAAGTACCTGTAGATTTTATTCATGGAAATTATATCTATATGATTTGTTTACACTTTTGTGTTTTTGTGTTTGTGTATTTTATGATAGAATTTTGATGATTTTAAAATTTTATGATTATTTGTTAATTATTATATAACCGTTTTTACCTAATTTGACTGAGTATTATAATAAATACAAAAAGAAAAATCTAAAAAGGTTTTTTAAATACCCTTGAGTTTTTTTTTCCATTCAAGTATAATCGGACTTTCCCTTCATTCGAAAGTATAACGTTTTTATTTGTTCTATGTGCATATAAAAACCTCTGCAATTCATTTATTGATCTTTGTTACCAGCAGATTTCACACATTCAAATTATTCCTTTATGAAATGTATGCAAGCACAATACTAAAAAGAGATTTTTCATTAATTTGTAAACTAACTTTGATTTTTTCCAATCCAAATAAAATGGTACATTCGAGATACACCTGTTGTTGGTTTTCTTATCATTTGAAGCTAAAACAATGTTGAAAATAAAGAAGAGTACATAAGTCGAATGCAGGAGAAACTTAAGAATACCGAAAGTGAGGATGAGCAGGAATATTAATCAATAGATGAAGATGTTGAAAATTGCGTAAGAAATATAGACGATTCAGATGCAGAGGAAATACAGTTACCAGAATATTACCCTACATATGACACTGATTCAGGCGAAAAAATGGATGCAGATGCACTTGAAGCTTCAATGAACAGATATACTGGAAGAGATGGCATTTTCTGGAGAACGAAAACTTCTTCACAAGCTACAATTAAATGTCAAATGTCAAATTTCCTGAATCGGTCCATAATCGGTTAAATAAATTTTTTATAAATATAAATTACTGTGCAAAATTTTATAAAGATCGGTTCATAATTTACCATATCAAATGTCCCCCATACAAATGTCCTCCCAGAATAAGGATTTAGTGGTCATAAATGCCTTACATTTCAATGAAACTCGGTACAGAGGAGTTTTGTATAAGTGTTAATCTTTCTGACAAATTTCATTAAGATATTCAAATAATTTTAATTCCGAATATTTGCATATTTGATTTTTTTTTACCCCGAAATGCCGATTAATCAATTATTAATTTTTTGTATTTCATTAAAATTATTATTTTTGATTTTTAAAACTTCTCTTTATTAAATTAAAAATTTGAAGTTTTAAAAAATTTTCGACTATTCAACTAATTTTTAATAGAAAACCACTATCAAATACTTTTATTGTGGTAAAAAAAATATGATTATTTTAACAAATAATATCTCCACTTTTATTTTTTTCTAATTTTAAAAAATTCACGAATTTATTCACGATAATAACTCTTCTGGGACAATAAAATCTACTATTTTTAATATTTAAAAGAATTCATAAATTTTTTTATACAAAAATTAAAACTTTTGAAAAAATTTTGATTTTTACCATTTTTGATTATACTCTTTTAGTAATATGTAGCTTTTAATGTTTATAACTCCTTAACTATATGTCGGATTTTATTGATTTAAAAGACAGTATAAAGTTTATTACAATAAATATTATAAATTATATTGTATGAATCAAAAGTATTTTTTTTTGCTAATGATGCACTCAGGAAAAGAATGCAATTTTCAGATGCATTTTTAAGAAATTACTACCCTTTTTGAAAAAATTTTGAAGAAATATTTAATTTTTTTTTTTAAATAGTGAACCATTTTGTCCCAGAACAATTTGTATTGCAATTTATAGCAAACATAATAATGTTTTTTTCAAAAATGCATACTAAAATTGCATTTGCATTATGAATGCATTTTTAAATAACAATATTATTTTAAAATTACTAAATTTATATTGAACATATTCTTCGTAAATATACAATTTAAATCATTAAAATCCGTTAACAACTTTTAGAGATATTGGTGTTTAAAGTTAGACAATTCACTTTTCGAAAAATCTAAATCGCGAATTAATTCGTGAATTTTTTAAAATTAAAAAAAAAAAAATAAAATGGAGATATTTTAATGGTTTCATAGGGTATGCCAAATATTATTAAAATCGGAAGACATAAAAAATATTCTTGGGTGTTCTTTCATGGAATGGACGATATATTTTTTAAACAATTAATCAATTAATTGTTAAGGTGAGTATACGAATAATATATTAGTTTTTAAACCGAAATGTCGATAAACCGACCTCTAATTATTTTTATTTCATTAAAACTTTTGAAATAAAATTTTAGTTATGAATAATCGATTAACTTCTAAATCGTGTTTACGAATAATCGATTAGTTTCATGCAAAATTTTCTATTAACACTCAAATCCTTGATTGTATTGATTGTATTAAAACCAGATTTCCGATTAAATAATATACATTTCTTTGATTTTATTGAAAATTGTGAAAATTTTTTTTTTTTTTTTTATCAAATAATCGATTAATTTTAGTTCTGTTTTTTTTTTTTCAAATAATCGATTAATTTTTATTAGAATTTTAGATTTATCTACCAAGAAGAGTTTATTTTATTTTGTTAAACATTTTACAAATATTTTTTTTTTTTTTTTAATTTTTAAACGATTAATTTTTTGAACCGGTTTTTCAAAATAAAAAAAATCACTTATTAATATATTTTCAAATAAATTATCTTTTCTAGCTGAAATAACTTATAATTATATACAAAAATGAATATTAACCTTTATGTTTACAACCAAAAATTTATACGTATCCTTACAACCAACATACCTGGGTATGTCATACATTTTGTATGCAATATTTGACACTTTTATGTTTTCAAGTGTTTTTACGATAGAAAGAAAAACACGTGGTATGTGATAATAATATTTTCTTGTACTGAATTATATAATTTAACATTTTGATTATCATTTGCTAAAAATATAACAGTTTTTACCTAATATTGACTGAGATAAGCAAAAAATAAAAGGTTTTTTTAAGAACTTTCTAATTTTTTCCACTTAAATAAAAACAGGCTTTCCCATCATTCGAAGGCATAGCGGTTTTATTTGTTCCTCGTGCATTCAAATTTCAAATTGCGTTTCCCATTCACTTACTGATCTTTAAAAAATACCTGTAAATTTTACTCATGCAAATTATTCTTTATGATTTGTTAACACTTTTTAAGCGTTTTTTATGATAGAATTTTTTATGATTATTTTCTAATTATTATACAACCGTTTTTACCTAATTTTGACTGAGTGTTACTAAAAATACAAAAAGAAAGATATAAAAGATTTTATAGTACCCTTGAGTCTTTTCCCATTCAAGAATAATCCGGTTATTCCTTTGTTCGAAAATATAACGGTTTCTCTTGTTCCATGTGCATTTAAAAACCTTTGCATTTCATTTATTGATCTTTGCTAAGTACCTGTAGAATTCACTCATTCAAATTATTTTTTTTATGAAATTTTTTGAGATTTTTAAATTTTTATGATAATTTGCTAGTTATTACATAACCGTTTTCACCTAATCTTGAATGAATGATAATAAAATGCAAGCACAAGACTAAAAAGGGTTTTTGTAAACTAATTTTAAGTTTTTCCAATTCAAATGAAATGGTACTTTTGAGATGCACCTGTTGTTGGTTTTCCTATCATTTGAAGCTAAAACAATGTTGAAGACAAAGAAGAGTAAATAAGTTGAATGCTGGAGAAAGTTAGAAATACAGAAAGTGAAAATGAGCAGGAACATTTATCATTAGATGAAGATTTTGAAGATTACTTGAGAAATGTAGATGATTCAGATGCAGAGGAAATACAGTTACCAGAATATGATCCTACATATAACACTGATTCGGATGAAGAAATGGATGCAGATGCAATTGAAGCCTCAATGAACACATATATTGGAAGAGATGTCATTTTCTGGAGAACGAAAACGTATGTGATAATTTCTTCACAAGATACAATTTGGCCTCTAATTTGATGCTGGACTACAATTTGTCAATTTTGGGAACCGTCAACAAAAGGAGAACATTCGGATGTGGCTACTTCTGCTACTTCTACATATATGGAAAACACTCCACAATTAAATATTTCAACATATCGTAGAAGGTAATTCCTGTTGCAACTGTAGAGAAAATTAAAAAAAAATACAAATTTTGCTACATTTTTACTCTAGAAGTGAAATCAAAAGCATGTTGAAAGGACCAGTAAGATTAAGCGATGAATATTTTTATCCGAAGCCAAGAAATTCGAAACATTAATGAAGAATGAAGAATAAAGTAAATTGTTTTATGTGTTCTAGAAGAAGACCAACGCGAAAGGTATGTAGGTGCTGAATATTCAGAAGATAAGGACTGTAAGGACTGCGCAGCCTAAAATAAAATTTTTAAAAGTATGTAATGTATCTATTATTTATAAAAAATTAAACATAATAAATATTTTACTTGTATTCGATAAAATATTTCCATAAATTGTTCTGTACATACCCGGGTATGTTGGTTGTAAACGTAAGGGGTATCGTCACTAAAAAGCTAATAACTTTGTCTATAAAAACTTTTTTTAACTTTTTTCTTCAGAATATCATAGCTAACAATATTGTTGACAAACATCTAAACTTCCAATTTAATATGACAACCAGAACTCCAATTATGCTAATTTTAAAATGAAAAACATACCCGGGTATGCGGTTGTTAACATAAGGTTTAAAGTCAAGAACTAAAACTACTGTACTTTGAAATTTAATCAGCTTATCCCGGTGTGCTTAGCTAACTCTATTAAATGCGATAAATAATACTTACATCTTTTCTAGGCCTGTTTGCCAATTTCCAATAAAATCCAAATAAATTTCTAATTACATCCCAAGGCTTTCACTGTAATTATTTAGATATATGATAATTTATAACTAATTTTTTCCTTAAAATTTAAGGAAAATTACACACGCGACACATTTTTCCACTAGCACAAGATGTTTTTATTATTTTTTCTCGCATATTTATTGTATTTTGACCCCCGTTACACGAATATTTTCCACAAACTGAAAAAATATTTTTTTATTTTATTTTTGACATTTCTGTTTTGTATGGTGAAATTTTAATTGAACGAACAAAGTTGCTACTTTTGGTATTAAAAATAAAACAGAATTTAAAAGAATTTTACATTATTTCGATATTTATCAACAAAAAGCCAAAAAATGTAATTATATTACTATTTGTGGATGCAATCCGCATCAAAAGATGAAAATCTGCGAATATTATTGTGATAAATTATATTTAATAATTTTTTAATACTCTTTTGTGCAACAATCTGTGCTTATGATGTGTGGTGAAAGTGGTTTTAGCACTAATACATATAAATAAAATTTGACTAACATAATCTTAAAGTTAGGTTTTTTGTGACAACAGAGTTAGATTTTTTACAAGCCTTCAATTCTTAGTATTCTTTGGTAGCCTGTTTAACCATCAGAACTATACTAAGAAAAGTTTTTGCGGTAAACAGAGTACTAATTTCTAAAGAAAATTTAAATAAGATACATTTTACAAATTCACATACAAATTAAAATTTCAAATAAAAGAAAAAACATCAAATGTTGACATTTATAAATAACTTTAAATACCTTAAGAGTATTAATATATAATACACAAAACTAATATTATAAATACTTACAAATCCAATAAATTTTCAATTTTATCTTAAAATCAAAAAATTAAAATTTCTTAAGTAAGATTATAAAGTCTTCATCTGTTTGCTTTCAAAGGACAAAGTGCATGTTCTTATATTTAATTATTTTCTCATTCTTTACAATCTCTAAATATCTTGTAATCATAACATGTTATATTAAAGTATTATGTTTAACCAATTAGCTTAACTTGAGTAATTTTAACACATTTATAATTATATAGTTTTATAACTTATTTTTAGTTTATTTTTCAAGCACATTCTCATATAATTTATTTATCTTGGTTCTAATATTATATTTCAACTTTTAACTCTTTGCAGAAAGATACAAATATTACTTTTACAACAAATATTTAAGTTGTTTTTCTGTTGTCGTTTTGTATATTTTAAGAAAGTTGTCAAAAAATTATTTATTTTTTTTCACAATGTTTATTATTTTGACTCTGCTGTCATAAACTTAATCTGCTTGCTGGCGTATTAAGTTTCTTTCATTCTTAATAACTAGTCATACAACAATATTTTAGCTGGGTTTTTCTGCTTGTTTTTCATATTTTTATACCCTACACCACCATAGGTGGGGAGGGTATTATGCGTTTGTGCTGATGTTTATAACACCCAAAAATATTGGTCTAAGACCCACCTTAGAATCATTTTCAGAGTCGATTTAACGATGTCCGTCCGTCCGTCTGTCCGTCCATGTAAACCTTGTAATCAAACTACAGGTCGCAATTTTGAACCAAAATTAATGAAATTCGGTACACAGGTTTCTTATAGTCCAGGGACGAAGCCTATTGAAATTGGTTATTATCGGTCCATTATTTCACTTAGCCCACATACAAATGTCCTCCCGGAAAAGCGTTTAACAATCATAAATCCCTTAAATATAGCAATATTTTAATAAAATTTGGCACATATAAGTTTCATATAAATCTAAATAAATGTGACGATTTTTAAAAAGATCGGTCCATAATTAACCTTAGCTCCCATATAAACCCCTTTTCAGAAAATCACTTTAAGGGGCATAAATCCCATTAAAATGTTAGTCAAGTTAATTAATAATTAGTCAATGTCAAGTTAATATTCGACACAAATAAGTTTTATATGAACATAAATGAATAAAATGCCAAATTTTAGAAAGATCGGTCCATAATTTACCATAGCTCCCATATAAGGCCCTCTTTCAGGAATCACCCAAAAGTGAATAAATTCATATAAATGTCAGCATCAACTTAATATTCTGTATGTTTTATTTTACACTTATGAGTATCGGTCCACATTTGACTCCAAGTCTAATAAAAGACCCCTCTCCGAATTATAATGTACACAATGGTGTAGGGTATCATATGGTCGGGCTTGACCGACTATATCTTTTTCTCTCGTTTTAATTGAAATTAAAAACTTTCTTTCCCGGGTTCTTAACTCATATTAAAACCATATTTTTGATGTATTAACTCATACACATACCCAGAGAGTATATAACAACAAAAATTCTTTCTTTGGAGTGTATTAAGACTGACTTTATGTTTGAAGCATGTTGCAACAAATAACTTGTTAAGTCAACATGAAATGTGTGTATGTGTTGGTGTTTAAGTTTTAGTTTTTTGTTTTTTTTTTCTCTTTATTATTGAGTTAATAATTTAGTCTTAACGCATAATAACTTAAGTTAATTTTGTTTCATGCTATTTTTTTTTTCCTTCCAACTCAAATGAGAAAATAAACTAAAAATTACTTCAATATTTTTAGTTTCTTTTAAAATATTTTCTTATTGTTGTTGTTGCTTTTCATAATAAGATTGTGTAGGTTTGAGTAATTTAACATTTTAGATTTATTTGGATTAATTTGATATTTTGTGATAATATTATTTTACAGATAAAAAAAAAATCTTATAATGTTAAGTAATTACAAAAATATCACACAAAAAAGTATATAAAACAGTGAAAATTTCCTGCAAATAACTTAAAATTTTATTTAAATCGGAATTTTTATCTGGATCCTCGTAAAATCCTCAGCCTATCTAGCTATGTCCATCCGTCTGTCCGTAGAACGTTCAGATGAAATATGGCAAAAGTGGAAATTAATTGAATTTTAAAATAAACTTTTTGGAAACAAAAAATTGGCATGGGCTCGGGCGGATATAATAAAGAAACAAGTTATGAACCAATTACTAAAAAATGTAAGCTTTTATTTTAAAACCAAGACCTTTAGTTATAAAAATAAATAAAAATTTATTATATTTGTAGTACATACTTTAAAAGCACTCATGTTGACTCTGTCAACCCTTTTTTTTTCCTTATTTGATTTAAGGTATTTTATTTTAACAGTTTCTTTATTTTTTGCATTTTTTTGAGTAACCTTTGTCAGGAAATTTCCACTTAAATGCTTCCGTTTGTTTTCTATTTTTTTCTTCTTTTACCAAAAACGAAAGAATTTCTATTTTCTCATCATACGAGTTTCATACACCTTTAGACATGATTGATGATGATTTTTTTCTCTTCTTTTTTTTTTTCTATTGCAAATATTTTTAGCTCTTCAACATACATTTTGTAGTAGTGGTAAGTTTGTGAGTAAGTGGGTTTTATTTTTTTAACTACAGATCATATGTAAACAAAATGAAAACACGTTGTCGTTTTTTGTTTTTTGTCTTATTTCTTTTTTATAAAAAGAAATCAACAAGAAAAACAATCAAGCATTTCAAGCTTTAAATGTTTAAGTCAACTCAACTAGAATTGCAGTGCGCCTTTTTACCCTTCAAATAAAATTAAATAAAACAAAAAATACACACAGGCACATCAGATTGTTTTTAAAGAGAGAAAACAACAACAAAAATAAACAAACAAGCTCTAAGGAATTTTTCAATTTTATGCCAAAATAAGTTTTGCCATGTCAGTATATACATATTTTTCAAATACGAGTTCACATACACTTATATTAAAACATTCAAACGTTATTATATAGAAAAAACATTCTTACACTCTAACACAAATATATTAATACAACTACAAACATAAATCTACAAGTACAAACCAACAGTTCGCCTGCCACAAAAAAAATATTTTCGAAAACATTTCAATTAAATTATTAATCACAATTTTAAAATGATTTCAAATATTTTTATAATTAAAAAAATTACTCAAAATCAAAGTAATTTAACAAATTAGATTCAAATTTTACATAAACAAATCTAAACTCCAATTTCAATTACGAATAATACTTATTCAATTATTTTATTAATTAAAATTCCACCTATGAAAAATATTCAATTATTCAAATTATCACTTTTTATTTATATAAGATTAATTTATTCAATTACAATAAGAAAACGAGAGAAAAAGATATAGTCGGTCAAGCCCGACCATATGATACCCTACACTATTGTTTACGGTATAATTCGGGGAGGGGTCCTTTATTAGACTTGGAGTCAAATGTGGACCGATACTCATAAATGTAAAATAAAACATACGAATTCAAAATATTACGTTGATGCTGACATTTACATGAATTTATTCACTTTTGGGTGATTCCCGAAATGGGGCCTTATATGGGAGCTATGGTAAATTATAGACGAATCTTTATAAAATTTGGCACTATCATTTATGTTCATATAAAACTTATTTGTGTCGAATATTAACTTGATACTAACATTTTAATGGGATTTGTGCCCGTTAAGTGATTTTCTGAAAAGGGGTTTATATGGGAACTATGGGTAATTATTGACCGATCTTTTTAAAAATCGCCACACTTATTTGGACTTATATGTGCCAAATTTCATTAAAATATTGCTATATTTAAGGGATATATGATCGTTAAACCCTTTTCCGGGAGGACATTTGTATGGGGTCTAGGTGAAATAATGAACCGATCATAACCAATTTCAATAGGCTTCGTCCCTAGACCAAAGAAAACCTGTCTATCAAAATTTCATACATTTTGGTTCAAAATTGCGACCTGTAATTTGATTACAAGGTTTACATGGACGGACAGGCGGACAGACGGTCAGACGGACAGACAGACGGACGGACATCGTTAAATCGACTCGAAAAGTGATTCTAAGCCGATTTATATAAATTAAGGTGGGTATTAGATCAATATTTTTGGGTGTTATAAACATCAGCACAAACGCATAATACCCTCCCCACCTATGGTGGTGTAGGGTATAAACAATTGAAAGCCCATAAATTATTATTTTTTTTTTTATATATATATATAATATTAGAAAATTTTTATTTTGATCAATTGAGTAATCGGTAGAATTAAAAAAGTAATTGAAAAGGCTTTTATCTTAGATAAAACATATAATAGACCATATTTTGTCTGTGTGGTATTTAAAATTTTAATACATATTTTAAGATCCATGGCACTTATTTAATTGACCTTTCTAATGAAGAGGCATTGGCTTCTTAATCAAAATTGCGGAATGGCTTCTTTACCTTTACTATAATCTTTATAAAGTAGCAATTGGATCAAACTTATAAGAGAAGTCATTGCTTTACTTATAATAACCAGAACTGTTGGGTTTAGTATGAGTGTGTGTATGTCTTTATGTGTATTAGTATGTGTATGAGTATAAAAAAGATTGATGAGTCTTGATGTAACACGTAATGCATACATAAATAGAGATTTGTATTTTGAGAATTATCTGGTAGGTTGTTGTTGTTGTTATTTTTAACCTAATATCAGATCGAATACAGTGGATTGTTTTTAAAAATAATAAAATTGATCATTTTGGGTTCGTCCTTGAACCATAAGAAATCTGTATATCATTTATTAATTTTGCGTAGCACAGTAGTCTAAAGTCGATTTTGGAAATAGTTCTGTAACATGTGAACCGTTGGAGTTATCTAAATAAAATTTCGCATGGTACAAGTTGTTTTTTGTAGAGATTTGCAAAGACTACCTACTAGAGTATCCAATTATTCCGGGTTTCATTTTAATCGGTTTATTCAACAAATAATTGTTTGGGGTTAAAAGTTGATCGGTTAATAACCGATTATTGGCAAATTATTCGATTAACCGAGAAGTCTCAGTTATACACCCAAAACATCTAAACAAGACTAATTACAGTATTTAATCTATTGGAATAATTATTTAAAAACATAATGAAGATCAAACTCATTAATCTTATCACTTCCTTCTCCAATTTTTATGAAGAAAAGAAACATATTTTTTACCTAACACTAAAAAATATTCTTCTAATTTAGCTTTATTTAATAAATTTGTCACGTAACTCTTTTCAGTGTATAAATTATGTTTTCGTTAAAAAGTAAAAATTAATATTGGTATTTATGAACACATTACACTTTCTTAACGCATTTTATTAAACATTCTATCCCAACAATAAAATAAAATCCAAAGAATACACAAGTACAATAAGATTTTAAACTTGTGATCAATAAGTAGTGCAAATTCGGATAATTTCTAATCAATTAAACGTAGGCTTGTTATTGGAAGATTTTCTGTTACCTTTTCAATGAAATAGAAGTCATGTTCACGATTTAATACAAAATTGCAATGAATACTAGTTCCTTTAATTAGCGCAGTCTCAACGTTTTATAAGGGATTAATTCATTTGAATCTCTTTTAAATAACATCTTTGTATGCTGTTTGTATTACTCCTTAAAACAAGAAAACCTACACTTAATTATTAATACTTTGGAAGTAATGAAAAGTACTTCCTTAAGAATTTCTTTTATTTATTTTTGCTGTCAAATATATGTCAATATATCATAAAAATAAAAAAAATCTAATCTATGAGTTCAGAAAACTATATTTTGGTTCATCGGTTATTCGTCACAAATTATTCGGTTTATTCGTTATTCGAAAATATGCAGTTTTGAATTATTCGAACAGTTAATCGACCAAAATTAATCGGATAACCGAATGTCGGTTAATCGATTGGATACCCTACTACCTACATGTATTTTTCTTTTTTTTTTTTTTCATTCAAGTCATAAATCAATTTTTGGCAAATTAAAAAAAAAAATACGTACCCGCACGCAGAGAAAAAACATGGTTACAGCATGATCACCACAACTATTCAATGATTATATAGCCGTTTTTCATTGATTTAAATATACTGTGTTCATGATAGCAACGTTTATGATTCTGTTTAATCATTTAATGATTACCCACAATCAAAATTTTAATATGGTTCACTGAATTATAATATGTATTTAAACATGTTTATATGAAATCATATTTATGAATAAATCCAATCATTTAGTCAATTCCACAACATAACCATTCATTTCATTTTACAAATTTGGTTAATTCTATAACCATTAAGCCATTAACTTTTAATGCCTTTTGAATACACATTTTTGTGTATAAGTCCAGTAGTTATAATTCTAATTTAGTTTATATATGAACAAATATAAATTGACAAGTTTTGTTTTTATTCAGTATGATGAATGTACCACATATCGTGGTACAAATGAATATCAATATGAAAATATGGAATCATATATATGATAACATGGGATTATATATATGATTAAAATTAGTTCATATATATGATTAAATTAGTTCATATATATGATAGAATGGAATAATATATATGATAAAATGGAATTATATATATGATGAAATTATTTTATATATATGATAAAATGGAATTATATATATGATGAAATTAGTTTATGTATATGATAACATGGAATTATTAAGTGATAAAAACATGATGAAATTGAAAGCAATACTTAAGAAAAGGTTATGAAACTTACTAAAAGTTATTAATAAGGTTATGAACCTTGCTAATAAATTATAAATTGGAATCATAATAATGATTACGTACAAATATACTTATTGTAACCTGGAATCATATATTACAATCATAGTATGTTGCTCTTAGTTTATGGTCACAGGAACCAGGAACTTAGGAGGTCTACTCTCTACCCCCTTGTACTCCTCCAAATCAACTCGAAAGCACCTCAGCTCAGACTACAAGGTTTACATTGGACATACAGACGGACGGATGTCGTTAAATCGCCTTAAAAGTGATTCCAAGCCAATTGGTATATTTTTTAGTATAACTGTAATTTACACAATATCAAAAAAACATATATAATAGTCCTATCATAATTATTTTACATAAGCGTGATCGTTGTGCAAAATTTCATTGAATTGTCTTTAGAATTAAAACCTCGACTTAGCATACAAGTTTACATAGTCTGACATCTAGACAGACGGACGGACATCATTTAATCAAACGGTTTACTTTAAGGTGGACAGCCAAGGATTTTGTCTGCACAAACGAATGATATTCCAACCAACAATGTTAATTTTGGGGACGAAAAAAGTAATTCTGCAGAAAAAGTTTTAGTTTTAAAAAAAGTACGAATTTTGGAAAAATATGTGTCGTATACTAAAAAATGAAAATATGTTAAAAAAGTACTTTTCTAGTTATTTCATTTGATGTATAATGAAATAACATGTTTATGAAATTTTTGCAAAAAAAAAAAAAAATATATAAAGTAAAAAATAATAATTTGTATTTTTTCTGATATTTAATATCTCTAAATTTGTAATAATATGTATATTTTATTTCGTTACAAAATTAATAAAGGAATTTAGAATTTATGAAAAATATTTCTAAAAACTTAATTTTCAAAATTCTATTATTTATTTTCTGCAGCTAAAAATATTACTTTTTTCTGAAATTTACGTTTAATTTCCGATATAAAGCACTTAATTAAACTTTCATTACACTTTAATTATATAGCGTTCACCAGTAAAGATAATTTTAATTCAAACAAATTTATTTTACTTCAAAATTTTAAATTCTTTTCAATTTAAATTTTTCAATAATTTTTAAACGCAGATACTTAAACGCACTTCGGTTTCCAACAGAATTTGCCAATTGTTGAATATTGTATAATTATTGGTATAATTATTGGGAACTAAAAATTTTGCGTATGCTTTAAATAATATATTATAATAAAAAAAGCAAATAAAAGTTTACTTTTTCCGTCCCACTGTCTCTAAACTGTTATTTTTTTACTACTATGTATAGTTGTTTTTGTATTTAATGCTTAACACAGCATTATAATCAAACACAGTGAATAATATACTTCACTTATATATTTTGTCTGCACACATTGTACATACATATACGTATGTATGGATACAAATACATATGTATATATACATATACAAACAAATCCAAAAACAACAATATAAAAATTTCACAATAAAAAAAAATAAAGGCTGACATCCACGATATAATTGGTGAAAGCGGTTTTAAATTCAAAAAAACTGTCACTTCATATAGTTTTGAAACAAACACAAGAGTTGATGGAACGAATTGAACGTGTAGAAATTTGTTTTACACAAAAATTGCACAATACCAGTAACAACAATACCTACCATAGACATGAAAGGAAAACAACAATAAAAAAAGAAACAACCAAAAAACAAACATTAACAAAATCGTGAATTTCATTAAAAATAATCATCATTTTACAAAACATCATGCAAAAATTTTGCAACATTTTATTTCATTGTTTTTATGTATGTGTTAGTAGTTGTTGTTTGCAATCACAAAATATAAATATGCAAACCCATATAAATACAAAAATGTATATTATTCTATGTGTATGTAGATATATTTGTTTAAAAATGCATTTCTGTGTGTGTGTGTGTGTGTATATATTATATCAAATAGTGTGTGCGGTATGAAAAGTCACGTAATGCACAGCAGGCATATACGAACTGAATACTTACACCACAAATGCAATTTAACGCTTTTTGATAAAGTTGAATTCAATTCCGTTTTTTTTTTTTTTTTTTTTTTTTTTGTTTTGTTCGTTATTGGATTTGAAAAAAAAAGTGCAAAAAATCTGAAATTTAGATGCATAATGCAATATGGTAAATCTTGATATTGTTTTTCATTACTCTTTGCATCATCAAATAAATCAAATATTAGAAAAAAAAAATAATAATAGAGAAAAAATTTAAAATTTAGTATGATTTTTTTATAGAAACTATTTATGAAATTAAACGAATACAGAGGAATCACATAAAAAAAATATTTAAATTTTTTAAACTAAACTTTTAACTTTTACTTTAAACTTTGAAATATCTTTCTATGCTCCATTTTATTAAAAAAAAAAAACGCTTTTTTTTAAATAATTCAGTAACTATTGAACCGTTAAATTTATCTCAATAAAATTTCACATGGTCAGAGCTGAGATGTTTTCGAGTTGATTTTGAGGAATGCAGGTTCCTAACGGGTCAGGGGGTATGTGTATTTCCCTCCCAATTTGGCCATTTCGGATATGTAATTTTTTGAAAAATCGCCAAAAATTCATTTATGATATGACAAAAGATTTAAACGAATATTGGTATTTTATTGAAATTTCAGTATTTTATGTATAAAAAACTTTGCATATAGCGTTATGAAGGTAATATCTTTGTCCTGAATATGCAACAACAACTAGAGATCCACCATTTATATTTAAGAAGTTATTAAAAGTTAAATAAGTATTCATTTGTAAAGTTTTTAACATTTTTTCGTTTTTTAAACCATCATATTTCCGAACCGAATAGAAACATCTATCTGAAATATCATGTTTTTGGAAACACTTTCAATGGTCAATACTTGTTGTGAATTTCATTGAAATTGGAGATGACAAATCCGATTGCTTTCCGTTTTGACATGGAATCACTCTTTTATATCAATGTCATTATTTTTTTTCACTTTGTTGTCATATGTCACCTCTGTGCATTTTCCTTTCTTTTTTCAAATAACCCTAAATTCACCTAAAGGCAATTTAATCATTTCCAAAACCTGACTAAAATATTAAATTCCCAAGAAAAATCATTGGAAAAATTATATAAACAAATTCAATAAAGTTTTAAATTTTAAAGAAAATTTTATTAACAATTTCCATTTAAACATTTCCATTTACATTTAAACACATGCCAGCCAGCCAGCAGCAATAACAAAAACAATTTGCAAACTCTTTTATATGATTCTTCTTTACTTCTTTTGTTGTTTATTTGAATTTAAACTTTTTGATTTTTACTCCAAATATTTTTTTTTTTTTTTTTTAATGATTTTTCTTGTTGTTGTAACTTATTGAAAAGTTTTTTCAAAGTTAAATGTTAACAACATCAGGACTTTTTTTTATGAAAATGTAAAATTTTTCGCGTAAATTCACTAAAAATGAATAAAAGAGTTAAAAGCGTATACAAATACTCAAACACACATTAATACATACATACATATAAAGTAAAATAGCAAATCAAAAAGCCTGAAATAAAGATCAAAAAAGAAACTTTGTTTTTTTATTCTCTTTGGTACTTTTGAATTTCTGTTAAAGTTTTTGTTTTTGTTGTTACTTTTCATTTAATAAAATTGAATAAAAAAAATAAATAAACTTTGTTAACTTGCTGGCTGTTGTTGTTGCCTTTTATCCAGCTATTTAAAGGCAACAAACAGCAAAAATAAACTAGAAAAACAAATCAAAGCAAAGGTTTACCTGTTGGGAGGCCGGGTGTTAAAGTAAATGGGGAAAAAAATCATATGTTTGATGTTATTGAAGGTTAAAAGGAAATTTTTATTTAGGCTGAGTGTTTAGAGAGTTAGTAGATAAGAAGAGGGTTGTTGTTGTTGCAACTTTGAAATATAAACTTTGTTACGGCTGATATTTATACAAGACAATTCAAAATAAATATTAAAAAAAACTTGCTAAAATGATTGTTTAAGAAAAAGGCTTAAATTGGCTTTTTTATCCAATCAAAATTTAATTTATTTGTTTAAAAATGTAATGTTTTTTGTGTTGAATTGAATTTTCCAGCTTGTAAGGGAGAAGTAATTTGTTTTAAAGTGAATTAAATTTATGAGATATATTGCGTGATAAAGTGTAACTTATTTATTTTTCTTTAGGCTTTTGGAATATTTTTGTGCATAGAAAAGTCCTTTGATCGCTGCACTTATAATATCAAATTAATGAAAAGATTATAAAAAGGCAAAAATCGTATAAATCGGCACACAAAATGTGGAAACTATTTTCTGTTTTTGGAGTAAAATCAATATTTGTTGAGACCTATTTTGATATAAAACAGTGGTTATACAGACGTATGAGTAATATTAATTATGACATAATTTAAAAAAAAAAAAAAAAAAAAAAAAAAAAAAAAACATCCATAACTTGGCAAATAATAAGACAAATCATTGGCCAAGATAACGATCCGAAGAACAAATTTAATATTGTATTAAATTTGCTAATATATAAAGGCTAAGGCGACTCATTCAAAAAAGTGACTTTGTTACCTCTCTCAAAATTTGCCTTGATATGTTTTATAATGTTCCCCAAAATATTTCGGTTCTACTGCTGACCGTTCGTGAACTGGACAATTTTTCAAAAAGGTCTTTTTTCCAGCTTTTTGAACTTTTTTGTATTTTCTCCCAAAGCAACATATTGAAAATATGGTATCATTTAAAAGGTATTTGGAAGGTGCTTCCATTGGTACATAAAACATATCCAAGAGTAACCTCAATATTTTTTTATTCCATTAAACATCCTATTTTTTAGGTTTTTTTACAACATTGTTTGTTACTTTTATTGAAAATTCAAATTAACAATGGGTGATTCAAGTAGAGATACTTTTTTCAGTAGCCTTTTTTTTCTTTAAAAATTATGCCGGTGCGAACGTAATCGTCAATGGCGACCGTTATAGTGCCATGATAACCGACTATTTGTTGCCTGAAATTGAAGCTCGTGATCTCGGCGAAATTTGGTTTCAGCAAGGCGGCGCCACTTCCCACATATCGCATCAATCAATGGATTTATTGAGAGAACACTTCGGTGAGCACATAATTTCACGTTTTGGGTCGGTCGATTGGCCACCAAGATCGTGTGATATCACACCATTAGACTTTTTCCTGTGGGGATATGAAAAGTCTAAAGTTTATGCGCTTCGATTCAGGCCTTGGAGGAAAACATCACGCGTGTCATTCGCCAGTTACCAGTCGAAATGCTCGAACGAGTCATCGAAAATTCGACTCAAAGGATGGACCATCTGCGACATAGCAACGGCCAACATTTGATAGACATAATCTTCAAAAAATAAATGCCAAAGAATGTTCTTTCAAATGATAATAAACATTCCCCATTAAATTTGAATTTTCTGTGTTTTTTTCTTTAAAAAAGTGGGGAACCTCGAAATTGATCACGCTTTACATTTCTACTTGCTTTTGGACATGAGTTTTTAGTTTCTGTTAATATTTGTTTTAAAATTCTTTAAATTTCGTGGTTTATCAGGCAAACAATCTGATTTAAAATTTTATAAAAACATGGCCAATATGGGTATCAAAATATTTTGGGGAACATCATAAAACATATCAAGGTAAATTTTGAAGGGGGTAACAAAACCACCTTTTTTCTTTCCATAGGAAGTGAGTCGCCTTCATAAAGGCCCAAATTTAACGACACTCCCCAAACAGTCGGCAGACTTCAATATTATTGAAAATTTGTGGTCCATATTGGAAATTTACATAATAAAATAGAAATTAGGAACTAAAAATGCAGTAGGAACGCATTTCGCTTAATGCTACACAAAAACTGCACGCACCGGTAACAAACCGCCTCAATTCTGTTGCATATAATTAAGACTACCATTCCAGATAATAAATGCTGTAATTATCGGTCGTAATTTAGAACTTTTTGATGTCATAAGTGGCTGCATATAATAAGCTGTAAGATAAAAATATTTAATTTTTTTGTTTTCATATTTTTAAGTTACCTAAAGGTAAACTCTTTCTCTTTCTAATGATATCAAATTTTATTTTCAATTCCAGTCTGTTACTTTGTTATGGAGCTTTAAAATTAAAAGTGTATACTGCATAATTTAAGCTGAGAGCCACTTTATGTATCTTAAATTTTCATTTCTTTTTTTAAACATAATAAACATTTTTTTTTTTTTTTAATAAAAAAGACACCAATTTTGACAGTTTTAAGTTAAAAAAATTGTTTGAATTAAGCTAAAACTTTTTTCAATTAGTAGAACAAATCATTTTTGTATTATAAAAACCAAATAAATAAACCAAAACTGATTTATTAAATAGTTTTAAAGAAGTATATTTATATCAATTACAACTGAATAACTGTAAAAAAAAAAAAAAAAATTAAAAAAAAACAGAAAAATTTAAAATTTAAAGTTACCACATGCGTATGATTAATATTAATTATGTTTTATTTTTAATAGACTACCATTACTCGGCAAATAATAAGAGTTTTTAAAATCTTAAAGTCTTAAATATTATCCAATATTTTAAGCTATTTAACACATATACAAATAATTTTCCTTATATACAAATAATTTTCCAAAATATTAAAATGCTTAAAATACAAATCGTATTTTAATTATTTATAAAATTATATTTTGATAATTAAACTCTGTTGTATCTCCTACTATGTGAAATTTTATTAAGATATCTCCAACGGTTCACAAGTTACAGAACCGTTGCCAAAAAAAAATCGATTTGGGACCGATTTTTGAGATATAATGATTTAATTTTTATATGCCTAGCTTTAATCCTTGAACTTTTGATGTAAAAAAAGTGTATAAATAACGTTCTAAAGGTAATATCTCAGTATTTGATATGAAACTTAATACAGATATCTACCATGCATAGTTAAGGTAGAAGTTATTAGCAATTAAACAATTACACCTTTGTAAGGTTTTTAGATTTTTTCATTTTTTTTCTGTCCATTTTGACATGGAATCAATCTATAACTATCATCCAAACAATTATAGAAATTTTAGACATTGGACTGCTAATTCGTAGACTAAGTATTTAACTAATTTTATTGAAATACTTTCCAGCTTCATAGCCACTTATTTGAAATTTTCAAGGGATCTGTTACAATTATTAAAATTAAGCATAAGACTGTTCATATTACATTCATAAAAAGACATACTAACTTTCACGCTTTATAAAATATTATGCTTCATTTCCTATTACAGCAAGCAAATGGAAAAAAAAACTCATAACTCTCATAATCCTAAATACTAAGTGCGTATGTATTACAGTATAACCAAATTTAATTTAAAATAAATTTCTTGTTTAATACTCATATATATTTTTTTTTTATTTTCTATTTATCTTTTTGAGATTAAATCGATTGGAAAATTGAGAAGTTAAATCGAAAGCCAAATGAAAAAAAAAAAAAAAAACTCAAAAAGTGTAAAACTTTACACTTAAATGCTCTTTTAGTTTGTACGAGTATGAATGAATATTCGTTAAAATAATGTAAACACTTTAATAGTTACATTGAACATACTGGTACAATATCTACACTTAAACATACATATACGCATGATTTCACACACATACAACACTTGGCTAAAGAGAATTACAACTAATACTAGAAAATATTCAAAACCACAAGCAAAAGTTTTTCTATCGTTTTTTTTTTTTTTTTTTTTTTTAATTTGGTTTTTTCTGTTTTTTTTTTTTTTTTTTTGCATTTATCAAATACCCTCTCAGTCATTCAAAGTTATAATGTATGCAGTTATATGCGAGGGTTGGCATAAGAATGAAAATATTGGGTGAAATATTAAAAAAAAAAACATTATTAACATTACTCACGTTTAGTTAATTCAGTAACTCCCTACTCTTTGTATGACATTGAATTGGAATTTCTAGCAACTAAAACTAGAACGGTTGCTTCCTTATGCAATAGCTTATCTATTCGCTGATATAATTAAAAATTTTCCATAAAATTTTATACCAATCCCCGCATGTGTAGCATACTTGAACTGCAACAATACTTAAGATGTTGGTTTTTCCATTCAACTTTTTTGTGGTTGAAAAATCATTTTTGTGCAAACAAATTGGTTTGAATTGGCTTCTTCACCAAATCATTGAGAAGAGAAGATTACAAAAATCAAAAAGATCAAAATTGTTTTCCTTTTTTTTCCATTTTATTAAAAAGTTGCAGGATTGAATGAATGGTTTACAGAAGTAAAGAGTAAAAAACAAAATAATGAAATTATATTTATTAAAATGCTAAAATTTAGATACACATTTGAAAGGGATTTACAAAGAAAGTTTTAACCTAAATAGTCACTTCATATTTGTGCTTAATTTTTATATAAGCAAAATATATTATGAATATTCTTCTATACTTGTCATAGTGATACCCTAGGATCACTGGTACCGTAATGAACACTAAATTATCCTTTTGGTCTGGCCAGACCAAGGACGGTTATAGATAAAATGTTGGTTCTAGGAACTATTTGTAGTACCAGTTTTGATTTGATTTTGTTGATAATATAACTCATATATCTTCTATATAAGGACTGCACACGAAAAAATCCGTGCATGCTCTTGAGCTTATAACTTTTGATGTGGTGAAAAATTAATAACTCTGTTAACTGTTAACTTTATTTGCCATTATGCTCATTTGACATGTGCTAAGTTTCATGGTAATAGCAAAATTGTTTTTTCTTAAAATGGAAGTTTAACAAAAAACACCTAAACACATAATTCAAATTTTTCATGAAATCTTGCATTGGTCATATAAAATAATTGCAAGGAAGGCTGTTGTGCCGCAAAATACAGTTTCTTGAGTCATAATATTATACAAAGAAGTCATGATCACTGAATGGTAGCCTGGTAATGGAAGACAAATAGTATCTTCAGGTTGTAGGACTCAGGCAAAATAGAAAGGATTTTGAGAGAAATCACCTCATCTCTGGAAGATCTTTATCAGAAAAATTTAAAGAAAGTCTAGGCTGAAGACTTATAAAGCAAGAAAAAAATCCTATTAGAAACGCAATCAAGAATTTGGAGGTAAAAAATAACATGAAAGTTCTTAGGACGAATTTTTTCAGAAATTTTGTTTCTGTATAGTAGACGATAAAACGTTCGTACAGGGTAACTTTTTTCAATTTCCTAGCCAGAAATTCTATGTCGCAGATGCTAGAGGGATTATTGCAAAAAAATTTCATGTATCAAAGAAATCAAAATTCCCAAGAAAGTTTTTGATTTGGGAAGTCATATGCATACGGGAAGTCATGGAATGAAGCACTTCATTCTTAAAAACTGGTTGCATTAACACAGAAATATACGTGAATGAGTGCCTTTGGAAAAGACTTCTCCCTTTCCTAATAAAATTCAGTGTATCCCCTGTTTTCTGGCCTGTTCCCACTTCTTCTCATTACAACAAAACAATGGAGTTGTAAAAAAAAAAATAAGAATTTGTACCGATAGATGCTAATCCATCGAATTGTCCGAAAATCCGTGTAATTGACGGATATTGGACTCTAGTAAAAAATAATTTAAAGGACATTAAAAGCTCAGCATAAAATAAAACGGAATTTAAAAATAAGTGGACTTATTCGAGCAAAAATGTGAACGAAACACAATAAAATCTTTAATTAGAATAATTCTGGAAAAGAGGAGATATTTCCTTAAAAACCAACAGGAACTAATTTATTCTTTTATGTTTAGAACTTGAACATAACAGTCATTAATAAAAATATCGCTTTAAAACAATTCGCAAACTGGTTTAGTTTCTATGAGCAGATTTGCATGCACGGATTTTTTCGTGCGCAGTCCTTATATAAAAGAGTAACGTTACTGAGTGATTGACTGACTTACTTACTGATTCATCATCCCACAGCTCTAAATGTTAAAGTTAGTAAGTTGAAATGTGGACTGTAGATTGGTCTCCTATCAAATAGATCAACTAGAACAGGATTTTTGTAAATTCCAATGTTTAGGGGATTAAAAAAAGGGTACAAAAGGGTTAAATCTGTAACCTTATATCTCCTAAACTAATAGATATAAAAAAAATTAAGTTGTCATTAATATTTATTGAAAATATAATCGGTACTTTTTTGAAATATGTCTTTTTTTAGGGAGAAAACTGTGAAAAATTGTATTTTGGTACTTTTTTGGCACTCCATCTATCTATTAATCTAGTAAGCACAGAAATAAAATGTGCATTAAATTAGTTTCCTATTAAAAATTGGCGAATACAAGTTTGGTACTTTTTGGAAAATCGAACTCTTAAGGGGTAAAAATCGTACCTGTTTTTGGTACTTTTTTCACAAACATATTTTTTTTTTTCGGCACATACATATTTTAACATAAGATCCCAGTACAGTTTAGAAATTTATTGAAATACAATCTTTATTACATTCAGGGCGAATAAAAAGTACCGAAAAGGGATATAATCGGGAAATTAAATTTCATTTAAAATTAATGATGCATTTTTTTATAATCATAAACCTAGAAACATGAACATGTAGTCTTAAGTGATTAAGAATTCACAAGAGGGAATTTTGTGGTACTTTTTAATTCTTCCAATGGTAACACTGGTCGACAAAAATATTTTTTTTCGAGCTCCTTCAAAAAAAGATATGTCGACTAAATAGAATTCCGCATGCTAAACTCGAATCTGCATTCAGTTTCTTTCCATCAGGTCGGGATTTTTTTTATGGGCGTGTCTAATACTGTGCCCTAAATATGCCGATTACTCGTGTATATTTCGGTATTACTTGAGAACGGTATGCACGATTTATATAAATGACATACCACGATATGCGGAATAAAATTAGCTTTAAACCGCTCTACCATCAAAGTTTTTATCCCCTCAATAGTTTAGGAGATATTTCGAAAAAATGTCGGAAAAAATTTTTTTCATGCAAAATTCAAGATTTCTTTTTTTTTACTAAAGCTTTTTTTTTAAGTGAAAACATCAAAAATATTTAAGTTTATCACCTTTGTCAACAAGCCGGTGAAACTATGAGTAAATAAAGCCACGTATTATAAAAATTGATGCACAAATCTTGATTGGATTCACAGTTAAGTTTGGATACCCATGTATACCTATAGCTAAGTGGAAATACACTAGTGGGCAAAACTAATTTTTTTTCGTCCTAAATAAAAAAATAGGTGGATTAGATGGAATTCAATGTACTAAATAAGAATCAGCTTTTACTTTTTTTCTATCACGCATTGATTTTTTTTATGGGCATGACTACTATGACCCCGCCTTTAGGCAGTCACACTTGTATATCTCGAGAACAGTTTGTCCAATTAAGATAAATTGAACTTTAATATATAGCGACCTAAATTGTCTTTGAGCTGAATTTATATAATTTTTTGCCCAGTTAATATTCTGTAGTTATTCGGTAATTAGTACCAAAAATTTTAGAATTTATTTTTTTGAAAAGTGGTGAAAATTTTCATCCATATTTCTGAAATTCTTGAGCGAATGAAAAATATTTTTGATTTTTGATTTTTACCCGATAGAAAAAAAGTGAATGCAGATTCTTGTTTAACTCGTCAGAATCCACCTATTCCACCTATTTTTGAGATGTTAAGTGCGCAATTAGCAAATCGAGCGCAATAACAATCTGTGGCTGAGTGGTTAGTGTTGAAGACTATAAAACATAACATACAGATGAACATGGGTTCGATTCGGAGTGCCGCCATCGACATTAACGAAAAATTATAAAATAAAAATAATAATAAAAAATTGTTCACAAATTTAACAATTACCGAATTTTTATTATATTAATCGACACTGAACTTGTTCTCTTGGACCAGTCCTGTTACCTGTCCCAAGGGCCTAATTAGCCACCTCCAATGACAACCCCAAAGTTGTCATTGGAGGATAATTAACTTTTACTTCACGTTTAAAAGTTAATTATTATTATTACATAATATTCAAAGAGTAATATAATAACGAAAAGTATCACAAAGTACCCTCTTATGGATTTTCATTCACTTAGGACCATACATGTTTAATTTCATGTTTCCAGGTTCAATATTTTAGAAAATTTAAAAAGCACCATTGGAAGAACGAAAAAGTACCACAAAGTTTCACTTAGGACCATATATTTTTAATTTCATATTTGTAGGTTCAATATTATGGAAAATTCAAAAAGTACCATTTGAAGAACGAAAAAGTACCACAAAGTTCCCCTCTTGAATTCTTACCCACATAGGACCATATATCTTTAAATTCATATTTCTATGCTCAATATTATAGAAAATTCAAAAAGTACCATTAGAAAATTTAAAAAGTACCATTAAAAGAACAAAAAAGTGTCACTCTCACTAATTTATGACTACATAGACTTAAGTTCATACTTCTAGGTTTAATATAATAAAAAATTAAAAAATTATTTAATTTTAATAAAATTAAATTTCCCGAATTTATACCCTTTTTGGTACTTTTTTATTCCTCCAAAATGTAACAAAGATTGTATTCCAATGAATTTCTCAATTGTACTGGTATATAATGTTAAAATATTCATATGTATGTGTCAGTAAAAAGAAAAAATATTTTGTGAAAAAAGTATCAAAATCAGGTACGATTTTAACCCCTTAAATGTTCGAATTTCCAAAAAGTACCACATTTTTATTCGCCAATTTTCGATAAGGTACTAATTTGAAGCATATTATATTTCTACTTACTGGATAAAAGATAAAGGTTCCAAAAAAGTACCAAATTAAAGTTTTTACCCATTTTCTCCGTAAAAAAGAGCCAAATTTCAAAAAAATACCAGATTTTTTTAAATGAATAACGATATCCATTCAACTCTTTTGTATTTTTATTAGTTTAGGAGATATAAGGTTGCTGATTTTACCCGTTTTTATCCTTTTTTCCCCCTAAACATTCGAATTTCCAAAAATTTCTAGCTTTAACCGTTTGGGCTCTGCGATGATGAATCACCAAGTAAGTCAGTCAGTCAATCACTCAGTAACGTTACTCTTTTATATATATAGAAGATTAAAAAAGAACGTTATCAACTAAAATTCAATGGAAATTCAAAACACGAAATGAGCTCTGAGCCACTGTACGTCGGTGTGTTTGACACAAAGACAACATTTAAAAAATAATGTACTAAATTTTAGAAAGTATTTATGATCAATTCGTATTCTTGCATTTCCTACAATGAGATGCTCCCCTATGTTTTATGGCATTTACAGATTCCACCACGCAATCTTATTAAAATGCTTTAAAATTTCAAATAAAAATTATTCACTTTAAATTGTCTACTTATTTTATCGTATTTAATAAAATTTAAATATTTTTCTTTAGCAAAATTCTAAACTTAAGAAATACTTAAAAAATATTGCTTTACAAATCCTTCTTGTCATAAATATAAAGCTTATTAATAAATAATCTTTATTTCCCCAACCCATTCTTTACTTTATTCAAAAGGAAAATATCTTAGAAAATGTACAACAAAAAAATGTTCAACAAAACATCAACACTTCTTTTTACTTCCCTAGAAGGTGTTTGTAAAACGAAAAATTATAAAATTTAAGAAATACGTTTTTTTATTTTATTTTATCACAATTTTACAGGTGACCAAAGAAACTGTATGTGATTGTAAGTGTTTTGAGTGTTGAGCGTAGAATGTGTTAAATTTTGAATGAACATCGAAGACGCGACAAAACAACCATGAAAATGTCTTGCTTATAAAATTTGACAATAAGTAGTGGCTGTAAAAAAAAAGTGCAATTTTTTCCGCTCTACTAAAAGTTCTTGGGAAACTCGTTGGTTGATTGCTGGTTTTGCTGACTGAATAGCTGGTTGGCCATAGTGAATTTTTATGGTTGCGGATATTGTATAAAATATTGTTATTTTGTTTTCTTTTTAGCACTTTGTAAAGAATTTTTTCCTAAAGAAATTAAAAAAGAAACTAAGGTTTTTTTTTAATCTTTAAGGAAAATGGTTAAATATGCATTTTCTTGAAGCTTTAGGTAGGGGTCAATATTCACAATTTTCAAAAATATTTTATATACATTTTCTTGCAAAAAAATAATTCTGGGAAATTTATATCAGTTCATGTAATTTAAATTGCTTTAATTTATTTCAATTTCACTTGATTAAATTTAATAAAATTTAAAGTTTTTTTTTCCATTATTCATGTTATTTTATTAATTCATTTCACCAGCAAAACAAACCAAAGAATATGAAAAAATGCTTTAAACTCTATGAAAGAAAAAAATACTTAAATACACTTTTGCATGAGTTTTATTATACGCAAACACAACTCTCAACTAAAATCTTGTTTAAATAAAAATGTGTATATAAAAGGAACAACAACAATAGTATGTAGTAGCAGTAGTAGCAACAATAAAAAATAATAAAAAGGTAATACTTACACAAAAAATTCTTGAAATTATCCGCAGTTGTTAAACAATTTCATGCTAACAGTAGTAGCAGCAATTTAAAGCAAAACAACAATAGCAGCATACTAAAATAAAAAAAGAAAATAACACTACATCTCACATACACATATACAGTTAAACAGTTTAAATAAAATTCTACAACTACAACACGTTATTTTTACTATTTTAAGAAAATCTACTAATTTTGTAAATTTCAAGCAAAATAAAACATTAACCAGCAAAAAGTAGAACATTTTCAATTCCATTGTGTATGCTGAAGAAAAAAGACAGAATATTTTGTTATTTACTAAGCAAAAGCAAAATTTTCTTTAATTTTAAAGGCGAAGGTTAATTTCACATAAAGGTAAAAATATTTGAGTTTTTGTTTCTGGCAAAATATGATCTTGAAAATACATTCATTTGTTTGGGTTTTTTTTTAGACATTTTTCCGCTTAAAAATAAAAACACGTTTCAAGGAAAATATTTGTGTTAAACCACTACAAGACGCCACAATTTGAAATAGGAACAAAGGTAGACATTAATTCATTTGTATTGTAAAAACTAAAAGGTTCTTTAAGTGTGTGTTTTTTTAAGTTTACTACTTACCTGTCAAGTGGCGCTACTATTGGTAATAAGAAGTATATGGAAATACTGTATAGGGCAATTTCTGTATTGACCCTCCACTTACACATAAAAGAGAAATTCTAAAATTTTAAAATTCGGTGCACTAATATAAATTTAAATAATTAATTGGTAAAAAATTTGCGTAAAATCTTTTTTTTTTAATTAAAAATTAAAATTTTAAAATGCCATAATTTCCGTAAATTAAAACCACAAATTCTGAATGTTGCCAATCATTCCACCTACATATGTATACAGTGGTTTCCCGGTTTAACGAATACTCAGTTTAACGAATTCGCGATTTAGCGTACGTCCAAATTTTTTACATTGAGTACCTTATATTACGAACAATCTATATATTTTGGTACTCGATATAATGAATTTTTCCAAAAAATGTGATTTGAAATCTATAAAAATAAGAAAAAGTAAATAAAAAACATTTATCATCCTATTGATAGAGTATTACTCTCCCCTTTTATGCAAAAGGAAGAGAATTAGAAATTTTCGTTTGGAAAATATTTTTCCATTTCAAAATTATTTTCTAAATAAAAAAACAGCCAAAAAAAAAAAAAACAAAGTAAAAATACCTTGCAAGGCTGTTATTTTTTTACTTTTTAAATATGCTTTCGTTTGTATTTTGTGCAATGTCATTTTATAATGTGCCTCCGTACATATGTGATGCGTTTATGCTGAAAAATTCGCTTAAAGCATTCATTCAATTGAGAATTATTTTTTTCGTGCTCCTTCAAAAAAAAATATGTGGATAAGATGGAATTCCGCATGCCAAACTCGAATCTGATTTCAGTTTTTTCCCATCAGGTCGAGATTTTTTTTTTATGGGAGTGTCTAATATTGTCGAGTTATAGTAAAGTATACTCGAGTATACTTTACTATAACTCGACAAAATTTATATAAATGATACACCAAAATATGCGGAATAAAATTAGCTTTAAGTCGTTTTACTCTCAAATTTTTATCCGCTCAATTGTTTAGGAGATATTGCTAAATAAGTGTCCGAAAAAAATTGTTCATGCTAAATTCAAGATTTCTTTTTTTACTAAAACTTCTTTTTAAAAATGAAACCTTCAATAATGTTTCAGTTTATCATCTTTATCTTAAAGCTGGTAAAACTACGAGTAAATAAAGCCACGTATCATAAAAATTGATGCACAAATCTTGATTGCATTCACAGTTAAGTTAGGATACCCATGCATACCAACATTAAGTGGAGATACTCTAGTAGGCGAACGGACGGACATCGTTAAATCGACTCAGAAAGTGATTATGAGTCGAACGGTATACTTTAATGTGGGGGTCCGAAGATTTTTTCTCTGCGTTACAACTTCTGCACAAACACATTTGGTGGTGTAGGGTATAAAAATAGGTGAATTAGATGGAATTTCACGTGCTAAACAAGAATCAGCTTTAACTTTTTTTTCTATCACGTTTTGATTTTTTTTTATGAGCATTACTACTATGACCCCGCTTTTAGACAGTCACACTTGTATTACTCGAGAACGGTTTGTCCAATCAAGATAAATTGAACTCCAGTATATAGATTTAAATTATCTTTCAGCCGAATTTACATAATTTTTTGTTCAGTCAATATTTCCGCAGTTGTTCGGTAATTAGTAGCAAAAAAAAAATCGTTTAAATTTTGATTGATAACTCTGAAATTCTTTAATCAATAAAAAATTATTTTGACAAACTTAGAAGACAATAGTGTGCATCTTTTGGTGTATCATTTATTAAGATCGTGTAAACGGTTCTTGAGTCATAGTCCAAATTGTACAAACCATTCTCGAGTTTTATAGTCTGATCGCTGAATAAGGTGATGATATTAGTCATGCCCATAAAAAAAAAATCAGTACGTGACAGAAAAAAAGTGAATGCAGGTTCTTGTTTAACTCGTCAAAATCCACCTAATCTACCTATTTTTGTTTCAAGAAAAAATAAAAACAGTTTTTTTGCCCACCACTGTATCTCTACTCAATTGTATGTAACATGGGTATTAACATGGGTATTACGCGATTTAACGAATTTTTCGATTTTACGAATTGGCCTGACAATATGTCATTCGTTAAACCGGGAAACCACTGTATTAACAAATCAAATGTCCTAAATATGTAATTTTAGCAATAAGAACTAGTCAAGCTCATTACTACCTGGCTATATTTTATAGACTTTGCAAGTCTTCGTTTATAAAATTATTGAAAGTTTTCACTCTTAGTTAACTATTAATTAACTATATATAGCCAGCAAAAAAGGAATTGAAAAAGGGCTGAAAACTATGCTTATAAAATTTTGTTAACAAAAATTCCCTTTAGCTATATATTAAAAGATAATAAAAATGCCTTAAAATTTAAGAAATTTTAATTTTCTTAGAAATTATTAACCGAACTTCAAAAAGTTCAAAATATACAATTTGTTTCACCTTTGTAGTGGTGAAAATGTTCTTTTTTGGAAGCTCTTGATAATTTTTTGCTGGGTATATGGAAAATCAAAAAACTTTGAAATTATTTGAAACCTATTTTAAGTGTCTTGTATTGCCAAAGTTTGTTTTAAAATTAGGAAAGGTTTTGAAGGCTTTTTGTAGATCTTACAAAATAACTAAGAAATCCTAAATTTTAAATCATTTGGCATATATCTTGTTAATGTGCCCTCAACAGAAATGCTGTAGGAGGTACCCAAACATGAAGAGAAAAAACCTGAATGGCTCCAAGAGGTGCCTTTTCGCGAGGCATACTCGCAACGTTATTTCAGTGAAGCTGGAGTATAGCGTTATCAAAGAAGGTTTCCAAATGACATTTAAAAATCATTCGTTTTAAAATATTAATTTACTAAACGTGTGTTTTAAAGAATTCAGCAATTTTCCATATTTTGTTGGATGTTGGCGTTATAAATCAATTTTAAACTGAAATAAGTTCTTGCGATAAGTTTTACTTACGCAAAAAATATAATTTCACTAAAAATATTAAACAACGGTTTTCATGGGCTAAGAATGCGGTGTTTTTAGTTTAACATTAATCGTCGAGGCACACTCCAGGCGCTAATCAAAATTGGCGATGATATATGTCAATCTGTAGCTGCCTTAATATCCTATTTCAAAATCAATATGGCGTTCGAAAAAAGTACGATTTTTCATTTAATGCAACTTTAGAGATTTGACTAAGTGCAATTAAAAAATGTATATAAATGACATTGTCTTATGACTTATTTAAAAAAATGATGAATTTTGCAATAAATGGATGAATATGAACAACACTACATCACTAAAAACCGAATTTTGCAAATTTTATAAGAAGGTTTATAAATTATTAAATCGCTAATATATCCACTCATACTTAACTTATCGAGATATTTTTAATTGTATTTTAGATACAGCATTGTAGAGTACATAAATGCAATAATTTTTGATTTAGGACTATAAATAGAATTTTCGCAATTTTTTTATGAATTTTTATCTTAAACCGCCATAACATTGATGCCGTTCGGTAAAACTCATTCACTCGAACAGATCTGTGTTCCACAAGAGCCAATGAATATTGGTACTAAATATTGTTGATGTGCCATTTAAAAGTAAACGAGTTTGAAGAATTTCCCATATAAATATGAATTGTGATTTGTTCTTTTTTTGCTTTTACATTATAAAAATCTAAACAGCTTTTCTTGAAATTTTCACAGTATTATCCTGTGAGCCCCAAAATTTAAAAAAAGGCTATTTTATTTTTCGACAGGAGAAAGGAGAGTTTTTCCTCCTACATAAAAAAAAATATTAATTAATTCAAAACTTCAGAACCAATGTCGCAAAAGTCTTACAATTTTTAGGAAATAACTTTCTTATCAGCCTTTACAGTTGAGATGAAAATGAAAAGCATAATACCAGGGAGAATAAGTTCTGTAGTATCCCCCAAATAAAGAAAATACTAATTATGGGATAACTTAAATACTATTTCAGAAAAAGTCTTAACATTTTGTAAAAATAACTCCCACCAATATCCATAATTTAAGATGAAATGGGCTGTAAAAGTTCTTAAGATATACGATTTTATCAAAATATGAAATATGAAAATATTATATATCGTATACCTTACACTAAGGGAAACAATTCGATTCAAAATCAACAACGGTTGTGCTCACATTGGTAATTTACGGTAACAGCTTTTTAATACCTTTCGTTAACAAATTTAATAGAAACCATATGTAATTTAACAATTTGATACTGAAATGGTTTCAACTTGGTGCCAATTAGGTATCGATTTTCAATAAGAATTGAACACGCAGTATTTAATTTAAACACATACGGTGTAGATTCACTATTGACACAGAATGGTATTGTTTTCAACACGTATGTGATTGATATTTCTCTAGGTGTAAGAACTTTTACAGCAAAAGTCTTAAAAATTTGTACAAATAACTTTCTTAAGAACCTCCTTAATTCAGGATTAAAATGGAATGGGTATAACCAGGAAAAATGCTATTCCGCATACAAATTTAATATTTCTAATGACATATCTAACGAAATGTTATAGTGAGAGCTCTGAAATTTATCATAAATTATTGGTTTATAAACTCTACAATGATGTATTTGAAATATAAATTATTAGCTTCAAACACTTTTTTTAGATTTTTTGAATTTGAGTACTTGCCAACACCACATGGAACCGTTTCAGGTATTGAATTTTTGTTCTGTTATACCACCAAGTGTTGTTAACATAATTACATCAAAAGTTATTCCAAAAAATCTCTCGGCCGAATCTATATACCCACCATCAACTTTTTCAAATGTTGTGTTATAGGGGAGATGGGCGGTAAATCTTTATGATGGTGGGTATAAAAATATTTAAGGTTGATAATCGGTTTCATAAAGGTAAACGTAAAATAGGAATTGCTCATATGTATGTTATCCATAGCCGTTCATTGTGAATACTTTCATTCCATGGGATTTTGTTTCGCTAGAAGACTTTTTAGGGCATTTTGATAAAAAAAAATCTATTATCAGCAATAATTACTACAATGCAAATTTTCATTATTCAAGCCATAAAAGGAACAAAACTAAAAATGTTTATCCATTTTGCGTTTTATGGACCAATATGTTAGCGAAACATTTTTCAAATATTGTTTTTCATAACTGGCTCAAAATAACGAATTTTTTGGTACACATTTCTAGAAAAAACAATACTTTTATATTAATAAATTTTCTAGACCCGTGACTTTGTTTAACAATTTTTTCCTCATTAAGTTAATTTTTACGCATCGTTTGGGGACTTTCTACAAAATTTTTGTTTACGGTACACTACAGTGTGCAGTAAAAAACTCTAAACCTATTTTCTCAAGCAGTAATTAAAAACTCTTAAGCCATAAAGGTAGTTAAAATAACAAATATAGAGCTCTTTGAATTCGTTTTTAAAATTCAAACATTCCATTTCAATTCTTTATGTCATAGTCCGTCTACTACAGTTGATTTTTTCTTTTTCTCTTAACGCGTATACCTTTATTTTCATTTCTTGTTCTTAGTCGTTGCTTTTTTTCACTCTTGTAGCTTTTAACTTGGCAAATAGTTGAAATAGTTTTTCGGTTTTTAGTATTATTTAACAAAATGTTGCGGTCGAGTTTATTCTCACACTGTGGTTTGTAGCTTTTGTTCCATAACTCACACATATTCTCAACACACAACAAAAAAAAGTCAAAGGAATTCTTAGTTAACACAAAACAGCCTTAATCAAGATTAGAAAGAGTGAAAAAATGTGTGTATGTAATTGTAAATACAAGAAAAGATTTTAAATTAAAGATTAAATTAAAACTTTAAGATAATTTAAGTAAAGGTTTTTAAATTAAAGAAAATTTAAATTAGTCTTTATGAAAATAATTAAATTTACGTATATACTGCTGTATATACATATTAAATAGTACTACATTTCCTATTTTTAGTAAATATATTTTTTTTTTTTTTTTAATATTTAACTACAAATATGCTTTTAATTTCTCTACACTGAACCAAATCTCGTAGGTAATATTGACGAAAATTTTCGTAAAATTTTAACTAAAAAAAATATTTAAATTAATAGATTTTTTCTTCAAATCATTAGAATTTTTCTTCAAATCAACAAATTTTTGTTAAATATACTAAAAAATATTTGTCAAAAATATTTTTTTGTAAAATATGTTGATTTGAATAAAATTTCTTTAAAAAATTGATGAAAAATCTGTAAAAATCGACGAAATCTTAGTTAAATTGGCAGTAACTATTAAACAATTAGTAGTAAGAAAAACAACACACAATTTTATTCAATTTAACACCCCAAAAAGATGCTAATTTGAATAAATTATCTGTTAAATTAACCAATATTTTTCCTAAATTTTAAAATTAACTAATATTTTTTAGTCAATTTGAATAAAATTCTTCAACTTGACTAAAAATTTGTAAATCGACTAAAAGCATTCACATTTTAAGAAACTAAATAATTTATTTTATTCAAATTGAATAAAATTCTTCAAATTGAAGAAATTTCTTCAAAATAAGTTTGAACGTCTTTATATACAATTACAGTTTTTGATAATATGTAAAAAATATAAAAATATATATTTCTTATAATTGTATTATTTATTTAGTTTTTACTAGAAATTATTGATTGTACTATATATGTATATGAACAATATTTAAAAAATTTTAAAAAATATACTAATAAATAAATAAACTAATTTACATTTACTAAAATTAAATAAAATTAAGTAGTAAAAATAAATAAAAATTCTTTAATATGATTAAAAAATTTTGTAGATTTACTAAAGGCATGTAAAATTGAAGAAATTTTGTTAAAATTAACAATTTTATTTTAGTCAAATTGAATAATATTCTTCAATTTGACGAAATTTCTTCAAATTTACTAAAGGCATGTAGAATTGAATAAATTTCGTTAATTTAAATAATTTCTTTTAGTCAAATTGAAGAAAAATGTGTAGAACTGAAGAAATTTCTTCAAATACAGAAAACGCATAGTGAAGAAGATCAGTTGAATGACAAACAATAAAGCTTGTGAACGTGTTTTTGTGTCAATAGATTTAAATTTCGTTTAAAATTTTTTTCATACAAATACAAAAATTCTCGAATAAATAAAACATAGTGAAAAATAAGTGTGAATTTGTGTTAAATCAGATATACTTCAAAAACAAGCAAGTTTCGATCACTAAATATATAATTCTCCTGCAAAAAATGTGAATTTATGTGCAAGCTCATTGATGGCACAAAATGCTACCAACTAAAGCACTGTTAAGCGTAAGGACATTTGGAGGACTTTTTTATACTTTTCACGGTAATGTTAAACATTTTAAATTTTTAATATTTTAGGTATTATTTTATAAATTATTTCGATAGCAAATATAAACAAATTAAATTAATCAACTGCCAGACAACGGTCATCATTATCTCATGGAGCCGTTTTGGATTATGGAGAACTGCACGACAAAAATTTCCTTGGAAAACCTAAAACAAACCTACTACAAGTAAGCACAAATGATTTGCAAATATAGGTAAATATTTTTTGTACTTTGTATATAAATTTTTTATACCCTACACCACCAAAGGTGGTTGGGGTATTATGTGTTTGTGCAGAAGTAGTAACGCAGAGAAAAAATCTTCGGACCCACCTTAAAGTATACCGTTCGACTCAGAATCACTTTCTGAGTCGATTTGGTTATGATCGGCCCATTATTTCACCTAGCCCCCATACAAATGTCCTCCCGGAATAGATTTTTAACACATAAAGATGCCTTAAAAATATGAATATTTTAATGAAATTTAGTACAAATAAGTTTTATATCAACAAAAATCTGTCTGCCAAATTTCATGAAGATCGGTCCATAACTGACCATAGCTCTCATATAAATTCCTCTCCCGAAAATCACTAACGTGCATAAATCCCATACAAATGTTAGTATTATGTTAATATTTAGCACAAGTAAGTTGTATAGAAGTAAAAACAAAATTATGTGGATCGTAATGGTGTAGGGTATCATATAGTCGGGCTTGACCGACTATATCTTCTTCTCTCGTTTATTTATATTTTCGTTTTTTTTTACATTTTGTATATGTTGTAGGGTGATCGACGCGATTTTCCAAACGGTTTTAAAACCGGTTTTTTTCAGTCAATGTGCGTCGGTTTTTTCAAAATGTTAATTTTTCGAATGTCGAATAGACCGGTTTTTTTAAACACAAAAAACCGGTTTCAAAAATAGCATTTCATTTCAGAAAACATGTACTAAATAGTGATAGTGATATTTGAAAATTTAGGAATAATTTTTTAAATATTCATAAAGACTGATTTCTTATGTTTTTAAAATAGAGTTTAAGTCTTAATTGGAATTTATTCTGTAATATTAAACAAATAAATAATTAATAATTATCCTGTATGACCCAATTTAATTTTTTTGATCCAATATTTCCTTTATTTTTTAAAGGTGTTGTGTTAAAAAAGTTTCACCTGCAGAATCGTTTCAAAGCTCTTTCCAGAGTTTTCTGAAGCTACCAAACGACGTAGGAAATTAAAATTTGGCTTAATTATAAAACTTTTTGTCCAACAAATCTTAATGGAGCCATATTTTGAAATTTTTATCAGGGAGCGGATATAAGAGGATTTATGTGTCTTTTTCTAGAAATTTTTTCTCTTTCCAGAGCTTTCTAAAGCTCCCAGAAGACATAGAAAATTAATATTCAGCTTAAACATAACCCTATTCGTCCTACAAATCCTAACGGAGCCAGATTTTGGAATCTCTATCAGGGAGCGAAAATACATAGATCTATATATATGGATTTAAATATATCTTTCCTAGGCAATGTTTCCTTTCCAGAGCATTCTGAAGCTCCCAGAAGACGTAAGAAACCAAAATCGGCATACTTATATAACTATTCGTTCAACAAATTCTAACAGTGCCAGATGTTTCTATCAGGGACCAAAAAATCTGTTTTGGTATTAAGAACTTTTGAGTTGCTATATTTATTGTTTTCTCTCCAAATCCTATAAAAAACTGATTCTGTATTTCGGCCAGGGAGCGCATTTACTACGATTTTTTTTATTTTGAAAGGTTTACGAGTTTAAAACTTTAATCAATATAATTCCAATAAATTTGAACGGCTTCAAATAATTGACTTCGATTAGGGAGAGGAAGGTGTCTAAATGTTGTTCATATTTTTTTCTTTTAATTTTCGGATTTGTTTGTCCATATTTTCATTATTATATTATTTTTCCTGACATTGTTAGGCTTTTACGCTTGTATTTAATAAATTTTAACTTAATTATAAGAATTGATTTTTTTTAAAGAAATGTAGTCTTTTGATATAAATATTAACTTCTGTAAAAAACCGGTTAACCGTTTTTTTCTGAATTTCAAAAAGTGCAACCGGTTTTTTTAAAATACCAACTATTCGAACTATTCGAAAACCGGTTTCTCAAAAAAGTCGAATAATCGATCACCCTAATATGTTGCTATAGATCATCCAGAAATAAACTTTAAAAATATTAAGTTATAAATTTGTATGGGCTGAAATTGAATGCATTGCACTGGTTGTTGATTACTGAGAGAGTTCACATCTAATGCTCTTAATAAATGGTTCCAAAAAAATTTTTTTTGTTAAATAAAATTTTTAGTGAATGTATATTTTTTTTATTTTCTCAGGTCGATTTCGATTAAACACTTGTACTAAAATGTGGGTTGTTTCCATTCGAATTATAAAGAATTTTCATAAAACATTATCTTATATAGCGATCATATTAAGGATCCAGCAAACAAACTTTTGTAACAAAATATGAAACAAATAGATAATATACCTGAAGGTAATATATTACAATTTAAACAAATTTCTTATTTCTAAAATATATTTTTTATATTTCAGACGGTAGTATATTTGGTTTATTTTACATTTTGGAAACGGTCTAACCTTTATCATAAAATTACTTTAATTAAAACTTTTGCCACGTAAGTTTATATTAAATTTAATTAAATGATTTTCTTTATATATTTTAAAATGCTTATTTATAACATGAATTATATTTTTTTACACAATAAATATTACTAAAGTGTTTAAAATTTCTTATTTGTTTTATTTTGAGGATTTTAATTTATATTAAATTTTCTTACAGGGGTTAAACAGTACTTTGGAATTGACAAAATTTTGTCAATTTGAATAAAATTCAAATGTTAAATTTAATAAACATTCTTCAATTTGAAGAAAAAAATTAGTTAATTTGAATACATTTTTTATTAAATTTAACTAAAATTTAGTAGAATTAAATAAAATTATTTAGTTAAATTGAATAAAAATTCTTCAATATGAATAAAATTTTTAGTTAATTTGAATAATATTTTCTTCAATTTGACTGAAAATTTGTCAAATTAGCTACCTTTTAATTAACTAATTAAATTAGTCATATTGACGAATTTTCGTCGATTTAACTAATTTACGAAAAATTAACAAAAAATTCCGTTGAATTGAATAACGATTTTGTTAGTTCATATTTTACCTACTTTTCTTCAATTCTACACCCCATTTTATCGTATTTACTGCTCATTTTTGGTTCAGTGTATATCACCACACTAACATTCATTTGTTTTTATTAATTTTTTTCCAAATATTTAAAATATTTATTAATATTCCTTTTTTATTAATATATTTTTTTAATACAAAAATGCTTTCTGTTAATTTTATTTATATTTTATTTTTGTATCTCACCTAAAAAAAATTAAAATTACTGACCAAATATGCACATGCATGCACTTGTGTGGTTAAACTAAAAAATATATTTTTTTTACTAGTAAAAAGACAAATATTTGTTTAAATTTATTTTGTTTTATTTTTCCCCATCTTCTTCTTTTTTTTCTGACAAAATATGTACTTGTGAATATTTTAAGTAAGGTCATGAAAAATGTTGTGATTTTTTTTAACAAAATAAAACAAAAATGAAATTTATTTTACACACACTAAATTTATTTACAAAAAATGTTGATTTTATAAGCCAAAAAATAGCTCTAAAATTTGAATTAAAAAATAAAATCAAAAAATAAGTACAATTTAAATAAATTGCTTTTTAATTAAATTACGACTTGTATATGTTAATGACCTTTTGAGAAAATATTTGACATTTGCACATTGTAGTGATAAAAAAAGGCCCTGATACCTGTTAAATACTGGATTTTTAATTTACTGTAAAGAGAAATCTACGCTCCGGGATGACCCGAGTTTAATTCGGCCAAAGATTGTCAACTCAGCAAAAGCCATATCAACCGGAAGTTTTTTTTCCCTCCAGGGAGAAAATTTCGACCAAAGCAGAACTGTTACAACAACAACCCTAGAATCATTTTAGACAAGAACCTAAATTAGAGCAAGCAATATAACCAAAAAGACAGATATGGCATCTTATGTCTGTCATCACATTTTCTTCTTTAGCCTGGTGGCTAAAATTTGAGAACCATATTAGCCAAAGTCTATTGTCTCAGTTGTATGTCCATTACAGGAGCCATAATGTCCCAATTTCTCCCTAGGAGCCATGGAGAAGGCTTGCAGAAGTGCTATTAGATTAACAGTTATTTTCAACTTAAATACTGGTGACTTCGTGGGGAATATATGGAGCTTAAAATTAATTGAAAATTATGCTTCCATTGAAATAAATGACTACATAATGTCCGACAGTCAGACTGTTCTAAAAGTTCTGTCTTCTTACGTGGTGAAACCGAGAATCGTCATGGAATGCATTTTATATTTGAACAAACTGGAGTTACTTGACACTTTGTTAGATATCCAGCCATGAGGACCATGAAAGAAATGAATGGGCTCATTTAATACTAAGAATAGAAGCTTAACGCATTTTCATAAGACTAGAAACCTTGATATTCCTGCAGAATATCCCAGGTAAAAGATTACCAAAATTATAAGATTCTGCGCCTGCTATCATCAAATATAATAATTGTTTGTATATTTCACATATTCATGATTGGCTCAACCGAAATCAGTTTAGACAACTAGCGAAGTTATTATAGCTACTGAATACCTAGATCAGGAAAAAATCAAGTCATCTCCGACAGTATGTATTATGAATACTATTGAATCGTATATTTCCTTTCTTTTCTGAAATAAAACATCCATTAGGGGCATTTCAGCGAGAACGGATTCAGCTACGGTTGATATCGTTCAATACGCTGAGTAATTGCCTCTTTCATATCTTGGAAAAGATTCCCCTTCTTAGGCAGAGTTTAAAAGTATCTCTTAATATCTCCAGCCAATGCTCACAAAATCATAATGATATGATAGACATGTTTTCAATGTCTACCAAGTGTTGCAGTTTTGGTTATTCCTACTTCGTAAATCTGTGTCAGTGTTACCTTTTGGCGACTTTAGTCGCCAATTGTCCCATTTTCAACCACCTGGCCACTTTTTTGGTCCCTTTTTTAAATGGCGACTTTTTAAGACTATGTGCTAAATGGCAACAACTAAGTTGTTTGAAATATATCGACCCATTATATATTAATTTCAGCAAATAAGTAAATTTGAGATTATTTCACAGTATAGTGATATAAAAAAACGAGGAGTTCTTATAAAGGAACTGAAACTGTTAGTAATTTAAATAATAGAGTTTATGAACAGCTATTTATGTCATCACATACCGAATATTTTTGGACTGGATTGAAAATAAAACGAGAGAAAAAGATATAGTCGGTCAAGCCCGACCATATGATACCCTACACCATTGTGTACATTATAATTCGGGGAGGGGTCTTTTATTAGACTTGGATTCAAATGTGGACCGATACTCATAAATGTAAAATAAAACATATGAATACAGAATATTACGTTGATGCTGACATTTATATGAATTTATTCACTTTTGGGTGATTCCTGAAAGAGGGCCTTATATGGGAGCTATGGTAAATTATGGACCGATCTTTGTAAAATTTGGCACGATCATTTATGTTTATATAAAACTTATTTTTGTCGAATATTAACTTGATACTAACATTTTAATGGGATTTATGCCCGTTAAAGTGATTTTCTGAAAAGTGGTTTATATGCGAGCTATGGTTAATTATGGACCGATCTTTTTAAAAATCGGCACACATAGACTTATATGGAACTTATATGTGCCAAATTTCATTAAAATATTGCTATATTTAAGGGATTTATGATCGTTAAGCCCTTTTCCGGGAGGACATTTGTATGGTGGCTAGGTGAAATAATGAACCGATCATAACCAATTTCAATAGGCTTCACCTCTGGGCTATAAGAAACCTGTGTACCAAACTTCATTAATTTTGGTTCAAAATTACGACCTATAGTTTGATTACAATGTTTACATGGACGGACAGACGGTCAGACGGACGGACATCGTTAAATCGGCTCAGAAAGTGATTTCTTTAATAAATTATAAATAAAAAAAGTAGTTTAACAGATTTAAGTCAATACTTGTGGATGCATGCGTTCCGTCCAAAATTTGTTCGATGGGAATTTGAAAGACTGGAGTGAAGAAATCGTACAATTTTAATTAATTAAAAGATGATTGTATGTTAACTATTTTTGTGAATAAATGTTTGTGAATTTTTGCAACAATAAAAATCGTTGTAAAGTAATTATGAACTATTTTGTTATTAATGTTGTTATCAAATAAAAAATGTTAAAAAGTTTTAAAATGTCCTAATTGTTATAGATGGTGATGCAAATGCAATGTCTGTAATTGAACTAGGCTCTATACTCCCGAAGGTTGCGGACCTTCCTCTGTTCAGAACGATCAGACCTTGTGATGCTTATCTATCTATCTATCTATCTATCTATCTATCTATCTATCTATCTATCTATCTATCTATCTATCTATCTATCTATCTATCTATCTATCTATCTATCTATCTATCTATCTATCTATCTATCTATCTATCTATCTATCTATCTATCTATCTATCTATCTATCTATCTATCTATCTATCTATCTATCTATCTATCTATCTATCTATCTATCTATCTATCTATCTATCTATCTATCTATCTATCTATCTATCTATCTATCTATCTATCTATCTATCTATCTATCTATCTATCTATCTATCTATCTATCTATCTATCTATGTCTAAACACCTACACATACTTGTACACAGTTATATTTTTATTGAATAGCTTTAACAAACGCACCTATATTCATGGACAACTACTAAAAAATGTTTAAATATTACAAAGTCATCTAAAGCTTAACCATATATGCTTGGTTACCACTATTTTAAAAGCTACAAGTACTTGCAATACAAATATTATTTAAATGCTGCAGTACAAAATGTGAAGAAAAATCTTTTTGAAAATTTAACACTTAAATATTATATTCATTAGTTTATTACAAACATTAAATAAAGGAAATTTCCTTAATCTTTTGTGCTGCAATATTTAAATAAAAATGTATATTAAATTGCAGGAATTTTTTACTTTCATTTGAAGAACCGCAGACGTACTATTTTGTATTTTATTCAGAAATTGATTTTTCAACCCATTGAATACAAAAATAACAAAAAAAGCTTTATTAGTATAGGTTTTTTTTTTTTTTTCTGCAAAAAAATTTACTTTTTGCGGAACAAAACGTACTTATTTCATATATTATTTTTTTTATTTTAAAAGGTATATTTTTCTTACGAAAATTGTTCTTAGTTTTTTTTAGTTCACAATTTCTTGCGAACAGTATTTTTAGATCATTTCATACATTCATGAAAAATATTCCCTTTAAAACACAACGAAATTGTACACTTTTTTCGAAAATTGTTTAGCAAAACGTACTTTTTTAGATTTAAAAGTTCTTTGATCTCTCACATCCTTAACATTTGTTGTGGTGAATTGGTGTCTTTTGATGCATTTTATGATTCTTAAAATTTCTAGATTCAAAGTGCTTTCTAAGGGAACAAAAAATTAATTCTCAGTTTCTCAGCAAATTGAAATAATGAAAAAAGTACGTTTTGATCAGCGGCTCCTCATTTAACATCCATATGAGAGGATATAATTTTTGTTTTAATTGTAAATTATTGGAAACTTTGTAGTTCTCTTGAACAAAAATTTGACGTCCTGGAGAAAAACTGAGTACCTACGTAGCACAGTGGTACTCACTGTGCTATAATAATTCTGTAACTTTAGAACTGCTGGATGAATTTGAATAAAATTTCACATGGATTGGGGGAGCACAAGTCCTTAGGGGTGACCTCAAAAGTTGGTCACCTCGAGTATGAAAATTATTTAAAAAATCGCCAAAATTTCTTTTATGATTTGATTGAAAAAAAATTTGCACATAGATAGTCCTTATAATTCTCTACAAAAAATACGCTTACATGTGTGGGATATCTTTCTTACTTTAAGAGATATTTGGACCAAAGTAAAATTTTAACCTATTTTTCGATATATTTTTTTTTAGTTTTTTTTAGGGCTCAATTTAACTCCTAAAATTTTTCTAAAATATTCGCTGGATTCTGTACAAAATAATTTTCATGGAAGAACCATATACCTATGTGGTTTATATAAAAAGTTATATTATTTTGAATTAGAAAATTTGAAAAAAAATTTGATTTTTTGTGATTTTTTTCAATAATGTGGTAACATTTTTTCACTTTAAAATCCATTATTTTTCTCTGGACCATACATTTTTTTCATGTTTCTCTAAGAATGCTTAACATAAATGCATGCAAAACAAATCCGAGGGCAGTTGGGGTAACAGTCTCTCCGCTAGCCCTATCAGAATTTCGTTAATTTTTATTTTTAGGTTTTTAGTTGTTTAGAGCTCAAAAATGTCAAAGCTGAAATTAAAAAAAAAATACCTTAATTACATAACTATGAACATATGTTGGCTAAACGCACAAAAAATATTTAATAAGCCACGCCTCTTATACCGACAGGGTGACCATTTTACTGAAAAAAGTTAATTTTTGAAGCAAGCTTTCCTCGAACTGGAATTTTGGGTATTTCGGAATAAAAAAGTAGGAATCTAATTATTCTCTTCTTTTAAGGACAAAATTTTTTATATCATACAAAATTTTCATAATGATAGCTTAATTAATATAGATTTTATTTAAGTTCCAATATTATTTTTTTTTTTTTACAAAATAACAATAAACACAAAAATTTTTCGTTTTTTGATAAGTTTAATGAAAAAATTTAGTTCTAGCACTTTAGCATTTATATATTGTTATTTTTCAAGTAATAACTATTAAATGTAGCAAAATTCACAAAACTAAGCTCAAAATTTAAAGTTAAATAGCTCTCTACTTATGTATATTTATTTACTAGGTACTTTGAGTACCTATTATTTAAAAAAAATGGATTCATTAAAACGGCTTTATTTAATTTATTCTTCGTAAAATTTAAAATATTTAATAAATAATTTAAATACTACAATTTATTTAACCACTTTTAGTTGAATGATATATAAAATTAACCTTTACTTAAAAAAAAAAAAAAAACCAATACTTATACATAAATATAAATATATAAAGTTCAAATGTAATTTAAACTCTTTTAACTTTGTTTGATTGTTATTACAAATATATTTTGTCATACATAAAATCATTTTATAATTTGTGTTATTTATACAAAAAGTACATTAAAATAAAGTAACAAAAATATTTATTCAAATATTTCAATATAAAATATGATAAAAATCTCTTTTTACTTTTTCTGCTAAATAATGTTAGTGCAAATGCATATGTATTATAATAAAGATTTAGGTGACTACAAGTTACCCTTTTCCTGGAATATTCTAATATATTATTATTTTTCCAAATAAAACTAAAAAATATATTACTTATTCCCTTAAATCAAAATATTTGCTTATAAGTAAAGTAGAGTTAGCAAATAAATATTCAGAAATTAAATGTTAAGTCTTTTATGTTATAAAAACAATATCAAAAAAGTAAAAATGACAGCAAAAGAATTTTAAAAGTTAGCAAGTTCTTTAAAAAGGATTTATTTTATTTCATTCAATGTTTCTCTCTGCTTCAGTCTATAAAGTCTTATAAATATTTCTGTACACATGCACAGACATAAGATTTTATTATACAAGTTAAAACTTAAAAAAAAAACAACAAAAAATATATATTCTCATACATATGTATAAAAAATAAAATCCAAAAAAGTGAAAGCTCTTTTGACATTTAGAATTCATACAGTGCAAGTTTACACATACATACACGTTCACATAAACATTTACATTCATATAAATGTGAGACACATTTAAGTGGATTTTTTTATGACTTTATTGGATGACAAGCGCTTATAGGAGATATGTAAAGAAAATCATTTAAAAATTAAAGAAATTTTTGATTTAAGTGTTTCTTTTGATATAATTTGGATAAATTTTCTGAAAAATTTTCTTTAAAAATTAAAAGAAATTCAAAATTGAAGGGAAAAATAACTTATTTTGAACAAGCGCGAATGTCATATTCGGCTTGGCCGCATCTATATACCCACCATCAACTTTTTAAAATTTTACGCCCATTTTCTGTTTCCGAGTTTATATTGGTCCTTAAACTATTTTAACACAATTTCGTTGAAGTTTCACTTTATATGGGAGGTGGGTGGTCCATGCCAATTAATATCCAAGTTTATATCGACCCTCAAACTATTTATACAAAATTTCGCTGACGTACATGCTTTTGTTTAAGAGATATCGGCAGAAAAGTATGAAACGGACACCCTGTATTTCTAGTTTTTAGCCCATAACTTTTTTATTTTAACCGATTTTGCTCATTTTCAATACCAAACAAACCTTATATAAGATAAATATCTGTGCCAAATTTCGTCTTTCAGACGGACAAACAGACATAGCTAGATCAACTCAGAATCTGACAAGGACCCAGAAAATATATACTTTGTGGGATCTTAAATGATTCCTTCGACATGTTACACACGGAATGACAAAAACAATATGGTGGGTATAAAAAGAAAAATTCAAGCGTGATTTTTTGTTATACCCTACATCACCATAGGTAAGTGGGGTATTATGTAAGCATTTGTGCTGATGTTTGTAACGCATGGAAAAAGTTATCCAACACTCAACTTAAAGTATACCGATCGACTCAGAATCACTTTTTAAATCGATCTAACGATGTCCGTCCGTCTTTCTGGCTGGCTGGACGTATGGCTGTAAACATTGTGCACAAAATACAGGACGCAATTTTGAAATTTTCACGTGGGACTTTTATGACACAAGGACAAAGCTAATTGTAATTGGTTGTAATCGGTTCATTATTTCACCTAGCCCCCTTACAAATGTTCAAAAATGTCTTAAAAACAAGAATATTTTATTGAAATTCAGTGCAAATAAGTTCTGACAAGTATCAATCTTTTTTCCTAATTTTATGAAAATCGGTCCAAGATTGTCTTCCATATAAATTCTTCTTCCGAAAATCACGTGCATAAATCCCTTACGAATGTAAAATAAGTTCTATGTAAGTAGAAACAACATTGCAAAATTTTATGGGAATCGGTCTATAATTTACCATAGCTCCAATATAAACCCATTTACAGGAATCGCCCTATAGTGCACAAAATCATTTAGATGTTATTATCAACGTATTATTGTGTTTTTGTGTATATTTTATTTTACATTAAGTAAAAGTCTTGGTCTACAATTGGCCACAGGTCCAATATAAATCCCCTGAATTTGCATGCCCATAGACGATGGTGTAGGGTATAGACCGGCTATACTTCTTTTCTCGTTTTTTAACTATAACTTTATTTTATCTTTATATTTCGAAGCACTTCGCAGAGGAGATATAGATTTATTACAAAACATTATTCATTTGGCCCCACTATGAGAGCGACTCATGGAACAGTTCTTTTGAAAATGGCTCAAATACCTTTTGTAAATAAATATTAGAAACAAGATACAATGAATTTGGAAACAAAAATACTTTGAATACTTTGTTATTTTTATAAAGTTATCTTCAGTCCTACCTCGTTTATATAAGACCAAACATATATGATAAAAGTGATTCAAGTGTTTTTAAATATTCATAACACGATATATATAGTATTTTATATACAAAACACATACATTTATATATTTATATCCACACATACACTAAAAGAATAACGAGACACTTAATAGTCAATGGTTTAAATTGTCATACTTTATGATTTTTTTTTTTTTTTTTGTGTTTCTTGAAGCTTCCCTGCAGACTTTAACATTAATGCCAAAACTAAAAAAGCACTCATTTTATTTAAAACAAATAGAAAAAAATTTAAATAAAACTTTATTTTTTACGCAATTTAAAGACAATTTTACAATGTTGTTAGTGAAAAACTATTTACAACTAAAACTATTCAAAACATGCAACACGTTATATTTACCACTTGAAAAAATTCCATTACATTTACGCCAGCACTTTTTTTAGTTTGTAGACAAGTTGTGTTGTATAGAGAGTGGTAAACTGCATTGTATTTTTGTCTTCCTGGCAATATAAACACATTTGTCATTGCAGTTTCCTGATAAGGAAAACAAACACATACTTTACTATACATACTTACACTTACGCATATACATATACAACATATATATTTTCATGAACTTACTTATTTTCCCCCTTTTATATGTGACATTTTTTTATTTTTGATGTTTCTGTTCCACCATATTTTTTTTTTTTTTTTTCTTTTTTGCCTTCTTTTTTGTGAAAGTCAAGAAGTTTAGTTGTTGTTGTAGTTGATGATGGCATTATTCCTTGTTTGCATAAAATCGGTTTATTTTCCAACAACAATAACAACAACGTCGACATCAAACAGCTAATGTCATGCTGCCTGCGTAACCGTTAGAGTTAAATTTATCATAAACTTTTTGAAAAAAATAAAATAAAAATTATATACGCGTGGATTTTTTTTAATGTTACTGAAGGAAAAAGGGTTCCTTGTTTACTTTTAACTACTTGTATGTAATTTTTTCGTACAAAGTTTCATTTAAAAAAAATAGCAATGACTGGTAAACTTTAACACTGATTTTTCAATAATTTAAAGTATCTAGACTAAAAAAAATATATTAAAAATAAAAAAATGCGTCTTATTGGCAAGGAGCTGCTTTTCAAGAAAGCCCGATAAAAAGTATAAGTTATATTTACTCAACATTCTATTGTGACAACAGATTTTTGACAAACAGATTGTGGTTTATGTTCATGTCATCTATTTCTACCAAAAAAACTGCTATGTAGGAACTTTTACTTAAAGCAGATCATTATCTAAAACAAAAGATTCGAATTTGGCACCAAACGCTAAAAAAAACAAATGGAAATAAATATAACTCAAAACGATAAAATGGACACATCCCAACAAGCGCAGAGTCATCATATTTCAAACGTTTGAAAAATTATGCCTTTTTTTTATATCAAACATAATTCAAACCTTATTTCAAATTCATGCCAAAATTGGAGATAAATTTCCCCTTTTTGTTGAGAATACCATTATTCTTAAATCATTATCAAATCGTTCTCAAACGTTTACATTTGAGAAAAAAAAATGTATTTCAAATCAACCTCAAATTTTAAATCAAACCTTTTGTTTGCTGGGATAGTGGATATCGTTGCAAAATTATGTTAATCGAAATGAAATGACACAATTACAAAACTAAATCGATCTTCTTTTTAATAAAATATGTTTTATTTTCCAAAGAAAATGTATCAATGAACTTAAAACTCTACAGACACTTTTTCAATAAGTTTATTTTCTTTAGAATATTTAACGATTACATCATGTTCTGCAAAAAATTAATGGATAACAATAAGAGCTTTTTTTTCTTTGGAACTTTTTTGAAAACAATAATTTTCTGTAAAAAATTTATCGATAACATTCTTTTTCTACAGAAAATTTATCGATGACATTTATTTTCTATAGAAAAATTATCGATAACATTTTTTTCTATAGAAAAGTTATCGATAACATAAATTTTTTGTAGAAAAGTTAATGATAACATCAATTTTCTTTAGAAAAGTTAATGATAACATCAATTTTCTTTAGAAAATTTATCAATAACATTAATTTTCTATAGAAAATATATATCTAACATTATATTTCTATAGAAAATTTGTCGATAACATTTATTTTCTATAGAAAAGTTATCGATAACATTTAGAAAATTTATCGATAACATTAATTTTCTCTAGAAAATTTATCGATAGCATTAATTTTCTCTAGAAAATTTATCGATAACATTCTTTTTCTATAGACAATTTATCGATAACATTTTTTTCTATAGAAAATTTATCGATAACATTTATTTTCTATAGAAAAGTTATCGATGAAATTTATCGATCACTATTTTTCTATAGAAAATTTATCGATAACATTATTTTTCTATAGAAAATTTATCGATGACATTTATTTTTTACAGAAAAGTTATTGATAACATTTTTTTCTATAGAAAAGTTATCGATAACATTAATTTTTTGTAGAAAAGCTAATGATAACATCAATTTTCTTTAGAAAATTTATGGATAACATTAATTTTCTATAGAAAAAATACATTTAAAATTTATTTTCTATAGAAAAGTTATCGATAGCATTAATTTTTTACAGAAAAGTTATCGATAACACTAATTTTCTGTAGAAAATTTATCGATGACATTAATATTCTTTAGAAAATAACATTCATTTTCTGTAGAAAAGTTATCGATAACATTAATTTTCTAAAGAAAAGTTATCGATAACATTTATTTTCTATAGAAAAGTTATTGATAACATTAATTTTCTATAGAAATGTTATCGATAGCATTCATTTTCTATAGAAAAGTTATCGATAACTTAAATTTTTCGTAAAAAAAATAATTGATCTGTAATTTTTTTATTATTTTTATTATTATTATTTTCTTTATTTTTTAAAAAATTTTATCAATAACATTCATTTTCTATAGAAAGTTCATCCATAACATTAATTTTTTATAGAAAATTTGTTGATAAGATTATTTTTCTATAGAACATTAATCCATAATATAATGTTCTATAGAAAATTTATGAGTTATAATAATTCTTCCCAGAAAAATTATCCATATCATCAATATTTCTTAGAAAATGTATCTAATATAATAATTCCGGTAGAGATATATCGATAACAAAAATTTTATGTAGAAATTTTCTATAAAAAAATGGCATTATTTTCTTTATAACATTTATCGATAGCATTAGTTTTCTATAGGAAATTTATCGATAACTTTTATTTTTTGTACATATCACTAATTTTATATAGAAAACTCCCATTCAGATAAGTAAAATTTAAAATTTATTATATTTTAACTGTTGTTCAGAAAGTTACTCTTATTTAGTACACACAACTTCCAATATATTTTAATACAATATTTAAAACCTGCAATTCTAATACCACAAATAAAAAAGTAATACTCTAAAAATAATAAATGGATAGCTACATAAACATTTGTTTTGCTATTAATAGTTAAAAAAGAAACTTCGCTAAATTAAATTTATATGTACATAGTTATTCATTACCAAAAAAAATAATTTGTATTTTAATGAAACATAATAGCTAACTTTTAAATAAAGACTTTTCCGAATCTCTTTTAAAAAAAATCCTAAATATTAGAAATAAAAATTCTAAAAGTATCCAATTAAAAACAATTGTATACATTAAACTTTAACATTTTCCAAAAATACGTCAAACCATGAAAAAACACTAAAACAATTAATACCAATACAATCCGTTATTTGTACTCAGGCAACATTTCTCCATAAAAGCCGATGGCAAACTAAAGAGTGTTATCGAAACTTTGAGGTTAACAAAGGACTAGTCGAAAAAACGAAGTTGTATACATCAACCCCCACAAAATATTAAACATGTTTATAAAAACTTATAAACACCAACAATATGAAATGTTGACAGCAACATGTTAAATAATGTGTATAAACATTATACATTTTTTGTAAAATATTTTTGTTTTTCATTATTTATTAAACAAATTTAAGTAATCTTTACATTATATTCTCATAATTTAGCAGGAATTTTATGTTTTTGTTCCAAAGACTTTTCCAATATTTCAATGACATCAGCAGCACAACCCCAAGCTAAAGTAACACCACTGCCACCATGACCATAATTGTGAATTAATATTTTATTGCCTGTAGATTTAAATAAATAAAAAAAAATATAAATAATATATTAAAAATTCTATAACAAGAAAAATAACATACCTTTTATTTGCTCAGGTTCCAAACGCAAATTTGTTCTGCCTGGTCTCAAACCCACCCAATCAAACAAGTGTTTGGCATGATGTAAGGGTGGCACAATTTCACGACAGCCATCAATAATGAATTTTTTATCAACTGGACAGACATTGGTATTGAAATCATTTTCCTGATGAGTACCACCTAACACAACGGTATCCATGCTAAAAATAAAACAAGAAATTTATTTTAATTTTTATTAAATTACGTTTAAAGACTTACTTTGGTATAATATAGTTGCCTACATCACTTTCATCCAGTACCACATAATACAACCAGGGTGCCTTTACTCTTGAAACTTGACCACGAACAGGGAACATATTCTTGTCTCCCAATAGTTCTTGTGAGCCCAATCCCGTGCAATTGATGACCACATCGTAGTTGGTGGTTTCCAAGAATTTTTGTAAATCTTCTATTTTTTCGGTAATAATTTGACCACCTTGTTTGCGGAAACGTTTAATTAAATAGGGAAGCAATAAACGGGGTTCTGAGGTATAAGTAACAAAGTGTAGACCAGATCTAAAAGAATGAAATTAATTTTTATTAAAATTAAAGTTATCGAAACAACTTAATAAAGAAAATTTATGTTTTAGAAAAAAATGCACACAAAAATTAAATAATCGAAAAACTTGAGCTACAGAAATTTTATCCAAAGAAAATACAAGTAATCGAAAATTTTCTATCGAAAGTAAAAGTTATCGGTAAAAATAAAAGTTATCGTTAAATTTACTAAAGAAAATAGAAGTTATCGAAAAATATCTACAGACAATTTAAGTTACCGATAAATTTTCTATAGAAATGTTATCGATAAATTTTCTATAGCAACTAAATGTTATCGATAAATTTTCTATAGCATCTAAATGTTATCGATAAATTTTCTACAGCAAATAATTGTAATCAATAAACTTTCTATACCAAATAATTGTTATCGATAAACTTTCTATAGAAAATTATTGTTATCGATAAATTTTGTATAGAAAATTATTATTATTGATACATTTTCTACAGAAATATATTGTTATTAATACATTTTCTGTAGGAAGTTATTGTTATCGATAAATTTTCTATAGAAAATTGGTTTTATTGATCAAATTTCTATAGAAGATTTTTCCTATCGATAAATTTTCTATAGAAAATTATTGTTATCGATAAATTTTCTATAGAAAATTATTGCTAACGATAAATTTTCTATAGAAAATTATTAATATCGATAAAATTTCTATAGAAAATTATTGTTGTTGATAAATTTTCTCCAGAAAATTATTAATATCGATAAATTTTCTATAGAAAATTATTAATATCGATAAATTTTCTATAGAAAATTATTGTTATCGATAAATTTTTTACAGAAAATTATTTTTATCAATGAATTTTCTATAGAAAATTATTGTTAGCGATAAATTTTCCATGGAAAATTATTGTTATCGATAAATTTTCTATAGGAAATTATTGCTATCGACAAATTTTCTATAGAAAATTATTGCTATCGACAAATTTTCTATAGAAAATTATTGCTATCGATAAATTTTCTATAAAAAATTATTGCTATCGATAAATTTTCTATAGAAAATTATTGCTATCGATAAATTTTCTATGGAAAATTATTGCTATCGATAAATTTTCTATAGAAAATTATCGCTATCGATAAATTTTCTATAGAATGTCAATTTTATCTATAAATTTTCTATAGAAAATTATTGTTATCGATGAATATTTTGTAGAAAATTATTTTTATCGATAAATTTTCTTTAAAAAATTTTTGTTATCGATAACTTTTCTATAGAAAATTATTGTTATCGATAAATCCTCCATGGAAAATTATTGCTATCGAACAATTTTCTATAGGAAATTATTGCTATCGATAAGTTTTCTATAGAAAATTATTGTTATCGAAAAATTTCTATAGAAAATTATTGTTATCGATAACTTTTCTATAGAAAATTACTGTTACCGATAAATTTTTTATAGAAAATTATTGTTATCGATAAATTTTCTTTAAAAAATTATTGTTATCGATAAATCTTCTACATAAAACTATTGGTATCAATAAATTTTCTATCGAAAATAATTGTTATCGATAAATTTTCTATACAAAATTATTGTTATCGATAAGATTTCTATAGAAAACTATTGTTATCGATAAGTTTTCTTTAAAAAATTATTGTTATCGATAAGTTTTCTATAGAAAATTATTGTTATCGATAAATTTTCTATGAGAAATTAATGTTATCTATAAGTTTTCTATTTGAAATTAATGTTAGCGATAAATTTTCTATAGAAAATTATTGTTATCGATAAATTTCTACAGAAAATATTGTTATAGATAAATTTACTACAGAAAATTATTGTTATCGATAAGTTTCCTATAGAATATTATTGTTATCTATAAATTTTCTATGGAAAATTATTGTTTTCGATAAATTTTCTATAGAAAATTATTGTTATCGATAAATTTTTTATAGAAAATTATTGTTATCGATTAATTTTCTATAAATAATTTATGTTATCAATAAGTTTTCTATAAAAATTTAATTATCAATTAATTATCTATATAAAAAAGAGAAAATTTCGTTTCAAAATTAAGTTCTCGTTAAATTTTTCTACAAAATAACGTTACTAATCTGTTCTTTTTTCTACAAAATTATTTAATTTGTTGGTAAATTTTTGTAGAGGAAATATAATTTGTTGATTAATTTTCTATACATATTCATAGCTTTTTGCGTAGAAAAATTTCTTTATAAATTTTTTATAAAAGAATTCTATTATAAATAAATTTAACGAAAACAATAATTTAGATTTTTCGCTTTTATCTAACGAAATTGTGTTTTAAATTTTATCTAAGATAAAGAAAATTTCAATATTATCTCAAAAATATTGCTAATCATGATTTCAACTCTCTTAATTGTTTAAAAAAAAATATTTTCATTTACTTAATCTCAATTATCATAAAAATTTTACTTTAATTGATAACAGCAATCATTTCTAAAGACTTTACTACAGCCTAAAGTACTCAAGCATGCCAAAAGAAATAAAATTTTAATCGTATTGAACAAGTAGTTTTTTAAATAACACTCACGTATATTTGTTGGTGCGATTTACATTGTACTCAGCAAGTGCCTTATCTGACATTGGTTCACAACCATAAACGATATCTTTCCAAAAGTCATCTACAGGGGTATCAGCTGTTGTTAAACGTACGACTGGAATTAAACAAATACCAGCCTCACCGGCATCTTCGGACAGCCATAATTCTTCCAAGAAATCATGCATTCCCTTGGACCATTTGCTAAATAATTACAATTTATTTATTAGCACTTTGAAAATAATAAAATTAATTTATTATTATTTTTTTTAATCTACTTACTGCACTTTAGATGTTGGTGTACCCCCTAACAAGTAGGGACCCCACAAACCAGCCGAACCATCTCCCGTTGTATTGGGTGTAAATTTATCTGATATTAAGGTCACCTCTATGGGCTTTTGCTGTTTTTTGTAATGTTCCAAAATTCTAACGGCACAGCAGAAGCCATTGATACCACCACCCAAAATACAAACATGCATTTTAAATAATTTCGTTCCAAATCAACGGAAGAACCTCCACTTACTGCAAAAGACCGATTATCACTGATTGAGTATTATTTGGTGTATATTTTTAATCTCAGAGTAGTTTTATATATTTTTATTATCACTTTAAATAAATTATAACAACAAAATGCAGCCAATAATCAAATAATATTGACATAAAAATATTTTCCATTCATTTCACTTAGTCAATGCTGATAAAACTGGTGTTTAGTATTTGTTTGTATTGTTTACTTGGTGTAAGAACTTAAACATTTATAATAAAAATTAATTTAATCGTATTTATGAGATAAAGATCATAATAGAAACTTGCACGTTTCTTTTGTATGCGTTAGTGTTGTTAAATGTGTAGATACTTTTTACAAAAGTACTAGATACAATTATGTGGGTATCCAATACCTTCAAAGCTATTTTTAATTAATAATGTGTGCTAGTAGATTATATTAGCTTTTTCAAAAGCTATTTTTAAAAATTGATAACAAATTCAAATAAAACTTTTTACAAGTGTGCCTCACACAACGGGGCAATGAAAAAAAATGATTAAGTCTCTGAAATAAAATTGAATACTGAATTTATTTTACATATTTGGATAATTTTTTATAGAAATTTTTATATGATATAAAATGATCGATAAATTATTAATAATTAATTGATTAATATTCTTTATAAAATAAAGTAACATAAATTTATCAAATTTAGCATATAAATAAAATACAAGAAAATCTAAGTTATTGATAAAATTCCCATAGAAAATCGATTCCCAAAAGTTATCGATCAATTTTAGTCATTGAGAAAATTTTCTGTTATCGATAAATTTTCTGGAGATTATAAAGATTATTGATAAATTTTCTATATAAAATTAACGTTATCGATAAATATTTTACAAACATTTAAAGCTATGGCTGAATTTTAGAACATTCTATAAAACATTCGACAAAAAACCCAATGTTATTGATAATTTTTCAACAGAGAATTAATGTCATCGATAAATTTTCTACAAAAAGCTAAAAGTATCGATAAATTTTCTATTGAATATTAATGTTACCGACAGATTTTCTATAAAAAAAATTAATTTTATCTATAAATTTTTTATAGAAAATTAATGTTATCGATAAATTTTTTATATAAAATTACTGTTATCGATCAATTTTCTATATAAAATTAATGTTATCGATAGATTTTCTATTAGAAAAATTTTCTACAGAATATTAATGTTATAGATAAAATTTCCATAGAAAGTTGCAGTTATAGATAAATTTTCTATATAAAATTAATGTTATCGATAAATTTTCTATAGACAATTAATGCTATCGATAAATTTTCTATAGAAAATTAATGTTGTCGATAAATTTTCTATAGAAAATTAATGTCGGTAAATTTTCCATAGAAAATTGCTGTTATCGATAAATTTTTTATAGAAAATTAATGTTATCGATAAATCTTCTATATAAAATTACTATTATCGATCAATTTTCTATACAAAATTACTGTTACCGATAGATTTTATTGAAAAGTAATGTTTTCGATAAATTTTATTGAAAATTAATGTTTTCGATAGATTTTATTGAAAATTATTGATAATAAAATTTCCATAGAAAGTTGCTGTTATAGATAAATTTTCTATATAAAATTAATGTTACCGATAAATTTTCTATAGACAATTAATGCTATCGATAAATTTTCCATAGAAAATTGCTGTTATCGATCAATTTTCTATAGGAAATTGTTGTTATCGAATAATTTTCTATAGGAAATTGTTGTTATCGATAAATTTTCTTTAGAAAATTGTTGTTATCGATAAATTTTCTATAGGAAATTGTTGTTATCGATAAATTTTCTTAGAAAATTAATGTTATGGATAAATTTTCTATAGAAAATTGTTGTTATCAATAAATTTTCTATAGAAAATTAATGTTATCCATAAATTTTCCATAGAAAATTGCCGTTATCGATAAATTTTCCATAAAAAATTGCTGTTATCGATAAATTTTCTATAGGAAATTGTTTTTATCGAATTTTCTATAGAAAATTTATGTTATCAATAAATTTTTTATAGAAAATTAATGTTATCGATAAATTTTCCATAGAAAATTGCTGTTATCGATAAATTTGCGATAGAAAATTGTTGCTATCGATAAATTTTCTATAGAAAATTAATGTTATCGTTAAATTTTCCACAGAAAATTGCTGTTATCGATAAATTTTCTATATAAAATTACTGTTATCTATAGATTTTATTGAAAATTAATGTTATTGGTAGATTTTCTTTTAGAAAAATTTTCTATAGAAAATTCATGTTATCGATAAATTTTGCACAGATATTTATTGTTATCGATAAGATTTTCATAGAAAATTCATGTTTTCGATAACTTTTCTATAGAAAATTCATGTTATCATTAAATTTTCTATAGAACATTAATATTATCGATAAATTTTCCATAGAAATTTATTGTTATCGATAAGATTTCCATAGAAAATTATTGTTATCGATCAATTTTCTATAGAAAATTAATCTTGTCAATAAAATTTCTATAGAAAATTCATGTTATCGATAAATTTTTCATAGAAAGTTATTGTTGTCGATAAGTTTTCCATATAAAATAATTGCTATCGATATATTTGATGTAATATTACTGATACCGATAAATTTTCTATGTAATATTATTGTTATCGATAGATTTTATTTATAAAATTAATGTTATCAATAAATTTTCTATAGAAAGTTAAAGTTATCGTTTTTACAGAAATTAAAAGTTTTCGATGCATTTAAAAAAATAAAATTTTAGAAAAAGAATTTTTAAGAAAATATTTTTATTCAAGTATTTTTCTAAGAAAAATAATTGTAGTTAAAATATTTTTGATGAATGTTTTGTTATCGACAAATTTATTTTATAAATTTTCTATAAGAGAATTTTATTAACATATGTATTATAATAATAAAATTTTCTGCACGGAATAATTTTTTAAAATTTGTCTATAATTTTTACAAACAATTGTTGTTATCGTTTAAATAAAATATTAATAAATTATTATTTCTCTAATTTATTTACCCTTAAACCACTTTCTTATAATTTGCTGGATTAGGTAATATTTTCATCATCCTGAAAAAAACAATATTTTGCTTATTTCTTTATTAATTTTCTTCAACATTTCTTTTCTGTTATAAAATTCAGAATATTTCTATATTCTAAGAATTCAAATTAATTAAATTTAATTTGTTGAGAGCAAAATATTCGCTGACCCATAAACAAATGCATATTTTTGGGTTTATTCGGTTTTGCACTGTTGACCAAATAGTTCTAGTGGATGCAAGAACAGAAAATGTTTTACAACTGCAGTATGCCTCTTTGCCTAACTCTACTCGTAATATGCCAAGAATGTTGTGATGAATTGTTCTACTAAACTATCCCAAAAACAAAGAAGAAAAAAAAATAAACAAAAATGAAACAACAAGAACTAGTATGAATAAAAAGAAAAATATAAAAGAACAACAATATGAAAGTGTGAAATACATTCATTTTATATACAAAATATTGCAAAAGAAATAAAAAAAAAATCTGAAAAAAAAGAAAGAATTAAAAATAAAAACAATAATAAAATACCATGTTTGTGTATGTTAAATCGTATATTTTCTCATAGAGCGATGTGTTTACACTAGCAAACGAAGTTACTAGATCTTTGATATAATTGTTAACACTATAATGAATGTTTCAATAGAAATTCATAATTATGTATAGAAAGTTCTTCTGAATCAGTGCTGGGGTCGATAGCTACTTTTTTACTGACAGTGTAAACCATAGAATAGAACTAGAAGTTTATGTGAGAGCCACCCTATACTAAATTATCAAAAAATTTACTCATTTTTTTGAAAATACAAAAACAAAATATATGTGACTACATGTATTTTGTTTTTGTATGAATTAGGTTTCTGACAATTGAATTAGGTTTTTTTCTCTCACATAAATATCTAGTTGTTAATCTATGGTGTAAACTTTCCTGCATAAAAGCTCTAGAAGAAACTCATTCATTTTAAAGAATTTTATCACCCAAAGGCATTACTATGTAAACAACAATAACAACACAGAAAAGCATCGCCACCAACAGTAACAACAACAATATAATAAAAAAATAATAATAACCAAAAACTACAACAAAAAAATTGTATGCAAAACAAATAAAGGAAAAATATAAAGAAGACAGTATAAACTGCACAAAAATTTTAATAACTTGCATTGTTATGCGGAAATTAAAATGAACAACTAAAGAGGCAGCAGCAGCAACAACGACAACAACGATAATAAAAAAAATTCTAAAAAACTGAATAAAAATTGGGTTTGGGGTAAGAACAAAAATTAAAAAATAAAAAACAAAACAAGAAGCAGCATCAAATATTTTCTAGTTTGATTTCGATACCAATCTGTTTTGTTATTGTTTTTCTACTGCTGCTGCTTCTACTCGTATTGTTGCTGTTGTACATTCATTCCCGTATTGTGTTGGCAGTAACTATGATTGAGGTTTGACATAAATATGTTATTGCTTTTATGTTATGTATCCGTCGTTATTGTTGCTGTTGTTTCTTTTTTTTTTTTTTTTTGTTATTTTAATGAAACATAAAGAAACAATTTGAAATATTTTTTTAATTTATCAAAACGAAAAAAAAAAATATTGCAAAAAATAAAACACAAATTGCTGAAAATAGCAGCAATTAAAATGTTCATATATGTATGTATAATGCAAGATACAAATGTTTAACACTATTCTTGGTTCTGTTTAATATCAACTAATATTAAAATATTAAAATATTAGATATTCATCAGAATAAAATATATGGGAAATTCTTCAAACTCGTTTACTTTTGGTGTTCAAAAAAATGTCAAAAATTTTTTAATGGAACATCAACGATATTAAGTACCAATATTCCTTGGCTCTAGTAGAACACAGATTTGTTCGCTTGAATGACTTTTAGCGAACGGCGTCAATGTTATGGAGGTTTAAGATAAAAATTTATAAAAAAATTGCCAAAATTCTATTTATAGGCCTAAATCAAAAATTATTGCATTTATGTACTCTACAATGTCTAAAATACAAATTAAAAATATCTCGATAAGTTAAGTATGCGTGGGTATATTAACGATTTAATACTTATTAAACCTTCTTATAAAATTTGCAATGTTCAGGTTTTAGTGATGTAGTCTTATTCATATTCATCCATTTATTGAAAAATTCATTATTTTTTGTAAATAAGTCATAAAACAATGTCATTTATATGCATTTTATAATTGCACTTACTCGAATTTCTAAAGTTGCATTAAATGCAAAATCGTACTTTTTTTCGAACGCCATATTGATTTTGATATATGGTATTAAAGCAGCTACAGACTGACATATATCTTCGCCAATTTTAATTAGCGCCTTGGGTGTGCCTCGACGATTAATGTTAAACTAAAAACATCGCTGTCTTAGCCCATGAAAGTCGTTGATTAATATTTTTAGTAAAATTATATTTCTTGCGCAAGTAAAACTTTACACAGGAACTTATTTCAGTTTAAAATTGATTTATAACACCAAAATCCGCTACAACAAAATATGCAAAATTGCTGAATTTCTTAATTGCTATACACGTTTAGCAAATTAATATTTTAAAACGCCACAATGATTTTTAAATGTCATTTGGAAACTGAAATAACGTTGCGAGTATGCCTCGCGAAAAAGGCACCTCTTGGAGCCATTCACGTTTTTTCTCTCCAAGTTTGGGTACCTCCTACAGCATTTTTTTTGAGGGCACATTAACGAGATATATGTCAAATTATGCATAATTTCAAGAGCTATTAGGCTCCATTTTGAATTTTGCAAAACACGAAACAGCGTAAAATCCCTAGTGAAAAAACTGCAAAATTTTGAATTTTCTTAAAATTGGCTTCACGACTTTTGCACAACACAATTTGACACTATGCTGGTCCTTTCCTACAAGTGATTAGAGTCTACATTAGAAGAATTGAACTCTTATGTTTAATTTCACGACTACAGCAATAAAAAGAAATAAAAAAACTTGTTAGTTTCAAACACTTTCTTTTGGAATTTTTGACCTTGAGTGCTTGTCGGCACCACAAGGAACCGTATCAGGTCTTGAATTTTTTTTCTGGTACAGCAAAAAGTGTTGTTAATATAATTGCATCAAAAGTTTTTTAAAAAAGTCAGAATTTAAAAAAATATTTGAGGCTGAAGGTCGGTTTCATAAAGACAAACGTAAAAACAGAATTGCCCATATATATATGTTTATACACCACCATAGGTGGTTGGGGTATTATGCGTTTGTGCTGATGTTTGTAACGCACAAAAAAAAAATTATAGAATGCCCACCTTAAAATATACCGTTCGACTCAGAATCACTTTCTGAGTCGATTGAACGATATACGTCCATCCGTCTGGCTGGCTGTCTGTCCATGTAAACCTTGTAAACAAAGTACAGATCGCAATTTTAAAGATATCTTGATGAAGTTTGGCACAAACAGTTATTTTGACACAAGGAAATGGGTTATGATCGGTCCATTATTTCACCTAGCCTTCATACAAATTCCCTTCCGGAATAGAGGTTTAATGTTCATAAATGCCTTATATATAGCAATATTTTAATGAAATTCGGCACAAAGAAGTTTTGTATAAGTGTTAATCTTAATGCCAAATTTCATCGGCCAATAATTGACAATAGCTCCCATATAAACCTCTCTTAAGGAAATTACATTAACGTTCATAAATCCCTTACGAATGGTAGTATCAAATTAATATTCGACACAAATTAGTTTTATATAAGGAGAAACAATATTGCCAAATTTAATGAGAATAGATTCATAATTTACCATAGCTCCCATATAAACCCACTTCCGGGAATCGCCCTAAAGGGCATAAAATCATATAGATGTTAGTATCAACGCATTGTTCTGTATTTGTATATTTTATTATACATTTAGTAAAAGTGTTGGTCTACAATTGGATACAGGTCTAATTTTTGGCTAATACACAATGGTGTAGGGTATCATATGGTCGGTCTTGATCGACTATAGTTTCTCTCTCGTTTTTTTTTTTTTTTTTTTTTTTGTTCCGGACTACAGTAATGGTTTCAAAAGAAATCTTAACGTAAATGTATGTAAAAAAAGGTGGCGCTTTGGGGAACGGTTTCCCTCAAAACTCTATCCAAACTTTGCCAATTTTGAAAATTTTTTTTTAATTTGTTTTCTTAAATTCAAAAATATCAATGCCGAGATCAAGAAAAAAATATATTGACAACATACAGAGATTTCCTACACAAATAGGCATGTTTTTAAATTACATGTAATTTTTTTTTTTACATTCAAGTTATAAATGAATTTTTTGGCGAATTTTTAAAAAATCACATACCCGAGGTGACCAATTTTAGAGGTTTACCACCTAGCGTTTCACGGGGTAGTTCTGACCATGCGAAATTTTTTTTAGATATCTCCAACAGTTCACAAGTTACTGAATTATTTCTAAAAAAATCTAATTGGGACCACTACATTATATAAAGCGTGTATTTTAAAACGTAAATAAAGATCTATATTTTAATGTAAAAACAAATTGTGCTAACATATTATTCTTTAATATAATTATAATTAGGCCAGCCAAACCACCATATATTTATTTAAGAGAAATTAACTCGAACATTTTGTTTCGAAATTTGATCTCATTGATAGGTGAAAACTCCTTTTATGTCACCCCCATTAGAAGAGGTACAATTCATGAGATCAAAATAGTGAAAACGATTATCGTAAGGTTGTGACAGATTTTGAAACCCATAAGAAAAGTTTTTATACTTATCAACTGAAAGGTAGCAAGGGTCTACAGATTGTTATAAAGGGTGTTAACTCTAGTGTCGAACCTGTTGAAATCAAGAAAAGCTTGGAGGACAAAGGCTTCAAGATAAAAAATGTTATAAACATTCGAAATCAGGAGAAAATTCCTCAACTGCTCTTCCGTGTGGAATTAGAACCCGGCGATATGAAACTGAAAAAAATGAAACTCACCCTATTTATAACATAAAATATTTTTTACACCGGAAAATCCCTGTAGAAGAACCACATAAACGATCGGGCCCAGTCCAATGTATAAATTGTCAAGAATATGGTCATACCAAAGCTTATTGCAGATTGCCACCCGTATGTGTTGTTTGTGGAGAGTTACACAATTCATCGCAATGTAATAAATCTAAAGATGATGATGATATATTGATTATTGTTATAGAAACTTAGTGATTTCATCGATATATTCACCCCCCAGGTTTTCAATTTCAGAAAATCAATATGAAAATTTTTATAAATCACTAGGACCCCGTTTCCTGACAGCTGGCGCTAAGCATACATTCTGGGGATCACGACTTATAACCCCTAAAGGTTGTGCATTGTTTAATACAATTTCTAAAATGGGTTTGAATGTTATTTCGAGCGGAGAACCAACATACTGGTCGACTGACCCAAATAAAATCCCGGATGTTATCGATTTCGCTGTCACGAGGAATTTACCAAGGGAATTAATTCATGTTAAATCTTCATTAGAATTATTTTCAGATCATTCACCCAATTTTGTTACTATATTGAACCCCCGAGAAATTGTAATCCCCACTGGTTTCTCAGCGATATCTAACACAAGAATAAACTGGTTGAAATATAAAAAATATATTAGCACTCATTGCACGAAAAATATATCGCTGAGAACACCAGAAGATATCGATCTCTCTCTCAATAATTTTCAAAAAAAGTTTAAAACTTACTGCTGAACATGCTACCCGAACCTGTCGACAAAACAGATATAATAGAATTTGTTCTATGGATGCCGAACGGCTCTTGACTGAAAAAAGAAGAGTTCGAAGGGAGTGGCAACTGCACAGATCCCCTCAACTCAAGTCGAAGCTAAGAGAGTGCCAAAAGCGCCTTAATAAGCTACTAGAATAGTAAAAAACTGAATCACTGAATCAACCTAGAATGCCACCCCGTATTCGAATTACTCACTATGGCGAGCTACGAAGAAGTTAAAAAGACCAGTTACCCCCCTCTACGAAATACAAATGGAGGCTGGGCAAGAAATATCTGGACTGCAAACTGTGAATCTATAACTCAACTATAAAGCCAATATGGTACTATTGTTAAAGAAATAAGAAAACACGCAGAATCCTGTTTGAGGAAGCTTGAAGTACACCCTAACCCACTTGCTCGAAACATAATAAGAAGCGATGGCTACAACCGTTTGAGAAGAAGGAACTCAACAGACCTCCGCCTAAGCTAAACTCTTTGATTACATATAGTTTTCCGTCCGACAGTGGTTGGACTTAATATAAATTAAGATTTAGAGTTAAGATTTGAATACTTATTGTTAGTTCACTTAATTTAGTGAAGGTTCAATAAATAAATTTAGATGAAAAAAAAAAAATATATATATATATATATATATATATATATATATATATATATATATATATATATATATATATATATATATATATATATATATATATATATATATATATATATATATATATATATATATATATATTATTCTTTACAATAAAAAGAACTTCTTTTAATTCTATTAAATATTTAAACCGAAATCAACTATAGCTATATTTCAACTTTGTCACCTATATATTGTAAGAAATTTTTTTAAGTATTACGCAGCAAAAACTTGGTAATAGCATGTAGTTACGGATGTAGTTACCTTTCAATGACAACAACATACCTTTTGCATTAGATAGATGTAGTTTAGTAACTACTTATTTATAACCCGGTATATAATTACTTATTTATGGTCAGATTTTTAAAAATTCAATTTTTTTTCATTAATTAAAAATGGATATGAAAAGGCAAAATTCCAGTATTTAAACATATTTATCTCCAAAAACACGATATCGTGTTTTAGTTGATCCAAATGTTACAAAATTCGGAACAATTTTTTTTTTATTTACGGCTATACTAATGTATATAAAATTATAAAAAATAACATACCGAAATAAATCAAAAATAACATGAATTTAATGTCAAAAAATAAATAATAAAAAGTATGTATAAAAAAATAAAAATTTTCCGTGTAGGAAAATCGGCCTTAAATTTTATACTTCTGTAAGCTGCTAAAGTATTCGGAAAGTATTTCATCTCGTGAGCTTCATTATCTTCTTCAAAGGTTAAAAAAAAAAAAAAACGGTTTTAAAAATACCTCTTTATTTTAAAAAACATGTACTCAATACTGATATTTGAATCAAAATTTATGAATATTTTTTTTTTTTTTTTTTGAACATAAATTAATGAAATTTGGCACACAGGTTTCTTATAGTCCTTATTGAAATTGGTTATGATCGGTCCATTATTTCCGCTAGCCCCCATACAAATAACCTCCCTTAAATGTAGGAAGAAATTTTGCACATGCAAGTTCCATATAAGTTTAAATCTATGTGCCGAATTTCATGAAGATCGGTCTATAATTGACAATCGTCCCCATATAAATTCATATAAATGTTAGTATCGACTTAATATTATGTATTCATTTGTTTAATTTTACGCTTAATACAAGTATCGGTCCACAATTCCACAGGTCTAAACAAAAGAAGACCCTTCGCCGAATGTTGATACACGCAATGGTGTAGGGTATTGTCGGGCTTGACCGACTATATCTTTCTTTCTCGTTCTTAAGATTTATTGATTTTTTTTTAACAAATGTAATCTTTTGATAGATATATTAACTTCTGCAAAAAAACCGGTTAACAGGTTTTTCCTGAATTTAAAAAAGTGCAACCGGTTTTTTAAAATACCAACTATTCGAACTATTCGAAAACCGGTTTATTCAAAAAGTCGAATAATCGATCACCATCATTTTTCAAGGCACACTAGCCTTGTACTGAAAAAATATATTTTCTAAAAATTTTAAATTAAGTGCTTAACCAAAAATTAAAAAAAAAAAATATATATATATATATATATATATATATATATATATATATATATATATATATATATATATATATATATATATATATATATATATATATATATATATATATATATATATATATATATAGTTTTAAAATTAATATATATGTACCGATTATGTGACATTATGTCACATGTCAGTATCAATAGGATTCATCCTTTAGAAAAAACAACAGAGTACGGTTTACATTAACATACAGTTAGATAGGCATGAATTTTGAAATCAAATCAAAGGGTTCAGATTAGCCCTTAATTTATAACTAATTATTCTAAAGCAAATTCTTAGTTTAAAGGTATATAGAAAATATTGTAAACTTAATAGATTTATATTATTAAATACCTTAATAATGATTTAAATAATTGGTTAAAAAAATTCAATTTATATTTAATTTAAATATATGTATATCACTCTCTTTTAACAGCTATTTACTGTAATCACTGAACCCTAAATTATTATTTGACAACTTAAAACAATAAATACTAATAATTAAATTATAACTCATATAAATTGGTTTGTTTAATAGTTTTTATTTAAATCTCTTTCATTAATAATTTCAATACAAAATTTTATTTGCGGTCATTCATTTGAATTGTGGTTGATTATTTTTAAAGCTGATTAGGTATTTTTTGTAATTTGTGAAAAAATAGTAAACGGTAAATAAAACTAATTAAGTTAATACTTTTAACAAAAATAGATAGATTAAAAAAAAATATGCAGCTACAGCAACAATAAATGAAAAGGATTTAAAGTTTTTGTATTGAAGTCATTAAATGGCCAAAATTTTTTTTCCAGCCTAGGTAATTTTAGCTTTCTTGACTTTAAAGTGATATAAAAATAAGTTTTCCATGGGAATTATCAGGGACGAAAAAAATGCTTTTAAAGATTGAAATTTCGAATTTTGTTTTCCCTAAAATTGTTTAATAAAAAAATTTCACTTTCAATACAATTCGTTCGCTACATTTTCTCTAATACACTTGCAAATTAAGGTTTCATTTACACAGTCCCTGCAGTCTATGGTGACTGTCCGAAACCAGTTACTTGACTGACTACATTAAGGCACCACTAGTCACTTTACTAACTACGTGACTAGTCACTTTAACATGGAGATGTCCTAGGAGGAAGTCTATTGGCACCCTAGGACCAAAAAGTGGCTATACAGTGGATAGTTAAAAAAAGTCATTCTTTAAATTAGTTAATTTTTGGCCATTTTGAGGATGTAAAAAAAATAAGATTTTTGTTTGCGTATATTTTTTTACTCCTTTTTTTTTTTTTTTTTTTTTTTTTGTTTATTTAATAATTCTTTTTATTTTCTTTTCAAATTATTTTATATTAATCACTTTAATTAATTTTTATATTTTTACTTTTTTGTTTATGGCGGCACCCCGAATCGAACTCACATCCATATTTTATAGTCATATGCACTAACCCCTCAGCCACAGAGCATTCTTACACAAATTACACTACATATTTGTTGCTTTAATGAGCATGTTGTTTTATTAACCCTTAGTAAGCGTGAGGTGGCTATTTTTTCCACTTTAGTCACCCTTTGGAAGTCGTTCTTTTTACTAGTTACATTGAGTCAGTCAACTGACAAACGTTTTAACTAGTCACTTTACTAACTACGTGTCTAGTCACTTTAACATGGAGATGTCCTAGAAGGAAGTGTATTGGCACCCAAGGACCAAAAGGTGGCAATATAGTGACTACTACGAACAAGTCAACTTTTTAATGGGTAGTTCGAAAAAGTCAATTTATGGAAATCTTTTTAGTGACAATATTGAGTCAGTCACTCATTATTTAAAATTCAATCATTCCGGTAACATTGATTTATGATAAATTCGAAAACTAATCACTTTTATAAAGCTGTTAAAGAAAAAAACACAAATGTAGAATAATCGATTTCTTTAATAAATTTCTACTAGATGTATTCCACATGTTTAAATTAAAAACTCATTTAATTAATATAGTACGCTTAACATACAAAATATGAAAAAAACATAATTAACTTTTTTCTTACAAAGTAAAATACTAAAGATTCTGTTAAGCACCAAGGAGTCAATAAATTGATATTTGACACTACACACGTCTAAAAAAGATGCATCGGAGCCAAATGTCCTACTATGTATTTATTGCCGTTAGTCAAGTAACCCAACCTGTACAGACAATGGATGAACCATTTACATTTTGACTTTTTTTGTGACCTCTAAAAAAACAATCACCACCCCCACGCTCACCAAAGAGTCAGTAAAGTATAAATCGCCACCTCCACGCTGACCAAAAAGTCATTTAGCTTAACTATAGCTCACAAAATGTACGATGTTGGGGTAAAGAAAAAAACGTACACATTTGAATGAGTGGGGTAGTCACAAATGAAATTTACTATCTAAAAGCGGGTAAATTGACACCGAAAAAACTGCTGGGTCATTATAATATTCAATAAATTTATCTGATTAAAAAAAAAAATTATTTTAATGAACTGTTTATATTTAAAATGTCACTATTATAAGGGTTTACAACAAATACTTATATATGTACATATATCACCTTCTCCCTCCTTCCTCAAATATATTTAGCTTAACATTCAATTAAAATTTAATTCAAAAAATCTCATTTAATTTAATTTTTGGAAAATATCCTATACATTAGCAACAAGTTACATACACATTTCTATAATAACATTTTTCAATTCATATTACATACTGAATATTTAATTATTTTAGTCAAAAATATAGCATTAAAAATTATATACATACAAAAATTGCAACTATTTAAATTTATTCTGTGGAAAAATAATATATTTATTGGGGGGGATTTTTTTAAAAGTCTTATATATGCAACAATTTTACTATGTAGTCTTTATATTGTCATCTTTTATGTCAACATTATTTCACTTTTGAAAAAAATAATCCAAAAACACAAAAAAGAAAATAGTTTTTATGAATTCATAATGCATGACACTCATTAAATGTATAATAGTTAATTAAAAAATCTTTTTTTTTTTTATTTTTCCGCACACACAATGCAAATTAATTTAAATACATACATACAAAAGCCAGGAAGTTTTTTTTTTAGTTCTTATTCATATTTTTTTCCTGATTTAATTTTGTTCATGGAAAAAGTTTTGGCAGAGAAGCTGGATAGCGACTGTGGAACGATGACAATGAGCAGAATTTCAGGAAAAAGACATGTTTTGAAACTTATTGTCATTACATTTAAATATTATGAATGTATGAATACGTTATCGTCAGAATAGAAAAGTTGAGGATGAGTTTTTTAAGAAGTTCATTCAACCTGTTGGTTAAAGAAAATTTAATAAATTCTTTTTGCCACAATTTCCTCATTTATAATAAGTTTAAGATCCAAAATTTGTGTGATATTAAATATTGGATTTCTTAGAAAAAGAGTGGTGAGTCCCTTTAACGTTGTCCGTCCATCTGTCTAACCAATCATGAATGTATATCAAACATTGTTACATTTATGCCTTTCCAAATATTTTCTTTCTGAATTCGTAGGCGAGAGCGTGGACAATAGTCCACTTTAATATTATGAAAAAAAAAAATCGTGCGCATATATAGCCCGATTTGAGAAAATAATTTTTTTTCCAACTTAAGTGCAGACATTTTCTTTGCTTAATCAAACATTAAACAGTGGGAAAGAATCGAAATAAATCTGTAACTTCTAATAGGCTGGTTAGATTTGCATGAAGGCGTAGCAGAGGACAGTGGCATTTTAGTTTTTTTATATCACCTTAAAGTCCTTGATAAATCTTTTAGAAAACATGCTTGTATGTACTACATATCTTATATATTTTTTGAGTTATATACATTTGAAATTTCAAAGATATCAATTTTTCAAGATCTTGGTTAAGATTTTTCATTATAAAGCCAAATATTTTCAACCGATTTTATTATATTTTATGTAGTTGATTAAAAAGTAAAATTATCTATTGAACAAGGGAAGTTTTTAGTCATTATCTTTATTGAGTCAAAAGTTAAACGATTTTGAAATTGGAAAAATTAACAAACAGACGGACAGATGGACCGCCATTAGAATTTTTTCCAAAAAAAATCTTAAAATTCGAACAATATTTTTTTCCACTTCTCGATTAATATGTAAACCAAATGAGTGTATTAAAATTTTAATATCACCTTTTCCTGAATTAAGTGGTATTTTCAACCCATTTAACCCAAATGTAAAGACGGACGGACATTGCCATGCTGCCAAAAAATATTTCAGAATTTTAAAAATGCATTTTTTTACTTACTAATAAATAGAAAAAACAGAATGTGATCATTAAAATTTGAATATAACTTTTTCCTGAATTAAGCGTCATTTTCGACCCATTTAATCCAAATGTAAAGACGGACGGAGATTACTATTCAGCCAAAAAACATCTTATAATTCTAAAAATGTATTTTTTTTATTTAAGTGTAGATACCACCCTTCTCTGAATTATTCCTAATTTTAGACACATTTAACTCTAATGTATAGACGGACGGACAGACATTACCGTTCTGCAAAAAAAAAATAATAAAATAAAAAAATCTTAAAATTCTAAAACTGAATTTTTTTAACTAACAATCAATAAAAAAATAAAACGTGATCACTAAAATATTGATATCACCTTTCCCTGAATTAATCGCCATTTTCGACACCTTTTATCCCAAAGTGTGAAGTTATGCATTTTCATTTAGACATTATTTGCAATAAAATATGATTTTATGGAATTTATGGATTTCTCCATTTCATTCCATTTTCCTAAAATTACCTTCTAAATTTAGTAATTTTTCGTACGAGAAAAAAATCATCTCTTAACTGGCTATGGGTCAGACATCTACCATCAGCATTTTTATTAACGATTTTTCCAGGAAATTTTAAAAACAAGCGCGAATTATATTCGGCCCGTCCGAATCTATATACCCACCATCAACTTTTCCAAATTTTACATTATATGGGAGGGGGTGGTAAAGTGGGCAGTAAAGTGGGCGGACCACGCCCATTTTTTGTTTCCGAGTTTACATTGGTCCTTGAAGAATTTGAACACAATTTCGTTAATTTTAACCTTATATGGGAGGTGGGCGGTAAAGTGGGCGGACCACGCCCATTTTTAATTTCAGAGTTTATATCGATTCCCGAACTATACGTACAAAATTTCGTTGTCGTACATCCTTTTGTTGAAGAAATATCAGCAGAAAAGTATAAAACGGACACCCTGTGCTTCTAGTTTTTAGCTCATAACTTTTTTATTTATTAACGGATTTTTCAACACCAAACAAACCTTATATAAGACAAATATTTGTGCCAAATTTAGTCCCCCTACATTGCTCCGTTCGAGCCATATCCTGCTTTCAACAGACGGACAGATGGACGGACATAGCTAGATCGACTCAGAATCTAAACAGGACCCAGAAAATATATACTTTGTTGTTGTCTTAGACGATTCCTTCGACATGTTATACACAGAATGACAAATCAATATATCAATCAATCAATATACCTCCCATCTTTTTGATGGTGAGTATAAAAAGCATGTTGAGGACAAGTTTGATTACAAAGTCATCTACATACATATGTTGGCATGTTGCTCCGTTTAAAAAATACTGGATTAACTTGGAAAATGTATTGGTAGCCTGTCCTCGATCTTAAGCAGCACCTAATTACTTCTTTTTATATGACTGATAACAATGTCGCTCTGCTTTTTGTGCAGAATTTCTATGCCCTTTGTACAAAAAAGTTGTCAATATTTGTAGGAATCAGCCGTCATTGTGTTCTAAGACAAATTATGGACCCATCATCAAAACTGTCTTCAGGACACAGATCAAGTTTTCATTTCCTCTTTTTAATCAAGTGTAAAAATCAAATTTAAATTAAAAAAAAAATTGATTTTGCTAAAAACCAGCAAAAAATTAAGAAAAAGAGGAATAGTAGACTATTCAAAAAATGTATGTAAAGATGAAATATGAATGCACTAAAAAGAAAATAAGAAGCATCTCATTATATAATATTCGGTACATTTCTTTTACCGTTTATGATTTTTGTCCTCCTACGAGAGATGTTTTCTTTAAAAACACATGTCCCCGTCTACCCAAGAGAGCGTCCGCCTAACGGAGATTATTTTATTCTAAAAATGCCACCTAAACCATGGGACCTAAAAAAGTTTCCACCTACCGGAGCGGTCCGTTAAGGGAGCTTTTACTGTATATATTTATACATTTAACTAAAGCTTTTTCCATTCATCTTGTATTTAAAAATATGTATGTTACATTTAATTTATTACAAAAATTTTAATTAATAAAACTAATTTCGTAGCAATATCCTTTTAGTATATTTATCTCATTTATATAACTAGTATTTAAATATCTTGAAATTTATTTTATTTTATAGTACACAAAAACTTTCTATTGACCTATATTAACTCAAAATTTCGTAATAAATTTAAGAACACAATTCCTACAGCCTCAAAGCAAATTTCATTTTTCTTAAACCTCTAAAGAAGTTTATTAAAGAAAATTCAATTAAACTAAAAATTAACAAAAGTTAAAACCTTTTAATAATACCAAGAGTATAATAAACTCTCTTTTGGTAATTTACATTAACATGGAGGCCATAAAGGCAATAACAACTTTAACAACAAAACACTCATATCTATACACAAAAACAACCTAAAACCTACCATATTCAACTACAACTGTTTAGTGCGGCTTCGAAAAGTTATCTGCAACGAATAGTTGAACTCTTGTTTTTTTATTTTTTGCTTTAACTGGCTGTAACTTTTTCCGGCATTGAGTTATTAGCGCAACAGCGGAAGTAACGATAACACCAACAACAACAAAGGAAATGAACAAGGGAAAGTGATGGGGAATAGTAAAATTATAAAAAAATATAAAGAAATAAACTAAAAAATAAAACAATTTTACTACACAAAACTTCAAATGCTTTGCTACTTTGTCTTTATTATGTATATTCCTTTGCCAAAAATTAAAAGAGTTTTTTTTTATTAAACAGACTCGTCTTCATGTTGCTGTTGTTGCTGTTTAAAAGGCAACACCAGAAATTGCAAGAGCGTTACAAGGAAGCATAGCATTAGCTAGAGTAACTTTTTTCTATGCTTTTTACTCTCAGCGTGTAAAAAGTTCATTGAAGCAAATGGGAATATAAAGTGGCAGTAATGATGGTGGTAAAAGCATTGAAAAACGAAGGCGTTTTATATAAAGTTTAAATGCGAACACGTGAAAATTCATTTTTTTGGAGGCTAAAGGGAAATGAAATAAATGAAAGATGTACTTATTTAAAATTAAAAGCTTTTTATAACGAAATTTGTTGTTTTTTTTTAGCAAATAATTATTATTCTATTTAGTCTTTAAATTTTAAGGGAAAATTTAATTTAATGGTGGTTTAATATTGAAATGAACAACATTTTGCTTTGTTTTTAAAGGTAAATTAAATAAGTTAATTATTACACGCAGAGAAAAAACATGGTTACAGCATGATCACCACAACTATTCAATGATTATATAGCCGTTTTTCATTGATTTAAATATACTATGTTCATGATAGCAACGTTTATGATTCTGTTTAATCATTTAATGATTACCCACAATCAAAATTTTAATATGGTTCACTGAATTATAATATGTATTTAAATATGTTTGTATGAAATCATATTTATGAATAAATCCAAACATTTAGTGAATTCTTCAACTATTTAGTTAATTACATAACCATGCATTTCATTTTACAAATTTAGTTAATTCTACAACCATTAAGCCATTAACTTTTAATGCCTTTTGCATATACATTTTTGTGTATCAGTCCAGTAGTTATAATTCTCATTTAGTTTATATATGAACAAATATAAATTGACAAGTTTTGTTTTTATTCCGTATGATGATTGTACCACATATCGTTGTACAAATGAATATAAATATGAAAATATGGGATCATATATATGATAAAATGGAATTATATATATGATGAAATTTGTTCATATATATGATAAAATGGAATTATATATATGATAACATGGGATTATATACTTATATGATAAAATGGAATTATACTTATGATGGAATTAGTTCATATATATGATTGAATGGAATTATATATATGATTAAATTATTTTATATATATGATAAAATGGAATTATATATATGATGAAATTAGTTTATATATATGATAACATGGAATTATTAAATGATAAAAACATGATGAAATTGAAAGCAATACTTAAGAAAAGGTTATAAAACTTACTAAAAGTTATTAATAAGGTTATGAACCTTACTAACAAATTTTAAATTGGAATCATAATAATGATTACGTACAAATATACTTATTGTAACCTGGAATCATATATTACAATCATAGTATGTTGCTCTTAGTTTATGATCACAGGAACCATATTTTTTCTTTGCGTGTATGTATGTAATTATATTGAATTATTTTTTAAATTATTGTTAATATGTATTTTTATTTTTTTATCTAGAATAACTTTCCAAAACTTTCCATATATTTCTAATTCTTGCCCCAAAAGTATGCACTATATCAGACATCAAATAAAATATATTATTTTATAACTACGAGCAACATTTTCCCAAAAAAATTGTTCAAACATGAAAAAATCAAGTGAGAAAAATATAGTCGGTCAAGACCGACCATATCATACTCTATACCATTGTGTAGGGTATACCAATAACTTACTAAAACTATTTTTTATTTATTTTTTATCAGAAAGTAAACAAATGCATTTTTATATTTTTTTTTTTACAGAATGGTTATTTCTTTCCGTCTGTCTATACATTGTGGCAAAAAGGGGTCGAAAATTGTACTTACTTCAGGGAAAAGTAATATCAGTATTTTAATGACAATATTTTTTTTTTTTTTTTTTTTTTTATTAGTATTTAAAAGAAATGGTTTTTAAAATTATATGATTTTTTCATCAGAATGGTCAAATAAGTTGAAAATGACACTTAATTCAGGGGAAGGTAATCAATATTTTAATATTTACATTTGGTTTCTATAATAACTGAAAAGTAAAGAAAAATTATCTTTGAAGTTTTTAAATTCGTCTTGAGAATATTCTGCTGTCCGTCCTTCCGTCCGTCTGTTTGTAAATTTTGGCAAATTTTCCACATGAAACATTTTGGATGTTTTCGTTTATCAAAAGAAATTTTAGTAACAAAAAATCTAAAATTTTGAATGAAAGTTTTTTTTCGAACACTTATTACAAAATAACTCCTAAACTATTGAGCGGATGAAAAATTTCATATTAGAACTACGTAAAGCCAATTTCTGCATATTTTTGTGTATCAATCATATAAATCGTGTACACCGTTGCGAAATAATAGACACGCCCATAAAAAAAATTTCGACCTGATGGGATAAATTTAAAGGCAGAATCGCATTTAGCATGTCGAATTCCATATCTATCTATCTATCTATCTATCTATCTATCTATCTATCTATCTATCTATCTATCTATCTATCTATCTATCTATCTATCTATCTATCTATATATCTATCTATCTATCTATCTATCTATCTATCTATCTATCTATCTATCTATCTATCTACCTATCTATCTATTTGTCATTCTATCTATCTATCTATCTATCTATCTATCTATCTATCTATCTATCTATCTATCTATCTATCTATCTATCTATCTATCTATCTATCTATCTATCTATCTATCTATCTATCTATCTATCTATCTATCTATCTATCTATCTATCTATCTATCTACCTATCTATCTATCTATCTATCTATCTATCTATCTATCTATCTATCTATCTATCTATCTATCTATCTATCTATCTATCTATCTATCTATCTATCTATCTATCTATCTATCTATCTATCTATCTATCTATCTATCTATCTTCTTCTATCTTCTATATATATAAAAGATTAACGTCTGAGTGATTTACTGACTTACTTGGTGATTCATTATCGCACAGTCCAAACGGTTAAAGCTAGAAAGATGAAATATGAAACTGTGGATTGGCCTCCTAACGAGTAGATCCACTAAGATGAGATTTTTAGAAATTCAAATATTTAGGGGGTAAAAACGGTAACCTTATATCTCCTAAACTAATAGATAGATATACAAATAAATAGAGATACAAAAAAGTCGAATAGATATCGTTATTCGTTTAAAAAAATAATCAGATACATGTCTGGTACTTTTTTTGAAATTTGGCTCTTTTAGGGAGAAAATGGGTAAAAACTTTAATTTGGTACTTTTCTTCAACCCTATCTATCTTTTAATCCAGTAAGTATAGAAATAAAATATGCATCCAATTAGTACCTAATCGAAAATTGGCGAATACAAGTTTGGTACTTTTTGGAAATTCAAACGTTTAAGGGATAAAAATCGTAACTGATTTTGGTACTTTTTTCGCAATATATATATTTTTTCTTTTTACTGACACATACATATGAAAATTTTAACACTAAATCCCAGTACAATTTAGAAATTCATTGAAATACAATCTTTGTTACATTCAAGGGGAACAAAATGTACCAAAAAGGGGATAAAATCGGGAAATTAAATTTTATTCAAATTAAATAATGGATTTTTTTTATTATATTAAACCTAGAAACATGAACTTAAGTACATGTATATAGTTCTAAGTGAGTGAGAATTCTCAAGAGGGGAATTTGTGGTACTTTTTTGATCTTCTAATGGGACCTTTTTCATTTTCTACAAAATTTAACATAGAAACATAAAATTAAAGATACATGGTCCTATGTGGGTAAAAATTGGAGAGAGGGACCTTTTGACACTTTTTCGTTCTGCCAATGGTACTTTTTGAATTTTCTACAAAATTGAACCTAGAAACATGAAATTACATGGTCCTAAGGGGGTAAAAATTGAACAGAGGGACTTGTTGGTACTTTTTCGTTCTTCTAATGGTGCTTTTTGAATTTTCTATAATATTTAATCTAAAATCATGAATTTAAAGATATATGATCCTAAATTTAAAGATATATGGTCCTAAATTAATGAAAACCCATAGGAGGATACTATGTGGTACTTTCCGTTATTATATTACTCTTTGAATGTTTTGTAAAAATAATAAACTTTCAAAAACGAAATTAAAGATGTATTATCACATTCTTCTCTTAAAGTAAGAAATAAAAAACTGGTAACTAAAATATTTATTAAGTTTGTTGTACGTAATGCTGAGAGAACACCAATATTGTAATTGTTTCCACAGGAGATAGGAATCATAACTCAATTTTACAGATTTCTTAACTTTTGGTATTTTTTATTTTTTAAATAAAAGTCTACCAAGTTTTTATCTGATCTATGTAGGAATATTGCAAGATTGTGTTAAATGCTATCTATATAACAGTAAATCCGTGTTTATTAGTTTGTCTGTTTTTGAATTTTATTCCGATGCTTTTATTTTATTTCAATAGTAAAGCGCACTGGGTTTATGCTATTAGAAATATTGTTAAAAAATTTATAGTTATCAAATTTACACAATTTGAATTTATAATAGCGGATATATTGCACGTATTTTAATATTTACATTTGGTTTTTATAATAATTGAAAAGTTAAATTAAGATTCAAACATCATTATTTGAATTCTTTATATATGTTATAACATATTTATAAATAATTGTTTTGCTGTTGTAATGCCTGAAATGATTGTAATACTGATATTATTTGATATTTTGATATTAAGAGACAAGTTTTAATACATTTTTCATTTAAAAATATCTGTATACTTATTTTTCATATTTCAAAATCAATTATTTAGGTTTAATATTGCCAAAGATTGTTCAAAATATTGCTTTATAGATAGTTTAAAATCTCTCAGAGCCAAGATGAGATTTAAGTGGTACATCATCATTAAAAGTAATTTAAAAAAAATATGTAAAAATAAAATTAAAATTTTGTTAGAAATTATTACCATTTTTTCTCGCTAAAAATTCATTTATTTTCACTTCTTTGGAAGCAATTATAAAGAACTTCCAAAAATGTTTAAAATATGCACTTTGTTCCACTTTTGAAGTTGTGAAAATGTTATTTTTTTGGAAGAAATTCATCGTATTTTGCTGGGTAGTTGTCTATTTTGAACCCCTATAGTTCCTTTCCTGTTGCGAATATTGGACCCCGCTTCTAAACTCAAAATGCTACTGTCCTCTGCTACGCCTGTGTAAAATTTCATGCAATCCGAATAGACGTTACAGATTTATTTCTATTCTTCCCCACTGTTTAATGTTTGATACAGCAAAGAAAATGTCTGGCACTTAAGCTGTTTTTTGTATGAAACCTACTGGAGTTTTTTCACAAAAATGTTAATTTCTAAAATCGGCCTACATATGCGCACGATTTTTTTTCACAATATTGAAGAAGACAATATGTTATATTTTTCAGACAATTTTCAGAACAAACATCCTGTAATATTTTTTGTTGCACTCCATGAAATTTGAAAATTAGTGTATTTTTGGAAAATTTTCAAAAAAATAACAAAAATATTAGGACAAAATATAATTTACAAATTCTTGAATAAAAGTAAACTCAAATACCTGAAGTTAATAGTTTCATTTTAAATTTTTCCTTCAAAACACTTTTTATTAAAAAAAATTCACCGAAAGTTTATGAAAATTGAATTTTGAACTTTGACAGCTCAGTACACAAAAACAACGCAACCTAGGCTAATGATTTTTATTGTTATTGATACATAATTTTGTCTATTTTTATTCGGTATCAAATTTTATTATGGAATGTTTTTGAATAATTAAAAATACTACTTGTATCGGATTTTTAATATTCAGTATTAACATCTAAAAATTAGCCTTTAATAAGTAGTATGTTTACGTTAATGTAAATTCTTCATGGAGACATCAAAAATAGTAACATTTTTGGTATAGGAATATTAAATTTTCCGTTTTCCTGGGAATTCCCGAGGAAAATTTTCCGAGAATTCTCGGACCCAAAGCCTAGAAACAACGTTTTTATAAAAGTACATTTTCTCTAATTTCATAAAATTCTAGCAGGTCTCTTTTGATTAAAATTTTTTTTTTCTTTTTTTTTTTCTTTTATATTTTAAATTTAAAAATTGTTTTCTTTTATTACTAAGTACTAAATAAATTTACATAAAAAGATTACAACAATTAGGATCATGAACTAAGACCTTCATCCCTTAAAAATTATTAAAATATCGGTAATGTATAACAACTTAAATAATGACAACTATCTTACTGTACAGTTCAACATACTCGTACTATAAATTTATTTTATTACTACAAGTACATTTAATTGTATTTTAAACAATTAATCATCAAAAAATATTTAACGTATTCACTTTACCACTATTCAAATTTCCCCACTGTAAACACTCTCGTATACACATACAAACAAATAACAACTACAAAAATACAAGTTACTCGTATTACGAAAATATTTTAATAACTCTTTTAAGTAAAAACGTTGACGTTGAAATAAACAAATGTTCATTATACTGTTTAAAATGCACGCAATAACTGCGTAAATATTTAAATGATTATTATTTAACACAAAATACTATATACACACACATACTCATACATAAAACTAAAATGAGTTTTTCCTATATTTCCACATAAATTCACACGTACTCTGTAGTAAACACAAACATATACATTAACTTTTCATTCTACAATCCTTTTTGGTAGTTGCTACTACTAAAAATTCAAATTGTTATTTTAGACTTGACTTTAAATTACAAATTACTGGGGTATGAGTTGCAAGGAGGAGTAAAAGTAATAAGGATTGGGGTAAAAATAACGCAGACTAAAGTAGGTAAAGAAAATATTTAAATATACACGCCATAAGCATATTAATTGACAGTTTTGTTTTGTAGTTAATTTTATTTCATTTTATTTTATTTCATTACGTTTTACATCTCTAAACAGAGAAAAATGTTAATTTTTCACACAGTTGAGTTCAATTTAGTTGAGTGAAGAAATTCTTTTTCACAGTATTTTGCAACAATTACGACAACTATGTACTTATGTTTAACACTTGGTAGAAAGAAAGAAATAAATAAAGTAAGAAAGGAAGGGAGAACTCATTAGTTATGTTTGTTGTTGTTGTTTTTGTAACAAATAAGTTTTTATTTATTTTTCTTTACAAAATGTCATTGTTTGTAACAAAATAATTGTTTCATTTCATTTCGTTTGGTTTTTTTAGTTGTTTGAGTATTTTATTAAATTTTGTTTATTAATATTTGTAAGTATTTATAATAATAATTATTATTATGGTTGTTATATTTGAATGTAAACATTATTTATGATCATTTATTTCCTGCAGAAATAAATGACTGAGTGAATAACATTCGTAAAACAGTTGTTATCTTTAAATAATATAAGATTTATGAGAATATTGTGTGTACACAAATCATTTATAATGATTTTAAAATATATACAACCCAACACAAAGTTTTGTTTAATGAATTAGGAAAATAAAATTTGTAGTAGAACTTACTGAATTACAAATGAAAATTATGTTGAAAATTTGTATACTGGGTTATATCTCAAAAACTAAGTAAAAACAATAAGTAAGAATTATATATGTCTATTTATTTAAAATTTTCTTAAATATTTATTTAATAAAACAAAAATACTTACAATTTTATTTAGTGTTTGTTACTTTCAAATAGAAATATTTTTCGAAAAACAAATAAATAATAAATCTGCTTATAGAAACTAAACTAATGGACGATTTTTTTTAAATTATATTTATATTAATGACTGTTACAAGGAAAAAATAAAAATGTGTTCTATGTTATGCATTTTGGTTTCTTTGATACACAATATTTTTCTGCCACATTCCTTCTAGCATCTGCAATAAAGAATTCCTGGCCAGGAAATTGAAAAAAGTCAGCCTGTACGAACGTTTCATAGTCTATTATACAAAAAATCATAATTATGAAAAAAATTCGTCTGAAGTATTTTCATGTTATTGTTTTACCTCCAAAGTCTTGCTTGCTTGATTTTTTTACTTCATATTTCCGATAACGATTCAAAGCAATTAACCTTTTGTGTCACATTTCTTCCAGAGATGAGGGGATTTTCTCTCAAAATCCATTCTACTTTGTCTGAATCATACAGCCTGAAAATACTATTTTTCTTCCACTGCACAGTGGGGCAGAATCGAAATTTTTTGGAAATAAATCTGTAACTTCTGATCGGCTGGTTAGATTTTCATGAAATTGGCCTATACCAAATTTCAAAATATACATTATTGTAGGCACTAATAAGACCTACAAAAAACATGCTTGCATGTTCTATTTATCTCTTATAGTTTTTAAGTTATTTGCATTTGAATTTTTAAGTACCTCAATTTTGCATGTTCTGGGTCCAGTTTTTGTCATATATATCCTATTGTTTCCGACCGATTTCATTAATTTTTTCTTTAGCTAATTAAAGAATAAAATTATCTATTGAACAAAGAAAATTTTAAGTGGATATCTTTACCGAGTCCAAAAATAAGCGATTCTGAATTTGAAAATTTAAGAAATTACGACTTTTTGTGTTTTTTTGGCCGCAAAAAGTATCTTCACTCTTTTTTTCTCTAAAATAAAATTTTCTTTAAAAACATATAACAATTTTATACTTTTCTGAAAGGTATCTTCATAGAAAAGACTTAACAAAAAAAAAAAAAACAAGCCCAATGACTTAAGTGGTCAAGGTACACACCCTCCTGAATTTTCCGTGACTAAATTTCTAAGTGGCATAGTTTCGGTTCTATAAAAGATATTGATTTCAATCTTTTTCTGTATAACGAAGAATTATATCAGCTAACCGATGTAATTTAGATGAAAAAAATCGAGTTTATACTTTTTCTGATTTTTGCATTTAAATTTAAATTTTTGTATTTTTTTTTTTTTTTTTTTGAGAAACTATAAATATTTTATCTGTAATAAAATCTTTGTTATTAAAGATATCTTAACGAAATTTTCGGTGGATGTTGACTTTATCGCATAAAATGAGAAAGTGAAAAAAACTTTAAGATTTTGGTAAAACGAATCCCACAATTCCCAAGAAAATGCCAAAAATCCCAAAAATGTTTTTTTTCACATTTTCGGCTATAAAATCCAAATTTTTCCGAAGTCCCGTAGATTTTGATTTTGAAAACTTTGAACAACATATTGTAGATTCTCAAACTGTACTCTGCTTGCTTGGTGTGTACCTTGACCATTTAAGTCATTGGATTTGTTTTTTATTTTAGAATCTTCTCTATGAAGATACCTTTCAGAAAAGTGTAAAATTGTTATATGTTTTTAAATAAAATTTAATTTTAAAGAAAAAAGAGTAAAGATATTTTTCGGCCAAAAAAACACAAAAAGTCGTCATTTTTGCAATTTTCAAATTCAGAATCGCTTATTTTTGGACTCGGTAAAGATATCGACTTCAAATTTTCTTTGTTCAATAAATAATTTTATTCTTTAATTAGCTAAAAATGAAATCGGTCGAAAACAATAGGATATATATGACAAAAACTGGACCAAGAACATGCAAAATTGAGGTACTTAAAAGAAACAAAATCCAGCTAGCCGATCAGAAGTTACAGATTTATTTCCAAAAAATTTCGATTCTGCCCCACTGTGCACTGCTAGGTGACCATGACTTCTTTTTATAATATTATGACCCAAGAAACTGTATTTTGTGATACATTTACATTCTTAGCAATTGTTTTATATAATCGATTTAAGATTTCGTGAAAAAATTTTAATTATGTGTTTTCTATTCAATTTCCATTTTAAGAAAAACTAGTTATTCTATTACCATGAAACATATCACATGATTAATGTTAACAAAATTATTTATTTTCCACCACATCAAAATTATAACCTCCATGCACGGATTTTTTCGTGCGCAGTCCTTAAAAACAGTTGAAGTTGTTGCAGTATATATGGAAAAAAAAAACTTGATTATGATCTGAAAAAATTCAGATTGTTGAAATTTTAAATACATATAACTCGACAAATTTATAAATTTTATGTAAATGCAACCAGCTGATTGGAAGTTACAGATTTGTTTCCTAAAATGTAAGATTCTGATCCACTGCCTAATGTTTGATAAAACAAAAAAGAAGTATGCACTTAAACTGGCAGCAACTGGAGTTTTTTCGAAAAAAAGTGTATATTTTCTGAAATTGGTCACGATTTTTTTCACAGTATTAATAATGACAGTGTGTGCTATTTTTCAGAAAATTTTCAGAACAAACATCCTGTAATATTTTAAGTTGCATTTCATGAAGGTTGAAAATTCGTGTGTTTGAGGACAATTTTTTAAAAAATTGTATGAAAAATAACTTTTTATTCACTTTCCAGCTCCTTACAAAAAAACTGTAACTGACACAAAATTTTGTTTATCTTTATATTAAAAATTCAATTAATCGCCTTTTTTGACACATTTTACCCCAACGTGCATTGTGTAAATGTGTGCAATGACCTAAATACAATTGTAAAATATAAATGTTTTCGGAGATCTAATTTAACAACAATTGCAAAATTATGAGAATTCATATGAAAAGAACAAAGTCTCCACAACATTTTAAAGTTATAGTAATTAAGTTTCCAACTGGATTACAATAACTTAAAGCAACTGTGTCAATGTATAAAATCTAATAGAAAATAGATTTCAAAATATTAAAGTAAATTTTTGTGTATAAATATAATTTTGTATAAAAATTAAATGTAAAAAATTATTGAAAACCTTAAAAACTATTTAAGGTTTTGTTTTAAATCTAAACATCTTTACCCTTGTTTTGTTTAAGTCATTTATTATTCTTTTCTATAGTACATGGTTGCCTTTAACTAAAAAAACTCGGCTTTCAATCCAACTAAATAAACCTTTTTGTTAAGCCAACCATTTTTAAATCACCTGTAGTTTATAAAACACAATTTTGACAAGTGGTTTAGCACCTACTACAAAATATTCTCACATACTGAGAAATAAGTATATATTGGGTGTGTGTCTAACACAAAGGTTGAACAACTCAAATGGAGAGTAAATGATTGGCAAACTGACATTTATACGCATCTATTGACATGGAAGTTTTTAATTCACACTTAAACTATAGTCAGCCAAACAAGCAATAGCAACAAACCAAAATAGCAAGTTTAAATTGCTTGAGTTTTTATTAGGCAATAAAGAATTGGAATTCCTACTTCATTAAGCAAAAGGTAAATTATTGTTTAAGCTCAAAATAATTGTATTAAAAATTTGATTTGAAAAATGCATTAGTTACGGAGATGAAGAAAATTAAACAATTCCACACTTCTTCTGTGACTATCATAAGATAATTTATTGGAGCTTCAAAATAATTTAGTGAGACAATGATCATATCGTTCGAAATTATGTTTCTGTTTGATCATTTATTGATTACTCACAATCAAAATTTTAATATGGTTGACTGCAATTATAATATGTATTTAAATATTTTTATATGATAAATCCAAACATTTAGTCAATTCTACAATTATTTACTTAATTCTACAACCATTCAGTTAATTTTACAAATTCGGTTAATTATACAACCATTAAGCTAATATTTTTATTTGTTTTTAATAACTATTGAATACACATTTTTGTGTATCAGTCCAGTAGTTTGTTAGTATATTAATTCTTATTTAGTTCAGATATGAACAAATATAAATTGAAAAGGTTTGTTTTTATTCAGTATGATGAATTTTCACATATCGTGGTACAAATGAGTATAAATATGATAACATGGGATTACATATATGATGAAATTAGTTTATATATGGTAACATGGGATTATTAAATGATAAAACATTATGAAATTGGAAGCAATATTTAAGAAAAGGTTATAAACCTTACTAATAAATCATAAAATGGAATCATAATAATGATTACGTACAAATATACTTATTGTTAACTGTAATCATATATTACAATCATAGTATGTTTCTCTTAGTTTATGGTCAATAGAACCATAGTTTTTCTTTGCGTGTAGATAGCTACACGCAGAGAAAAAACATGGTTACAGCATGATCACTACAACTATTCAATGATTATATAGCCGTTTTTCGTTGATTTAAATATACTGTGTTCATGATAGCAACGTTTATGATTCTGTTTAATCATTTAATGATTACCCACAATCAAAATTTTAATATGGTTCACTGAATTATAATATGTATTTAAATATGTTTATATGAAATCATATATGTGAAAAATCCAATCATTTAGTCAATTCTATAACAATTTAGTTAATTACATAACCATTCATTTCATTTTACAAATTTGGTTAATTCTACAACCATTAAGCCATTAATTTTTAATGCCTTTTGAATACACATTTTTGTGTATCAGTCCAGTAGTTTGTTAGTATATTAATTCTCATTTAGTTTATATATGAACAAATATAAATTGACAAGTTTTGTTTTTATTCAGTATGATGAGGTACAAATGAATATAAATATGATAACATGGAATTATATATATGATAACATGGGATTATATATATGATAAAATGGAATTATACTTATGATGGAATTAGTTCATATATATGATAGAATGAAATAATGTATATGATAAAATGGAATTATATTTATGATTAAATTATTTTATATATATGGTAAAATGGAATTATTAAATGATAAAAACATGATGAAATTGAAAGCAATACTTAAGAAAAGGTTATAAAACTTACTAAAAGTTATTAACAAGGTTATGAACCTTACTAATAGATTATTAACTGGAATCAAAGTAATAATTACGTACAAATATACTTATTGTAACCTGGAATCATATATTACAATCATAGTATGTTGCTCTTAGTTTATGGTCACTAGAACCATATTTTTTCTTTGCGTGTAGATAGCTATGTTCTAGAAGGTATCTCTTCACTACCTTTTCATATAAATCATTTTATGAGTGTTCTTCTAAACTCTCAAAATTTATATTAAATTTCTTTTCATTACAACAAATCTCCTAAAATATCAAAATTAAATCTAAATTATTTCATTAATTTATGTCCATATTAAATTCATAAGTATTCATAAGTTAACATGTATTCCTTCATTGGTTGTAGAGTAAACAATTCAGTCAACTATACTTAATACATAACTCTAACAGTTATTATGGAAATATAAACTCACACATTTAATACTAAAATACCAACACAGTTACGTAAAAATATTTACAATAAAAACCCTACTTTAACCTAAACAATAGCAAAAGGTTTCAATAGTTTTAAACATCAAATGTTGAAAATCAAAATAACAACAATAAAAAAAAAACAAAAATAACAAAAACCACAAAGACCAACATTATTATTATTGACTTCTTGACTTTTATAAAACCACAAACAACAAAAATCTAGCAATACAACTTACAAACTTATAAACACACATACACACTAATACAAATAGACAAACATTTATATATGTATGTAGGTAGGAACATTTAAACGTTATAAACTTTATATTATTGTAGAATATTTAATAGCTACTTCAACAATAACTTCAAAAACCATTAATAATATTGTATATATGAGCAATAAATACATATAGAAATAGATACAAACTTACAAACTTATGTGAGTAATATGAACAGGACTATAAACATTCCTTTACCTACATATATACCTACAGTTGTATATCCACTTATGTTCATGTGAATGTGAGGGGATAAATTCATTTATAAGAAATGGACAAAAAAATATGGACTTAAAATTTAACTATATAAAAAATAGTGAATGTTTCTTGAATGTTATCATTACTTACTGAAATTGCAAATTGTAATTAAACATATTTCAATATAAATCTTTGGAATAGAAAAATCTTATAGTATATAAATAATATAATAAAAATAATAAATAATAGATTCTTTTTAAGAAAAACCATACTATATTATAAATTCAAATTATGTTAAGTTTTAATTTTATAACTATAAATTTTTGAACAATATTTCTAATAGTATAAACACAGTGGGCTTCACTATCTTATTGTATTGAAATAAAATAAAAGCATCGAAATAAAATTCTGAAACAGACAGACTAACAAACACTGATTCACTTTTATATAAATAGCATTTAAGCCGATCTTGCAGTACTTCTTCATAGACCAGATAAAAACCTAATAGTCTTTTTATTTATTAGAAAAAAAGAAAAACAAAATTAAATTAAATTAAATAGAAACCCGTCAAATTCAACTATGATTTTTATCACCCGTGGGAACAGTTATAATATTGGTGTTCTGTCAGCATTCAGAACAATAAACTTTTAAATACTTTAGTTACCAGTTTCTTACATCTTTAATGTTCGAACGTAGCAAATTATTTCTATTATTATATTTTAGTAGAGAAGAAAGTAACCAATAGGAATTGTGGATTCTAAACATAGAATGATATATCTTTAATTTCACATTTAAAAGTTAATTATTATTACATAATATTCAAAAAGTAATATAATAACGAAAAGTTCCACGAAGTACCCTCTTATGGATTATCATTCATTAATTTAATGTTTCCAGGTTCAATATTTTAGAAAATTTAAAAAGCTCCATTAGAAGAATGCAAATGTACCACAAATCATCTTTTCTGAATTCTTATTCACTTAGGATCATATATTTTTAATTTCACATTTGTAGGTTCAATATTATAGAATATTCAAAAAGTACCATTGAAAGAACGAAAAAGTACCACAAACTTGAGTTCTTACCTACATAGGACCATATATCTTGAATTTCATGTTTCTGAGTTCAATATTGTAGAAAATTTAAAAAGTACCATTAGAAAAATGAAAAAAGTACCACAAAGTCCCCTTTTATGGAATTTCATTCATTTAGATCGTATATCTTTAATTTCATGTTACTAGGTTCAATATTTTATAAAATTCGAAAAGTACCATGGAAGAACGAATATTAGAAAATTCAAAAAGTACCATTAGAAGAACAAAAAAGTACCACAAAGTCCCTTCTTGTAAATTCACACTCACATAGCACTACATGGACTTAAGTTGATATTTCTAGGTTTAATATAACATAAAATACATTATTTAATTTAAATAAAATTTAATTTCCCGATTTTATCCCCTTTTTGGTACTTTTTTATTCCCCGTAGATGTAACAAAGATTGTATTCCAATGAATTCTCAATTTGTACTGGGATCTACTGTAAAAATATTCATATGTATGTGTCAGCAAAAAGAAAAGAATATTTTGTGGAAAAAGTACCAAAATCAGGTACAATTTTTACCCCTTAAACGTTCGAATTTCCAAAAAATACCAAACTTGTATTCGGCTATTTTCGATAAGGTACTAATTTGATGCATATTTTATTTCTTTACTTACTAGATTAAAAAATAGATAGGGTTCCAAAAAAGTACCAAATTAAAGTTTTTTCGCCCCAAAAGAGCCGAATTTCGAAAAAGTACCAGACACCTATCCGAAAATGTTCTTAAATAAATAATGATATCTATTCAATTTTTTTTGTATCTCTATTAGTTTAGAAGATATAAGGTTACCGATTTTACCCTTTTTTTACTCTCTAAACCAGAAATACAAGCCGATCGGCTTCAAGCCGGTTTTGAGCCGACGCCGTGTAATTCTATACTTCATGCGCCGCCGCAGTTTTCATAGGCTCAAAATCAGCTGCCGAAATTTTTAAAATTTTATTCAAATTCAACAAAAATAACTTATTTTTCTATCTTATTGGAGGAAGTGAATGCATTCCTCCAATAAGATATAATTTTACATACAATGTAGTATTTACTATATCTCAGCCGAAAATTTAGCCGCCGCCGAAAATTTTTCCTCGGCTTGTTTCTCTGCTCTAAACATTTGAATTTCCAAAAATCCCGTTTTAGTGAATCTATTCGGTAGGACACCAATCTACAGTCCATATTTCATTTTTCTAGCTTTAACCGTTTGGGCTGTGCGATGATGAATCACCAAGTATATATATAGATTAAGTTTCTATAAAACAAAATATTATTAAAATTTTTATAATAAATCTAAAATATATTAAAACCTTATATTATTAAATTTTAATGACCTTTTTTTTTTGTCCCTATTTTTTTGTCTACCGACTATATAAAAATACCACCATAAATATAACTATAGTTTATAACATTGTTTGCATGGATTCATTATACATACTTAGAACATGTTGTATAACATGCTTGTAGAACATTTTGATGGTCTTACTATATGGTTTTGTTATTTGACTACTTGGCTGACTTGTTTTTAGTTATAAACCATTTTAAGGATAAAAAACACATCACACATATTCACAACTTTTGTACTGGGATTTAAACAATAACAACTTAAAACTATACATATACACATGCATTTTTTTTAGGAAAGAATATTAAGAAAAAGAAATCTATGTATTTTTTTAGTAAAAAATATTAGGGATGCCAATCCCGAAATCCCGATCCCGAAAATCCCGGGATTTTTCGGGATTTCAAAATCCCGAATCCCGGGATTGGACGAAAAAAATCCCGGGATTTCATTTTCGAGATTTAGTGTCATAAATACAATCCAAAAAATTAACTCTAAGCAATACAAAACATCAAAATATTAACAAAAATTTTTCAAAAATATATTAAAAATTAATTAAAATATGTATAAAAAATTGATTTTTTTCCATATATTTAAAATGTGTTTTTATATGAAATATAAATCCCGATCCCGAAATCCCGAAAAATCCCGGGATCCCGGGATTTGAAATTATAAAATCCCGAATCCCGGGATTTGCAAAATCCAGTCCCGTTTGGCATCCCTAAAAAATATATAGATTGCTTCAAGGTGCTACTTTGAAGGATATAAATTTCCGTTAAGCAACATGAACAACAACAGCAGCATAAAAACAAATTACACTTACACATTATTACTTATCATATACTCACACAGACTTAGTTACTTACTTATGCTCATAAAACATGAAATTTGTCAGTTTTGACAGTTCAAGTTATGGAAGATTATTTATTTTCTTTTACCGTGGGGGGATTTTTTTTCTCTTCTTATGTTTTTGTGGAATAATATCATAAAATGGGTTGATTTATTTTGTAAACAGGGACAATATTGCTGGAATTGAATGTTTGGCTAAAAGAAAAGTAAAAGCAACAAATTGGTTTTTTACTTCAATATTTTTTAAAACTGATTTACTTTTCCGAAAAAGGTAAGGACAAGAAGACTGAATATTCTCTATATAAACTACTGTGAAAGTCGTCCGAAGATGGACTTTTGCTAAGCGATCTTTAAGAGTTTTATGATTTCTTATGCACGTATAAACATAGATTCAATTTGAAAAAGAAGCATCAAATGTATTTTAAATTAAAAAAGAGGAGTTTAACTAAAAAAAAAAAACTAAATTTTAATATTTGAGTGATTCCATGTCATGGGAAACCTTGCCCTAGACCATATTAACTAGTAGGTACGCGGTCCCCTAGGGGTCCGTAGCCACATTCCAGGGGGTCCACGAGAGAAACCGAAAATGTGTATAAAATTATTGTACATTCAGGTTATCCACATACAAATATTTGCTGCGAAAATCTTATTTGAATTTTATAAAAAGCCTTAAGAAATATAATTCTTAAAGCCCTAGGTGTCGATTTAAATGGAGAATATAAGAAATTACTACTTCATACCGATGCCCGTTCGATTTCGAAGGGAAAACTGCAGTTTCTACGAATTAAAGATAGTTGACATTTTCCTTTTATACAAATATGTACCTCTTTATAATAAATGTACAGAGAACTTTGCTTGAATCTCAAATATACAAGGCAAACAATTAAATAAATTAATTGAATTTAAATCAAAAAAATTTTTTTTTAGTGCAAAAGTTCTTAAAAAAAAAGACATTTTTAATCCCTTATACCAAAATATTTCTTATTTGCTGAATGATAATTTGGATTAATCTGATATTCGAAAAGAACATATGAAAAGCATAATACACTTGGAGTCACTTAGCGATGAATTTTCCCGATATTATCCGAACCTTAAATCCAAAATTCCAAACCAATTAACTTCGTAATGACTTATACGATAATTTTCAAGAAAAAACAATAGAACTAAAAAGTAATTCTTGTGTCAAAGCTTACTTTAAATCTATGTTGGTTGAATATTTTTGGATAAAAAATTACACGTTGTTTGAGAATAAAGCGTCAAAACTTTTGCTACAATTTTTATCTACATATTTATGCGAAAAAAAATCTAAATTTAGATCACGTTTGGATATGAAAAATTAAGTAAGATTTGATTGTTAAATTTTTTTTTTTTTTTCAATTTTAAAAAGTTTGTAAAAACAGTTATATATATATATATATTTTATTTTTATTATTATTTTTTTGTAATTTTGGTAACGCAATTTTATTTAAAATAAATTCTTTACAAGTTGTTTCCAGGTACCGTATTGCAGTGTTCTTTCAGAATCTCAAAACTAACGTTATAAAATAAAACTCTTGAGGAGTCTATCTGATATAATGTTTGTAGTAATTTATTTGTTTAATTTAACGAATATAAATTTTCCAAATTTTCTGTGGAATGATTTGAATGCAGGTCACTCAATACCAATTTAAGGAGGTTTCAGGAACACAATTTATATAAGTACGGATAAGGTATTTTTTCCTTCCAGAACTCAAAAAGATCTGATCAGCGGAAAGCTTTGGGTGTCAATTTACATTATTTTTTTTTTTAATGGAAAAAATAAAACTTCTTAAATGAGTTTTATTTTATGACAAAGAAATGAAACTCTCTTTTTAAAAGTTTCATCCGACATTTTATTTTTAAGTTAAAAAATAACTGTTTTCGGAGGATTTTTTTTTTCTTTTACAAATTTACTGTTCTAAAAGAACTTTTTTGATATCACTTGATAAGTTTTTTCCAGGGACCGTAAATAACAGTTATTCAGAAAATTTAAACTCAAATTACGGCACCTGCTTTTTACTATTTTTCATTTCTACTATACTAAAAATCAAAATGTGCCAAAGGGTGATAAAAAATATTCTTGGGCGTTGTACACGTACCGTACAAAATAAAAACAAAAACACAAAATATCTCCAAAAAAGTCAAACTGAGAATTAAATATAATAAAACACAAAATACGTTACAAAACATGTCATTGCTTGTATATTATAATGAAAACGATAAACAATACATTTGAAGCTTTAATAATTTAATAAATTTATTTTCTTACAATAAAATTATTATTTTCAAAAAAATATAAATTTTATATTTTATAAATATAAATTATAAATTTAAATTTATAATATACAATTTTTTTTCCGACTTTCACGAACGAACTTACTTCTTAATACTTTGAACACACGATCAAAACTAATCAACGCAGTTGCTTCATCCAACTTAGCAGAACTTTTTTTCAAATCGTAAATAAAAATGGGGAGAAGAAAAGTCAATCGCTTACCATCCTGCATCCACGTAAGCGATAGAGGATGCAGGTTGTAGTTCGGTAAAAAAAAAATATGAGCCTAATGTAAATTTCTCGCTTTTTTTATAGCATACTCGAAAGCGCATCAAACATGTGCATCGCAGACATTAATAATTTTTTATTGCTTACCAGTACCTAAAAAATGTTTGCTGGGTATCGTCGATTCCATGATAGATTTATAAAAAATAACAATTTTTTTACGGAGGGTCATCCGATTTTGTTCATATTTGATAAGCTATAATCTATGAAGCCATTTAAATATCTCCATTTTTATTATTATTATTTTTTTTTTTTTTAATTTTAAAAAATTCGCGAATTTATTCACAATTTTGATTTTCCGAAAATTCAAAAAAATCGGAAAAGTGTGTAACTTTAAACATCAATAACTCTAAAAGTTGTTAACGGATTTTATTGATTTAAACTGCATGTAGAAGACAAATATGTCCTCTTTCAATGTAGTAATTAAGAAATAATATTATAATTTAAAAATGCATTCATAATGCAAATGCAATTTTAGGATGCATTTTTGAAAAATTTCTACCCTTTCAATTTTAATTTTTATTTTTTTTTTTTTTAATATGCTAAAAAGAAATTTCTTTACTACAAAATGCAAAAATAACTGTTCTGGGACAAGAAAATTTACTATTTTTAATATTTTTTTAAAAAAAACTTTTCATCCAGTTTTTCATACTAAAATTTTAATTTTTCAAAAAATTTTGATATTAACTTTTTTTGATTATACTTTTTTAGTAATATGTAGCTTTAAATGTTTATAACTCCTTAAGTATACGTCGAATTATATTGTATGAATCAAAAATAATTTTTTTGCTAAAGATGCACTCACGAAAAGAATGCAATTTTCGGATGCATTTTTCAGAAATTTCTACCTTTTGATTTTACATATTTTTGCTTAATATTAAAGATTTAATCTGGGACAAATAGGTTTTCTACCGCAAATAAAAAATTATGAAATATTATGATTAAAATTAATTTTAAAATAAGCTCAAAAAAATTAAAAAATAAAAAAATTTGAAAAAAAATAAAAATATGAAAAAATTTTAAGAAATATTTTAAAAAAATTGTTTAAAATAGTGAACCATTTTGTCCCAGAATAATTTATATTGCAATTTTTAGCAAACATAATAATGTTTTTTATATCAGAAGAAGAAAAAAATTAAAAGGTTAGAAATTTTTCAAAAATGCATCCCAAAATTGCATTTGCATTACGAATGCATTTTTAAATGATAATATTATTTTTAAATTTCTACATTTATAGTGGACATATTTTTCTTAAATATGCTGTTGAAATCATTAAAATCCGTTAACAACTTTTAGAGATATTGGTGTTTAAAGTTAGACACTTTTGCAATTTTTTGACTTTTCGAAAAATCAAAATCGCGAATTTTTCAAAATTCAAAAAAATAAAAATGGAGATATTTAAATGGCTCCATAGGGTATGCGTATGCCAAATATTATTAAAATCGGAAGACATAAAAAATATTCTTTGGCGTTCCTTCATGGAATGGACGATATTTATATTACTCATACGTTATCATAATAAATACATTAAATATATTTAATATAATTATATTATATAAATATATTAAATATATAAACTAAACTACTTTAATATCCGGATATAATTGTCGAACAATTTTAAGATTTTTGATAAACCAAACTTTACACAGAAAAAAGTAATAATGGACTTCAATTACGTAACTGCTTATATTAATTGTAAACTAATTAGAAAATTAATTATATTAATTAATGATATAATTAAATTCCAATACAATACTTTTATTAAAAATTAATTTGAAATATTTTTTCTGTGTAAAATTGGAAAACTTACAAATGTTTCTAAATTCAAATCGGTTAATAAGTTTTGAACAAATTTAAGTAGAGCAGAAAAAAATTAATAAAAAATTATTACATGATTTGTTACAATTTTAAGTTGCTTGCATTATTTAATATAACTTTTTCTATACCTCAATATTTTTCTTTACAAAATTCTTCCTCTAATTCTTATAAAAAATCTTAAAACCATTATTTACTTTCCTTATTTCCTTATTCTATACTATAAAATTCTATTTCTTAACGGATGAAATTACGAAAAAAAAGACTTACTGCCAACACCAAAAACTTAAAAGTATAAAAAAACTTTACGCTTGATTTTCTGCTCAAACTTTAGAAAATTGATAAAAAAAAAAAGCCAACAAAGCAGAAGAAAAAAAACTTTGGTAGAGTTTAGGTTTTTATTGATTTCAGGGAGTGTTGTGGTAACATGCCTTAACAAAGACTTTAATACCAGCAGCATCTATCTATAAAATCTTACGCAAGAGCAAAAAAAAAAAAAAAGAAAATAATAAAACAAACAGCAACAAGAAAAACTAAAACAAAAGAAGATTGTAATTAAAAATCTTTAGATTGGCATTAAACTTTATAAGAATTTTCTTGTAGCAAGATGCTCCTCTTACCCTGCAACAAAAGCAACAGCAATATAGGAGTAACAAAATACAGCACCAACTACTTACATACATATATATTTAAAATCTAGAGCAACCATAAAACCTTAAGAAAACCACTTGAGAATCTCAAAGAAATTAAAAAAAAAAAAAGTAAAGTTTGTAATTTTTATACTTCCACGCTTGTAGCTTAAAATAAAAAACGAAACCAAATGCAGTTAATTTTCTATAAAACATAAATTATGTACAAAATAAAATAAAAACCTCTACTACACTCGTAACCATAAATGAAAATTATTAAAAATTTTAACAAAAAAATATTTGTGTTTTCAAAAATAAGCAAAAAAACAACAAAATAAGAGAAGAAACAAACTATAAAACTTTCAACAAGTTTTTCCGCGAATAGCTTTTTTCATATTTTGCTCATTCTATCTTAAAAGGGTTTTATTGCTGCCTTGTAAGAAGAAAATGTAATAAAATAAAAAAAAACTTAAGAAAATTTAGCACAAATATTTGTAATATAGATTTTTCTTATTTTATTTTCACTTTATGGCAAAAGTATTTTGAGAAAGTGATAAAGTGAGAAAATTAATCACAGACAGTTTTCATATTAAATGACACTTTTTCTTCTGTATGCATGAGACAAAATGTCATTTGCATAAATGGTGTCTGTTAAATAAAAATAAAGTTTATTTTCAAGTTTTTTTTTTTTATTACTGTCTTTTCCCAACTACTTATGTTTTCTTTTTGTATCATGAAAATTGATTTTTAATAGAAGTTTGGCAAATATTTGTTGCAATAGAAGAAAAAGCAGAAAGTCATTATAATATAATACAAAATGAAATTCTTTTTAGCATTAAAAAAAGCCAAAAAAAGGAGAATATCTATAAAAAAATAAAAGAAAATTTGATTTAAAATTTAAAAATTTTTGCTAAATTTTAAAATAATGGATTTAATCAAACTACAGCTTTCCCCTCAGAATTGTAAGATTACACAGGTCAACAAAATCGCAAAAAAAAAATTTATATCTAGAATAAGTCTACAATATTATTATTCCTTAGGCTTGATATAGTTAGAAAGTCAAATGAAAATTTTCCATCACGTCATATTTTTAACCCATTGAGGACCAAAGAAAATTTGATTCCTTGAGAAGTTTTTAGGTTATGAAATTTTCCAGGTAATAGATAGAGGAAATTTTTTGCACAATGTAGTACTTTTAAAGACCCTAACTTCTCACACATAGCCGCTAGAAGTCGTTAAAGTTGTAAAAAAGAATTTCTCAATTAACCCTCATAAAACCCTTGAAAAATGAGTGATAAGGAGTGGGTGCATAGGGAAAATTTGTATTTAATATAACTGATACAAGGCCGCAGATTTCAAAAATGGTAACAATTTTAAAATTCCATTGACAGAAAATGACACCAAAAATTCGAAAAAATTAAAAATCCAAGTTTAAATAACAATGCTAACAAAAAATTAGGAATAAAATATATCTTGAATAATTTTGTTTAATTCTTACTTCTAAGACTAAATATAGTGAAAAAAGTAACATGAAACATTTCCATCACATCACAATTTAAACCCATTAATGACCAAATGAAATATGTACATCTAAGAAATTTTTAGGTTATATAATTTTCTGGGTAATAGATAGAGTATATTATGGATCCGTATTTTATAGAAAAGGAACAATAAAACAATAGTGTAGAATATGTCATGTCTATAAAATGCCCTCCACAGCACCTAAAAGTCTCTAAAGTTTCTGAAAGCATTGAAAAAATGGGAAAAATATGCAAAGAACAAAAATGCTGTTACTGAGAAATTATATCAACGAATATGAAATCCTACTTGGTGACAGACTTTTACAGCTTCTTAATATGAGAAAAAAATTATAAATAGTTTTTTAAAATCTTAATTAAAGAAAAAAATATCCATAAATTTTTCAATGAAGTTTAAAATAAAAACATTATATATTTTAAAATTGTGACGTCATGGATATGATTTATTTAACTTTCTACACTATATTTAGTCCAAGGAGATTAAATTAGACCGAATTATTCGCGATATATGCGTTTGTGCTGATGTTTGTAACGTACAGAAAAAATTATCGGTCCCCCACCTTAAAGTATACCGTTCGACTCAAAATCACTTTCTGAGTCGATTTAACGATGTCCGTCCGTCCGTCTGGCTGTCTGTCCATGTAAAACTTGTGAACAAAGTGTAGGTCGCATTTTTAAAGACATTTTGATAAAATTTGGCACAAATAGTTATTTTGACACAAGGACAAAGACTATTGAAATTAGTTATGATCGGTCCATTATTTCACCTAGCCACCATACAAATGCCCTCCCGGAATAGGGGTTTAGTGGTCATAAATGCCTTATATGTAGCAATATTTGATTGAAAATTGGCACAATGAAGTTTTTGGTAAGTGTTAAACTTAGTGCCAAATTTCATCCAGATAGGCCAATAATTGGCCATAGCTCCCATATAAACATCTCTTCCGGAAAATACATTAACGTGCATAAATCCCATAAGAATGATAGTATCAAGTTAAGATTCGACATAAATAAGTCTTATATAATTAGAAACAATATTACCAAAATTTATGAGAATCGGTCCATAATTTACCATAGCTCCCATATAAACCCACTTCCGGGAATCGCCCTAAAGTGCATAAAATCATATAGATGTTAGTATCAATGCATTCTTCTATATTTGTATATTTTATTTTACATTTAGTAAAAGTGTTGGTCTACAATTGGCCACAGGTCTAATTTTTAGCTCATACACAATGGTGTAGGGTATCATATGGTCAGTCTTGATCGACTATAGTTTCTCTCTCGTTTTCTTATAATTTTTTGTTAACTCTGTTATTTTAATTTGGATTTTTATCTTTTCATATTTTTGATGCATACACATTTTCTGTCAGTGTGATTTTAAAAATTTTACCATTTTTAATATATATAGACTTTTGTCTGTTATATTAAATACAAATTTCCCCTCTGCACCCACTCCCTATCCCTCATTTTTCACTGGTTTGATGAGGTTTAATTGAAAAATTCTTGGTTTTTATAACTTTAAGGACATCTAGGGGCTATATATAATAAGTAAGAGAATTAACTAGTACTACATTTTTAGAGCCCCATATTTTGGCTATACTACATGGCTAACTTATCTGTTCTACCTATTACTGGGAAAATTTTATAACCTAAAAACTCATCATGAACCCGTATTTTCTTTGGTCCTTAATGGGTTAAAAATGTGAAGTGATGGAAAAAACCGAAATGTTCCTGGTGATTGGGATGACTATACCTATAATATCTGCAACATCATTTTGCAGATACTTTTTCAGTGTTGACCTGTGTTACCTGCTATATCATACAAAAGAAGTTATACTCATACTAAATCCTTATACCCAGATCTTTTTTTTTTTTTTTATTTTGCACCAAGAGTTTTCTTTTCATACCGTTTTATATATAAACTATCTTAACCCGGTGTGCTTTGCTACCTCCAGGGATGGAAAATGAAAATATTTTTGGGTATCAAAATAAATTTCAAATAGTACTTTTTTCTCCATCAGAGTACTAAAATTAAAATTTTTTATAGTTACTTATTATTTATTTAGTGCAAAATTCAAATAATGTAATTTGTATACTCAAAACGAAGGATTAAATACGATAACCATTTCATTAAATGATTTTATTCAGATTAAATATTATTGTTATTAAAATAAACTTAAGGAGAAAAAAGTCCGAGATGAATTCCTTAAAATCGACCACTTCAGCTTTAGTTCTTATAAAATATAATTTATTACCTGATGTTTTAACAATTTTCGAAAATTTTCAGTTCAATTTGATTTACAGAGCATAGAAACTTATATTTTTTAGTAATGATTGTATATTTAAGAGTTTTCAACTTTAATTAAACCTACAGCTCAAATATTTCTATAATATCGTTTGCCCTTTAAACTTATTTAAATTGTCCTACTTACGTTTCTGATCTTTTGGGAAATCGAAGCCTCAGCATTTAGTCGAAGATAGTGTTCATTAAAATTTCATTACTACTTCTGTGGTAAAAAAAAAACATAGATTTCTATTCGAAGCATATATGGGAAATTCTTCAAACTCGTTTGAGGTTCAAACAAATTTCGATAATTTTTTAATGGCACATCAACGCAATAGTAGCAATATTTCTTTGGCTCAAGTGGAACACAGATCTGTTAGCATAAATGACTTTTACCAAACAAAATATGCTAAATTTCTGATATATTTTTTTTTAAATAACTATACACTTTTAGGAAATTAATATTTTAAAATACCACAATGATTTTAAAATATTATTTGGAAACCTTTTTTTGTCAAATGATGCATAGTTTCAAGAGCTATTAGGCTCGTAAAATCCCTATTAAAAAAACTGCAAAATTTTAAAATTTGGTTTCACGACTTTTGCACAACACAATTTGACACGCTCATTAAATCCATGCTGGACTTTTTCTACAAGTATTTATAGCCTACATTAGAAGAATTGGACACTTATGCTTAAATCCGCGATTACAGCAATCAAAAGAATGAAAAAAAACATTAGTTTCACTTTTTTTAAGATTTTTTTTATCTGTAATAGTTTTGGAGATATGTGACGATAAATATTTACTTTTTGTGTTAGCTTATAACACTGGTCGACAAAAACATTTTTTTTTTTTTTTTGAGCTCCTTCAAAAAAGAATATATAGACTAGATGGAATGCTAAACTCGAATCTGCTTTCAGTTTTTTTCCATCAGGTCGGGATTTTTTTTATAAAAAAATTAGTTATAGTGAATTATACTCGAGTATAATTCACTATAACTTGAGAACGGTATGCACGATTTATATAAATAATACACCAAAATATGTGGAAAAACATTGTCTTTAAGTCGCTTTTCTATCAATTTTTTATCCGCCCAATAGTTTAGGAGATATTTCGAAAAAAGTGTCGGAAAAAATTTTCTTCATGCAGAATTCAAGATTTCTTTTTTTTTATTAAAACTTTTTTTAAAAGTGAAAACATCAAAAATATTTAAGTTTATCACCTTTATCTCAAAGCTGGCAAAACTACGAATAAACGAAACCACGTATCATAAAAATTGATGCACAAATCTTGATTGGATTCACAGTTAAGTTTGGATACCCATGCATACCCCTACCTATAGTGGAAATACACTAGTGGGCAAAAAAAAAATATTTTTTCGTCTTTAATAAAAAAAAATAGGTGGATTAGATGTAACTCAACGTGCTAAATAAGAATCAGCTTTTACCTTTTTTCTGTCACGCATTGATTTTTTTTATGGGCATAGCTACTATGACCACGCCTTTAGGCAGTCACACTTGTATAACTCGAGAACAGTGTGTCCAATTAAGACAAATTGAACTTTAATATATAGCGACCTCTTTGAGCTGATTTTATATAATTTTTTGTCCAGTTAATGTTTCCGTAGTTATTCAATAATTAGTACCGAAAATTTTAAAATTTACTTTTTTGAAAAGTGGTGAAAATTTTGATCCATAACTCTGAAATTCTTGAGCGAATGAAAAATGTTGTTGATGCACCTTGAAGACAATTTATGCATCTTTTTATGTATCATTTATCAAAATCGTGTAAAGGGTTCTTGAGTTATAGCCTAAGTTTGACAAACCATTCTCGAATTTTATAGTGTGACCGGTGAATAAGGTGATGATATTAGTCATGCACATAAAAAAATATCAGTACCCTATAGAAAAAAAGTGAAGGCAGATTCTTGTTTAACTCGTCAAATTCCACCTAGTCCACCTATTTTTGTTTCAAGAAAAAGCAAAAAAAAATTTTTTTGGCCACCACTGTATTTCTACTCAATTGTATGTAACATATGTATTTTTACTTAACTGTGAATAAAATTTAGATTTCTGCATCAATTTTGAAGATACATGCCTTATTTTTTTCGCAGCATTACCAGCTTTAAGACAAAGATGATAAACTGTAACATTTTAGATATTTTCATTTATTAAAAAAAAATTTAGTAACAAAAAAATCTAGAATTTTGCATGAAAATCATCTTTTTCGGACACTTATTTCAAAATAACTCCAAAACTATTGAGCACATAAAATAATTATGTTTGGGGAATGTAAAGATATTTTTAGTCTGCATCTTTTGGTGTATCACTTTGATCAATCGTACACCCCGTTCCTGAGTTATGAGGAAATATACTAGAGTAATGGCCTTACTATGGGCGAAATATTAGATACGCCCATAAAAAAAAAATCCAGACCTGATGGGAAAAAACTGAAAGCAGATTTGTGTTTAACACATCAAAGTACATCAAGTCCAACTATTCGTCTATGGGCATGATTTTTTATTTTTTTTTTTTTTTGATGACCAGTGTAATCAATGATTAATTATTATTAATCATACTACTTCCTATTATTCTGACTTCCGTTTTATATCCTGGCTTACATCGAATACTCAAACTATCATTTTGTTTTCTCATTTCCGTCTTATATGAAAAAAATCAATATATAGTAAAGCTGTGTATATTTATTAAGGTAAATTTGAAAATTTTGATTTTGAGATATCATACCTTTTTGGAAGGTTTTTGCAGCAGTAAAAATAATGTAGTAATTTTTTTTTTTAATTTTCCAACTCTCTGCGCAAAATGGCGCACATTTTGAGCGCCATTTTGCGCAGAGACCAATCCAATTGATTTATAATTTTTTTTTTATGCATCAATTCTACATAAAATTTTAGTAAGAATAAGCACTATTCAATCCGCTTAAAATGCATCGTGTTCCAATTAGGGTGTCCGAAAAATTTACTTTTTTAAAAAAAGTTTTAAAAATATATTTTTTTGCTTAGAAATATAACACAAAAATATTTACTTTACCACTTTTCGCAAACGTAAAAAGAGAATTGCCCATATAATGAGCTGAAAATTGTTGGAAATTTATTTTATTTTTGTATTTTTATAGACAAATCTTTAATTTTTCTTTAAATTTTATTAACAGTTGCCAATTTATTTAAAAACAAAAGTGTAAACCAATTAGAAAATTAATCATATTAATAAATAATATAATTAAATTCCAATAAAAAGTTAGTTAATAATTTTAATAAAAAATAATTTGAAATATTTTTTTCTGTGTAAAGTTAAGAAAATGTCTTTTTCAAAATTGAGCCCTTTAATATTTTATTTACTATTTAATTATAGTCCTTATATAAAGGATTTTTGCTAACTATTTTGTGCTACAACATTTAAATAAAAACTTTTGTTATATTGCACAGTGGAGCAGAATTGAAAATGTTTGGAAATAAATCTATAACTTTTGATCTGGCTGGTTGGATTTGCATAAAATTTGGTATAGGCGTAACAAGGGAGTGCACAATATTAAGTGTGGAAGGTGGACCCAACAGAACCCTCAGGGGCGGAGCTAAGTGGGCTCAAAAAATATTTTTATATATTATTGTAGGCACTGATAAGACATGCTTGCATGTCCTATTTATATCTTATAGTTTTTGAGTTATTTGCGTTTAAATTTTTAAGTACCTCAATTTTGCACGTTCTTGGTCCAGTTTTTTTCATATATACCCTAGTATTTTTGACCGATTTTATTTGTTTTTTCTTTAAAGAAAATTTGTTAATTAAAGAACAAAATAATCTATTGAATAAAAAAAATTTGAAATCGATATTTTTACCGAGTCCAAAAATAAACGATTTTGAATAAGAAAATTGCAAAAATTAAAATTTTTTGTGTTTTTTTTTTTTTTTTTTTTTTGGTAGAAAAAGTATCTACATTATTTTTTCTCTAAAATAAAATTTTCTTTAACAACATATAATAATTTTATACTTCTCTGAAAGGTATCTTCACAGAGATAACTTTAAAATAAAAAAACAATCCCAATAACTCAAGTGGTCAAGGTACACACCCTCCAGACTTTGACTTCGGGGACTTCGGAAAAATGTGTATTTTATAGTCGAAAAATTTTCGGGGTTTTTTTTTTTGGAATTGTGGGATTTCTTTTAAAAAATCTTAGTTTTTTTTTACTTTCTCATTTTATATGATAAATAAACTCGATTTTTTCATCTAAATTGCATTGCTTAGCTGACATAAGCCACTTTAAAGTTTCGTAAGTCACGGAATTTTTTTTGTTTTGCTTACTTTAGCACCAACACACATTCGAACATTGGCAACGAGATCAAATTATTTATTTTGTTATAGCTTTTTCACATTCACAATAGTACAATTGTTTTGGAATTTTCCGTAACTTATTAAACTTTAAAGTAACATAGTTTCGGTTCCATAAAAGATATTCAGCCGTATTCACAAAAAATTGTTAATTTATGTTTTATATACATACTAGCTAATACACAATTTGGTTCTTAATGTATTTATTAAGAAAATCGTATTCAAAAAACTATTTAGTACCTAAATTAACTAATAAACAGTTTTTTGTTTATGTAGGCAACCCTTCTCAGTTTCTCTCTCATTCTTATTGTTAGTGTCGTTAGCAGTAAGAATAAATTATTCGTTAACTGTTTTATTCTATTATTATTTTTGATGTTCTAGTATGCTTTTGATGATAAATAATTTTTTTATTTTGGAAAAAAACTTTTTTTGTTTGTATAAATATACTAATGAATAAAAGAAATAATTTTATTTAATTCTTGTTTGATGTAGTTATATGTATCCGAATAACGAATATTCTGTGATAAAATCAGCATCCCTATTTCATATTTTGTTTTGTTTACATCATTTTTGTTGAAATTTTTGATAAAATTTTACTATTTTTATCATTTTTATTGTTAAAATGCATAAATTTTAACCCGGAGTTGATATGATAGATTAATTACATCTTAATCTAAGACGTGTATATACTAATGTACTATTTAGATTTACGTGGAAACAACAAATAATGAAAATGTTAAACATATGCGATTGTGGCGAACATTGGGGCAGCCGGAATGATGATATTTTAATCCAAAAGAATGTGGGTTGTTGACGCTGATAACGCTTAATTCCTGCAATGGTTCGCGATTTATAGTATCTCAAAAATAAGATAAATTATCTTTTTAAAAGCACGAATTTCTTCCAAAATATTTACGTTACAACCTTTATTGAGACGTAATGAAATTACCTTTAAAATGATACCTGAAACATGTTTTTATGTTTAACGCGATCACGTGTCTCCAAAAATGGTATTTTTAAATTCGAGAAAAATATATAAGTAGCGAAATGAGTAAGTACCGTGCTGGGACTCTCAATGGCTTCTGAGTATGTGCGTTACAAGCATAAGCACAAACGCATAATACTCCAACCACATATGGTGGTGTAGGGTAATGGATAGAAGAAAACCATTAGATCATTTCAGAGAATGACTTTAAGACACTAGGTCTACCAGAGCGTTGAATAGTAAACTTTTGAAAATATTGATTTCAGAGTTAGGTTGTTGTTGTTGTTGTAACAGCTAGAACATCTTAACAATTTTCAGTCAGGGTGGTCTGCATCGAGGTCAAGTCCGAGGAATTGTGCTACTTCCACTGGTTGTGTCCATAAATCCGCTGGACAAAGAGAAGTAGGGTTCGCAAGACAGTTGAGAATGTGGTGGGTATCATGTGGGCCCTCACCACATGCTGGGCATAATGGCAAATTCTTCTCGTTATCTGCAATAGGCGGTGGGCGGCCTCCTAAAACGACATTCAAGCGGTAACCTGCAACCGCGGAATCGATGGCGTCTCTGTGAATGTCGTTCAAAGCTGTCAAGTACGAGTTGCGTCCAAGGGATCCTGAATATATCTTAGTATGCTCTCCTCGTACTTACGAAGGTCATGCCTGACATGCCTCGGGGGGAATCCAATTGTGTGATGTTGAAGTTTGGGTGTCCCCTCCGATGACATCTCAGGAGGAACTGTTTGGTTAACATTACATTATGTTCCTTGACCAGTAGTACCTTCATCTCCTCATGTAGGTCGTGTGGGGAGGTGATCTGTAGGCAGCCTGTGACGGTCCTTAAGGCTGCATTTTGAAAGCTTTGTAAGTTTCCCCACTGGGTATCACTCAACGAAGGAGACTACACTGGAGCAGCATAATTGACTACTGACCGACCAATCGTTTTGTATGTAGCTAACAAGGTTTCTTTGTCCATACCCCAAGTGCTGCCGGCTAGCGCTTTGAGGACCTTGTTTCTACTTCGCAATTTGTGCGAGATTGCAGTAGCATGAGCTGAGGAGATAAAGAAGCTGTCAAAGGTGACCCCAGGATTTTTGGGTGGTTCACTGTCGGAATTTGAACTCCATCGACAAAGACGACAAGCTCGAGTTTTACCTCCTTGGTCCAGATGGTGAAGAGTGTTGCTGAAGATTCCGTTGGTGATAACTGCAGGTTGCCATTATTGTACAGTCGTCCGCATATGTAATCACCTCTACTCCTTGAGGAGGTGTGGGGAGTTTAGAGAGGTAAAAGTTAAACAGGAGTGATGACAAGACTCCGCTTTGTGGCACCCCCTCCTTAACTCTACGGGGTTTTGACCTCTTGTCTCTAAACTCCACGAACGACTGACGACCACTCAGATAGTTCACAATCCATCTCTTCATGTTGTCAGTCATTGTGGACTGCAGGATGTCCTGGAAGAGTGTTTGACAAGTCAAGCGCTACTGGGATCGTTTTTTTACAAGGCCTCTGCTGGTTTAAGCCCTGTGAAGTCCGAGTGGTGATGGCGGCTAATGCTGTGGTGGTGCTGTGCATTTTCTGGAATCCATGCTGGTGATGAGCTGCTGGTTAGGTTGTATTCCGATGTGCCTATAATCTATGGTCCATTAAAGTTTTATTGCTATCAATAATTTGATTTTTGACTTTATATATATAGTAGCTTTTCCCGGTGTGCTTCGCAACCCCTATCCACCCTATACCAAATTTGATATGAAAATTTCAAGAAAATCGGTCCAGTGGTTTAGCTTTCTATAAAGTACAAATAAATAAACACAGTTTCATGTTTATATAAATATAGATATAGAACAAATTTTGGACGGATCTATGAAGGAAAGGAATCCGTATCTTTTTTGGAGGCTTCAAAAATTTGCAAAAAGATAAAAATGATATGTCGGTCATTTATGAACCGTTTTTAATTATTTTCAATAGGAATATTCTTATCACTATATTTGTATGTAATATCATTTATCTTAGATATCGTAAACGCCATTTTATCCTACGACTTAACATCATTATTTTGACTTCTCTACCTATATATATATAATTTATACGATAGTAGATTACAGTTTTCAAGGTTTTACGTCAATTGTTAATGTATTTACAATAATTTCATTTCGAAAAGTTGCGCATTTTAGTTTAAAATTATTTTAATTTAGCGTTTTAAAATGTATTTTGGATAATCAGAATTCATGAATTCTTAATTGTTTCGATTTTTAAGCAAAAAATCTTAATTATCCAAACCACCTCTTTTAACACCATTAAATTAGTCATCGTCGATTATTCGATTCAGCTTCACATAATCTTGTTAAAAAATAAGTCTCATTTTCGAACACTGTATTATCATAACAGTGAAAACATTAAACTCCAATGGATATTAAATTAATAAACATAAAATAATAATTATATAATGAATATAAATATATAATTTTCTTAACGCCTCCTTTTCTCATTCAATAAAATTCACTTGTAAGATTTACTTTCAATAAGTATTTTAGTTTTCATTGTAATTTTATTATATTTTCCTTATAAAAAAATAATAACCCATTATTTCTTTATAATAGTTTAATGGCATTTTCCACACTTTCTATAGATTAAATAATGTATTTTGACTTTTTTCATATATTTTTCTCTAAAATAATGACTATAAATAAAAATTGACTAAAATGCTTTTAACCACAATTTTTTGTTTGATTTTATTATATTTTTTTAATGGAAATTACTAATAAAATTATGAATAACTTTTGCCTGTCATCATTATAAATAAAGGAAAAAGAAATTAAACTTAAAAGGCAACTATTTTTGTGTTTAATAGTTAACGTTAAAGTGGCAGAAGAGAAGTATATTTTTTGTTACTTAATTGGGAAAAAATAAAAAAAAAATTAATAAAATTATTTTTTAAGATTTTCTTCAATATACTTTCTATAGGTAATAATATCAATTATATTTTTAATTTTAGAAAAAAATTAACATACAAAATCTTTACTTTTCAACTGTATTTTATGAACTTAATTTCATGAACTTTTCAAATAAACCTACAACAATGAAAATACATACAAAAAAATCTTACACAATAAATACACATACAATTTGGTAAAGTAAATGTTTAATAATTTGATAAAATTTTTAATAATGTCACAAAGTGCTTTTATCCCGTTGAGTGCTTTTATAAATTGCATTTATTTAAAACCTCACATCAATTCAATTCAGTTCAGGCTCAGTTAGTTCAGTTCATCTCTATATTTTCTCCTCTTCCTTTTAGTCAGTCCATTCATTAATTTTTACACAATACATACATGCACACATCGGTATAAATGAAAATCATCAGCATCATAATATTCATATACTCACATACCATATTTACCTTTTATGTATTTTTGTAATAATTCTTGTGGCTGCCAGCTATTAGTGCAGGAGATGATGAATGTCATATACAAAATTACTCTTATCGAATACCTTATGAATCATGACACTATTGTACTAAAAACCAACCACCCGCCTTGGTAGGTGCTTTAGAATTTACTCTTCCCTGTTAATTTTTACTATTTTGTAAATTTGGTAACTTTTTTTTGTCCAACAGTAACACATTTAATTGTACATGACCGCATTGTAATAAATTTAATTAATAGAATAATATGTATTGAAAAGCAAAAAAAAACTCTGCCGTTGGAGAGAATGATAGTGATGGCAATATGCTTGGGGATATTGCAATGAATAACTTGATATTTTTATATAGATACTTATTTAAGTATAAAATAAAATGTATGAGTAAATTGTTGTAAGAGTTGCCATACATTGTATTGGTTAAAAAAATTTAAGCTTCAACCTCTCACCTTTAATCGTATTACTTTTAAAATCTAAGATAACCTTTAATAAGTAAGTCCTTGCATAAGATTTTCTTTAATAGAAGACCTAAAATTAACTTAAATTTTATTATAATCCAATATTACTTTAAATCGTAAGTTTCATTATGGTCTAATTTTGGATCTTTGAACTCTATATAGTGCCAAAAATTTACTTCAATTAAAAATTTTCATGTACTAGGGTTAGCTTGAATTGTAGGTTTTTTATCTACTCCAAGATTTTATATACTGAATGTAATATTAGCATTAATTTTAGATCACCCAATATAGTCCAATATTAACTTGAAACTTGAGTCATTAAAATTTGCTTAAATCACGGCTGTTTATAAAGTCTCATATTAGCTTATGGTCTAGATAAAATCGTAGATATTTCTGTATATAGTCTATGATAACCTTGAATTGTGATCTTCTATATATACATATAAAAATAAAGCTGTGCTTGTTTATTTGTTTGGGATTTATAGAGAGCTAAACCCTACACCACAATAGGTGGGGAGGGTATTATGCGTTTGTGCTGATGTTTGTAACACCCAAAAATATTGGTCTAAGACCCACTTTAATTTATACCAATCGGCTCAGAATCACTTTCTGAGTCGATTTAACGATGTCCGTCTGTCCGTCCGTCCGTCTGTCCGTCCATGTAAACCTTGTAATCAAACTACAGGTCGCAATTTTGAACCAAAATTTATGAAATTTGGTACACAAATTTCTTTTGGTCCAGGAACAAAGCCTATTGAAATTGGTTATGATCGGTCCATTATTTCACCTAGCCCCTATACAAATGTATTCCCGGAAAAGGGTTTAAGGTTCATAAATCTCTTAAATATAGCAATATTTTAATAAAAATTGGCACATATAAGTTTCATACAAGTCTAAATAAGTGTGCCGAGTTTTAAAAAGATCGGTCCGTAATTACCCATAGCTCCCATATAAACCCCTTTTCAGAAAATAACTGTAACGGCCATAAGTCCTATTAAAATGTTTGTATCAAGTTGATATTCGACCCAAATAAGTTTTATATAAACATAAATTATAATAAAAAATTTTACCAAGATCGGTCCATAATTTACCATAGCTCCCATATAAGGCCCCCTTTCGGAAATCACCCAAAAGTGAATAACTTCATATAAATGTCAGCATCAACGTAATATTCTGTATTTGTTTGTCTTATTTTACACTTATGAGTATCGGTCCACATTCGAATCCATGTCTAATAAAAGACCCCTCCCCGAATTATACTGTGCACAATTGTGTAGGGTATCATATGGTCGGGACTGACCGACTATATCTTTTTCTCTCGTTTTTTTTTTTTTTTTTAATTTTCATAGTATTATTCTGTAATACCCGAAAGTAAAATAGACTACTTTATTTTTCGATAGGTACCCCCCATACATCGAAAATATTAAATATCGTATATGCTAAGAACTATTACGGCAAAAGTTATAACCCCACACAAAACAAGTATATCTAAAGAGCTCTAAAATTTTGTGAGAACTCTTTTTTTATCTTACTGTATTGATGAAATGAAAATTGGACGGATAGGGCCAGCAGGAGAAGTAGACTCCATATAAGAAAAAAGTATTAGTTTTCGCATATCTGAAGGAGTAATTCTGTTGCAAAAGGAAAAACTACATAAATTGAGTTATGTCCTTTATTTATATATTTTTTTTTTTTTTAATTTTTTTAATTGTTGTATTTCATTACATATTGTGTAAATTTTTTATAGAAATCTGTTCATTACCTTAGGGGATGGTAATCTGATTAACAACATGATTCGCTAGATTTTCAACATATACTTTTATCCATATTTCATATATTAAAATTCATGGTTGAATTATATTTTATAACATTTTGTAAGTGGAAAAAGTACATAACCCACTCATAGCAAAAGTGTATAACTTGAGATATTATTTAAAAACATATAAATTTTATAAAGGAAAAAACAACACTATTATTTTATTGCTTTGTTATTCGGTAACCAGTATATATATTATATCAGTTCCAAAAATATACCAAATAATTTTTATACAAATTGTGCATATATTTGCACGAAAGATAATTTAAAATTGTATACCAATAACCTTTAATTTCAATTTTGAACCTTAAAAACGGTCTACTGAAAAGTAATAAAAATGAGTTATGTAAGTTATGTAGTTATTCTTTTCGCCACAGAATTTGCTAAAAGTCTTACAAATGTGTAAAAATTATTTTCATATCAAATTTGGTATAGAATGGATATGTTCAGGGGGAGTAGAAGCTCCCACATAAATTAAATATTAGTTATCACATCAAATGGGGTTGCGAAGCGCACCGGGAAAAGCTATTCTTTATAAAATCTAATATAAGCTTCATTCGAGAGATTTTATATAATCAAAAATTAGAACAATGTTGGGTCTTCATATAGTCCAAAATTATTTTTAATCGCGGTGATTTATATAGTCCAATTTTAAATACAATCTTGGGGGTCTAAACAGTCTAAAATTAGCTTCAGTCGTGGATCTTTACTTAGTAAATTGTGACTCTTTTTATAGTCTTGGATTACCTCCAATTGTGTTTATGTATATATCAGGATAAGCTGAAATCGTGGATATTTCTATAGTCTATGATTACCTTAAATTGTGGGGTTTTATATTGTGTAATATAAAAGCTTCAGTCGAGGGACTTTTTATAATCAAAGATAAAGTCAATGGGTGGTACCACACGCAAAGAAAAAATATGGTTCTAGTGACCATAATGTAAGAGCAACATACTATGATTGTAATATATGATTACAATTAAGAATAAGTATATTTGTACGTAATCATTATTATGATTTCGTTTTACAATTTTTAGTAAGGTTTATAATCTTTTCTTAAATTTTGCTTAAAATTTCATCATGTTTTTTAATTAAACAATCCTATGTTATATAATCCCATTTTACCATTTTTATTTATATTCATTTGTACCACGATATGTGGTATATTTATCGTACTGAATATAAACAAACCTTGTCATATTTAAACTAACAAACTACTGGACTGATACAAAAAAAATGTGTATTCAATAGTTATTAAAAGCAAATAAAAATGGTTGTAGAATTAAGTAAATAGTTGTAGAATTAACTAAATGTTTGGATTTATCATAAAAATGATTTCATATAAAAATATTTAAATACATATTATTATTGCAGTAAACCATATTAAAATTCTGTTTGTGGTTAATCATTAAATGATCAAATAGAAACATAAACGTTGCTTTCATAAACAAGGTATTATTCAAATCAATGAAAAACAGCTATACAAACATTGAATAATTGAAGTGATTATGCTGTAACAATGTTTTTTCTCTGCGTGCATATAGCCAAAAATAAGCTTCCACCATTGAAGCTACCTATTATATAGTCAAAGTTTAAATAAAATAATTGTATACAGTCTAAAATTAGTCATGGATGGATCTTTATATAGTACTATATAAGCATCAAACGTAGGGCTGCATATAGTATACTATTTAAGTCATGAGTGGGTCCTTTTATAGTTTAAGTTTAACTAAATATAATCGTGATTCCTTTTATAGTGCAAAATTAGCTTCAATCTTGTAGTTTTTATTATCTGAAGTTGACTATAATAGTGAGTCTTTCATAGTCAAATATTAGAGCCCATCGGATGATGTTCATTTCTAATAATGTTTCCTATAATCACAAAAAAATATATGTTAAAAATTCGCAAGCATTTCAAACTTTTCCAAAATTCGAAAATTCACAAACAATTTAAAATTTACCAAAAAGCTGGAAATTCATTAAAAAATTAAAAATTTTTTATCTAAAATTCTTAAAAAATTAAAAATTTTCCCAATAATATGATAATTCATAAAAAAAAATACAAATTTTACCAAGAATCACACAAAAAATCCGAAAATTCAGCGAAAATTCAAAAATTCACTCATAAAATAAAAATTATTAATTTAAAACAAATCACAAAAAGCACGAAAATTTACCAAAAATTTTAAATTTGGAAAAAAAAATCGAGACCGAAAATTTACAAAAAACATAACAAAAAAATTCTAAATTTTGATAAAAAAAATTTTTGTAAAATTTCCATATTTTTAGGCAATTTTCTTCTATTAAATTGCTCATAACTCAGCTGACTATTTGTTTTATTTGTTAAATTTGTCAAACTCCATATACTCTCTCAGTAAAATTTTATGTCAATACTCCATATATAAAAAAAAATGGTTTGCTTGATTACTCAGTAACAAGGTAACACCTTTCTTCAGAAAAGAAAACGCTATTAAAGTTTATATTGATTTAAACATTGTCCATTATATAATTCAAGTTGGAATTTAATCGCATATCTTATACACTGAAAAAAGTAATTTCAATGAATGAAGTACATTAAATGAAATTCATTAATTTTTTTTCGAGAATTTATAAACTTAATGTACGAATTCATTACTTCAATGAAAATATTCATTAAAATTCAATGAAAAAATTGACGCAATTATGAACATTACATAGAAACCAGTCATTAAATTTATTTCTTAATAAAATAAGTAAATCAGTTAATTGATTTAATGTATTAGTTCATTGAATTCAGTTATTCAATGTACTAATACATTGATTTAATTAGTTTGCTTTTATCTCTTAATAAGAAATGAAGCGTTTTAAACAAAAGACAAAAAAATTCAGTGTTGTGTTAAAAACTAAAATAATTAAAAAGTAAATAAGTTATAAAGCATGGACGTTCGAATTATTAAAATACATAAATATAAATTTATTCACACAGGAGAAGTCGTGCAGCATAATTGAATACACCAAATTAAATGAATTACTCAAAAACAGGAATTTGGAGTCTTGCCTTCCTTACGCGTAAGTTTAATAATGTTATTCGTTTTAAACAGTTTCAAAATATTATATTTAATTTATATTTCTATAGATAAAACAACTAAGACGCTGAGGAATGTGTTATTAGCCTCAAATACCTGGTTTTCAAAAATTATTGTGATTTCAAAACCAAGAGGATTGATTCAATTCGTAAGTAACTAGTTTCAAAATGTTAAGCCATTGAACGAATTTTAAAAATTTTATTTAACTTTTTTGTTCAGGATAATGCTGTTCTCATATCAATGCTGCGTCTAAATGGATATTCCATACCATCATTGAGCAATGTAGAGGACAACAGGAATTACTTTATAAAATAAATGACAAAGCAAACACGATCACATCTGTAACATTTATTTTGTTTATGTAAAATTTTTTTGTCAAATGTAATATAAACACTGTATTATATTTATGGCATATATATTAAGAAAATTATATATAATTTTTGCTTATATTAACTCAATATCATACAATTTAATCATTTAATTTAAAATAAAAACCAAAAATACAGAACAAGCCTATTATTATAATACATTTTTAATGTATAATTTCATTGGGAGAAAATAAGAGTTCATTGAAATCAATGTACTGTTCACTGGAATTATTTATTTTATTTAATGAACGTGTTCATTGATTCAATGTAAGAATAAATTGAATAAATGAACTTGTACATTGAATTTTAATATTAATGTATGGCAATACATTGTTTCAATGAAGGTGTACATAGGGTCAAAATTAATGCAAAAATTCATTTATACAATAAACTTTTTAATTGTATTAATGTATCTTTTTGGTTCAGTGTAATATGTTTGACATTTTTGTTATCTTAAATTTTACTTCTTAAAACCATGTTCAAGCCTCAGCTTGGTTTCAATCGTAAACACTAATATTATTCATACCCAGCAAAAAAAAAACATCCAAAAAAGTCAATAAGATCCTGAACTTGCGATCTAGAAGTAGTGCAAATTTGGATCAGTTCCAACGAATTTAACATAGGCTTGTCATTGACGGATGTTCTCTTTTTTGGCGCTTATTCACTTAGTGGAAAGTCATATTCCCGATGTTATGAAAAATTTATTTTTATGGTGTTTTAAATCAGTTCAAGGAATAAATTTCTTTCGAATGGAAATAATTACCGTTTTTAAGAGAATTTTTATTGAAAATAAAAAGCGAATGTTGTTTAAATAACTTTAAGAAGAAGAAAATATACACTATTTGATACTTTGGAAGTAATGAAAAATTACTTCCTCAAAAATGACATCCATTTATTTTAGCTGGGTGTTTTAGAAAATTTACCCAAAATTCATATTTCTACTTCAAATGGCAACTCCTAATAAATATATTTCACCATTTACACTATTGAGTAAATATTGCTGATATGTAGCAAAAAAATACTGCTTTTATTTCATGATTGTGTATATGTGTTAAAAATTATAAACAATATGCTGTCATAATTAAATTTGTGGTTAAGCTACTACTACTATATATCAATAAACTATTTTATAAATTGATAAACATAAAATGATATGAACAGGAATAATTATATTTTCTATAAAATTTTCCATTTCACTTTAAAACGTTACATTTGGTTTTTAATTTTAAGCAAAAATAATATAAAAAAACAACTTTTAAAGTTTAATAACTTATTGATCTGTTATTTAGCAAAACTTTTTAAAACAACAACTGTGTAATTAGTTGTGATAAAAACCAATAGTTTGTTTTAACAAAAAAAAAACTTTGTTCCTTTAACCGATAAACCCAAAAGTGTCACCTACATAGAAATTTTATTGTAACTAACATTACAAACTTTAATACTAGCATGTTGTATTACAAAGTCGTCTACTCCTTTAAATGAGTAAACAATCGTTGAAGCTACGCATAACTAAATCTGTAAAGAAAAAGTTATAAAAAGCTATGCTGTTAATAAAAAAAAAGTAGTCATCTAACCTTTTTAACAATAACGACCTTCCAAATTTATTTAACAATATAAACTAACAACCCTTGTATGAAGCTAACAACAATCGATGAGTTCTTTTTATATAATTTGTCATATAGGGAAAATTTTTGGTATTTATTTTAGTTAGTGAAGTATGTAACATTTGATATAGCAAGATGAGAAGAAAGCTACTATAGATAAATGTTTTTATACATATATTGAGCTTTGCTATACAGATCAGTAAGAAATTTCAATATGTAAAGACATAAATCTAAGAAGAATATGAAAAATATAATGAACCCAGATTGAGAATAAAATTTTGGTATAGAAAAACTTGGATCAAGGAAAAACTTTGAAAATAAAAAGACTTCTTTAACAACCACGATTGAAGAAAAAATTGGATTAAATTACTATAATTGATAAAAAGTTTAAGTATATAAAAATCTATCTATCTATCTTTCTATCTATATATCTATCTATCTATCTATCTATCTATCTATCTATCTATCTATCTATCTATCTATCTATCTATCTATCTATCTATATATCTATCTATCTATCTATCTATCTATCTATCTATCTATCTATCTATCTATCTATCTATCTATCTATCTATCTATCTATCTATCTATCTATCTATCTATCTATCTATCTATCTATCTATCTATCTATCTATCTATCTATCTATCTATCTATCTATCTATCTATCTATACGTGCATAAGACTCAAACAAAACAGCAGGCTTTGCAATCGACTATCGGAAAAAAATTCTAAAAACAAAAAAAATAAAATCTTAATCGAAAAAAATTGCATAAACGACAAAAATACCACAACGAAAAAAATGCCAAAATAAATAAAAAAAAATAGCCAAAATAAAAAAAAAGATACAAAATGAAATAAAAAACACCTTAATGGAAAAAATCGACAAAAGAATAAAAACTATTAACCGAAAAATAAAAAACCGGCAATATGAAAAAAGTCAATAGAATGAAAGATATTTTCGACCAAAAAAAAATAATAATAATCTAAAAAGCCCTACCAAAAAAATTGACTAACAGAAAAAATTGCAAAATAATAAAATCGCCAAAACAGAAGAAAATTATTACAGTTACTCAGTTTTTTTATTAAATGAGTATTTGCACTAAGCACCCACAAGTTATGATAAAATTTAACAGTTTAAAAAAATCAAAATAAATTTTAATTTTATAAAACTGCAAAAAAAAGACAAAATAAAAGTTTTTAAATAAATGCGATCGAGAAAAAAATTTTACTGAGAATAAATCTTAACCCTTGAATAACACTGGTCGACAAAAAAAATTTTTTTTTTTTTTGAGCTCCTTCAAAAAAATATATGGACTAGATGGACTTCCGCATGCTAAACTCGAATCTGCTTTCAGATTTTTCCCATCGGGTCGATATTTTTTTTATGGGCGTGTCTAATATTGCTTCCGATTTACTCGAGTATATTTCACTATAACTCGAGAACGCTATGCACGATTTATATAAATAATTTTATTCACAGTTAAGTAAAAATATCCATGTTACATACAATTGAGTAGAAATACAGTGGTGACCAAAATAATAAAAAATTTTTATGACTAATATCATCACCTTATTCAGCGGTCACACTATAAAATTCGAGAATGGTTTGTCAAACTTAGGCTATAACTCAAGAACCCTTTACACGACTTTTATAAGTGATACATCAAAAGATACGAAAATTGTCTTCAAGGTGGATCAAAATCTTCACCACTTTTCAAAAAAATAAATTTTAAAATTTTCGGTACTAATTACCGAATAACTATTGAAATATTAACTGGACAAAAAATTATGTAAATTCAGCTCAAAGACAATTTAGGTCGCTATATATTGGAGTTCAATCTTAATTGAACAAACTGTTCTCGAGATATACAAGTGTGACTGCCTAAAGGCGCGGTCATAGTAGTCATAAAAAAATCAATGCGTGATAAAAAAAGTAAAAGCTGATTCTTATTTAGCACGTTGAATTCTATCTAATCCACCTATTTTTTTTATTTAAGACGAAAAAAAAATTTTGTTTGCCCACTTGTGTATTTATAGGTATATATGGGTATTCAAACTTAACTGTGAATCCAATCAAGATTTGTGCATAAATCTTTGTAATGCGTAGCTTTATTTACCAGCTTGGAGACAAAGGTGATAAACTTAAATATTTTTGATGTTTTCACTTTAAAAAAAAAGCTTTAGTAAAAAAAGAAATCTTGAATTTAGCATGAAAAAATTTTTTTCGGACACTTTTTTCAAAATATCCCCTAAACTATTGAGCGTATAAAAATTTGATAGTAGAAAGATTTAAAGCTAATTTTATTCCGCATATTGTGGTATATCATTTATATATATAACATGGAATCGTCATATTTAGGGCACAATATTAGACACGCCCATAAAAAAACTCCCGACCTGATGGAAAAAAACTGAAAGCAGATTCCAGTTTAGCATGCGGAGTTCCATCTAGTCTACATATTTTTTTTTTTTTTTTTTTTTTTTTTTTTTGAAGGAGCTCGAAAAAAAATTTTTTTTTTTTCGACCAGTGTTATTAAAAAATTTCAAAAAAATAGGGCACGGAAATTAAAATCAAATTTCATACGAAAATACTCACGTTGCACTATGTACTTTTTTTGAAGTGTGAGTGATCAAAAATAAGTACAAACATAGAAATCAATATTTAAATAAATTAAATTGTAATCTTAATGTAAAACATGATGAAATTTCTCAATCAGTTGTAGTTTTTATTGTATCTCTTTTAGTTGAAAAGATATTTCGTTTTGATATCGGCTAAATTTAGTCAGAATGAAAAAATTATTATGTTAGGAAAATTTTTGGTATTTTGATAGGTATTATTTTGAAACGGTTATACAAATTTAATTTTTTACTCTTTTATTTGAAAGGTAGGTTAATTTTTAGTTTAGTACAAATCCTGTTTTCAATTTTCGAAAATTTTAACATATTAATTTTTTGCTTTCAAAAAGACCTTTATTTTACCCTATTTGTTATCTTTACATAGACTTTTAACTATATTGCTAAAACCATCAAAAAATTATACTTACATGAACCTGTAGTGTAAGTTGTCATGATTTCTTTCATATATAATTTAGCAAGAATGGATGTAGGAATGCTTTTAATAAAAAAATCATGTTGTTTTGTTCTATATAAAACAAAATGAAAATTTTACTTTTTTAAGAAAAAACGAGAGAGGAAGATATAGTCGTTCAAGCTCGACCATATGATACCCTACACAGAGACCTGCGCCGAAGAATTTTATCGGCGGCTTGTGTAAAAATGCTTCGGCGGAGGCTTAAAATCGGCTGTCAGGACTTTATATTTTTTAGCGAAGGTGAAGATTTTAATTTATATGTTATTTTCAAGCAATTTTTAGGAGGAAAATAACGTCACCTAAAATGCACTGAAAAATCAAATGTTTTTTTACTGTATTATAATACACTGATCCAAACTACATCTACGCAAAAAATTTAATTTTCATATCTTCGAAAATTACATTATATCATAAGCGAAACCGTTGTTAAACCTGTTTTAAGACAAATTTGGTACGAAGATTATTTTATTCTTTAAGTAAACGATTAACAAATTTAACTTAATTGCTTAATTTTAAAGCATTTTTTTACATAAGTGGGAAATGACGCTTTCAAATAATAAAAAATTGAGTTTTTTTAAAGATATTTTCCAAAAATAATTTCAAAACGGCGGCTGTTTTTAAACCGAAAGCCGAAAATTTTACGGCGGCGGCGACTTCCAAAATTTCCTCGGCGGCTCGACTTAGCCGAATTTCAGCCGATCGGCGCAGGTCTCTGGCCCTACACCATTGTGTACATTAATATTCGGTCAGGGATCTTTTATTAGACTTGGGGCCAATTTTGAACCGATATTTTTATTAAGTGTAAAATAAAACATTCGAATATAGAATATAAAGTCGATACTAACATTTATTTTAATTATTTTTATTTTTTTTTTTTTATTTTATTTATTTATTAAAGTAATATAAAGCCTTTAAGGTCAAAAAAAAAAAAAAAAATGCATATTACTTAGTACTAATGCCTAAGGAAAAAATAAATATAATACATAATATATATAATACATTTAACAATTCAAATTACCATTATTATTAAGTTTTAATTCTTGTAATGGTTCCCCAACCATAATGCAAAACAAAGATAAAAAGGAAGTTATTTAAAAAAGCTGATTTTGTTAATGGTCCTAATTAATTAACATTTATATGAATTTATTAATTTTTGGGTGACTCCCGAAAAAAGTCCTTATATGGGAGCTATGGTAAATTATGGACCGATCTTCGTAAAATTTGGCAATATCATTTATATTTATATAATACTTATTTGTATCGAATATTAACCTGATACTAACATTTTAATGAGATTTATGCCTTTTAAAGTGATTTTTGGAAGAGGGGTTTATATGGGAGCTATGGTAAATTCTGAACCGATTTATGATCGTCAAACCCTTTTCCGGAAGGGCTAGGTGTAATAATGGACCGATCATAACCAGTTTCAATAGGGTTCGTCCTTGACCTAATAGAAGATCGTGTGCTAAATTTCATTGAATTATCTTTAATATTGCGACCTGTTGTTTGATTACAATTACATGGACAGACAGACTGTCAGACGGACGGACGGATATCGTTAAATCGACTCAGGAAGTGATTCCGAGTCGAACGGTATACTTTAAGGTGGTGGTCTGATGGTTTTTTCTATGCGTTACATACATCAGGTGGTGTAGGCTATAAAGAGGGAATTTTTTAACGTACCATAGAAAAGTACAAAAAATAAAACAATTACCAAATGTACAATTAGTCTATTTGCTCAAATTGAGGCTAATGTAAATATTCTAAAGAAAAACCTCATTTAGACATACACAGAAAAAATTAAATTTCGTATTTTATTACTAAATTCTTAAACTCAATTATATTTTTTACTGAAATCGGACCTATCACTGAATTAGTAAATTCAAATAATCAAATTCGTAAATTAAATATTAAATATTTTTAATATTTATAAAATTGTTAAAATCAAATATTTAATTTTATAAAATTTAATTTAAAACCGATCATTGATTTATTCAAAAATATTTTAGCTATAATTTTTTCTGTGTAATGATAGAGAGAAATTTCATTTAAATTAAATATTTAACTTAATATTCAATAACAGTAGAAAAATTTTATAAAGATCTTAGCTTTACCAGAAAAATTTTTTTAATCATTTTGGAACAAATTATGAAAATATTATGAACGTATGGTGGTCATAATAGTGGATAATATTTAGATCCTTTTTACGTTATCTGATTACTATATTGTGTTTTAATTATGTTCGTCCGTCCGGACGTCCGTTGGAAGATTATTGGTTGAAGTTTTACGTATACATGTTATGGTTATAGTGCTTCAATACCCCGATCCATACATTTTAAAATTCAAAATACTTGAATGAATTTTGCCGTAATATTCATATTACGCAATTTTTGTTGTAATTTTACAATGTAAAATATGAAAATGTGTAATGATTATTGTATTGTCAGCGATAGCTAATTTTGTGCAAAACATAAAAAAAGTCGCGGACAAAAAAATTAGCCCATTCAAAAGTTATTGATTTTTGATCACTCATACCCCCAAAAAAGTATATTGTGTGTTGTATAATGGATGACGAAACGTAGGTGTTGGCAGATCTTTTGCGGCTTCTGGGTCAAAATTTGTATGTTGCTTATGCTCGAAGAAATGTTGAAGATACGTTTAGGACCCATAAAGCTGACAAAATTTCCTAAAAAAATTACTGGTATGACAAGCACTATGCAGTTGCGGCAAAACAAGAAAGTCTTTTGTTACAGTCGGCTCTATAAGTACCGAAATATACATGTTTGCAAAAAGCGCTTCTTCCTTTCATAAGAGACAAAATGTGCCCACGCATTTTTGGCCCGATTTGTCATCATGCCACTACGGTAAGAAAGCTCTGGAGTGGTACCAAAACAATAACATAGTTTATGTACCAAGAGATGTCATTTCTCCAAATTGTCCGGAGCTAAGACCAGTGGAGATATATTGGGCTCTTGTGAAAAGTGAATTGAAGAGCACAAAAAAGGTGTCCCAAAATATCGAAGACTTTAAAAAGAGATGGTCAAATTGTTCCAAAAAAGTGACTGAAATCTAAAAGTATAAAAATTTATTACTGATTACTACTTTAAATAAGATTTCACGAACTAAAAGACTTCAAACGTACCGCATATTTCAGTCGTTTAACCCTAAACATAAATTACATTATTTGTTACTTTTTGTATCAACGAATATTGGTTTGCAAAAGTTGACAATAAAGTTAAGCAAGACTCATACATCCTTCTCCTCTACAGCCTTCTTTATATGTATAGAAATGGCCATATGAGCAACATAAATATTTGTATGTACATATGTGTTAAACATGTACGTTTGTGTGTTAGAAGAAAAACTTTTTCGATTACATGCTCATAAAAAGTTTCTTCATCTATACATTGGACAACACCCATACATTTGACATACACACACATACATATAGAAAGAGCCACAAAGTAAGTAAGTAGTACACGACATGTGTGAACGTAATAATAATAATGACAATGAAATCTTTAGTATGAAAAGTTCCAATACACACTTACACATAGAGTAAAAGCCAAATAAAGAAGAGGGATTTAGAAGTATGTACATATATGTGTAAATAAAAATAACAGATAAGCCAAGTTAAGGCCAAACAAAACAAAAAAAAAGTGACAATAACAACAAACTCATAAACAAGCAATAAAATTGCAAAAAAAAAAAAAATTGGAAGAAAAAGGAAGGAGGCAACCTCCTCCCTTTTTTAGCTTTCAACACAAGACTTTAATGTCAATTTAAATTGAATTGAAAGATGATGGTAATCATCATAATTGCTTTAGATTTAAGACATGTTTTAATATTTTTATATACATACGAGCTGTAAACCCGCTACTTCGTTAGTGGATATTTTTTATAAAAACCATACTATATAATAAATTTAATTTAAAATTAAATTAACTCCCTTGGCAACATTTTTAATAATAATGTTATGTCATCCATAAATAACAATATCTCTTTAATTTCAGGTTTATAATCTTAGAATAATGAAAAATAAATATCAGAATTACGAAAAAATATATTAGAATAAAGAAAAAGTTGTGGTCCTTTTTCTTTATTCTAATCCATTTAAGGATTCACTTAGGACCTTACATCTTCAATTTTATGTTTCTAAGGATGAAAATTGCAGAACATTCAAGAAGTATTATTAGAAGAATGAAAAAAGATACCACAAAGTCCCTTCTTATTGATTCTCATTCATTTAGGACCACATATATTTAATTTCATGTTTCTAGATTCAGAATTATAGAAAATTAAAAAAGTACCATAGGAAGAACAAAAAAGTACCACAAAGTCCCTTCTTATGAATTCCCATTCATTTAGGACCACATATCCTTATTTCATGTTTCTAGGTTAAATATTACCGAAAATTAAAATAGTAATTGAAGCACAAAAAAGTACCACCAAGACCCCTCTTGTGAATTCTTTCTCACATAGGACCATGCATATTTAATTTCATGTTTCTACTTTAAATATTATAGAAAATTCAAAAAGTACCACTAGAAGAACAAAAAGGTACCACAAAGTCCCCTCTAATGAATTCTCATTCATTTAGGACCAAATATCTTTAATTTTATGTTTCTATGTTAAATATTATAGAAAATTCAAAAAGAACCATTAGAAGAACGAAAAAGTACCACAAAGTTCTCTCTTATGGATTCTCATTCACTTAGCACCTCATGTCCTTAATTTCATATTTCTAGGTTAAATATTATAGAAAATTCTAAAAGTACCATTAAAATACCAAAAAATTACCACAACGTCCCCTCTTATGGATTCTCATTAACTAAGGACCACATTTGCCTAATTTCATGTTTTTAAGTTCATAATTATAGAAAATTCAAAAAGTACCATTAGAAGAACGAAAAAGTACAACAAAGTCCCCCCTTGTGAATTTTTTCACACATCGGACCATGCGTATTTAATTTCATGTTTCTAGGTTAAATATTTCAGAAAATGCAAAAAAGTACCAATAGATGAAGAAAAAAGTATCACAAAGTCCATTCTTTTGAATTCTTACTCACAGGACCATATATCTTTAAGTACCACAAATTCCACTTTTGTGAATTCCTATCCATATTTTCTTAATTTCATGTTTCTATGTTTAATATAATTGAAAATTCATTATTAAGTTTGAATAAAATTTAATTTCCCGCCCTTACCCCTTTTTTTTGGTACTTTTTTTTACCCATAGAAGTATCAAAATTGTATTCCAATAAATTTCTAAATTGTAGTGCTATCCCATATAAAAATACGCATATGGTTCTGTCAATAAATATAAAAAGAGGTTTTATGAAAAAAGTACCAAAAATAGGTATGATTTTTACCCCTTAAACGTTTAAATTTCTAAAAAGTACCAAATTTGTATTTCTCATTTTTTGATAAGTTATGAATACGACATAAATTTTATCTGTATGTTGATTGGTTTCAAAGATACATATGGTGCCAAAAAAGTACCAAAATACAGTTTTTACCCGTTTTCTCCCTAAAACGGCCGATTTTCAAAAAAGTACCAGACTCCAGTCCAATTGTTTTTTAAATAAATAACGTTTTTACCCTTTTTTTACCCCCTAAACATTCGAATTTCCAAAAATCCCGTCTTAGTGGATCTATATGGTGGGAGACCTACCTACGTTATAAAGTTCGTCTCTCTAACTTCAGCCGTTTGGGCTGTGGGATGATGAATCAGTCAGTCAGTCACGTTACTCTTTTATATATATAGAAGATGTAGGTGTAGAAAAAATTGTGTTTAAGTAATACTGAGTATTTTTATTTTGAATTTTGTATTTTTAAAAAAATGTTATTCTAACTAATCAATTGATTTCCGTTTCCTTAGGTCCCTTTGTGGCCCTTTTTTTCCTTTTTTGGAGTATCCCTTGTTTTAGTTTTAATTTTTATATTATTATAAAACATTGTTGTTTTATTATTTTCACTTGTGCATATCATGTATAAACAATACATGGAATTTTTATGCAAATACTTTGATACACGTTTCCTCCATGTTTTCTCTTCCTTTTTAGTTTTACAAGAGTAGAAATTTTTATTTTTTCCTGTCTCTCTTGATATTTACATTACATTTCAGTTTGTGTTTTTTTTTTTTTATTTATTTATCTTATTTTATTTTTCGGTAGGAACAGGATATCAATTGTGCCTACATGTGAATCAATAACAAAACATATATTTTACTTTAATATTTTTTTATTTTTATATAAAAATAAAACCTAAAATGAAAAATTTATTATGAAAAAAAAAATTGAAGCACGTCAGACAAATGTTTGCACATCATCACCGTTTTATACTCAAATATAACACAATGTTAACATCCATTTACATGTGTGAGTTAGTATCCCACATACATAAATACATTGTATATATATAAGATAAATATTACTTATATGAATAATACAGATTAGCCTTAACTTGGGTACTTCATAAGTTTTTTATTTATATGCCAGACTTTAGAAGTTTAAAATATTTCAAAAACATATTTTGGGGGCTGCATTTATCAGTGATAGCTTACCATAAGCAATATTTAGTAATACAGAGTCTTTACCTAAATTTTTACTTCCAATCCATGAAATAATGATTTCCTTGTAACTGAATTAGTAAAAAAGACATGGTCTCGAAAAAAATGTAAATCCACTATAAATTACATAGGAAAAAGCAAAATATTTTCTCATTCTGTAAAGTTTTGAGAATAACGTATATCTGGTCTACTAAAAGATATTGACTTCAATCTTTTTGAATATAATTAATAATTATGTTAGCTAGACAGAAAAGTTTATTAAAAAAAAATCCATAATTATTTGTATTAAATACAATTTTTGTAAAAAAAAATCGTTTTTGGAGAAGCTGTAAAATCTTGGTTTGTTAAGATATCTTAATGAAATTTTCAGCCAATTGCTGAATTTATCATTTGAAATGGTAAAGTGTAGACAAATTTAATAAGTTTGTAAATAAAATTCCATAATTCTCAAAATCCTAGAAATAGATTTTTTTTTAATTTTGCTCATAAAGTCCACATTTATTGCAAGTTTAGATAAAGCCATTGGCAAACTATTTGAAACACATTAGAATTTTCGTAAATGCATTCGGTTTGCAGAACTAGCCTTTGGAATTTTGGAACATATAGGCTAAAGTCAAAATTTTGATTTAAAATAGGTCGAATTCAGGAGGGTCTGTACATAATAACATTGGGTGTTGGAGCTAGTTTTTAATTTTAAAATCATTTCTGAAAATTTGTTAAGATATCTTAATGAAATTTTCAGCCAATTGCTGAATTTATCATTTGAAATGGTAAAGTGTAGACAAATTTAATAAGTTTGTAAATAAAATTCCATAATTCTCAAAATCCTAGAAATAGATTTTTTTTTAATTTTGCTCATAAAGTCCACATTTATTGCAAGTTTAGATAAAGCCATTGGCAAACTATTTGAAACACATTAGAATTTTCGTAAATGCATTCGGTTTGCAGAACTAGCCTTTGGAATTTTGGAACATATAGGCTAAAGTCAAAATTTTGATTTAAAATAGGTCGAATTCAGGAGGGTCTGTACATAATAACATTGGGTGTTGGAGCTAGTTTTTAATTTTAAAATCATTTCTGAAAATATATCTTTCAGAAAAATATAAAATATAAGTACAGGTTAGGTCAAAAACCTCTGTTGTTAGCACCTTATTCATGCCTTTGTATTCATAATTATTTATGTCTATAAATTTTGTAAATAAATAAATAAATAAATATAAGTACAGTGGGTTGTCATAAATAAATAAACAAAGTAGTATATTGAACTCAATTGGTTCTTTTTCAAGTTGTAGATCGAAGATATCAAAAGTAACATCTAATTAAAAATATATAATGTATTGTTAGCAAAATAAACAGCAAAATATTCAATTCAACACATTACTACTTAGTGAATCTGGTTCTTTTTAAAGAAGTGAGAAAAAATCAATGCTCCATAAATAAGTAAACAAGGTTTTTAATAGTCCCAGCGACCGCCTATATTTTGACTAGTGCCAAACGTGTTGGCATAGTGACTACATATATTCTGCATATCCCTGGACAAAATTAAGAGGTTTTAGTAATAACTAAGTCCATCAAATTGGTCAATTATGGGGACTCTATTTTTTTTTTTTTTATTCAGTTTCATGCAATTTCTATTGGTGACACATCTGGACTTTGAGTAGGTCACTCTGAAATGTTAATTATCTCCTCAGCTATATATTTTGAATCAAATTCACCCCAATTTATAGGTGAATTTTCCTACTATAGGATAAAATCCACAAAAATTAAACAAAAACTTTTTGGAACTTTATACCCTTTAACAGATTGTAAGGAATCTCCGGTTATCCGGGTATTTTCTGTATTTTCTGAGTGAAAACTTCCAAGAAAATATTCTACCACTTGGCCCTGAGCAGTGTGTATCTCCTGTCACTTCATCCCGATTGTAAACCTTGTTGTAGTCTTTAATCTTACTGATTGGAAATCAGTATACCCTACGTTGGATTGATGTAATCAATTATATGTGCAATATTTGTTTTCTGTTTTTTATATATTCCAAGAGTGATATACATTTCTTTTTACAATTTTTTTCATTCTTACTTAATGTCCCTATTTGCAAAATTTTAGGTTCCTCTTGGCATTGTATTTAAAGTACCGTTAAAATAAACATATCATTCTCTAAATTTTAATAGAAAATAATTATATGTGCAAATTGAAATTTTTACTCAACAGACTGACATGAAGTCCACAGTTTGAACCGTTTAATTAATTAAAGTTAAAATTAAAGTTATTTGGGGAATATTTAAAATGATTAGACCTAAAATACCAAAAAAAAATTTTTTTTTTTTTTTTAATTTATAGCCAAAATATGTCACCAGGTCACGAACTGTCAGTTGAAGTGCTGAAATCATTAAAGTAAGACGACAGTTTATGTAAAATTCCAAAAAATGGTGTATACAGAAAATGTTTATCATAATACTGTTGAAAATTTTCAAAAAATCTGAGAAATTGCTATCATTCTAGGAGCGGTAACCCATAATCAATTGCTGATTAACGGGGATTAAGGAAATTTTTCGAAGAAAAACAACATGTGTTACAGAAAAATAACGGCCAAATGAACGGGTTTTAATAATTGGACGTGAGCATAAAATAATAAAACAGGTTTTAGATTAAAATTATGACCTTTGGGTGGCAAAAACATAACTAATAGAGCGGTACAAAAATCCACACGCAGGATTTTATTTTTTTGTCTCCTTCTGTCTTGCTTTGTTTAAATCTCTCCTCTGCTTCACTGCTACTCTTATACTCCTGTGTATTTCTCCCTGCTGCTTCTTCACTCTACTCTTGCCTTTTCTCGCTGCTACCTCCGTGATTCGTCAGTTCTGCTACTCGCCTGCTCAGCTGTGACGATGTAGGCATTGACGTCTTCACTTCGGCCTTTCTCCCTGCTGCTCTCTGCTGCTACTTCTTCCTGTTGTGCTTTTACTTAAACCCTTAAATGGCTAGCGTACCATACTTATACTTATGTATAAAATTGTCCGTACAGCTACACCATGTTTTCCGTCTTCATATATTTTTCTGGGAGTAAATTCAGACCATAGTTTTCGGACTTCTGGAATAAGATTTAATAAAAATTTTGGAGCAAAAAGCATAGGATTTTAAAACTAAATTGTTATCTATTCTTTTTGTAGTAATTCTTAGACGTTTACGAGAGCAATTGTGCGTAATTGTGTGCTATTTGCTATCCTTTAGGTCGAAATTATGGTTAAATTAAAGTTTTCTGATTTTATCAAATTTTCAAATACATAAATCTCTCATAATGTAACAAATAACTATCGCTGTTGTGCTAAAATCATTTTACAACCATAAACTTCACTTTTAACTTTTAACAAAAAATTTAAGAAATTAAACCAAAAGTTGCTTGTTTACTTATTTTTGACTCGGCCGAAAACGACTTCTTTTGAACTTTCTCTAGAAAGAAACTTAAAATGGAATAATATTTAAAAAATTTGTCATCAATGTAAAAGAAAACAAATTGACTTCATCAAAAACATGTAAATAAATAAATAAATAAAATTTTATTTTAGAGAAAAAAGATTGTAAACACTTTTTCGACAAAAAAAAAAAAAACACAAAAAATCAGAATTTCTACAATTTTCAATTTCAAAATCGTTTACTTTTGGAATCAGAAAATATGTCGATGTCTATTTTTTTCCTTATCCAACAATTTACAAAATCAAATAAAAAAATTGGGCTATATATTGAAAAAAACTGGACTAAGATTTGGTAAAATTGAGATAGTTGAAAAAACACAAAAAAAAATAATAACTTTTACATTTATTTTTTTTTTTATTGACTCTTTTTTTTAAATTTACAATGAGTATTCAAATCTTAACCTAAAATTTTATTAATATTATTATTAATTAAAAGTGTGCATTTTTATATTTATCTAACTATATCCTTCTTAGGTGCCTGTGATCCTGAAATGTTAGCAAATCCCTTGCAAAAGTGTAAAGATGTTCACTTAGTTTTGCCATATAGTTATGCTGTGGTATTTTATCTCCTCTCTAATTGTGGGAATATTGAGATTCTTATGGATATTATTATTCCTGATATACCATGGAGCTCTTTTTATTATCCTCAAGAGTTTCGACTGTCTTCTCTGCAATTTCTCTATATTTGAAGAAGCTGCGGTTCCCAGATGTGAATATTGGTTTTATTACCACCTTACACAGAAAAAAATATTTCAAATAATTTTTTAATCAAATTATTAATTAACTTTATATTGGAATTTAATTATATGATTTATTAATATAATTAATTTTCTAATTGGTTTTCAGTTTTGTTTTTTAATAAATTGACAGCTGTTAATAAGATATAAAGAAAAATTGAATATTTGTCTATAAAAGTACAGAAATAAAACAAATTTAAGTGAATTTTCAAAAATTTTCAGCTCATTGCATCTATTTAAGAAAAAGAAGTAGTAATAATATCAATTATTCTAGTTATTAATATTATCACTTTGATGATTGGAGCAAAATCAATTAAATATTAATTAATATTACAAATTTCGTAATTGAAGTCCATTTTTACTTTTTTCTGTGTATACATATGTTGCCACAATAGGACCTTGTAGTCCAGGTGCAACTTGTTTATATGAGACTGAAGTTGTTCTGTTGCAGTCACAGGGTTTTCATGTACACAGAAAAAAATATTTAAAATAATTTTTTAATAAAATTATTAATTAACTTTATATTAAAATTTAATTATATTATTTATGAATATAATTAATTTTCTAATTGGTTTTTTTTTTAATAAATTGACAGCTCTTAATAAAAAATAAAGAAAAATTAAAAATGTGTCTACAATAATATATAAATAAAATAAATTAAAAGTCAATTTTCAACTCATTATATCTATTTAAAAAAAGCAGTCATAATAAAATCAATTACTCTAGTAAATAATATTATCATTTTGATGATTGGAGTAAAATCAATTAAAAATTATTTAATATAAGCAATTTCGTTATTAAAGTTGACCTTTATTTTATTCTGTGTATGCTTACAAATGCGATATCGTCCGCAAAAGTTGAAGTAAGGATCGCGCACGAAAAAATCCGTGCATACAAATCTGCTTATAAAAACTAAACCAATGGGCGAATTTTTTCTAAATTATATTTTTATTAATGATTGTTAGTTATCTTCGAATTCTAAACATAAAAGAATAAATTATTTCCTGTTGGTTTTTAAGGATATAATTAATATTTTCCAGAATTCTTTCAATTAAAGGATCTATTGTGTTTCAGTCACTTTTTTCTCGAATAAGTCCACTAATTTTTAAACTCCGCTTCATTTTAAGCTGAGCTTTTAATGTTCTTTAAATTATTTTTTACTAGAGCCCAATGTCTTTCAACTGCTCGGAGTTCCGGACAATTTGATGGATTAGCATCTTTCGGTACAAACACTAACAATTTCTTTATTATCACTCCATTGTTTTGTTGCTGTAATGAGAAGAAGTGGATGTATTTTCTTAGGAAAGTTAGATATATTTTCCAAAGTCACTCATTCGCGTATATTTTTGTGTTAATGGAACCATTTTTTATGAATGAAGTGCTTTTTTCCGCATATGCATATGGCTTCTCAAAACAAAAACATTCTTAGGAATTTTGATTTCTTTGATACACAATATTTTTCTGCCATATTCCCTCTAGCATTTGTCACTTAGAATTCCTGGCCAGGAGGTTGATAAAAGTTAGCCTGTACGAACGTTTCATTGTCTATTATACCCTAATCATAATTATGGAAAAATTCGTCTGAAGAACTTTCATGCTATTTTTTTTATCCCAAATTCTTGTTTTGAGTTTCTATTAGGATTTTTTGAACTTTATACGTCTTCAAGCTAGATTGCCTTTCAACATTTCTAATAAAAATTCAAAGCAATAAACTTTCTGTGGCACTTTTCTTCCAGAGATGAGGGGAATGTCTCTGAAAATCCTTTCTATTTTGTCTGAGTCCTACAGCCTGAAGATACTATTTTTCTTCCACTATCAAGTTTCTATTCAGTGACCATGACTTCTTTGTATAATATTATGACCCATGAAACTGTATTTTGTGACACAACTGCCTTCCTAGCAACTGTTTTATATGACCGATGTAAAATTTCATGAAAAATTTTATTTATGTGTTTGGGTGTTTTTTGTTCAAATTCCATTTTAAGAAAAACTAGTTTAACCATGAAACTTAGCACATAGCTAGTGAGCTTAATGATAAATGTAAACCAAAAGTTATAAGCTCAAGAGCATGCACGGATTTTTTCTTGCGCACTCCTTATGTGTCATTGGGCTTATGGGCATATCTGATGTGTAAAGTATATTTAGGAGAGGTCCTAAAATACTTTCTTGTTTACGTGAATAGATTACATCTTTCGATTTTATCTGAAACGATCTATGTATTTAATATATAGTTTTTCAATAGTTTATGGACATTTTCAGGTAGTAGCGTAGTAATTTTGTGTATTAAGCCATTGTGCTAGACTTTATCAAAAGCTTGAGAGATGTCAATAAATAAATATTGCAGAGCAATATTGTTTGCTCTCGAAATCTTTTCTTATGAGAGTAGCAATTCGGTGAACTTGTTCAATAGTGCTTTGTTTCCTTCTGAAACCAAATTGATGGTTAGATATACTGCAGTTATTATCAAGGAATAGGAAAAATTTCTGGAGAAACATTTTTTCAAGCAAATATGATAAAATTGATAACAAGCTAATTGGGCGGTATGAAGTTACTTGGCTGAGATCTTTACCTGTAACCAAAATCATTACTATTTCAGATAATTTGAAATTCAGATTGGAAAATATCCGTTTCGTAATATGGAGTTGAAAATAAATAGTGTAAGTTTTAGAGCTAGTTAGGTAAGTTGGTAATCATAGTTGTAGTGATATTGTCAGAGCCGAGAGATTTTCCCTCCCTATGACTTTTAATTGCTGTATTTACGGCTGAGAGATGGAATTTTAATGGGGTACTATTTCATTAATAACAGAAGGGGAAACGCAAGACTTCGTGCTATTTGGAGTGAAAACAGTCTCTAAGTGAGTGGCGAACGCCTAGATTTTTTCAGTATTATTTTTAGTCCATTGACCATTTTGAAGTCGTATAGGAGACTCGTATGCGATAGGGCATCGCATTTTTTACTGCCTTCCATAAGCTGTAATCTGTTTTCTTAGTAGGGTCTAAGTTTCTCAGATATTTCTTAGTTCGGATTTTTTTTTTTTTTTTTAAAGCTACCCAGCTGAAAATGATCATATATTTTTATATATGACTCATGTATGATGATGTATTGTAATATATGGGTCTATATATGAAAGTGTATGGACCCATACATCGAATATTTTGCAATATATGGAAACATATATAATAAAATATATGAACTATTTTGTCATATATGGAAACAAGCTTATAAAATGTTTACCATATATGGTTTCATATATGAAATCAATTTTCATATTTGAATCCATATATCAAATATTATATCAAACATAAAATGCAATATAACTCTTAAACTAATGAAGTTATATAAAAATTTATTTCAGAAAATTTGTTGCAAATTTTGTTATCTTTAAATGTTGTTATAACATCAAAACACGTAACAAGCTTTATAAGCGAATAATATGCAAAAAACTGTTATTTTTTTAAATTTTTCTGTTTTAAATTTATTTTGAGCAAGAATATTAATTTCTTGACATTTTAAAATAAATTGAAATATAAAAATTCTAAAAAAATATTAAATTATATAAAAAAATGTAATAATTACGAAATTTTTTGCAATTAGGAAGTCATTTTGTCAACAAACAGCATCAAGAAAGGTAAGTTTGCGAATATTATTGATAAACATGATCCCACTCTTAATTTTCTTATATTTCAGCAGATTTTGCTAAATTAATTCAAGGAATTTCATCAATACAACATTCTAAATGGGACACCTTATCAGGAGACTCTACAGGGACAATTTCACTGCTGTTTCGGCGAAAATGTAAGTTTGCACCTTCAATAAAATTGATAAAAAACAAACCAAAAAAATGTGTAGTTTTATTATGATTCACAATAGAGTTTTTACATATATATGAATATATATGGTTATATATATCCATATACCCTCAATTTTCGGATCCAAATATATATGGAACATAATATATGTTGTATATATGATCCATACATATTTTTTTTTAGCTGGGTACTTAAATTTTATTTTATTTTTTTTATTTTTACTTGAATATTATATTTATTAAATTTTTATGCAAATTTAAACAACTGTATTAATATATATAATAATGATTTTTCTGTGTATATGTGTCACTAGATAACAACAACAAATGCTAACTTTTCCGACCTGATCTCTCCTCTCCTCTCATTATACCCACCATTAAAAATATAGGGGGTATATTGATTTTGTCAATCCCTATGTAACATGTCGAAAGAATCATTCAAGAACCCATAAAGTATATATTTTCTGGGTCCTGGTTCGATTCTGAGTTAATCTAGCTATGTCCGTCCGTCTGTCCGTCTGTCTGTTGAAAGCAGGATTGGGCTCGAACGGGACAACGTAGAGGAATATAATTTTACTTAAATATATATCTTATATAAGGTTTGTTTGGTATCGAAAATGGGCACAGGGTGTCCGTTGTAGCTTCATTTCATACTTTTCTGCTGATATCTCTTAAACAAAAGCATGTTTGACAACGAATTTTGTACAGATAGTTTGGGGGTTCGAAATAAACTTGGAAACCAAAACTGGGCGTGGTTCGCCCACTTTACCGTTCACCTCTAACATAAGGTGAAACGTCAACCAAATTTTGTATAAATAGTTCAAGGACCAATGTAAACTTGGAAACAAAACAAAAATGGGCGTGGTCCGCCCACTTTACTGCTCACCTTCCATATAAAGAAAAATTTGAAAAAGTTGATGTTGGGTATATAGATTCGGCCGAGCCGAATATAACATTCGCGCTTGTTTTTTTTCGCAAAGAAGTAACTAAATAATTTAGTTAGTCTAAATGGTATCAAACAAATGGTGCTGCTTAGTATATCAATCCAGTAAACTGTCCAGAACTCTGTCCATTTTAAATGTAATGGGTCATAGTAAAAAATATTTAAAGAATACTACAAGCTAACTAAATAATAAAATAGAGTTTCAAAATAAATTGACCCATTCCAACAAAAAAAAGTTACCAAAAACACAATAAATTTCTTACGGTGGATATCCAAAATATATTAAATATTTTATTAAAAAAAACTAATAAAAAAAACTAATCCTTTAACAAAATCTAAATTTCAATGAGATTGATTTTTAATCAGACAATTTTTCGTGCGCATTTATTATTTTACTAAAATAAATTATTAAAATTACAGATGAAAATAATTTATTTATTATCAAATTAGTTTGATTTAAAATTATAAATCTTAATAACAAAAATTATTATTTTTAATTTACACCTCAGTGAAATCAACAGTTTGCCCATCTCTGTCTTCAGCTTAGGCTTTAGAATTTGTAACACTGCATACATATGTATATAAATTTATGTGTAGAAAAAGCTAATATATTTATATGTATATGAGTTTAGTTGTATTTATATATCCATCTATAGTTTATAACTGTGTGTATGACTATATTACTTATTAGAGATTATTTGGGTTAAAATTTTTATTTTTACAGTTCGTTACTGTTTCCTGGAATTTTACATGCTGCTTCCTTCACCCACATCTCTACATTTTCTATATTTTAGTAGTTTGTTATTGGAATTTTTATATTAGTTCGTTTATTTTTTCTTTCTTTTTTTTATGTATAAAACATACATATAATTTTTAGATTTTTTCTATATTCATATTTCATGTTAAAATTTTTAAGGAAAGCTAAACACAAAAAAAAAATAGGTTTTAACAAATATTCATATTCTTTGAAATTTGTTTTAACAATCCCTTTTTTTTATGTGAAATATTTTTAACAACCACATATTGATTTCCGTTTGACTTAACTTTAGTGCAATGATGATGTTGTAGCTGATGTTGGTTTTAGTTGTTGTATCTTGTTGTTTTTTTATTATTGGTTTTTAATAAACAGAAATATTTGTTAAATTGAAACAATGGATGACCAAACCATAAATGGTTTTATATCAATCAAAAGATTAATCATCTTTAAAATTATAGTTTTAGGATTAGATTTTTAAATTTTTTATATTTTTTGTATAAAATTTATTGCATTTATGGACAATTCTCTTTTTATACCCACCATCAAAAAGATGGGGGTATATTGATTTTGTCATTCCGTGTGTAACATGTCGAAGGAATCATCTAAGACCCCACAAAGTATATATTTTCTGGGTCCTGGTTAGATTCTGAGTCGATCTAGCTATGTCCGTCCGTCTGTCTGTCTGTTGAAAGCAGGATAGGGCTCGAACGGGGCAACGTAGAGGGACGAAATTTGGCGCACATATTTTTTATATAAGGTTTGTTCGGTATTGAAAATGGGCAAAATCGGTTAATAAACAAAAAAGTTATGGGCTAAAAACTACAAACACAGGGTGTTCGTGTCATACTTTTCTGCTGATATTTCTTCAACAAAAGCATTTACGACAACGAAATTTTGTACGTATAGTTCGGGGGTCGATATAAACTCGGAAACCAAAAATGGGCGTGGTCCGCCCACTTTACCGCCCACCTCCCATATAAGGTGAAATTGTGTTTAAATTGCACAAGGACCAATGTAAACTCGGAAACCAAAAATGGGCGTGGTCCGCCCACTTTACTGCCCACTTTACCGCCCACCTCCCATATAAAGTAAAATTTGATGGTGGGTATATAGATTCGGCCGGGACGAATATAACATTCGCGCTTGTTGTGTTTACCTTTATGAAACCGACGTTCTACATTAAATATTGTTTTACCTTCTGATGAAATACATTATGGACAAGTTTTGAAACCAAAATTTTTAAATTTTTAATTTTTTGCATTTTTTGATTACAAAATTTGCGCCGTTTCGTGTATCACAGAATATAGAATGGAGGTTTATTGGCTTTATAAATATGCATCATTTATATATACATCTCGCTAATGTACTCTCAATGGAAGCTCAACAGGAGGTGCCCCAAATTTGGGAGACAAAACGTGAATGGCTCTAAGGGCTGCCTTTATGTCTATAAATTAATTTCAACAAAAAAAAATTGCATAAAATGCATTCATTATTCGACACAAATAAGATTTATATAAATAATGATAATACCAAATTTTACGAAGATCGGTCTTTAATACAAGTATCGGTTCACAAATGGCCAAGGGTTTATAAAAAAAAGAAGACCCCTCCCCGTATTTTGATGCACACAGTGGTGTAGGGTATTATATGATCGGGCTTGACCGACTATATCTTTCTTTTTTGTTTTGATATTAAAAAAAATATAATATATTTTTTAAATCAAACTAAATATTAATCTGCACTCAACTGTTAAAATAAAATCCTATAATCGCTAGTAAGTGAAGTAGAATTTTTATTGAGCTCGTTTTTTAAATGTTGCTGAAAATAGAATCTTGCCAATTTTTTTATAACTTTTTATCTTAAATCTCCATAACACGACGCGGCACGTTGGAGTAAAATGTGTCAAAAGTGACGATTAATTGAATTTTAAAATTTAAATTTTTGTAATAAAGTTGGATAGCGAATAAAAATAGATAAAATTATGTATCAATATCAGTTAAAATCTTTAAGCTAGACTGTGCTGTTTTCTTATAAGGTGCTGTCAAAGTTAAATTTTTTTAAATTTTTGAAAAATAGTAAAAAAAAAAAAAAAATAATTTTCGTCAAATTTTAGTGTGTTTATTTTAAATAAAAAGTCTTTTAAGGTAAAAATTTAAAATGAAGCCATAAACTTCAGATATTTAAGTATATTTTTTTTCAACTAACTAATAAATTATATTTTGTCCTAATATTTTTGATATTTTTTTGAAAATTGTCCTAAAATACACTAATTTTCAACATTCATGGAAATGCAACTTAAAATGTTAGAAGATGTTTGTTCTGAAAATTTTCTGAAAAATAGCATATATTATCGACTTTAATATTTTGACAAAAAATCATGCGCATCTATAGCCCGATTTGAGAAAATATATATTTTTTATATATATATATATATATATATATATATATATATATATATATATATATATATATATATATATATATATATATATATAACAACTTAAGTGCAGACATTTTCTTTGCTTTATCAAACATTAAACAGTGGGGCAGAATCGAAATAAATCTGTAACTTATAACAGGCTGGTTATAAGTTACGGAACTACGGGGGTTCAAAGTAGGGTACTGGTGTCATAGAAAATGTTTAACCATTAGCGAATATTTTTTTTGTTCCTTACCCGATTTCCAAAATTTATATATCACCTTAAAGTCCTTGATAAATCCTCAAGAAAACATGCTTGCATGTATTACTTATCTTATATATTTTTCGAATTTTACAAGATCTTGGTCAAGATTTTTCCATACATAGCCAAACATTTTCAACCCATTTTATTATATTTTATGAAATTTTGTTAAAAAGCAAAATTATCCATTGAACAAGGAAAATTTTAAGTCGTTATCTTTATTGAGTCAAAAGTTAAACGATTTTGAATTGGAAAGTTTACAAAAATTAATATTAGAATTCTATCCAAAAAATCTTAAAATTCAAAAAGTATTTCTTTTTTTCACTTCTAGGTTAATATAAAAACCATATGTAAGTATTAAAATTTTGATATCACCTTTCCCTGAATTAAGTGCCATTTTCAACCCATTTAACCCAAATGTATAGACGGGCGGAAGGACATTGTCATTATGCCAAATAATATTGTAGAATTTCAAAAATTAGTTTTTTTTACTAACTAATAAATTGAAAAAATAGAACGTGATCATCAAAATTTGCATATCACCTTTTTCTGAGTTAAGCATAATTTTCGACCCATTTAACCCAAATGTATAGACGGACGGACATTGCCATGCTGCCAAAAAACATCTTATAATTCTAAAAATTCATATTTTTACTTACTAATAAATAGGAAAATTAAACGTGATCATTAAAGTGTTAATACTACCCTTCTCTCAAGTATGCATAATTTTCGACCCATTTAACTCTAATGTATAGACGGACGGACATTACCGTTTTACTAAAAAAAAATCTTAAAATTCTAAAACTGAATTTTTTTTACATAATAATCAATAAGAAAATAAAACGAGATCATTAAAATATTGATATCACCTTTCCCTGAATTAATCGCCATTTTCGACCCCTTTTTCCCCAATGTACTTACGCCATTCACTAAAAGTCATTCACGCGAACATATTTGTGTTGCATTAAAGCTAGTTAATATACACATTTTTGTAATTTAAATATTTTTGAATTACAATATTTACTAAACTTTTGTAATTAATTAGATTAGTAAACGTTAAAATGTGTAAGTGTAAATCCTTAAAATATCCTCTCCTAGGTATTGTAGTAATATACATTACGGAAAATCTGTTTTCCATCTGTTTGTTTATTTTGGATTTTTCGAGGTAATAAAAACAATATTTCTCTGAACAAATAAAATTTCAAAATTCCATTTGTTTCTTAAAATTAGTTAATTTTTAATACTCACGTAAATACAAACTACCCAGGAAAAATTTTAGAACATGTTCTAAAAACATAAGATCTAGAACTGGTGTAAGCAGAACCACTTCAGATTCTTTAATAACATCCTCAGAACTAGTGTTATCACAACCAATTCTGACACTAATGGAGTAGAACATTATTCAGATTCTAAATTTGTTTTAAGGAATGTTTTAGAGAACTACTGCTTAAGAACTAATTCTGTATGACTTCTACATCACTTCTGAGAAGAAATTACTGGTTCTCGAATGACTTCCTAGAACTGTTTAAAATACTTGTATAAAAAATTTCAAAAATTAAAAAAAGAGTATTTACAAAATTAATAAATGAAGAAATAAAATAAAAAAAAAAACAGATTCTGAAACCGGTTCCTAACGCTTCTATGGAACTAGTTCCGAATGTGACAATTTCGAACAATAATTACTGATTAAAGAACTAGTTCTAGAACCGTTCCATAGAATGGGTACTGGCCAGCTAGCACTTCCACAGAACTAGTTCTGGAGGTGACAATTTCAAACAAAAATCATTAGTCGTAACGCCAAAGTAGAACAAGTACAGGCTATTTTCATGTGTTCTGTAACTAGTTGTAGAACTAATACAATTTTTCCTGGGTATAAACATAATTAATAAAAATGTACTGTTCAAAAAATAGTGCCAATTAAAATTATTTCGTCTATGCAAGTAAATAGTTAACATTTTTTTATTTATCTGAGTTTAATTTATAATATTTATAAACTAGTTATAATACTATAATCTTTTAATTAAATATTTAACATATAAAAATTTATGTAATTTTGTAATTCTAAATAAATATAATAAATAAAATAAGGATTAGTTAGTAAAATTTAAAAAATAATATGTTTTGCTTTATTTGAAAGTTGTGAAATATTTATTTATTGAAAAAACACTGTAAAACTAAAATCAATATATTTTAATAAAATAAAATATATTTGATTCGATAATGTTAACAACACTTGGTGGATTAACACAACAATGTGGTAGCAGAGGAGTGCGCAATGTTATGTTTGAAAGAGGACTCAACAGACCCAATTTTTAATCGCTTGCCAAATTTTTTTCGTCCGATTTCAAATTTTTTATATACTATTGTAGGCCCTGATAAGACCTCTTATAGTTTTCGAGTTATTTACGTTTGAATTTTTAAGAACCTCAATTTTGCATATACTTGGTCCAGTTTATTTAATATTCATTAAGGGGCCTGTTGGGTCACCCTTTCAAACTTAACATTGTACACTCCTCTGCACACAAATCCAACCAGCCGATCATATTTATTTCCAAAAATTTAAAATTCTGTCCCACTGTGCAATGGATACCTTTTCTTTGTAGTATAATAATAATATTTGAGCCAAATTCAGTCCGATTCTTCTTTCAACAGATGGATCGATGGACAGACGGACGGATATAGCTAGATCGACTCAGAAACTTACCTTAAATATATACATTATTGGGCCTAATAAATTTGATGAAAAAATATATACGAAAATATCTCTAGATAGTTGATACCATATCAAAATGTCGAAAAATATAACGAGGACTAAAAAATATTTAATCGAACATAAAATGCGCTATAGCTTCAAAACTGATGATGGTACAAAAAAATATATTTCAGGAAAATTGTGGGAAATTTTATTGTCTATAAAAAGCAGGGTTGGGGGTTAATGATTATATTTGCAATTAAATTACTTTACATGTAATTGTAATTGAAAATTTTAAATTACAAACACAAGCAATTGTAATTGATATTTTTTCAATTACAATTACAGTAATTTTAATTGAAAATTTCCAATTATAATTACAATGTAATTGGAAATATTTGTAATTAATTTCACTTTTAAATCCTTTAAAATAATATTTTATCGAAATGCTATAAAAAAACGATTATTGTTTTCGATAATTTTGTTTATTTTTAACGCCATATAATCATTATTTTTTAAAAAAACTTATACATTTTGAAGTTAATTAGTAATTGAAATTTTTAATTACAATTACTTGTAATTGTAATTAGAACTTTTCAATTACAAATACATGTAATTGTAATTTAAAACTTTCAATTAAAATTAGCCTGTAATTGTAATTGAAAATTTCAATTACAAATTTCTGGTTAATTGTAATTGTGCATGTAATAGATTACCTAAAGTAATGATTACCCCCAAACACTGATAAAAACTATAACATCATTTTTAAGAGCAACACATTTGAGGTTTTTATTTCAATTACAAATTTATAATTAAAATACTCAGTTTTTAATTACGAAAATTTTGTATCATTTATTCATTTCCATACTGTATTATAGTAGATTTAACCAGATTAAACATACATATATTGAAACATTCATCGATATGTTGTGTAATTTTTGATTATTCTCTAGACATTAATAAAATTTAATTGATTTTTTGTCTTTTATACAAAATTGTTTTTAGAAAAAATAATAAAGTGAAAAACCATTTTATCTTCAGTATCTTAAATTGTTTTCCCCTCCCTTTTTTATTTTGTTTGTATGTATGTATGTATATATGTTTCCTTTGTAACCAATATAACCGCCAACTAAAAATACAGTTTTTTTTTTTAAGTAAAAACCACTGAAACAATTTTAACAAGCTCAATAAAAATTCTACTTCACTTACTAGCGATTATAAGATTTTATTTTAACAGTTGAGTGCAGTTGTTTATATGGGAAGATGAATGTAAACAAATTTTAAAACGGAATGCGATTAATATTTAGTTTGATTTAAAGAATATGAAGGGATTATTTTTATAATAATAAAATTATATTAAATAATGGAATAGAAGGGATAATATCAGAAACTTGAAAAGAAAATTTTTTATTATAAAAACTGTTAAAGAATAAAAAAATATGATTAAAAAAATAATAAAGGAAAGGACCCAATTATTTTTCTTTTAAAATCTCTTAGATTGTCTTAAGGAGTGAGATCAAAAAAATCTTAACATATTCAAAACGGGCCATATGCAAAACCCCAAGTGTTCAGGAGAACATAAAAACTGTTTATTTCACAAATTTTTCAACATTTTGCAATCCGCTCTTCTACGCGTTATTAATATTACGTATACCAAACCTCACACTGATAAAATGTTATAAAATGTTCATATGCACTTTTTGTTTATCGGAAATTAAAGATGTAAAAGATAATATTTTGGGGAAAAAAATGGCAATATGTTAAATTTATGATATCATACCATAAAAAAAAGCGAAATTTTGTGGTTGGCAGAACCATCATTAAATGTTAGAACTGTCAAATATCAGGTGTGTTTACTAATAAAAAATGTGTTCAAAATTAAAATAATAGATTTGCAAACAAATTTTGAACCAATTAAAATGTGATTAAAACCTTCAAAGACGATGTTTATTGCACTTTTTATTTAATTATAATTCTTTTTAAGAAACTACTTTTGGTATCTAAGATATTTTGCTTATAATCTCGAATTTTATTAAATTTTTTTCATTCCTGGCTTTAGATCTAGGGTAAGTGCTCCCACTTAGCCTCATAACATAATTTTTTTGAGATATATTAAGATTCTAATTCAAAATATTTAAAAAGAGCTCAAATCGCAAAGAAACTTCTCATTATTTATCAATTTTAATTTTTACACTACTTTGAAAATTAAACGAAAACTTGCAGGTAGCCCGTTTTTCTTTAAAAACAACTGTTTGTAGATAGTCCAAAAACAAAAAGTGAAAAACATGATGTTAGAATTAACTTTTGGCTCCAAATTAATACTATATATAAACGAGAGAGAAACTATAGTCGGTCAAGACCGACCATATGATACCCTACACAATTGGGAATGAGCTAAAAATTAGACCTGTGGCTAAACACATTTACTAAATGTAAAATAAAATATACAAATACAGAACAATGCATTGATACTAACATCTATATGATTTTATGCCCTTTAGAGCGATTCCCGGAAGTGGGTTTTAATGGGAGCTATGGTAAATTATGGACAGATTCTCATAAATTTTGGCAATGTTGTTTCTACTTATATAAAACTTATTTGTGTCGAATATTAACTTGGTACTTTTATTCGTATGGGAATTATGCACTTTAAAGTAATTTTCGGAAGAGGGGATTTATATGGGAGCTATGGGCAATTATGGATCGATCTTGATGAAATTATGCACAAAGATTAACACTCATACAAAACTCTTTTTTTGCGAGTTTCATTGAGATATTGCTATATTTAAGGCATTTATGTTCGTTAAACCCTTATTCCGGGAAGACATTTGTATGGGGGCTAGGTGAAATAATGGACCGATCATAACCAATTTCAATAGGCTTTGTCCCTGTGTCAAAATAATTATTCGTGCCAAATTTCATCAAGATATCTTTAAAATTGCGATCTGTACTTTGTTCACAAGGTTTACATAGACAGCCAGCCAGCCGACCAGACGGACGGACATCGTTAAATCGACACAGAAAGTGATTCTGAGTTGAACGGTATACTTTAAGGTGGAGGTCCGATAATTTTTTCTGTGCGTTACAAACATCAACACAAACGCATAATACCCCAACCACCTATGGTTGTGTAGGGTATAAAAACATAAAGCTAAAGAGTGTGACGCAAAAAACTTTTTTTGGTAATCTGCATATGACTCTTTTGAATATAAATTCAATAATTTGGAAACGGTTGATCTTAGAGTTTTGATTTATTTTATTTAATTGATATTATATTACAGATCACAGAAAAATATAACTTTTATAGTTCTAGCCACTACTTATGAACTCGCGGACATTTTTGTAACCCTTCCATTAGAGATTTGATGGTTGTTTCAGTCACTTTTTAGAATAGTTTCCCATCTCCTTTTAAATTCTTCAATATTTTGGGACACCTTTTTCGTGCTCTTCAATTCTCTTTTCACAAGATTTCAATATTTCTCCACTGGTCTTAGCTCCGGACAACTTGGAGGATTTACCTCTCTTGTTACAAAAACTATGTTATTGTTTTGGTATTACTCCAGAGCTTTCGTACCATAGTGACATTATGCTAAATCAGACCAAAAATATGTGGACACATTGTTCTCTCTTATAAAAGGAAGAAGCTCTTTTTACAAACATTCTTTGATGTATATTTCGGTATATATAGAGCCCACTGTTTTGATGCTTTTGCCGCAACTGCATAAAGTTTGCCAGAAATTTTTTAGGAAATTTTGTCTGCTTTTGGGTCCTAAACTTATCTTCAACATTTTCTCGAGCATTACCAACATAAAAATTTGAATACCGAAAATTCGAAAAATCTTCCAGTACATACATTTCGACGTCCATTATATAACATAAATATTTTTGTATAGAATTTGATTTTAATTTCCATGTCCTATTCTTATCTTCTAAATTTTTTGCAGCATTCCTGTCTGGAACTTTGTGGACTTTGTATATTTTCAAGCCTGCATTGGCTTTAACTTTTCGCACAAAATTGTCAGAGCACTGAGCAAAGACAGGCTGCTTTTCTACCAGATGTTTTTGGAGCTCTTTTCAATATGCTTTCAATTTTCTTGGCCTTCCCAATATCATATGGACCTTTCTTTTCTTCCCGAACCAGGTTTCCTATCAATGCTCATTGGGGTAATGGGGGTCGAAAATAGCGATTAATTCAGGGAAAGGTGGTAAAAATATTTTAATGATCACGTTTTATTTTTTTATTTATTGTAAGATAAAAAAATTTAGACTTTTAAGATTTTTTTTGGCAAAAAAGTAATGTCCGTCCGTCTATACATTAGAGTTAAATGGGTCGGAAATTATGCATAATTCAGGGAAAGGTGATACTAACACTTTAATAATCACGTTTATTTTTGCTATTTATTAGTAATAATGCATTTTTTTGAATTTTAAGATGATTTTTATTGAAAGGTAATATTCTAATTTTGATGATCACGTTCTATTTTTTCTATTCATTAGTTAGTAAAAAATGGATTTTTAGAATTCTAAAATATTTTTTGGCAGAATGACAATGTCCGTCCTTCCGTCAATACATTTGGGTTAAATGGGTCGAAAAAAACACATAATTCAGGGTAAGGTGATATCAATACTTTATAATTTAGATTTAGCTTTAACTTTTATATTGGTCAAAAAGTAAAAAAAATAATATATTTTTGGAATTTTAAGAGTTTTTTAAAGAATTTTTATGTCTGTCCTTCTGTCCGTGTGTTTAATAATTTTTGCAAACTTGCCAATTCAAAATCGTTTATTTTCTGACTCAATGAATATATCGACTTAAAATTTTCTTTATTCAATAGAAAATTATGTTCTTTAATAAACTGTAAAAACACAAGATAAAATCAGTTGGAAACGTTAGGATATATATGGAAAAGACTTTACCAACATCTTGCAAAGTTGAGATTGTTGAAATTTCAAATGAATATATCTCGAATAATGTATAAGAGAAATAGTACATGCAAGTATGTTTTCTAAAGGATCTACCAAGGACTTTAAGGTGATATACAAATCTTGGAAATTGGGTAAGGAACAAAAAAAATATTCGCTAATGGTTAAACATTTTCTATGACATTAATACCCCCATAGCTCCGTTCCTGGAGCGTACTTGGGATCCTTTTCTTAAACTCTAAATGTTAATATCCTCTTCTACGACTATGTGAAATTTCATGTTAATACAACAAGCCGATTAGAAGTTACAGATTTATTTTGATTTTGCCCCACTGCACTTAAGCTGTTTTTTGTATGAAATCTGCTGGAGTTTTTTCGAAAAAAAAATAATTTCTCAAATCGGGCTTATATATGCACACGATTTTTTTTTTTTTTTTTTTTTTTTTTTTTTTTCTTCCATAATATTATGTACTACTTTTCATAAAATTTCCAGAACAAACATCATGTAACATTTTAAATTGCATTCCATGAAAGTTGAAAATTAGTGTATTTAAGGATAATTTTCAAAGAAAATAATAAAAATATTAGGACAAAATATAATTTACAAATACTTGAAGAAAAGTACACTTAAATATCTGAAGTTGATGGTTCCATTTTAAATTTTTAACTAAAAAAAAAAAAAAAAAAAAAAAACTTTTTATTAAAAATAAATACACTGAAAGTTGAGTAATATTGAATTGTTTACTCTTTTTCAAAAATGTAAAAAAATGTTTAACTTAGACAGATTAATTACCATTCTCAATTGTGTCCTATTCATTTCCAGAAGAATATTACTATATTTTATTTTTTCTTCCTTCTATAATTGCTTTGTCTGTATATAGCTGTCAGATTCTTGCCATCGACTTGACCATACAATCCTCGATTCTTGCTTAATTTTTTGAATGACCATGGATAGGGGTGGAAAAACTTCCCTTACTGCGTTTTCCTATGGTAGGTGCGCTCCTCTTTTTACGCTTTCTCATTGCCTAGAATATTCTTATGACCTGGCATCCAGCAAAGATTAATATTATGCTGTTCCCGAAGAGCTAGAAGCTCTTTGTGACAGCTGCTGACTACCTTAGACCTAATATTACCTGTCTTTAATGCCTTTATAGCAGCTTGACTATCAATGAAAAAGCTAATATTACACTTGGATATTCGTAACATTGATATTTGTCTTGCTGCCATGGCTATCGCGTAAATTTCGGCTGGGAAGATACTACAACCAATTTTTAAACGACAAAAAGTCTCCAAATTAAGTTCATTGCAAAAAACCCCACAACCAGTTCCATCAGTGATCTTAGAACCATCAGTGTAAAAATTTAATTCTGAAGACTTGACATTTCCTTTTAACCAATCATCCAGTGATGGAAAATTGGTATTTTATTCCTCTTCCATTACATTGTAGGGTGTTAAATAGTTTGTTATACAGCCTCCAGTCACATCCCTTATCATCTTCGAGTGACGCACCAATTTAGTTTTCAATGAATCAAACTGATTCAGTCTGTTAAGGGTTATCCTTGCTGATTGCTTAACATGTAAATCCAAAGGTATAGCGTTTAATAAGACCTCTAAGGCTGCTGTTGGCGTAGATTTCATCGCCCCCATGATACTCAACAGTGCTAACCTATTAAGTTTGTTCAGTGCATCAGCATAAACCTTTTTGTCAATAATAGGCCACCACACATAGCAGGCATATGTGACCGTACCACTGCAGTATAAAGCCAATAGAATAATTTCGGTTTAATCCCTCCTTTCCTGCCAATGAGTTTTTGACATGAATAAAGTCCAGCCTACGCTTTCTTAATTCGTACTTTCAGGTTGTCCCTCCAATTTAATTTACTATCTAGATAAATCCCCAGAAATTTCGCAGAACTAGACAGCGAAAGGGTGACTCCATTCAATATAGGGAGATTAAAGCGGGGTATTTTCCTTTTTCTCGTGAAAAGTACCAATTCGGTTTTGGAAGGATTCACATTAAGACCACTTTTTGAAGCCCACACCGAGATCATATTTAATGAATTGCCTAAAATATCATATTTAGCATCAAGGAATCCTCCCGATGATAGTATTACTAAGTCATCGGCATAAGCTATCACTTTTATGCCTGTAGCATCCAAAGAGCTCAAAATCTCATCTACAACAAGTAACCAAAGTAGTGGCGATATAACACCACCCTGAGGCGTTCCGTTTGTTACGGTCGCATGTAAAGAAGATCCGCCTAATTCAGCAGTGACTTGCCTCTGTTTCACCATTGACATAATCCAATTAGTTACTTTAATATCAACCCCATTCCGAATAAGAGCACGTTGAATAGCTGAAGATTCAACATTGTTAAACGCCCCTTCAATATTCAGAAAAGCTGTAAATCAACATGGTTGCATGTTGATTTACACTGAAAAATTTTTCAAAGATAACTTTATCAAAAAAAAATCAAATATTGCTTCAGAAAAAAGTTAAGAGGCAAAACGTGTATTAAGATTTTTTCCATCTCACTCCTTATTATTTTTTTAAAACAATTTTTTCGCTTATTAATATTCATTGTGTTCACCTTAATTTATTAATTAAAAAGTTATTTTTTTAAACTTCTTGCTCATTTATTTACATATTCAATTTAAGGACTTCTTTTCAATAAGTCTTTTAAAATTTTGTGTTACAAATTATTCTTTTTTTTATTAATCTCTCTCTTTCTCTCCATCTTGTGTTATTTAAGTAATTTCTTAGAAAATAAACTTTATTTTTGTTAGAATATTATTTACATTCATCGTTGTCTACTCCCGTTCCCTGGTTTAGTTGTCTTGTGCAGTTCTTAAGTTTTATGTTGGCTATAAAATTGATTTAAAAGTTTCATGTTTTTTTGCTTTTCTTTTGGGTGAAAGTTTTGCAAAATTGTATTTGATAATTACAAAGACGAGTAAAATGGAAACTAGTTTTTTAACATACTTCAGGAATTTTAAATTAATATTACAAGAATTTATGAAAATTAAGAAAGTATTTTAAAATATTATCGAGAAATATGATTAGTAATTTGTTAAAAAAAAATAGAAAAATGTGTTTGATATACAAAATCTTCAGCAAAGTTATAGCAATTAAGGATACATAGTGATTTACAATAGTTTAATAAACGAAAAGGCATATATATGTATTTCAAATGGAAGCCAATTAAAATAGTAACGAAATTTTAAAGGAATTTAATAATTTAATTTTTTTTAAATTAAGACTTAACGTTCTTAAAAATGTTTATAATTTTAAACTCAAAACTCCACCCAATGCATGTAACTAACAACTTTATAGATACAAACATACAAAAACCCACTCATATGCTTCAACCCACCATAACATGCATGTTTACAGCCAGCTCTTTCTTATCTTACAAAAATTCATTGAAATATTTTCCTAAATAGTAACATCACTGGATCTCTCTACACTTTCTCTCTGCACAGACATTTTACACTTAACTAAAAATTTCAACATAAGTTTATGCATTTTTACATTCTAATTTATTAGTTGCAACTATAAAACTGTCGCCGCATTTAAAATGTTGGTTGCCTGAAAAAAAAAACAGAAACAAAAACAAAAGTACAAATTCAACTAAACAGAAAAGAAAATCATATTGTTTTTTTCTTTTTCCTGATGAACATTTTAGTATTTTTGTGGTTTAACATGTGAAAAATTTAGTTTCAAAAGATGTCGTTTTGGTAGAGAATATGTTAAATGAAAATTATAAAAAAATATTAGTCGTCATCATGATTGCCATCTACCATATATTTGTTTTATTATTTTTGTAAAATTATATGCGTCATTGTATTTTCATCAAGTCAAAGTTTAAAATGCCACAACACGCATTTACTGTGTTCTCCATGAATATGCTGCTGTCGTCATTGTTGCTATTTTCCCTTGATGTTGTTGCTAATGTTTGGGGAATGAACGCGGGTATTTATGGGCCAAAAATGTGTACTCAATTTACATAATCATCAATCTTGGTCAGAGAAAAAAATACAAACACACAAACGCTTAGATACTCAGTGGCACACAGAAAAATCTAATAATATTACAGTTGCAAACTGAATTTTAACAATCAAAATTCATGTATAAGGAGAGGAAGATATTTCAGGGGAAACTGAAAATAGCAAAGTATATTTTAAGATTTGGATGTGAAAAAATAGTCATACTAGACCTTGGACTATACTATAGAATTGACTACAGAATATGGACTGCACTATATAATAGACCACACACTTGATTATAGAAGGGGTTATAGACCAGACTGTACACCAGACTATAAGCTGGACTATAGGCTAGACTACAGACTGGTCTAGTTTAGATTACAGACAGGACTAGACTATAGGCTTAGACTATGGATTATAGGCAGAACTGTAGAATGGATTATATGATGGACTATAGAATGGACTATTGGCTGAACTATAGAATGAATTATGTGATGGAAAGTAGGCTAGACTGAAGACTGAACTATAGACTAGGCCATTGGTTGGCTTATAGACTGGGCTGTAGAGAGGACTATTGGCTGGACTACAGATTGGACTATAGACTGGACTATAGACTGGACTATTGACTGGACTATAGACAGAACTATTGGCTGCACTACAGATTGGACTATAGACTGGACTATAGACTGGACTATTGACTGGACTATAGACAGAACTATTGGCTGCACTACAGATTGGACTATAGACAGAACTATTGGCTGCACTACAGATTGGACTATAGACTGGACTATAGACTGGACTATAGACTGGACTACAGTCTGGACTATAGACTGGAATATAGACTGGACTATAGACTGGAATATAGACTGGACTATAAACTGGACTACAGTCTGGACTATAGACTGGACTATAGACTGGACTATAGACTGAACTATAGACAGGACTATTGGCTGCACTACAGATTGGACTATAGACTGGACTATAGACTGGACTATAGACTGGACTACAGTCTGGACTATATTGGCTGCACTACAGATTGGACTATAGACTGGACTATAGACTGGACTATTGACTGGACTATAGACAGGACTATTGGCTGCACTACAGATTGGACTATAGACTGGACTATAGACTGGACTATAGACTGGACTACAGTCTGGACTATAGACTGGACTATAGACTGAACTATAGACAGGACTATTGGCTGCACTACAGATTGGACTATAGACTGGACTATAGACTGGACTATAGACTGGACTATAGACTGGACTATAGACTGGACTACAGTCTGGACTATAGACTGGACTATAGACTGGACTATATACTGGACTATAGACTGGAATATAGACTGGACTATTGGCTGCACTGCAGATTGCACTATAGACTGGACTATAGACTGGACTACAGTCTGGACTATAGACTGGACTATATACTGGACTATATACTGGAATATAGACTGGACTATAAACTGGACTATAGACTGGACTATCGGATGGACTATTGGCTGCACTACAGATTGGACTGTAGACTGGACTATAGACTGGACTATAGACTGGACTATAGACTGGACTATAGACTGGACTATAGACTGGACTATAGACTGGACTATAGACTGGACTATAGACTGGACTACAGACTGGACTATATGCTGGACTATAGACTGGATTATTGGCTGGACTATAGACTGAACTATAGACAGGACTACTGGCTGCACTACAGATTGGACTATAGAGTATAATATAGACTGCACTATAGGCTAAACTATTGACTAGAACATAGACTAGAAAACGAAGAATTGAATATGGAATAGAATAGGCCAAAACAGTAACATAGTTTTGGTACCAAGAGACGTCAATCCTCCATATTGTCCGAAGCTAAGAGCAGCGGAAACATATTGGGCCCTTGTGAAAAGACAATTGAAAAGCAAAAAAAAAAAGGTGTTTCAAAATATCAAAGATTTTAAAAAGAGATGGGAAAACTATTCCATAAAAGTGAGTGAAACAACTATCAAATCTCTACTAGAAGGGTTACAAAAAAGGTTCATGAGTTCATAAGTACTGGCTAGAACTATAAAAGTTACTTTTTTCTATGATCTGAAATATAATAACAACTAAATAAAAAAAAATAAAACTCTATGTTAAGATTTTTTCCATTTCACTCCTTAGTCTATCGGCTAGACTAGTCTATTAATCATACTAAAGACTTAATTATAGTTAAACTAAAATATAGAAAATAATAGAGTAAAAACTAGATTTTAAATTATATGAAAGAAAAGACTATAAACTATAGTGTCAATTTTAATATAATTTGTTAAATAAAAAATCACAGGTTTATATTTTCTCAAGTCTCCTCAAATTCTCTTACGATATAATATGCTTCTCATATACATAGTGTGTGTTTTAAACAAATATTCTATATGTGTATTTGTTTGTATGTATATAGTATAAATGTATGCATATTCTGTTAGATAAGGATGTTAAAGCCAAATTTCCCCAAAAAAATTATAGTTGTACGTGAAAAAAGTACATTATAAAATACAATATCCAACAACAAAATGTAAAATGGAAATCATATTAAGCGTTAAATTAAAAAAATTCCTATCACAAATCAGCAGCAGCAACAAAAAAAAAATGAAATATAAAATGCAACTGATTCTTAGGAATACATGCATGTATTTGGAAACTATTAGTTGTATATAATTTGCTAAAGCAACATTTTATTTTTAAAATGCAAAAGTTACATATTTTACAATATTAGACTACAAATTTAAATAATAATATCAAAAATCTCTTTTTTTTAGGTTTAATTACTAAAAATAATATGTTAATTAAATCAATTAAATTTTCTATTAAATATATTAATTAATTTAATTTAAAAATTTCTTTATTTTCTTTTAATTGCAAAAATGTAATATAACATCACACGTTGAGGTAAAATGTATCAAAAGTGGCTATTAATTGAATTTTGAAATTTAAATTGAATTTTGAAATTTAAAAATAGACAAAATTGTGTATCAATTAGTTAAAATCTTCAAGCTAGGTTGTGTTGTTTTCTTATAAAGAGATTTCAATATTAAACATTCAACTTTCCGTGAATTTATTTTAAATAAAAATTCTTTTAAAGTAAAAATTTTAAATGGAACCATCAACTTCAGTTATTTAAGTGGACTTTTCTTCAAGTATTTGTAAATTATATTTTGTCCTAATACATAAATTTTTAATTTTCATGGAATGCAACTTAAATCTGAAAATTTTCCGAACAAAAGTACATATTTTCCCCTTTAATAATATGAAAAAAAATTGTGCGCATATATAGCCCGATTTGAGAAATTATTTTTTTTTTCTTTTCGAAAAAACTCCTGTAGATATCATACAAAAAAAAGCTTAAGTGCAGACATATTCATTGCATTATCAAACATTTAACAGTGGGACAAAATCAAAATAAATCTGTAACTTCTAATAGGCTGATTGGATTTACATGAAATTTCACATAGTCGTAGCAGAGGATATTCACATGTAGAGTTTAAGAACAGGATCCCAAATACGCTTCAGTAACGGGGGTTGAAAATGTTTAACCACTAGGGAATTTTTGTTCCTTAACCGATTTCTAAGATCTTTTTGTATCACCTTATAATCCTTGATAAGTCCTTTGGGAAACATACTTGCATGTACCATTTCTCTTATACATTATTCGAGATATATTCACTTGAAATTTCAACAATCTCTATCGAATAAAATTCGATGTCTGTATTGAGTCAAAAAATAAACGATTTAGTATTAGCATGTCTGCAAAAATTAATAAACTGACGGACGGACGGAAGGACATACATTAAGATTCTTTAAAAAAAGTCTTAAAATTCCCAAAATATATTATTTTTTTACTTCTTGATCAATATAAAAACTAAATCTAAATACTAAAGTATTGATATCACCTTTCTCTAAATGTATAGACGAACGGACATAGCCATTCTGCCAAAAAAAAATATTGAAGAATTTTAAAAAATCGTTTTTTTTTACTAACTAATAAATAGGAAAAATATTAATTGCCTTTTTCGACCTATTTAACCCAAATGTATAGAAGGACGAACATTACCATTCAGCCAAATAATAAATAAGACAATTAAATGTAATCATTAAAGTTTTGATATACCCATTCCCTGAATTATTCATCATTTTCGACCCATTTAACTCTAATGTATAGACGGACGGACATTACCATACTGCCAAAAAAAAATCAAAATTCTAAAATTTAATTTGTTTGCCTTACAATAAATAAAAAATAAAAAGTGATCTGAATTAATCGTCATTTTCGACCCCTTTTACTATAATGTACATCGTTTAAATTTTTAGTTATTTAAGTAATCTAAATAAAAATCAATTAATTAAGCACAGTGCTTTGATCCCATACAACGATGGCACAAAAATAGAAAGAGTTGTCGTAGCAAATTGAAACTTGGTACGCATATTACTTTAGGCTTAGAATGAATAAATGCGAAGTTTTGTCTAATAAGTCTTCTCATTTTTTTCTTTTTTTTTTTTAATCGCCCACTTCCCACACGCAAAGAAAAAATATGGTTCCTGTGACCATAAACTAAGAGCAACATACTATGATTGTAATATATGATTCCAGGTTACAATAAGTATATTTGTACGTAATCATTATTATGATTCCAATTTATAATTTATTAGTAAGGTTCATAACTTATTAATAACTTTTAGTAAGTTTTATAACTTTTTCTTAAGTATTGCTTTCAATTTCATCATGTTTTTATCATTTAATAATTCCATGTTATCATATATACTATTCCATTCTATCATATATATGAACTAATTCCATCATAAGTATAATTCCATTTTATAGTATATATAATCCCATGTTATCATGTATATAATTATATTTTATCATATATATGAACTAATTTCATCATATATATGAACTAATTTAATCATATATATAATCCCATTTTATCATATATATGATCCCATATTTTCATATTTATATTCATTTGTACCACGATATGTGGTACATTCATTATACTGAATAAAAACAAAACTTGTCAATTTATATTTGTTCATATATAAACTAAATGAGAATTATAACTACTGGACTGATACACAAAAATGTGTATTCTAAAGGCATTGAAAGTTAATGGCTTAATGGTTGTAGAATTAACCAAATTTGTAAAATGAAATGAATGGTTATGTAATTAACTAAATTGTTGTAGAATGGACTAAATGATTGGATTTATTCATAAATATGATTTCATATAAACATATTATAATTCTGTGAACCATATTAAAATTTTGATTGTGGGTAATCATTAAATAATTAAACAGAATCATAAACGTTGCTATCATGAACACAGTATATTTAAATCAATGAAAAACGGCTATATAATCATTGAGTAGTTGTGGTGATCATGCTGTAACCATGTTTTTTCTCTGCGTGCATATATCCTGAAACCAAAAAATGGATTTAGTGCGTGAATACTGGTTAGAATTCCACCAAAATTTGTAATTGTAGTTAAATATAGACTATTTATGAGTCTGCCAATTATTATTTAAATCGGGACAGGAGTACCCCTACCTCCCATATATCCTGAATTGAGAAAAACGCACTTCTGGCTAACATACCGTTTTTAATTTTATAAAAATAGAAGGAAGTGTGGCAGAAAATTGAAACTTGACACATATATTATTTTAGACTCACAATAAATATAATATACAAAGTTTTGAGTTCGGAGCAAGAACACGCCTACCTTCCATATATCCTGAAATGTGAAATCACATTTTCTTCTAAAATAATGGTCAAAACAGTAACAAAATTTGCGATAATCATTGGAAATAAGCTTTTTATGGGTCATACCTACCTCCCCCAAGCCCTATTATTTTTAAATATTATTTAAATTTCTGCACCCACATTTTAACTTATTAATTTGCCTTATTTCACCCTATTTCCGGTCCAAATTTTTAGTTTTTTTTTTTTAGTTTTCAATATTGTATTAAATTTTAAAGCAATGTCGATTTAACATCACAAAATATTTTAACATAAATAATTTTTTGACTTTTGTGTAATAAAGGGAAATTTTGAAATTTTTTACAGCGTTTGAAAAACTCCAACTGCTATCAAGTTTTTTGGATTGACTAAAACTACAGCTACTGAAAATTGTCAGTAGTGGTACCCAAAGCAATTATAATTTTTTGTAGTCGAACACTTTCTTTAACTACTGCTACTTGCAAAAAAATAAAACTTAAAAAACACGTAGTTAAAATGAAGCAGTAGTTTTAAAAACAAAATAATTGACTAGAAATTGACTAGAAAACATAAGTGTGCACAATGCGTTGTTTTTGTAATAAGACTTAAATCATAAGCTTTTATTTGTTGCCATTTTTTTAAAATGTGTGTGTATTATTTAATTTGTAAAATTTCCTTTGGGTGTGTTCCAAAAGGTAGCAAAGTTCTGTGGAAAATTTTAAAAAATTTTATAGTTATGCTGTGCCAAATGAAAACTTTTTCGCGTTATAAATTGTGACAAAATCGTTAACAAAATGTCACTAAACTTTAAATAAAATTAATAAATTTTTAAAAATTATTAGTTCTAAAGAGAAAAACTACAATTTTATAAAATAAACATTAAAAATATCAAACAATTTCAAATTAGTTTACGACATTCAAATTTTTCTATTCTATTGTCAAAAATTTATGTAGCCCTATGGGCTAATGAAATTTTATTCACTTCATATACTTCAACATTTTACTTTTCTACATACTTTGCTACAGTTTGGCACACACTATATAAAGGAATTTTTTTCTACTTTGTATTGCATTTATATATTTATAAAATTTGAGTTTTGGATTATATGCCTTACATGGGTTTTTGAATTTTGTATACACTACACCACCATAGGTGATTGCCACATTATGTATTTGTACATAAGAAAAAGAATATCAGTCGACTCTGGATCATTTTCTGAGTCGATTTATCGTCCGTCTGGTCTGCTGTATATGTAAAGTTTGTGAGCAAAATATAGATCGCAATTTTGGAGACAATTTGATGAAATTTTTGCATTATTTTTACACAAAGACAAAGCCTATTGAATTTGATCCTCCATAATAGTTTTAACATTCAAAAATTTCTTAAAAATAGGAATATTTTAATGAAATTTAGCAGAAACAAGTTTTTATAAATCAGACTGGAAATTATATAAATTAAAGAAAAAACATCCTTTTTTTTTTTGATTTTGTTTACCGTAAAAGAAAATAATACTTTATAACTGAAATTTACTACATTTTGTAAGTAAAGAACAAAATCCCGTATTTATTTTGTTTCTGATTTGAATATTGTTTATGATATATTGGCAACCCATATGACAACTCTAAAACATTTGTAAAATGGAGGGCAATACAAATACCCAGCAAAAAAAGAACTGAAAAAGTCATGATTTTAACATTGTGTTGTCATTGGAAGGAAGTACTTAGTGGTGAAAAAGAACTGCAGAAGTTCTTTTTTTAACCCATGGTTGGCATTGGTAGGATGTTCTTCTTTTATACTTCTTGTTCATTGCTTTTGAAGCACTTCTCTTAAAACTATGTTTATAAAATTTTTAAATAAAAATTCTGTTTTTGCCCTATTAAATAATAACAAAAATGCATTAAAATTTGTAAAATTGGAATTTTGTTAGAAGTTATTACCACTTTTTCCCGCAAAAAATTAATTTATTTTTACTTTTTTGGAAGTAATTATTAAGAACTTCCAAAAAAGTTAAAAATATGTGCATTGTTCCACTTTTGAAGTTGTGAAAATGTTCTTTTTTATGAAGAACTTCATCGTTTTTTGCTGGGTATTTATAAAAGCGCAGAGAAGAAATAAATAAGATATTTTTTGCATTACTTTTAATTTTGATATTTTAAGCTACTTAATTTTTTATTAAACTACTTCAACTGCTACCTTTACTGCTACCTCTGCTGCTCCCTCTGCTTTATATTCACTACTTTTAAAACTAAACAAAGAATGTAGCAGTTTTATTTTATGAAAATAGATAAAACTATAAATACTTAGGTATGTGAAGCTAGCAGCAGTAATAAAACTGTGAAAACTATACTACTTTCAGAATTTAAGTTTTTGACTACAACTAAAAATATTGCTATTGCTTTTTTATGATTTTTTTTAATACTCCATCGAACTCATGTAATTTTTGTATTAAAATTTAAAAATGCTCTATAATTAGCGCCATATGGAGGATTTTTAACGTAATATAGAAATATATTTTTATATTCCTTAGTTGTTTCTTAAATTTCGGAATAATTTTCATAATTTTTTTTATTTTAATTTAGCTAATTAAATTACTTCAACATTGAGAACTCCTTGAAATTGAAGTAAAAACAGAAAATCAGACACTTCTTCAATAGGCAAAAAAATAGGCTCTAACTATTTTTTGATATGTTAAATAACTGTTGAAACTTACATAAAACGTAAAAAAATTGTATAAATATATAAATTTGTTTATATCCTTCATCAAATTTAATTAATTTTAAGATTTTAAGTAAAAAATATGTGTAAAATTGAGCAAAAATATATATTTATTGGAAACACTATATTTTAAAACTAATAATAGTTTTAATTTAAAAATATTCTGAGGTATTGAAAAAACAAAACTTTGACTCTTTTCATCATAAAATTAATTTTTGACAATTTTTTTAATAAAACAGTTTTAAACCAGCTTTTTGGTTCATTAATATATGCTTTAAATTCTATGACTTTAGCGCCCTCTAGTAGCCATAAAAATTACTTTTTCCAAAAAAATATTTTTAAATTATATGATCTACGTTGTTACCTTTCTAAAAACGTATATTTCAACACAATTTGAAAAATGTTTTTATTTTGAATTTTGTCTATAGAACAAAGCACTGTGGCATCGTTATCAATATGCAAAATTTTTCAGTATAAAATATTTGATTTTAAATATTGAAATATTTTTTTCTTTTTTGTATAAGCGGTAATTTACAATATTTTCCACCTCATAAAACACCACAACATTATTTATTATGGCATTTTGAAAACACCCAAAATAGCTTCCAGACAAATTTTAATAGATGACCTCTAATAGTCATAAATAATGTTTAAAGCATAATATACAAACACATATAAATGTGTGTGGTTTCATATACACATATACATATTATATTAGTATATAAATATCAAAAACAATGCGACAGGAATTTAAAGATCTTAAAAAAAAAACATGTCCTTAAAAACCTAACTCCTAGATTTTTTAATTCAAAATGATCACTTAAAAAAAATTATCAATAATTTAGAATCCTCTACTCTTCTTATTATTTAATCAGCAAACTTTCTTTTACATAAACAAAAATCTAATCTTATTATTAACTCAATTTTCTAAGTATATTAAATTGTAAAATATAAAGTTTATCTTATTCTTAAGTTGTTTATATCTTATCAATTTCAAAAAGATTGAAGATTTATTCAAACATATATTTTATATATTTAACTTATTTCTTTATATTATTCTCCTTTACGCCTCAAGGGTCATTTTATATGGTTTATTGAGTACTTTGAAGATAATAAATAGAATATGCCACAAGTAGTAAAATATGATATATTGCATACTCATACACTTACACAGGAATATAGTATCTAATGTGATTGGAATGAAATAATATGATTGTATGATTGTTCAAATATTGTATTTATTCTAAAGAACAATGCCATTTTTAAGTATGATAAAATCTTAAAAGAATAAAATACTTTACGTTTAAATCAAAAAGAGAAGAAAAAAATAAGAAAACATTGTTCAAGTTTATTCGTGATTTTTCTTTTAGTTTTTAGAGAGAAAGTTTTTATTTTTATTTTTTCTTGTATCTTTTTTTCCACTGTAAGCAAAACTATCATTTTATGATAAATGTATCAAAATCCTTGAGAAAATGTTATCAATGTAATGGGTTTTAACTTTTTTTATTTTTTTAGTATTTTAGATAATAAAAAGTAATTTTTTGTGTTTTCGTATGTGACAAAGAAAATATGAAACGTTTGTGTTACAATCTATCAATCATATTAAAATTTATTCAAAGTGATTTTGTGTAAAGTTTTTTATATACATATGTATATATGTATACAATTTCTTATAAATCCGTTTTGATTTTTATATGCATTTTTTTAGACTATGGATTTTACTATAGACTATACTATTAAACAGACTATAGAAAATACTAAAAACTAGACTATAGAACAGAATACAAATTACACTATAGATTAGTATATAGACAAGACTATAATTAAACTATAGATTAAACTGCAGACTAGAGACTAGATTGTATATATATGCTAGACTATGGACTGAACTATATGCTATAGGCTATAGACTATAATCTGAGCTATATATTGCACTACATATTGTATCTGGAATATAATATAGACCGTACAGTAAATTAAAATATAAACTAGGCTATAGACTGGAATATGTAGTGAACTATTGACTAGACTATAGATCCGATTATTGACCGGACTATAAGCTATAGTAAAGACAGGAATATTATATTATGGACTATGTATATACCTGACTATAAACTAGAATATTGGCTAGACTATAAACTAGACTATAAGATAGACTATAGAGTGGACTATAAATCGGATTATAGACTAGACTATAAACTGTACTAAGAAGTGGACTATAAGCTACTAAGTAATGGAAGTAATGGAATATAGAACAGACTGTAAATAGCGTGTAGAATATGGACAATAGATCGGAATAAATACTAGACTGTTGGCTAGACTATAACCTACATTAAGAAGTGAAATATAGATCAGACTATAGGTTAGACTATATATTAGGTTATATACTATAAACTGGGCTATAGGATAGACCTAGTCTGACCTATAGGATAGACTATAGACTACACTATAAGATATAGTATAGGCTGAACTATAGGCTAGACCGTCGACTGGGCTATAGATCATATTATAGACTGAACTATTGGCTGGACTAGAAGCAGAAGTATTGATTGAACTATAGGCTAGATTATAGACTGGACTATAAGATAGACTATAAAATGGGCTATAAGCTTCTATTTATAATGGACTGTAAGCTGCACTATATGCATGACTACGGACTGAACTATAGACTGTGCTATAGAATGACTATAGGCCTAGAATGTAGACTGGACTGTAGGGTATACTACAGACTGGACTATAGACTGGACTGAAGCCTGGACTATAGACTGGACTATAGACTAGACTATAGACTAGACTTTAGACTGGACTATAAAATGAACTATAGGTTGTACTATAAACTGGACTATAGATTGGACTATAGGCTAGAAAGTAAACTAGACTATAGGCCTAAAATATAGACTGGACTGTAGAGTATACTAGAGACTGGACTATAGGTTGGACTATAATCTGTACTATAGACTGGACTATAGACTGTTTTGTAGACTGGACTATAGGTTGGACTATAGACAGGACTATAGGCTGGACAATGGACTGCACTATAGACTGTTTTGTAGACTGGACTATAGGTTGGACTATATGCAGGACTATAGGCTGGACTATGGACTGGACTATAGATTGGACTATAGATTGGACTATAGACTGGACTATAGATTGGACTATAGACTGGACTATAAAATGGACTATAGGCTAGAAAGTAAACTAGACTATAGAATGGACTATAGGCATAAAATATAGACTGGACTATAGAGTATACTAGAGACTAGACTATAGACTGGACTATAGACTGGACTATAGACTGGACTATAGACTGGACTATAGTCTGGACTACAGGCTGGTCTATAGAGTAAATACAAATCTATTTTATAGACAATAAACGAGTTTTAGACTGAATTAAGGATGACGCCATACAATGTAGATTATAGACTAGACTATAAACCCGATTATAAATTATGAATTAGACTATAAGGTCCATTATTTTTAATTCTTTAAATAAAAATATTTTTATCTTTATTTTACTGAAAAATCTTTTTTAATCATCTTAAACATTTAATATATTGGTACCCTATTAAAATTATAATATTTTTTTCGCTTTCTTTCAAATTCACCTCCTTTTTCAAAGCCTCCTAATAAATCCATCTAAGTATTTTTTCTTTATGTTTTTTCTCATTGCTAGATCTTGTTCTTCACTAGTTTTTTCTACTTTAGATTTTATTGCTCTTGCAACAAAAAAAAATAGAAAATAGAAAATAAAAAAAACGTTGACATCTATGCTGACAATGAAAACATATCGTTGTGTCACATGTCACAGAGACATCAAACATCATGACTTCTTTAGAGACTTACGATGATGGTGTGTTGGCTAGAACTTAAACTTACTTATAACTACACATACATATATATAAGTATATAAGTATAAGAGAAAGACATTTGCAAATAGCATTTATTTCAATTTCATCATCGTCTTCGTCTCCTGTTTCAACACAGTCATCATCATTTCATATAGTATTTGGTAACAACCTTCAACATATTCATTTTTATTTTAGCATTTAATATACCATTCATTCACAGTCGATTTTTTTATATATTTTTTTTCTTTTTCATTACAAAACTCCTGTTGATCCTTGTTGGATTTTTTTTTATTATTTTATTTTTCTGTCATATAAAATAGAAAACATTTAACTGTGCACAATGGGTCGGCTAACTTTTATAAATTAATACTAAATAACTAATACTTTTAGTGGTTGTAAAAAATCCTTGTGTGTTCTAGAAATTTCAATTCATATTTCAAGAAAATTTTCTTTTTTAAGTACTAAGCCCATGTGCGGCTGGGAAAAATTATATTGAAAAAATACTATATTCATGTATAAAAATACAGCACGACATGGCTTGAAATTTAGAAAAGAAAGAAATAGATAGAAGGCAAAAGCAGATATAAAATCCCTAAGAGTAAAAGTATTAAACTACGACTCATGACTTTTAACCAAATATCTATACCCTCATGTGTGTTATATTCATATGTATGTATGTGTTTATGCTCATACTCACTCTTGTTAAACTCGTACATTTATAATCACATGAAGTAGATTTTTTCATATGACATCTTTAGTTTTTTCCTAGGACTTTTTTTATTATAAAAAAAATTGTTAGCATAACCAAACTTCTGCTGAAATACTTAAACTGAAGACACAATTAAGACGACTGGGATATTTTCAAATTGTAGATTTGATGGAATTAAAAAATATAGGATACGTAAACATAAGAAATTTAAAAAAAAAAAGAAAGAAAATTAGCAAACATTTTTCTTCTATAGTATAAGATATTTATTCCGAGGCCAAAGTCAGAAGAAGGATAAAACTTAATACCTTTATTTCATTCTAGCTGTATCATATCTAAAAAATTTATAAGAAAATATATATATTTTCAAAGATATGAAGAAAATATATTTTGAATAATATAATAACTTTGTTTTTAATAAATTGTTGCTGTTGTTGAACGCTCTAATTGCAATCAAAAACTTTTTTATATTTATGTGTGTCTTTGAAAAATCATCATGAATTAATTTTTCTTTTAAATAAACATTTTTATTTTACACCCAATCTCCATTGGGGAATATAATAAAAATAAACTATTTGTACAAAAGAATAGTTTTTGTTAAGTATGTATATACCAAAATATATGGACAATTCTCTTTTTACGTTTGTTTTTATGAAACCGAACTTCAACCGCAAATATTTCTTTAAATTCTGATCTTTTGAAATAACTTTAGATGCAATTATATTAACATTACTTTGTGCTGTAGCAGATAAAAAATTCAAGATCTGAAACGGTTTCATGTGGTGCCGGCAAGCACCCAAAGTCAAAAATTCCAAAAAAAGTGTTTGAAACTAACAAGTTTTTTTTATTTCTTTTTATTGCTGTAGGGATTTTAGCATAAATATCCAATTCTTCTAATGTAGACTATAAACACTTGTAGAAAAGGACCAGCATGGATTTAATTAGCGTGTAATTAACCAGTGTCAAATTGTGTTGTGAAAAATTCGTGATATCTAATTTTAAAAAATTCTAAAATTTTGCAGTTTTTCAAACTGGGAATTTAAAGTAATTTTATGATAAAAGTTAGACCCTTTCAAAATGTAAAATAAACCAAATTTACTACCGTCTGAAATATAAAAATATATTTGAGAAATAAGAAATTCTGTTATATTATAATTAAATTGTAATATATTACCTTCAGGTATATTATATATTTGTTTCATATTTTGTTACAAAAGTTTGTTTGCTGGATCCTTGATATGATCGCCATATAAGATGATGTTTTATGAAAATTCTTTATAATTCAAATGGAAACAACCCACATTTTAGTACAAGTGTTCAATCGAAATCGACCTGAGAAAATTAAAAAAATATACATTTATTAAAAATTTTATTTAACATAACAAACTATTTTCGTAAAACTTATTAAGTACATTAGATGTGCACTCACTTAGTAATCAACAACCAGTGCACTGTATTCAATTTCAGATCATACAGATTTATTACTTAATATTTTTAAAGTTTATTTCTGGATGATCTATAGCAACATACAAAAAATGTAAAGAAAACGAAAATATAAATAAAAAAGTTTATATACAAAGTACAAAAAATATTTACCTATATTTGCAAATCATTTGTGCTTACTTGTAGTAGGTTTGTTTTAGGTTTTCCAAGGAAATTTTTGTCGTGCAGTTCTCCATAATCCAAAACGGCTCCATGAGATAATGATGACCGTTGTCTGGCAGTTGATTAATTTAATTTGTTTATATTTGTTAACGAAATAATTTATAAAATAAGTAAATATACCTAAAATATTAAAAAGTTTAAATGATTAACATTACCGTGAAAAGTATAAAAAAGTCCTCCAAATGTCCTTACCAGTGTTGCCAGGACTTGAGAAAAAAATAAGCTAAATTGGACTTTAAAAAAGGTCAGAAAAGGCTAAATGCCCCAAAAAATAAAGCCAGAAAAAAAGCTAACATATTGTTTTATTTAAAAAGGCATTAATCTGATAGTTCTCATTAGATTTTGGTATTTATTAAATGTATTTTAGTGAATTTATAAATATATCGTAATTAGTTTATATGAGTAATAAAGTTTGTCGAAAAATAATTGTAATATTTTTGTAGAATGAAGCGCCGCAGGCGAAAATTTTCATTAAATAAAAATAATTTCCATATTTTTCTATGAATTAATATAAAAAAGTACTTAAATTGATGATTCTGCACAAATAAAATTTGTAAATTTTTAGCCTTTTTAAGGCAATGTTAAGAATAAAAAAGGCTAACAAAAAAGCTAGAAGCTAAAACCAAAATTTTGAGGCTAAAAGCAAAATAAAAAGGCTAGATTTAGCCTTAAAAAGGCTAAACTGGCAACACTGGTCCTTACGCTTAACAGTGCTTAGTTGGTTGCAATTTGTGCCATACATGAGTTTGCACATAAATTAACATTTTTTTTGCTGGAGAATTATATATTTATTGATCAAAACTTGCTTGTTCTTGAGGGAATGGATATTTAATTGATTAAAATGAATTAAGACTTGTTACATTATTTAAAAGGGGCACGTATCCATTGGGGTGCAGAACAACGCCTTGGACTGTCTGAGCTAGTCGTTCTATCTTTTATTACATGCCAAAAGTACTCAGCTTTGGATAAGTTTCTTTAGAACTAAGAGTGCAACAAATTATTTAAATTAACGAAATTTATTCAATTCTACATGCCTTTAATATATTTGAAGAAATTTCGTCACTTTGAAGAATTTTATTCAATTTGACTAAAATAAATTAGTTAATATTAATGAAATTTCTTCAGTTCTACATATCGTTAGTAAATTTGAAGATATTTACTCAAATTGAAGAATATTATTCAATTTGACTAAAATAAAATTGTTAATTTTAACAAAATTTCTTCAATTTTACATTTCTTTAGTAAAATTTACAAAATTTTTTAATCATATTGAAGAATTTTTATTTATTTTTACTACTTCATTTTATTTAATTTTAGTAAATGTAAATTAGTTTATTTATTTATTTATTAGTATATTTTGTAAAATTTTTTAAATATTGTTCATATACATATATAGTACAGTCAATAATTTCTAGTAAAAACTAAATAAATAATACAATTATAAGAAATATATATTTTTATATTTTTTACATATTATCAAAAACTGTAATTGAATGTAAAGATGTTTAAACTTATTTTGAAGAATTTTCTTCAATTCTACATGTCTTTAGTAGATTTGAAAAAATTTCTTCAATTTGAAGAATTTTATTCAATTTGAATAAAATAAATTATTTAGTTTCTTAAAATGTGTATGCTTTTATTCGATTTAAAAATTTTTAGTCAAGTTAAAGAATTTTATTCAAATTGACTAAAAAATATTAGTCAATTATAAAATTTACGAAAAATATTAGTTAATTTAACAGATAATTTATTCAAATTAACTTCTTTTTGGGGTGTTAAATTGAATAAAATTGTGTGCTGTTTTTCTTACTGCCAATTGTTTAATAGTTACTTCCAATTTAACTAAATTTTCGTCGATTTAACAGATTTTTCGTCAATTTTTTAACGAAATTTTATTTAAATCAACATATTTTACAAAAAAATATTTTTGACAAAAATATTTTAGTAGATTTGAAGAAAATTTGTTGATTTGAAGAAAATTTCTATTAATTTGAAGTAAAAATCTGTTAATTTAAATATTTTTTTTTTTTTCAACAAAATTTTATTAGGAACTAAAAAATTAATTTAAACAAAAAATATATAAAACTCAGAGTAATATTATTTTTATTACGATATTTTCCACGACGACGCACTTTTACACAATTGTTTATCACATGGCAGTTGCAATTAGCTTTTATTATTTTATTGTTTTCACTTTTTATTTTTGAAACACGGAATTATGGACACCATAGTTTACAGCTCTATTATTGGCGCCGTATGAAGTAGTTTTTGGAAGATCTAGTTTATTTTCTATATTTATTCTTTTAATATTTTTGAAAATATCTGTTGAAGTTTCATTCGCACCTTCATAGAAATCCAGAATTTGTCTACGAATATCATTTTTTATTACTAAAATATTGTATTGCATATGGATACGTTTTTATATTTCCAATATTTGACGCGTCACTGCAGATTCCAAAAAACTAAACTTTCTTTTAAGGCACTAGAAACTTTTTCTTGTGAATATGGAGCCAATAAGTTTCTTGCAATTTTACTATCGCAGTATAAATATGAACATAATTTGACATGGCAATCTAAACTGTTATAACTAAGTCCATGTATTATTATTATGAAAAACAAGTAATAATTCAGCCTGTGAATCAAGAGATTCATCCCTCAATACTGCCGGTACTACAAAATTTGAAATGGATTTTGAAATTTTTTGGGACAATTCCGCTTTTTAATTTTAATTTTTCTCACAAATATATTTGATATTAAGTACTCACAAATTTCACGATAAAATAAAGCTTTAAAATCATTTCTTGCATTTATTGTCAGTGATGGGCAAAAATGCATACTATCTATAACGGAGAAACCCGTACTTTTTCTATTTGACTAAATTTATTATATTTTTTAAGAAATTAAAATTGTAGAATATTTTAAAGTAGTTTTGAATATTTTTAGCTTGACAAATTGTATTTTAACTTGAAACTTGACAAGATCTAAAATATCTTGACAATCAAGCTCATTCAAGCCCGTCTGGCAACCCTATATACATCCAATTTTTTTTAACACGTTTTATACGGATTGGGATTTTGCGTATTTTCATGTAAAAAAGTGGGAATTTTTTTAATTATATGATTTTAGAAAAAGTTTATACATATTATACTAAAATTTCAATAAAATGTCACTATTCGTTTAAATTTTATTAAAGTTTAAATATTAATTTTATTAAAAAAAAAAAAACGTTAAAATGCTAAATTTTAAGTTTTTCAAGATATTCTGTGATCAAATTACATTCCACTATTTTTTTTTTTTTTTTTATAAATTATTAATCTCTATATTCTAACCTTTTCTTGGATATCAAATACTTGTATAAAAAATTTATACTTTGTTTATTTAATTTGTTTTATTAATTTATTATTATATGGTAGTGCTGAGTATAGTCTGTATTTTTTTATTAAATCTGGCAAAATCTTACCACAAATTGCCCTAGTATTCCCGTAAATTATTAAATAAAAGCAAATTGTTCTTACTTTTCGCCAAATATTTAAATATCATTAAATTTATGTATATGTATAATGAATATGTATGTATGTAAATATTTACACAAACGTATTTTAAATTATCATTCAACATATTTTTACCAACAATTTTTAAGGAACAAACTTCCTTTTCCACAAACAACTTATCACAGTTTCCGTTACCTACATTAAAAAATAAACCATTTTTATGCTGAATAATTTTTCACCTGTGATTTTTTTTTTTCAACTGTCCTGTCGTTTTAGTCCATTTCCTGTTCTAACAGCTCATAAATAATTCTTTGGTTTACATTCTCAAAAATGTCCTCTCTCTCTACATTTCCTCACTTGCCAGCAACAGCAAGAAGAACAATAGCAATATCATCAGCAGTTTCCCAACAGTTCATTCAAGCAAATTAAGCATACGTCATCACCTTCACACCCCCCTGCCAAAATGAAAAAGTGGCTAAATGAAATGAAAAACAGGCAGGCATTGTTTTGTAGGGGAATGTGTTTGCTCGAATAGGTATTTATGTGTGTTTGTGTAGTAGCAACAGGAGATACGTCCACAACAATCATTCATTCATTTATTCATTCATTCATATTTTAAGTGATTTTTTTATGTTCAACAAGAAATTTTATGTATTTTCCCCATTTCCTTTAATATTTTTTTTTTTTTTTTTCATTCACATCTCATTCTTTGATTTTTGTGTTTATTTGTTGAGTGAGTCCTGTGTATTGTGTCTGTGTGTGTATGTGGATTTTGAGGATTACCATCATCAAACCATTGATTTTGCATGTTGTGAATAAATAATGTCCAACAATGATCTGCTAAATTGAAGATATAAAGCGTAAAATTGGCTTAAATGTAAATGAATTAATATGATTTAACAGTTCACTAGGCTTAATATGACTTTTATTTGTCTTGTATTTCATGTCATTTGTAAGATTTTTGAGAAAATATTAAATATGTTAAAAGAAAAGTAATATTTATTTTTCGCAGAAAATATATTTTACTACGAAAAGCTTTTTTACTTGTAAGTATAAGTGGAAAGTCATGGTTTAATATGAAATTCATTTTAAGGAAATAAAATATAATTAACTAAAATTTCATTTATTTATTAAGAAGAAGATAAATATAGTTTGTAACATAGCTGTTCATTGTGAATATTTTCAATCAAAATATTTGTTAAAAATAAATTATTTTAATATTTTATTTATATTTTTAGAAATAAATTTCTTTAAAATTATTTTATACTCTTTGTAATATGATTTTCAGTTACTTGAAATTAATTTGAATAAAAATTATTTAAATATTATTCCATTTGTTAACAAGTTAGATAAAATAAAATTTCCACAAAAGTATTCGAATATGAATTTATAAAATATAAATCAAATTCCTAAGTCTTTAACTAATTTTAAAATATATTTTATTTCTTTAGTTTGAATACAATTGTTCTTTATTTTATTTTCCATTTTAAAAATAAAATAATATCTGTTTTAAAACATTCAATTTTTTTTATTCATAGAAAACTTTTGAATATTTTTATTCAACATGAATTTGTTTGAATAGTTTTAAATTTACTTTGAAAAAGAAAAATAAGTAAAATATTTTTTTTATACTTGAATATTTGAAAAAAATTTTATAATTTTTTGTTATTCAAGCCTTTTGAGGCTGAATATTTTTATTTTTTGGAGTTTTTGTTGAATACAATAATAAAAATATTTATTCTAAATGTTTCTATTTGAATATAAAGTTTTTGAATAAAAATCAGAAAGATTTGTTGAATTTTTTTTTATTTAAATAAAATACATATGAATATTATTAAACTTTAAAATAATCAAATAAAAAACTTTTGATTATCTTCTTATAAAAATATATTTGTTTTTCTTTTGGTTAAATAAAATATGTTAATTTTTAATTTATTTTGTTCAATCAGATACAAATTTATAATAAATTCAATTGTTTTAGTATAAATAGAAATCCTTAATATTTTTATTCAAAAGATAATAGATTGACTAACAAATATTTTTTAATTAGAAATAAGAAATAGAAATAAAATAAAAAGTATTTTTATTTTTTATTTCATTCATAAGTTACAGCTTATAAATGAATATTGTATTTTAATCTTTGTTAATGTTTTCAAATATATTATAAATATATTGTCGTGCCAATAATAACGTTTTAACAAAATTATTTTCGAATTAATACGACTCTAAATAATATTTACTATTATTTATAGTTATTAAGAGTTTTAAGTTATTAATAAAATTAATGCATTGCAAAACACTACAACAAGAAATTTACATCTTAAATCTTTAAATTTTTGGTCCTTCGTACCGGATATGAGACTGTTGAAAACAGTACTATCCATTGAAGAATCTTACATGCAGAGAAAAAATACATAATTTTGAAGTGAAACATATTATGATTGGATTATATACATAATTGCTTTAAAAATATATTAATAATATTATTATAAAATAATCTTATTATGATTCGAGATTCTGCATTTTATATTTAAATATTTTATCACATTGTGTTCCGTTTTTGTCACATTTTCCGTCTAATCATTTTTATTTACCATACAAAATTTCAAAACATGTTTAAAATTTCCCATAACTTTGTTATGATCAATCATTAATTTTTATTTTAATAAATTATTATTTATTTGTATCATATTTTCAAGATAATACTAAGTAATTTTTTATTAACTAAACCATTTAGGTAATATGAATTGCATTTAGTTAATAAATATCTTATATTGTTTGAATCATCCCAAATATAACCAAAACTTGTCTATTCATATATACACTAAATGAGAATGAAGTTTGAAAACAAACATTAGAAATAAAATATATTTTAAAACAAACAAGCTATGAATTGTTCAACTATGTTTGTTAAGGATAAGTATTATATTTATTTCTAACATTTTATTGTTATGGCAATAATAATAATAATAATAATAATAATAATAATAATAATAATACGTTTAAAAAAAAGAATATGGTTTAACAACAAGCTTGATTTCATTTAATTGATATTTAATGGTTGTATAAATAATGTTTTTTTTTTTAATATTTTTACAATTTTATTTCTGGCAAAAAAGTATTTAAAAATATTTAGATTTTGCAGTCATTAAAATGTTTATTAAATATAAATATCAAATGATGAGATTTAAACAAAAACATTGTTATCACAAACACAGTGTTATTGAAACTAATAAAAATTAACAATGAGAACGTAATGTTGTAAAGACGTATTTTCACTATGTTTTGTGGTGAAGCTCACAGCTTCCAGAGCTCGTTACAAATAATTTATTTTTAAGAGAGACAAAACACGAAAGAGAAATTTATTTTTAAACAAACGTTATAAACTATATTTACATTTTATCACTTACACTAACTTACACCACACTGACATAATATACGATTTAAAATACCGCCTCTCTTAATAACGACCGTTCAACACTGACGATGTGACGCTTACGACTGGAGTTTCGTTCTCTGATACTACCGAGTCTCGTGATATACCAAAAGAGGCGGACTAAAAATATCTTCAAATTACCCCAACTTCATTATACCCTACACCACCATAGGTGGTTGGGGTATTATGCGTTTGTGCTGATGTTTGTAACGCATAGAAAAAGTCATCTAACACCCACCTTAAAGTATACCAATCGACTCAGAATCACTTTTTAATCGATCTAACGATGTCCGACCGTCCGTCTGGCTGGACGGCTGGCTGTCCATGTAAACCTTGTGCACAAAGTACAGGTCGCAATTTTAAAGACAACTCAATGAAAATTTGGCAGGTGGGACTTTTATGATACAAGAACGAAGCCTATTGAAATTGGTTGTGATCGGTCCATTATTTCACCTAGCCCCCATACAAATGTCCACCCGGAATAGAGTTTCAACACTCAAAAGTGCCTTAAAAATTACAATATTTTAATGAAATACGGTAAAAAGAAGTTTTATATAAGTATCAATCTTTGTACCAAATTTCATGAAAATCGGTAAACAGTTAATCATAGCTCCCATATAAACCCACTACCGAGAATCATGCATAAAATTTTTTTTTTTTTTTTTTTTGTTACTAATCACCGAATAACTACGAAAATATTAACTGAACAAAAAATTATGTAAATTCATCTCAAAGATAATTTAAATCACTATCTATTGAAGTTTAATTTATCTTAATTGGACAAACCGTTCTCGAGTAATACAAGTGTGACTGCTAAAGGCGGGGTCATAGTAGTCATGCAGAACGACTTAAAGCCAATTTTATTCCACATATTTTGGTGTATTATTTATATAAATCGTGCATAACGTGAAATATACTCGAGTAATCGTCTTATTTAGGGCGCAATATTAGACACGCCCATAAAAAAAAATCTCGACCTAATGCAAAATAGTCCTGTAAATACAAAAAAATATGCTTACATGTGTAGGTTATCTCTTTATTATTATTTTTTTTTTTTTTTAACTTGACGGGTTTAATATTGCCCCTTAAATTTTTTAAATTTTTTACAAAATTCTAAATAATATTTCTGCAAGAATAATATAAATATATGAATCCGTTAAAAAGTTATATTAATCTGAAGTTATAAAAAAATTCTTACATTTTTTGGTTTTTTTCCAAAAAGGTGGCAATATTTATTCACTGATAAAATTTGTTTTTTGTTCTGGGCTTTAACATTTGTTAATGTTTTCAAGAGAAATCTTAATGTAAATGCGTGTAAAGTAAATCCGGAAGAGTTTGGGGGAAATGTCTGCCCATAAGCCTCAAATTGCAAAGCCGGGATCGACCTAAAATTATTTTAATTATATAGCTCTATATGCAAGGTATACACCCAAAAAAATTTTTCTGACGGAGGCCCCTTATAACGACAGGGTGACCATTTCAATGAAAAAAAGTAAATTTTTTTAACACGTTTCATACGGATTGAGATTATGGATATTTTCATGTAAAAAATTAGTAATTTTTTTAATTTTCTTTCTGATTTTAGGACAAGTTTATACATATTATACAGAAATTGCAATAAAATATCACTATTCGTTTAAATTTGATTAAAGTTTAAATATTAATTTTATTTGCGGTTGCATTGCAATTAAGAAACAAAGAAAGTTTACTAAAATCATTTACGGTTATGAAGAGATAAAAATTAAAGGAATGGTCCTCATTCTACCCTAAAAATACATAAATGTATTATTTATACCCTACACCACCATAGGTGGTTGGGGTATAATGCGTTTGTGCTGATGTTTGTAACGCACAGAAATAATTATCGGACCACCTTAAAGTATACCTTTCGACTCAGAGTTGCTGAGTCGATTTAACGATGTCCGTCCGTCCGTCCGTCTGGTTGTCTGTCCATGTAAACCTTGTGAACAATGTACAGGTCGCAATTTTAAAGATATCTTGATGAAATTTGGCACAGATAACGAAACCTATTGAAATTGGTTATGATCGGTCCATTACTTCACCTGGCCCCCATACAAATGTCCTCTCGGAATAGGGGTTTAACGATCATAAATGCCGTAAATATAGCAATATTTCAATGCAACTCGGTAAAAAGGAGTTTTATATAAGTGTTAATCTTTGTGCTGAATTTAATCAGGATCGGTCCATAATTGACCATAGCTCCCATATAAACCACTCTTCCGAAAATCACTTTAACGTGCATAAATCCCATACGAATGATAGTATCAAGTTAATATTCAACACAAATAAGTTTTATATAAGTAGAAACAACATTGCCAAAATCTATGAGAATCGGTCCATAATTTACCATAGCTCCCATAAAAACCAACTTCCGCGAATCACCCTAAATGGCATAAAATCATATAGATGTTAGTATAAATGCATTATTCTGTATTTATATAATTTATTTTACATTTAGTAAAAGTGTTGGTTTACAATTGGACACAGGTCTAATGGTGTAGGGTATCATATGGTCGGTCTTGACCGACTATAGTTTCTCTCTCGTTTTTTAATGATTTTATTATTATTTTTTTATTTTTTTTTTTATTCTTATATTTAGCTTTCTAAACTATTTTTCTAACAATTAATTTTAAAATATAATTAATATTATTCATACGTCTCCCTTAACTTCTTTTCCTAAAAAATACTCATTATTGATTTATTTACATTTACATAAATTAACTTTGTTACTAAATGTCTCATTACCAAAATAAACTTATTATTTCCAACAACAAACATCACTTTATACTCCAATACTCAACCCCCTTATAAGAGAAGAAACAAAAATGCTATAAATTTTCTTTTTATCTATTTTTCAAAGCAACTAAAATATCGAAACATTTTATCTTTTCTTTTTTTTTACTTTTTTGTAAGTTATAATTTTTATCCTCTTACAATTTCAATATTTTATACAGCAACAACAACAACTACATCCAAAAATGAAAGGACAAAGAAAAAAAACCTTAATGTGCCATTAAAAATGACATGACTTTACTTACAAATGACTTAATGACTTCATAATTGAATAATGGCATGAATTGTGTGTTGTACTTTGTCGTGTTGTAAGTTAAAATAAAATAGTCATTTATAACATTTCTCACCAGCAACAAAATAACACCAAACAGTATAATATGTAGTATACTTTGTATTTGAGGAAGGGAACCCACTGATTGTCGCAAGTGACTATAATAATAACAACAATTACTGTGACATTGACAGCAAAAAAAGAACTGGCAAAAAAAAACTCTTATAAAATTAAATAGCCTTTTGGCACTAGAACAATTTATAGAACAGTTACAAAAGTTTTAGTTGAAACTGCAACAAAATTCCAAATTCAGTTTATATATATTTTTTTTTTACTTTCCCATTCATTCGCCCATTTACAAATCGTAAAAAGAAAGTTGTTGAATAGATGTAAAACCATTCACAATATAAATGAATAAACGAATGATTGTCGTTTAGTAAGAGTATTAAAAAAATGTTTTTAAATAAAACATTCTGGTGTCTGTGTTTATTTTGTTATGTTTTCTTTGGACAATATAAATTTCTTTTAATTTTTAAGGACAAATCATGGTTTCGATGCTTTATTTTATTTTTTTCTCTTAGTCCTAAGGGATTTATTTTGTGACAACTGGTCTCTGGGGATAATTTGTTTGTTAATTTTTTTATTTATTTATTTATATTTTTTTATTACATTACTTGTAATCAATATTATGATTTTTGTCGTTGGTTTTTATGCTTATAATTAAAATTATTTGTATGTGATTTTTTCGTATGGGCAAGTAAAATATAGGTTTCTTTAATCAGTTGTAGGGAAGATGGAGAAATTTTTTGGTATCTAATATTTTTCCTCCATAAAATCCAACCCGTTTATTAACAATCTAATACAAATAATGTTAGTGGTATAGTTTAATTATTGTAACTAATCAAGTACTAAGCCAAATATAATCTGTAAAGTAAATTAGCATTGTTTTACAAATTTGAAAAATACTTTATAGAGCAAAAGTTTTTCTTGTAACTATTATTATAATTAGATATTGTTAAAAAACAAAAATATTCACTTTTGCTCCATCTTAGAAAAAAAATCAAAAAATATTTAAAAAAAATAGGTCATGACTTTATTTTCGCGAACTAAGTCCATAATATGATCTCTTAAATTTTGTTCAATATTATTAAAAGCAGTTTGATTTCACTCCATCTTTATATTCCCTTACCCAGCAAAAAAAACTGAAAAAGAGCTGAAAAAGTCATGAATTTAACATTGTGTTGTGATTGGAAGGAACTACTTAGTGGTGAAAAAGAGCTGCAGAAGTTTAATTTTTTAACCCATGGTTGTCATTGGTAAGATGTTCTTCTTTTATACTTCTTGTTCAGTTCTTTTGAAGTTCGCTTTAGCCTTGTTAAAAGATAATAAAAATGCTTTAAAATTTTAATTTTCTTAAAAATTATTAAGCTTTTTGCTGCTAAAAATTCATTTATGTTCATTCATTATGTAATTATTAGGAACTTCCAAAAAAGTTCAAAACATGTACTTTGTTCCACTTTTAAAGTGGTGAAAATGTTCTTTTTTGGAAGCTCTTGATTATTTTTTTTTTTTTTTGCTGTCATCCCACACAGTTGGATTTTTAATGCGAATCTCACATTTTTAAATTAGTTTAAGTCTGATTTTTTGTGGATCCATCTACAAGTCCTCCACCAAAGACGAGTAGATGAACTTATTGCATTTTGATGTGCTAAACACGAATCTGCTTTCAGTTTTTTTTTTTTTATCTGGTCTGGATTTTTTTATGGGCCCATAGTAAGGCCATTATTCTACTATATTTCCTCATAACTCAAGAACGGTGTGCACGATTGACATAAGCGATACATTAATGTACGAAAAATATTTTCTAATCACCCAAACCTAATTTTTTTATGTGCTCAATAGTTTCGAAGTTATTTTAAGTGTCCAAAAAAAATCTTTCTCATGCAAAATTTCATTTAATTTTTTTTTTTTTATAAATGAAAACATCAAAAATGTTTCAGTTTATCATCTTTATCTCAAAGCTGGTAATGCTTCGAATAAAATACGGTACATATCTTCAAAATTGATGCACAAATCTTGATTTTATTCACAATTAAGTAAAAATACCTATGTTACGTACAATTGAGTAGAAATATAGTGGTGGGCAAAAAAAAATATTTTTTCTTGTAACAAAAATAGGTGGACTAGGTGGATTTTGATGAGTTAAACAAGAATCTGCTTTCACTTTTTTTCTATCATGTAATGATTTTTTTTTTTTATGGACATGACTAATATCATCACCTTATTCAGCGGTCACACTATAAAATTCGAGAATGGTTTGTAAAAATTTAGACTATAACTCAAGAACGGTTTGCACGATTTTGATAAATGATACAATAAAAGATGCATACAAAAATTAACTTCAAGGTATGTCAAGAATATTTTTTATTTGCTGAAGAATTTCAGAGTTATGGATCAAAGTTTTTACGATTTTTCATAAAAAAAAATTAAATTTTTCGCTATTAATTACCGAATAACTACGAAAATATAAACTATACAAAAAATTATATAAATTCAGCTCAAGAACAATTTAAGTCGCTATAAATTGGAGTTTAATATATCTTAATAGGACAAACCGTTCTCGAGTAATACAAGTGTGACTGCCTAAAGGGAGGTTATAGTATTCATGCCCATAAAAAAAATCAATGCGTGATAGAAAAAAAGTAAAAGCTGATTCTTATTTAGCACGTTAAATGCCATCTAATCCACCTATCTTTTTTTTATTTAAGGCGAAAAAAAAAATTTTTTTTTTTTTTTTTTTTTTGCTCACTAGTGTATTTCCACTTAATTGTAGGTATGCATGGGTATCCTAAATTAACTGTGAATGCAATAAAAATTTGTGCATAAATTTTTATGATATATAGCTTTATTTACTCGTAGTCTTGACAGCTTTCAGACAAAGATGATAAACTGAAACATTTTTGATGATTTCACTTTTAAAAAGAAGTTTTAGTAAAAAAAAATAAATCTTAAATTTTCCAAAAATGTTTCCTACATATATTTTGAAATGTCTCCTAAACTATTAAGCGGATAAAAATTTGTTAGTAAAACGACTTAAAGCCAATTTTATTCCACACATTTTAGTGTATTATTTATATAAATCGTGCATACCGTTCTCGAGTTATAGTGAAATATACTCGAGTATATTTAGGTTGCAATATTAGACAAGCCCATAAAAAAAATCTCGAACCGATGGGAAAAAACTGAAAGTAGATTCGAGTTTAGCAAGCGGAAGTCCATCTAGTCCACATATTTTTTTTTTTTTAAGGAGCACCAAAAAAATTTTTTATCGACCAGTGTAATTAGTACCATAGGAACAACACTTAATTATGTGAAGCTTCCCTAAACCATTAGAAAACCATCCCTTCGTTTTATAGTATTCTTAGGGCCGTTATTATAACCTACCTATAAGGTATCAGATAGTTAAAGGTAAGATAAACTAAAGTGAACGATAAAGTGAGCTTTATCTACTTTTGGTTATTACAACTTGGTTTTAAAGTAAATTTTATAATTTTGATAATACGGCAATATCAAAGCAAAAACCGATTACTTTTGGCCATTAACGTAGTGCAACATGTACTATTTGAACGTAACTGCCACTAACGGAAATATAAACAAATAAAAAGCAAAGAAATTTTTAAAATAAATGAGTTTAAGTTAACTAAAAGACAACGCCAGAGCAAATATAAATATAGACAGAAAAATTACTAAAAACTACAGCGGAATAAATATGATTTTATTCAAGGTTTAAATATGCAGTTCTATCTAAAAAAATTTCACTTATGACTGTGCAATAAATATACAAATGTTTCATTTATACAATACACAACAACTAGAAATATCCACACTATAACATCGTTATACTACTAAATTTGTGACTCGTCTCTGCAATTTGCAGCAGCAAAAGCAAACCATTGCACACGAAGTAAAATATATTTCTGTAGAGTTGAGCACGCACAATTTTGTTGAACCCATATTGCGCAGTATCATTTATTTTCGTTTTGATTTTACTGCTATAGTGCAATGTATAGCAGCCTTTTTGTTGACAATTTCATTGCTGCTAGACATTCTTGTGTGAAAGATAAAAAACATAAACATACTTACGAAAATATACACTACATATATACAAACGTACATACCAACATACAATATGTACATTAGATTACATTTCAACCCTTATTTGTTTTATTTTACATACAAAGCATCGCAACTGCAAAAACAAGTCTGCTAAATTACCTACTATAGCAGAAAAATCAAAGCGCAAATTTTCAAATAGAGAAAAATATCCAGCATAACAAAGAAAACACTGGCTGATGTGTAATATATTTTCGGCAAAATTCTACGAGCACACTGCAGCACGAGGTTGTAGTTTATATATTTGACAAACAGCTTCAAATTGTAAACAAACGCTGCAATTTTTAGTATACCACATGAAAATAGTGCTGCAGTTTGTAATAGTATGGAACATAAATTGTTAAACAATGAATATATTTTTTAGTATGGCGTTTGTTAGTAGTTGATATTCATAATAAATGAGAGCTACTATAGTAGAAAAATTAAACCTTGATTTTATTTATTTCTTTTATAAAGCAGAAAATATGGCAGCTCTGAATACATAAACCTTCCGATAAAAGTTAATGGTAAGATGTTCTTACCTTTAGCTTATTGGTCACTTTTGGCTTAACTTATACTTATAACAACCAAAAACAATTAAAGTGAACGATAACATCCTAACTTTAGTTATTGGAAAGTTATAATAACGGCCCTTAGCCTAGCAATACTGAGAGGCGATTCTCTTATTTGAACCGAAATTAATTGTTATATTCTGCCAAACATATGTTTGCGTTGTTACGTGTCCGTTTTTGCGGCGTTAAAGTGATCCTCCGTTTAGCTCATCGTCGGCGTACTCTCGGGTGTGTTCCCTCCCTCACTCTAGCCCAGGACTGTAAACAATAAAAAAAAAACAACAAAACAAAAAATAACTACACAACACTTACAACACAACAAGTCTGGAATGGGAGGTGGGTGTTGACCTCCAGCCGCCCTGCCCAACCTTGGTCACCTACACATCCGTGTCAAATTTTCAGGTGACCCCTGTAAACCGCACATCATCTTAACTCACCTGTCTTTAACAACCCATACTAATACTTTTAGTTACTCATAATTTTACTCTTTTAAATTAGGACATATTTATTATATAAATACTTAAATCTAATATAAATGATATTAATACTATTCTAAATTTAATAATTATTTGTTTTATTTTTTTCTTTTCTTTTAAATTGTTAATATTATATTTATATTTATCTCTACAAAATGTCTAATTTCAAATAAAATGTATCTTTTATTAATGGATCGAATAGATCAGACGCTATTAATCGAACCCTGTGAGACAGGAAACTTTTAATAATATTTTATATATAAAATTTTTTTGTTTGTTAAGTTTGCTTAAATATTATATACTTACATGCCTATTCATAGGAAAAGTCTTAAAAAAATCACAATTTTATTATGACTAAAAGTTACGACTATACTTGTGACTCGGTCATAACTTCATATTCTGTTAACATAATCACAAAACATGCTTAACATTTAAAAATGTTGACTTTTCTTGTCAATTAAAAATAAAAATTAAGAATAAAATTTTTTGTAAAAAATTTGAAATTTTTAGGGAAGAATGAAAATTTGCAAAGAATACTGCAAAATTTGATGAAAATCGGCAAGAAATGTAAATAAGAGTGTGTTGTATGTATGCTTTGAGGCTTTTTGGCCCTCAATTATTTCAAATATGTATGTATGCATTGTTTTTACTACAACACATTTTTCTATATTTTTATATTTTTTATTTTCAATTAAAATGTTTTCTTATGATAGTCACAATTCTTATGACTGCCTACATATCAGGTCTTAATTTTAAAACGAAATATTAATACATTTTTGTTTGTGAATAGAAAATTAAAGACTATAGTCACAATTTATGTTTTATGACTATTTTTCAGTCACAATTTTTCTGTGAATAGGCATGTTAGTCTAATTAGATAACATACTTAACTAACATAAATACAAATAACATAAAAAAAAACTAAAATAAACTAATATGGTATATGATTAAAAAAAGTTGGTAGTTTACTTCCAATATCAAAAAAATTTTGTATAAATTTTTAGAAACAAAGTTCATAAAAAAAACTCATGCGTTATTAAAAAAAACTTCCACTAAATATTTCCGATAAATTCACAATAAGTGTCTACCTTGTTTCCGGTGTAAAATTTACACTGTTATAAAAAAAACCTCTTGTCTACACCTGAGCTCACTCAAGCGGATCTAAGGTAAAGCTAATTTTGACAGTGGTTCGTCCTATTGTGAATCCTATCTTACAGTGGGCCGCTACAAACAAAATCTTTTATCAACTCCGTTTCTAAAATAAAACTATTACAAATGGAAAACTTTCTCACGGTAAAAAAGAAAAATTATAGTAATGATATATAGTATAAATAACACAATAAAAACAAAAATAATACTAATAATAATAATAACACTAATATAAAAAAAAAATAATAATTATATCTTAATTGTAGTTAAAGGTCGGATTACTAATCATATAGTTATAGATTTGTAGACTTTTATATGTTTTTTCTTTCTGGCCGGACAATTTAAAAAATTTTTGTAAGGTGCTTTTAGGGGTTACCTGTTTCACTTAATAATGTATTGGTGCTTGGAGATGATATTGTTTAAATATTTTTTTTGAAGCAGATATGACTCTTTAGGCAATTCGCTCCAGTACATAAACACTTAGGTTTTGCTGGTTAAATTCCGGTGGGATGCCAATGACTCAATTTTTTTTAAACAATGTTGTATATGTGTATATATGTATATATATTTGCAGGGAGTCCAAGCCCGACAGATAACCTCACATAAAGTTTATTACCACAAAAATTAAGAATTAAGATCCAATAAGAGCAACTCACTATGTAACAAATATGTTCTAATTTCTATTTTAATTTTAACCTTATTTCCTTGGGTTTTCTCAAATTAGGTTATATTAATATTAAATCACACAAACAACACACAGAAACTTTTCCGACGTTTGATTTCATCGGTGGCTACTTTCTTTATGCTTTAATAAAAATGGCTTTCCTGGTTTTTTGCCAAATTAATGAAATGAATATATGTTTATACCCCGAATCATAATATTTTTCCTTCTCCCTCAAAGATATTAAATAGTGTCACTATTCTTCCCGTTCTAAATTATTCTTCAGTGGTCCGGCAACACTACTTTTACACCAGCTGTCATATAACAATTAGCTTAATGCAAATATGTAGTAAACAAAAGAACTCATGGTAAGTGTGTTATTTTTATTTCTTTCTTTATAAATTTTATATTTCTTTATTTATTTCAGATATCATTATTATATACCACAATGGAGTAGAAGGAGTACGGGTAAGCATGTATCGTTCCATTTAATTTATTGATATCACTATTAATGTTTTTCTTTTCTCAATCTTTTTCAGGTTTCAAAAGGCCCTGAAGTGATTGTATAGACGAAATTTCTATGCCTACACAGTCCTTTCTGGGAGGCTGATGACTCCACCTACAGATTGGCCATCTGTTTTCGCAAATGGTGGGTCATCGTACTAGAGCCTGAGGAAGGAGTGGGGTTGTTTTTATGAAATTTTGGCTCGCCCCATATTGATTGTGCTCCTTGCCTCTTATTACTACTGCTGCGTGGCCGGACAGTACTTAATATCTTATGTTCCCGCCGCAGCATTTGAAATTATAATTTTAGTATGGCCGGCCAGTTCTTAATCCCTTATGTGCCCGTCAAGATGCTTTAAAAATCTTAAAAAATATGGTCCTCCTAAGGCGTCGCTACGCCAAAAATTTTTTTGGTTCAGGGTTGCCCCCGCAACAGCGTTTGTCCCTTCCGCCAACTATAACTTTTGGAAAAATATATACTTTGTCTGATGGCTAATTTTAATGGGTTTTTTGGGGTCTTAATTTTCTCTGATGTTAGTAATCCTCAAATTTGTTCGGCATCTCTGTTTCCAAATATTTTTAATTCTTTATTCTTCTAAAATTCCTGCATTTTTTCACTTTCTTTATTTTTTATTATTAACGTTTGAGATAGTTTCGTGTTCTTGCTAAGTATTCCGAAGGAAATCTATTTTAAATCATATTTTTAAATTTTCAGCGTTTTTCAATTTATTTCATTTTTTTTGCGTTTTTAAACGCTTATAGCTTCGGTAGTTTTTTTTCCGATTTTTTATTTTAGTGTTTTTTTTTTCATTTCAGCATTTTTTTATTTGTTCCATTTTGGCGATTTTTTGTTTTGTTTTTGGAAAATTTTCTTTTAGGATCCAAAGGAAATCTATTTTGAAACATATTTTTAAATTTTTAGCGTTTTTCAATTTAATTAAATTTGTTTGGATTTTTTAAACGCTTACAGCTTTGTTAGTTTTTTTCCGATTTTTTTATTTTAGTGTTTTATTTTTTCCATTTCGGCGATTTTTTTTTTGTTTTTTTTTTTTTAAATTTTCTTTTAGGAATCTTTTATTTTATTAGTTTTGGAATTTTGTAAAATTTGGAAAAGTTGATGGTCGATATATAGATTCAGCAAAGTAGAGTATAACAATCTCGCTTTGCTGATTTAGTTTCTTTATTTTAATTTTTGTCGGTTTTTTATTTTTGGCGATTCCTTTGATTTTAGTGGATTTTTCCCAATTTGGCGATTTTTTGTTTTTTGTCTGTTTTTCTGATTTATGATAAAAGTCATCAGTTACGGTCACTTATTTTAAATATTCACAGTAAAAGAATACTACTAAAGCTTATCTTGATAACGCAATATCAAGTTAATTTTACATAGCAATGTACATTTGCTTAAAATAAAAAATGGAAAGGATGAAGAACATAAGTCTCAATCAAATTATTTAACTCATTTCTATTTTGTTTAGCACTCCTCTCTTTCAACTCTCTTAATGAAAGGAAAAAACACACTAACCTACTGTTCTTTTTAGGAAAAAAAATTGCTAATGTATCCCTCTAGAAATTAATATTAGAATATTTTATTTTTTTTTTTTTTATTCTCTAAATATTACCGATGAGTGTTTTCGTTTATATGAGCTTGATTAACAAGTTTTAGAAAAAGTTTTTTTTAACAAAAACTTTAAAATTATATCACGTGAACGAATAATTGAATCGAAATATTTTAGGGATTATTTTAAAACATATCAATCTTTAATTTTAAGTAACATTCATTCCACAATTGGTGTAGTCTGTTTTTTGTAAGAAATAACAACAATGACACTGCTTTGAATTGAAAGAATTGTGTGACAGGAAGAAAGTTTATTAATGTAATGTTATTAATTTCAATGAATTATACTTTTTTATTTGCTTTGTCAATTGAGTGATTCCATATCAAAACGGACAAAAAACAGACATTTTCGGATTTGATATCTCCGATTTCAATGAAATTCGCTACAGATATTAAGTATTGCAAATGTTGCTCAAATCACAATTTTTCTAAGTAAAAAATCCTTTCAGTCCAAAAATATGACGTTTCAAAAATCAAAAAGGGGTTGAATTTTTTCCAAAAGTTATCACACTTTATTGCTCATAACTTCTAAAATATACGTTGTACCATTCTTATTTTCATTTTATTTAATGGAACAACACATTGACTTTAAAACGACAAGTAAAATATTTATATACTTCGAAAGTTCAAAGAAGTTATGAAGAAAATACAAAAAAAAAAAAAAAAAAAATTTTTTGTATGTAAAATTTTAAAAATTTACAACAATTATTTTAAAATTTTATTTTTTTTATGAGCACATATTTAAAAAAATAAAATTTTTTATACAAAATTTGACTTCAGTTTATATTTTGTTACATAACTTCTGAACTAAATGAGATTCCAACATGAAATTTTGCACAAGCATAAAGTGGAGTTGTATTAATATTATATATATTTTTTTAGCATTTTAAAAACATCGTTTTCGGAGATATAATGGTTGATTTTTTTTAAGTCTTATTTTGACCTTTGAACTTTCGATCTAAATTAACTCACTATATATCATTTTTATTGTAATGTCCCTGTTTTTAAAATAACATGAAAATTGAAATTTTATTTTCTATAGCTTAGGAGTTATTAATAATTGGATCTTAGTTTTGTCTATAACTCCTAAACTAAATAAGGCTACAACTTGAAATTTTATATCCATGTAGAGAAAGGTTATATCAACAATATATAATTTTTTAAGAATTTTAAAAATACCGGTTTTTGAGATATAATAGTTCGAATTTTTGTATCTCCAACTTTGACCTTTGAACTTTCGATGTAAAAAACTTTGTATATATCGTTATAAGAGTAATATCTTTGTCTTGAATATGCAGCAACAACTAGAGATCTAACATGTATATTTAAGAAGTTATTAAAAGTTAAATAAGTATTCATTTGTAAAGTTTTTAACTTTTTTTAATTTTTTAAACCGACATTTTTCCGGACCGAAAAGAAACATGGGTCTGAAATTTAATGTTTTCGGAAAATCTTCCAATGGTCAATACTTGCAGTGAATTTCATTGAAATCAGAGATATCAAATCCGATTGCTATACGTTTTGACATGGAATCACTCAATTGCAATATGAAAATCAAATTAAAAAAAATTTCCCTAATTCATAAAAAATTAAGAAAGTGAATATATGGTCGGGATCAAAATTTAAGCTAACATAAATAAACCTTTAGAACTTAGTTTACAAATATTTTAATGGTTATAAAAATACAAAACTTTAAAAAAGGTGTTAAATGGCCCCTCTTCTATATAAACAAAAATTTCATTTTTATTTTTCAGTTATAAAATTTAAAGTAAAAAACATTTTTAAAATTAACAGTAAAATTCCTGCTTTGAAATTTTATTATTTTCCTTGCAATTGACTAAGTGTACCTTAACATATGTAATGCAAGTTACATTGAAAGTATTGTCAATTACATTCTGATCTATTCCACTTCTTTTAATTTTCCACTACAAACTTTAAACAAGAAAAAAATCAAGGCAAATAATAATTATAAAAAAATAAATTGAACTCTTCTATACGCTTCACTTTATCTTTTATCTTACCGTATTTATTCTATTTGATCTAGAATTTATTTTATTTTATTTTTATATCATTGACATCATCCACTAACGGAAGTAATTATTTCTTTCACATTCAATGATAGTTTGAATAAACTATCCGCACCTGATGATGAAAAATCCAAATACTCACCAAATGCAATTGTTTGGGTTTGTTAAGCACTACAATAACAAATACAAACACATATAATATAATAAAAAAGAGAATATATATATAATATAAATAAAGGTAGAAAAAAATCGTTTACACCGGAGATAAAACAAAAAATAAAATAAAATAAAATACAGAAATAAAAACCATCAAATGAATTGTCATGGTACAAAGGACCACACCACTACTATAACAACAAGAACCACATAATAAACACTGGTATTGGTAAAAGTGTACCACATATACATACATATGAATACCACCATTTAAACCCACATGTGTATATGTATGTAGATCGGACTAGCAGTTAATAGTCAGTCGTCGTTGGTGGTAGTGCAAAAGCCACAACAATTTCATAGATTTCTAAATGATAGTGGCTAAAGTCACGTTGAATCTATAGATTCACATACGTATACATATTCATTTTCATATTACTATTTGTTTGTGTTGGTGCGAGAGGAACCAGTATATAAATACTCCATCTATTGTATGGAAAAGTCAGTTAAAAACTGAATGTTAAATCCAAAATGTCGAAAGCAAGTAATGAATTGAAGATGTATGTGTTTGGGTTGTTTTGAAAATGGGGCCTTTTCAAAATGTTAGTGAGTTTTTATCTATCTATATATAAAAATTATTGTGTGTTTGTTTGTATGTATGTATGTATGTATGTATATATGTATGTTTGTTTGAAGTCTATAGCCGCCTAAACGGCTAAATTTATTTTCTTGAATTTTTCACAGTGTGTTCCTATATGCCTGGAAGGAAAAATAGGCTACTTTTTATTTTGAAATTCCATGTGGGCGAGGTGTCACTCCCACTTACTAAATAACTATTAAAAGTAGTATATCTCGGAAATTTGTAATACTAGAGTCCTCAAATTTTGCACGAACAACTCTGACACCTATATGAACATTCTGGAAAAATATAGGCGAACTAGCAATAGGGGGTGTGGCACATCCCACGCCTAATATTGCTTGCCAATACCAAATGCCGTAAATTTAGGAAACTATAACATTTACATTTCCCAAATTTTTTACAATAAACTTAAGTGTCAATGTCAACATTTTGTGCAAAAATGGGCGGAAAAGAAATAGTGGGCGTGTCATCTCTCATATAAAGTTAATACCAAAATTTTTATATCTGGGAAACTATAAAAGTTTATCATATCTATAATATTAAATTATCATATCTGAGAAAATATAACAGTTAGAGTTCTAAAATTTTGTCGGAGCCACTTTGGTATCAATATTAATATTTAAGAAAAATATGGGCGGACTAGAAGTAAGGGGAATGGCACTTCCCATATGAATTAAATGCAAAAATTCGTATATCTGGGAAACTATTGGAGTTGGAATGCTCAAATTTTGCACAAAGAATTTTGACATCCATGAAAACATTTGTCTAATAAATTAGCGGATTATGGGGGTATGGTCCCTCCCATAAAAATTAATTACAAAAATTAGTATTAGTTTTTTAATCCTTTAATTACTATGTATTTCATTTCGGAGTGGCGAAGCACACCGGGTATTAGCTAGTATTTAATAAAATTTTTGGAAATTCTAGCTCTTCAGTTTAATATTTTTTATAAAATTAATATTGTTTATATAATTCAAAATTGTCCTTGTAATTTTATTTAACATTAATATGTGAAAAAAAGTTAGTTTTTTCATTCAATATTGTAATACAAATTTAAAACAATTAAAGCTCGAAAATTTAAAATCAAGTGGGAAAATTAAATAAACAACTCTTTATAATAAAAAGTTAGAATTTCGAACATAATTTTTGTTTTTTTTTTTTTTACTTTTTCTCTAATGTTTCAAAGTTATAAAATAAAAAGTTTGGAAAAATTTTCTCACACATCGATACATGTATCAAACTAGAGTCGATACATGATAAAACCGCGTATTCACTTTTCTAAAGAACGTCAAATTTTTTTACAAAAGGTCTTTAAAGTTTCGAAAAATATACAGTTAAAACAAATATTATAAAATATTTACTATGATTATATTAACATAATATGGGTGTCAAATAAAAGCTACGAATCCCTAAAATATAAAAAAGGATTTTATTTGAATATTGCAAGACAAAATTTTAAGGAATAATCCTTTAAATAAAGTATATAATTAACTAATAAATATAATATTACAGAATTAAATTTTCAAAAATATATTTTCTAAAGTTTTTTGCACTGCAATATTTAAATAAAATATATTATATTGCAGGGATTCGCTGCTTTCATTTGACATCTATATTGGGCCGATATAATCTTCTAAAATATTTTTCGCATCTTTCGAAACTTATTAATATTTTTTTTTTAACAACTTCCAAATTTCACATATGATCAATTAATACCTATAATATTTGAAAATATATATAAATTAAATCCAATTTTAAAATTTTTTTTTAGGATTTAAAATAAAGTTTTCTAACTTGATGAAATTTTTTTTAAATCAACTTAATATTAAACATAATATTCGAAATTTTATTTGAAATGTTTAAACAAATGTTCAAAAAAATAAATAAAAAAAAGTTCCATTAATTTAATTATTGTTTAATAATTTTGTTCGAAGAAGATAATTTTTCATTTAAGTTTCAATTTTTGAATAAAGCTTAGAATTTCGAAAATAAATTTTTTAATAGAATTTTGTTATTTTTACAATATTTTCCTTTTAAAATTAAAATTTTTTTATAATATATAATATCTTTAATATGATCAAATATTATAAAATTAAAAATAAATAAGTAAATTATTGTTATATTTTTAATAACTTTGTTTCGAAAATAGCCTTGCATTATTATATTTAAATTTAAATTCGAAATTTTGATATTTAAATAGTTATATTTAAGTTAAGTATTCATTTTTTTATTTACTTTAAAATTTAACAAATATTTCCTAATATTCGAAATTTTTGAAACAATTTAGAATTTTCAAATATTGTGAAATGTTATAATTATAAAGGTTATAGACAATTATTTTCCAAAAAAAAATGGAAAAATGTAAAATTCCACAAATCACAATATCTTAAGGTATATAAAATTAAGTTTCACTTAAATCGAATATTTAAATTCATTCAAATTTATACTCGCAAGATATTTTCATAATTATTTTGAAAAGATTTAAATATTACCAAATTCATTAACTTTTTTATTTTTTATATTTTAAATAATCATATTTTTCTGCAAATAAATTCGAAATAAATATATAAACATGTTCGAAGTTTATAATTACTTTGAAATTATTCGAAAATTCGAAACATTTGCTTATTTTTATTTAATTTAAATTATACATACTTAAAACATGTTCGAAATTAATCAAAATTATATTTTTTTCTATTACCAGTTATTACAAATTTTAATCATTTTTTTTACTTTTTTAATAATTTAAATACACTTAAAATACTTAAAAATTTGCTTAAAACAAAAATTTTAAAATAAACTTCGATTAATTAATTTATTTTTATTCTATTAACATTCCTTTTGGTTTAAAATGATCATATTATTTTTCCTAAAAAATCCGAATTCGATAACATTTTTCGACATTTAATTTTTTTCGAAAATGGCAAATCAAATCAAAATGTTTCAAAACTTAAACTTGTTTTGTTAAAACTTTATAATAACGCAATTTTATAAAAATCTATATTTTGTAGAAAAAATTTAGACTATTTTTTTCTACAAAATTTTAATTTTGTAATAATTTAGTTTTTATCGAACTAATTGAAATATGAAAAAAAACTCCTGACGATGGTAGTCAAACTACGGTAGAGAATAAGTTTATGTTCTTTATTGTTGTTTGTAAACATGTTTTTTTTTTAACTGTTGTTTAATGTTATTATTTGTATTAATATAATGTCATATGATGTTATTTATTATGTTCTATGTGATGTATTTATGATTATCTTTTCTGATAGTCCTAATGATCCCTAGAGGTAAGGGAACCGGTTCAAAACTAGTCACGTGACAGCTTCTCAGGGCTTGTGACCGGTCCCAGTTCCGGAACTTTATATGAGAGGAACCTGTCTCTTTTACATGGGGTTGTCATTTTATGTGGCTAATTAGCCCCTTGTGACAGGTCACAGGATAAGTCACAGGGCTGGTCCAAGAGCACATGTTCAGTGTCGATTAATATAATACAAATTTGTTACAAATTCCCAGAATTGCTTACTTTTGAAACATTTTTTTTATTATTATTTTTATTAGCTTATGTTTATTTGTAATTCATAATTTTTCGTTAAAGTCAATGGCGGCACTCCGAATCGAAACCATGTTCTTTTGACGTATCTTATATTTTATACGCGCGAGTTGCTAATTGCTCACTTAAAATCTCTGTTAGAAATTGACTCTCAACTGTTATATAGTGAGTGTGTTTGTGTCGACTGGTTCTCAAATGGAACTTTGGTGATGAGTTAGGTGTCAATTGGTACTCAACTGGTACTGAGGTACCGGTCCATTACTGCAATTGCCACAGGGTACAACTGTAAAAAATTAAAAACAGAAAAAGTTTTCCAATTTCAAAATTTATTAAGTCAATCAGGTAGATGATTGAATGAATTGAAAAAATAGAATTTAAATTTTATTAAGGAGTGCGTTCGAAAAAATCTTAACATATATAATATTCAATAACTTGGAAATGGTTGATCTCAGAGTTTGCATTCTTTTTTTATTTAATTGATAATTTATTACAGATTACAGAAAAATATAACTTTTATAATCCTAACCACTACTAATGAACTTGTGAACCATTTTTGGTAAACCTTCCGTTAGAGATTTGATAGTTGCTTTAGTCACTTATTTGGAACAGTGTGCACATCTTCTATTAAAATCTTCGGTATTTTGGGACACCTTTTTTGTGCTCTTCAATTCACTTTTCACAAGAGCTCAATATCTCTTTACTGGTCTAAGCTATGAACAATTTTGAAATTTGACTCCTCCTGGTGCAAAAACTATGTTATTGTTTTGGTACCACTCCAGAGCTTTCTTACCGTACAGACGTGATACCAAGTAGGTCCAAAAATATGTGGACTCGTTGTGCTCTCTTACGAAAGAAAGAAATCTTTTTTGCATATATTCTTTGATGTATATTTTGGTATTTATAGATCCGAATGTATCAAATGACTTTCCTGTTTTGCCGCAACTGCAAAAAGCTTGTTATAACAGGAATTTTTTAAGAAATTTTTTCTGCTTTTTGGTCCTAAACTTGTCTTTAACATTGCCTCGAGCATTAACAATAAAAAGTTTTGACACATAAGATGCGAAAATTCTTCCAGCACATACGTTTCTTCATCAATTATACAACTTGAGTATTTTTGTATGAAATTTGGTTTTAATTTCTGTGCTTCTAAATTTTTTGCAGCATTCCTGTTTGGAACTTTTTGGACTTTATATGTTATCAACTCTGCATTAGATTTAAATTTTCGTTCCAAATAGTCGAAGCATTGAGATAACTCATCTGCTTTTCTACCAGATGTGTTTGGAGTTCCTTTCAATATCCTTTCAATTTTCTGGCCTTTCCAATACCATGTGGTACTTTTTTTTCTCTCCAAACCTGGTTTCATATCAATGGCCAAATTCTCTTGATACTGTTTAATAACATTATAAACAGTTTGACGGCAGAAATTTAATTATTTGGATTTTTTTGAAATTTTTTAATAATTTATAGCACGGAAATCTTTTTCGTCCCTCATTTTGATGAAAATCACGACAAATCAATATGGTTGTTATTAAAAGTAATAAATGAAATATTTTTCCATGATAACTAGATCAAAAAGAATTTTTAATATTGATTCCGAAAAAAGTTATAAGGCAAAACGTTTGTTAAGACTTTTTCGATCGCATTCCTTATTACTATTTCTTTACTTACTATTTCTTTTATTCTATTTAATTTTTGCTTAAATATATTGATTATTAGCTAATACCCGATGTGCTTCGCCACCCCCCGATAGATAGATGTTTTCCGTGCAAAATTTGAAAATTCAAGCTCTAATAGCTTCCCAGATATACTAATTTTTGTATTTAATTTTTATGGGAGAGACCATACCCCCTTAATCCGCTAATTTATTAGACAAATGTTTTCATGGATGTCCAAATTCTTTGCGCTAAATTTGAGCATTCCAACCCCAATAGTTTCCCAGATATACGAATTTTTGCATTTAATTCATATGCCCCCTTCTTCTAGTCCGCCCATATTTTTCTTAATATTAATATTGATACCAAAGTAGCTCCGACAAAATTTTAGAACTCTAACTGTTATATTTTCTCAGATATGATAGTTTAATATTTTCTTTATATGGGAGGTGCCACGCTAGTGTACCAATTTTTGTCCAAAATATTCATATTGAAGCTAATGCTAGTCGTACAAAATTTGAGCTCTCTAACTTTTATAGTTTCCCAGATATAAAAATTTTGGTATTAACTTTATTTGAGAGATGACACGCCCACTATTTCTTTTCCGCCCATTTTTGCACAAAATGTACTCATTGACACTTAAGTTTATTGTACAAAATTTGGGAAATGTAACTGTTATAGTTTCCTAAATTTACGGCATTTGGTATTGGCAAGCAATATTAGGCGTGGGCTGTGCCACACCCCCTATTGCTAGTTCGCCTATTTTTTTTCCAGAATGTTCATATAGGTGTCAAAGTTGTTCGTGCAAAATTTGAGGACCTAGTATTACCAATTTCAGAGATATACTAAATACTTTAAATAGTTATTTAGTAAGTGGGCGTGGCACCTCGCCCACATGGAATTTCAAAAAAAAGGTAGTCTATTTTTCCTTCCAGGCATATAGGAACACACTGTGAAAAATTCAAGATAATCGGTTTAGTCGTTTAGGCGGCTATAGACTTCAAACAAACATACATACAAACAAACACACATTAATTTTTATATATATAGATATGGTATTTTTCTCCTCGAATATTTATTTTTTAATTTCAAAGTAAGTTTAACATTTTGAAAGCATATTATCCTTTGGGAAATTATGAGTTCAATTTAAAATTTGTCATATTTAATTTATGAATTGCATTATAGTATCTTATTTTCTCAGGCCCCTTTATACCACTTCCTGACCCCATTTATTTTTCTTCTGTGATTGTATTTGCAGATTTTATATTTTTTAGTCTCAGCAATAAAAACCATTATTGTCAGCCGCAGTTTGAAATTGAAAATAGAATTTAATGCAGAGGTTTTCTATTCCAGTTTTATCTTTATATATATATATATTTTTTTTTTTTTTTTTTCTAATTTTATTTATTTTTTTGTTGGCTTCCAAATATCAACTGCAAACAAAATGTGGAAATAATAAAGAACCAGAAAGCATAGAGTAATGCACTTCGCAAAGCTTTGTAAAGCAGTTTTATTTTTAAGTGTTTGCATTAAAAAATAACAAAAACCCACACACACTCAATTCATTTCATATAAAAATAGTAAAAGAAAAATATATAAAACAATTGGTTACAAAGGTTAAACAAACACATTTAAAAATATTTAAAAAAAAAATAACTTACATTTAAAAATTATATTCTAAAAAATCCTATTTTATGATGCTGGAAAGGAAATTTGAATGTATGTATGTTTTTAGGTTCTTTAGTGGTAAAAATATATAAAAAATAAATTATGTTTATTTTCTATAAAAAAATAAAAAAAAAACATATATCCTTTTGTAACATACTTGTTTTCTTTTTGTGGAAAAAATGAGGGCGAAGAAAAAAATCTCTAATCTTTACTTCAACATTTACCCCAAATGTTTTTTTTTAGTCAGTGCACAAGCTGCATTATAAAAATTTGTTACTTGACTGCATGATATATGATAATTTTTTTTTCTTAAATGTAGAACAACAATTTAACACCATTTCCTTGAAAAACTTATTAAAATTAATTACATTTTCCGGGGATTTAACACAAATGGGAGAAATTTAGTTGGTTTTTAAAGTTTATCAACATTTTGCCATTTATGTTTTATAAAAAACTATTTTGATGTAAATTTATAATTTATTTCCAATTTTGAAATGGTGTAAATTTATTTTTCTAAAATCACCATAAAAAGTGTAATTGTGTACCAAAAAATATGTAAAGTTAACATACTCCTCCAACAAATAACAACAAAACTCGTATAAAAATCTGTAAAATCCTTGACAATGATGTTTTAAAGTTGAAAAAAAAACAGCAAGTCATACCATTATAGTACTTATGGCTACCATTATAATGTTTTCGGCTCTACTATATATTCTGTTGATGGTAATATTTCTTTTTTTCGCATTTTTTTCCCTATTTTTTTTCTCTTTTTGATTTTAAGTGTTATAAGGCAATAAATAAAGTGTATATTTCAGTGGGTTTTAACATCTTCCGTTACCAGTCAGATTCTTTTTGGCGTGTTGTTTTTGTTGATATTGTTATTTGGCCTGACATAATGGTTGGTTGGTCTGGCCTTAAACATTATCTGGTTCAGTGATTTTATTTTTTTATAGATTTTTTTTTATTATTTTTTAACGCTCACACACAAAGGTAAATGCTTTTTTTTTGTTACTTTTTTAAGGATTTATTTTTAAAGTTGATGGCAATCAAATATATTTAATATAAAGGTTATAAAAATATTTGCAAAAGTAAATTTGTAAAGGATAATAATGGATAATATTGAATAATTTAAATTATTAAATATTGTAGTAAATAAGTACATATTTTAAATTCTTTTCTGAAAGTTATATGAAATTTTAAATGGGAAAAATTGTATTTATTCCCATATTACCAGCAAATTTTATAAATAAATATTGCTCATACCACCCGTAATCTTATATATGTACATATAATTTGCTAAGCTTTTTTTCTCTTTCCAGAGCTTTCTGAAGCCTCCTGACGACGCACGTTGGGGTAAAATGTATCAAAAGCGGCGATTAATTGAATTTTGAAATTAAAATTTTTATATTAAAGATGGGTACCAAACATAAAAAGACAAAATTGTGTATCAATATCAATAAAAATTTCTAGCTAGGTTGTGTTTTTTTCTTATAAGGAGCTGTCAAAGTTAAACATTTTTTTTACATTTTTGAAAAAGAGTAAAAAATTAAATTTTCATCAACTTTCGGTGTATTTATTTTAAATAAAAAGTCTTTTAAGGTAAAATGAAACCATCAACTTCAGATACCCGCCTGACTAATATATCGAAAGTGAACGAACGTTCGCTAAAACGTAATAATTTCGAACAAAAATGTTAGAGAAAATTTAGAAAAATATTTAATTTATGAATATTCGTAAAAATTAATAATTTGCGATAATTCCTCGAAACAGAATTATTAGAAATATTTACGATAACTTTTATAAATACGAACGTTCACTTCAGCGAATAATTATCGGTATTTTTTCGAATTTAAATGTACGAGAACTTATAGTATATTAATGAAAAAGTGAATATTCGCTTTAACGAAAAATTTGCTGTAATTTTTCGTATGAAAATTTTTTGTTTTTTATGTTTAATAGTGGAAACAAATGAAAAATATGTTTGTTCTGAAAAATATTACATATTATCCACTTTAATATTATGAAAAAAAAATCGTGCACATATATAGCCCGATTTGAGAAAATATTTTTTTTTTTTTTTTTTTTTTTTTTCGAAAAAACTTCAGTAGATTTCATACAAAAAACAGCTTAAGTGCAGACAATTTCTTTTCTTTATCAAACATTAAACTATGGGGCAGAATCGAAATAAATCTGTAACTTCAGCTGGCTGGATTTGCATCAAACTTCACATAGGCGTAGCAGAGGACAGTAACATTTTGAGCGTAGAAGTAAGTAAGTATGGGGGTTAAAATAGGGTACTTTTATATAACTTAAATCCTTTAGAAAACATGCTTGCATGTACTACTTATCTAATATATTTTTCGAGTTATATACATTTGAAATTTCAAAAATCTCAATTTAACAAGATCTTGGTCAAGATTTTTTCATACATAGCCAAACATTTTCAACCGATTTTATTATATTTTAAGCAATTGGTTAAAAAACAAAATTATCTATCCAACAAATAAAATTTTGAGTCATTATCTTTATTGAGTCAAAAGTTAAACGATTTTGAATTGGAAAGTTTGCAAAAATTAACAAACAGACGGACAGATGGACCGTCATTAGAATTTTTTAAAAAAAAATCTTAAAATTCTAACAATATTTTTTTCCACTTCTCGATTAATATGAAAACCAAATGAAAGTATTAAAATTTAATTTAATTTAACCCAAATGCATAGACGGACATTGCCACGCTGCCAAAAAATATTTTAGAATTCTATGAGGCAATATGTGTGTTAAGATTTTTTCGATCTCACACCTTAATTAAATTGTAATATACATATTACCTTCAGGTTCTATTTGTTTCATATTTTGTTACAAAAATATGTTTGCTGGATCCTTGTTATGATCGTTATATAAGATGATGTTTTATGAAAATTCTTTATAATTCAAATGGAAACAACCCACATTTTAGTACAAGTGTTTAATCGAAATCGACCTGAGAAAATAAAAAAAAAATTAAAAATTTTATTTAACATAACAAAATATTTTTGTACCATTTATTAAGTACATTAGATGTGCACTCACTCAGCAATTAACAACCAGTGCACTGCATTAAATTTCAGTCCATACAGATTTATAACTTAATATTTTTAAAGTTTATTTCTGGATGATCTAAAGCAACATATAAAAAAATGTAAAGAAAACGAAAATATAAATAAAAAAGTTTATATACAAAGTACAAAAAATATTTACCTACATTTGCAAATCATTTGTTGTTACGATTTCTTTTGGCATAGGAAAATTTTTCTACATCAAAAGTAAGATTTAATCACGTCATAACATCCACCTTTGGCTATATGGGTAATCCATCAGTTCGCAACATTATTTATTGCATGATAGAAATTTGTTAACATTAGCTGCTCAGTCGATATATCTGCATTCTCACTGCAATAATGCGTGTATTTACGCATGTAAATGATAATGTATGTGTGATCACTTGCACTCTCACACATTTTTTAATTTTATGCCCATATATGGTCAATATTTAAAAATTGCGAAATTTATAATTGCACTCATTAATTTTTTTTATGACCCTTCATTGTATATATTTATTTATTTATTTATTTATTTATTTACTTCAGCTACATATATTACAAACAGCTGAGAAAAGTTTACAATTTCTAATTTTTATAAAGAAAAATAGTTACTACCACAAAAGTTAGAATACTTATACTAAAGATACTTATACTAGAAATTGTTGGAGTTCAAAAAACTAAGAAGCTTCATTTTTATATTATAAGGTGAGTCTGAAAAGTCCACATAATTGTATAACGAATTAACTTCCGAACAGATTTTATAAAATGGATCAAGGTTAGCAAAATTGGATCTATGGAATGGAATGGTTAACGGATGGTAGGATCTCAACATCCGATTAGGAACACTAATGGAAATTTTACCCAGAAGAAATTCTGAGTTAATTTTTCCTTGAAGAAGGTCTATTATAAATGATATATTAGAAACCGTTCTTCTACTTTTCAGCGTTGGCAGCCTGATTAGAGCAAGTCGACTTCGGTACGGTGGAAGGCGAATATTCGGATTCCAGTTTAATCCACGAAGACAAAACAACAAAAATTGTTTTTGTTTTTGAACAGATTCCAGTTTATTTATATAAATGTTGTAGTAAGGATCCCAGATAACGGATGCATATTCCAAAATTGGCCTTACTAAGGATGTATACAGACGTTTAGTGACATAAGGATCTTTGAATTCTTTTGCCCAGCGCTTAACAAAGCAAAGTACGCCACTTGCTTTGTTAGCAGTTATTTGAATGTGAGAGTTAAACGTTAATTTCATATCAAAAAGTACTCCCAAATCTGTGAAACTATTAACTGTACTTAACTCAACTCCCCCAAGATTATAAGCAAATACATTAGGAGTACGCCTATAATAAACCATGTGTTTGCATTTTTTGAGATTTAATTCCATTAAATTTTCGTCACACCATTTGAAAAAACAATTTAAATCATTTTGGAATAGTTTTTGATCATTAGGATTAGTAATTGTTTTAAATATTTTATTTAAATTATTTTGTCTTCTTTTCACTACACGTCATGTATTTATATATACATAATTGGTCTATTATTGAGAAACAAGTTTTAACTACGCATTATTTTTGGTTTCTAGAGCTAATACTTAAAATAAAAGATCATTAATTATTTAATATTGATGACGATCACATCAACTTTATTAGCAAACAAGTGCAAAATTAATTGAACTTTAAAATAAAATTTATAAAAAAAAGAAAAGTTTATCAAGTTACAAATATATCATAATTGATTTTATCACCAAAGTTATTGGAACACAAAAAAAAAGTGGTTAAATACAAAAAAACTCTATTTTAAATATCCTATTCAAACAAGGATTTCAATGAAGATCTCATCCAGAAAGAATTCCAAATTTAGTGCAACACACGTGATTCTTTGTGACTCCACATGAGCAGCTATAGGCTTTGTTAACAGAGAATTGAAGAATATTCCAGAAAAAATTTTCTAAATGTGTTTAGGCTTTCAATTTTCCTAAAAAAATGTCAAAAAAAAATTTACTAAAAATTTGCTAAAAATAATTAACTATAAAAAAGTGTGAAAATCCTTAATTTTCTAAAATTATGTCAAATTGTCTAAATATTCTTAAAAATTCATTAAAAAAATATATATTAAAACCTATGATTTTCTATAAATTTGAAAAACTAACCTAATTCAATCTAAAGTAATTTTAAAACAATTATGAATTCTAAAATATTAAATATAGTTATGATTTATTCTAAACAATATATAAAATTTAAAAAGAGTCTTGTGAATTAATAATGATTAAATAATAACAATTCATTAAAAATTTAATTATATAAGCAAATTATTAAATAATAACAATTCATTAAAAATTTAATCATATAAACAAATTATTAAAATTAAAAAAATAAAAATAATAAAATAAAATTTCCTATAAACTATAAAATTTTAATTTTTTAATATAAAATTGTAAAAACTAATTCAAATTTTCTAATCATTTAGTTCCAATTAGACAAAATGTCTAAAATTATATTCTACTTCTAATCATTTAATTATAATTATTTCGTTTGCCTAAAAGTTATCTTTTATTCAATTTAATTAACTTAAGAATTTCTTGAATGAAATTTATACAAATGATTATAATTTAAATATCTTAAAAAATGCGTTATTTGATTATATAATTAAAAATTAAATTAAAATATAAAAAAATAAATATTTGAATTCAAAAATTTGTGAAAAAAAAAAAAAAAAAAAAAAAAAACAAATAAATTAAAATCATTTGTACAATTTTTCTTGCCTTCACTGTATAAAAATATCTTTTCTAAATCACTACCTATATATACATATGTAATATCTAAACAAATAAGTATAAATTACAAAAAAATTAAAAAAAAAAAACTTAATAATCACATTTATTAAAGTAGCCAACAAAAAGTCATCATCATTATCATCTCGTCTTGCTGGGCCCTTCAACCGAGAGGATTTTAGAAATGGAACATCAACAATTGTGTTGTGAGTAATGAGAAATTGTATTGATTTATTTTTGTAATTATACTTATTGTATTTATTTTGCATATTATTTCGTCTGCTAGTCTGTCCGTTTTCCATTTTGTCCCCTTTACTTTTATCAATAATTATTTCTTATCACATATTATTACTCTGATTTAGTTAGATCTTCCCATTTCTTCTGTTATGATCTCTTATTAATTAAGCATATGTATACATTTTTGTTATTATTTTTAATTTTTCTTTTGCTTATTTTTTTTTAATAAATTCTATTATTTGTTATTTTAAAAACAAACAAAAAGTGCATTCATAAATTATTTTAAATGGGAAGGATAGCTAAGGTAACAAAACGTAAGTCAGTCAAACAGTTTTATTAGGGGTAGCTTTAGAAATAGTTTAGGGTAAGCAATCTGCCATGGCGTCTAACCTTTTGTCAATTGGGTGGGAACAAAATTACCCTACGTGATTTAACATCTTGTCACATCAATGTATTACTATTTTAAATTTGTTTTTATACTCTTTGGTATTTATAGGCATGTAGAGTATTTATATATTTATGCGCTTAAATACGGGTTAAGAACTCATCTGCCAAATAAAAGCTAGTCGGAAAATCTTGTAAATGCTTATTTAAGTCTGTATTTTATTTCACAAAAATTTAGGTTTTTGTTATTCATTGAATATATATCCAGCGCGTAACATTGTGCTTACTTGTAGTAGGTTTGTTTTTAGGTTTTCCAAGGAAATATTTGTCGTGCAGTTCTCCATAATCCAAAACGGCTCCTTGAGATAATGATGACCATGGTCTGGCAGTTGATTTATTTAATTTGTTTATATTTGCTATCGAAATAATTTATAAAATAAGTAAATATACCTAAAATATTAAAATGCTTAACATTACCGTGAAAAGTATAAAAAAGTCCTCCAAATGTCCTTACGCTTAACAGTGCTTTGTGCCATCCATGAGTTTGCACATAAATTAAAATTTTTTGCAGGAGAATTATATAGAACTTGCTTGTTCTTGAAGTATATCTGATTTAACACAAATTCACAATTATTTTTCAATATGTTTTGTTTATTCAAGAATTTTTGTATTTGTATAAAAAAAAAATTAAACGAAATTTAAATTTATTGACACAAAAACACGTGCACATGCTTTATTGTTTGTCATTCAACTGATTTTCTTCACTATGCGTTTTCTGTATTGAAGAAATTTCTTTAGTTCTACACATGTTTCTTCAATTTGACTAAAAGAAATTATTTAAGCTAACGAAATTTATTCAATTCTACATGCCTTTAGTAAATTTGAAGAAATTTAGTCAATTTGAAGAATTTTATTCAATTTGACTAAAATAAATTAGTTAATATTAACGAAATTTTTTCAATTCTACATGTCGTTAGTAAATTTGAAGATATTTAGTCATATTGAAGAATATTATTCAATTTGACTAAAATAAAATTGTTAATTTTAAAAAAATTTCTTCAATTTTACATGTCTTTAGTAAAATTTACAATTAAAAGTAATGCAATTATAAGAAATATATATTTTTATATTTTTTACATATTATCAAAAACTGTAATTGTATGTAAAGACGTTCAAACTTATTTTGAAGAATTTTCTTCAATTCTACATGTCTTTAGTAAATTTGAAGAAATTTCTTCAATTTGAAGAATTTTATTCAATTTGAATAAAATAAATTACTTAGTTTCTTAAAATGTGTATGCTTTTTGTCGATTAACAAATTTTTAGTCAAGTTGAAGAATTGTATTCAAATTAACTAAAAAATATTATACCCAATTTACACTTACGTTCAAAATCTCGTTTGAACTAGATTTCCAAAAAAACAAAATCTACCCTGTTTACATTACATAATTACGACAGTTTTGTAGATTTTGTTTGACAATTGCTTTTTGTTAAAATTAAACACACGCACTAAACACTTTTAAATAGCAAAAATGCTTTGAATTTTTTTTTTTTTTTTTTAATTAATTTAAAGTTTATTTGAACATTTTCAAATACAAATTTATTTATTTTTAATTTTAGAAATATTTGTTTAAACACAAATGTCATTTTTATTTAGAACATTGTTGTATTTTACTAACACACTGAAAGAAAAACAGTGTTAAAAAACGATATTTTTCAAAATCTAATTAAATTTTAGTAGATTTTGGTAAAATCTTGTTAGAAACAAGATTTTATTTGTATTGAAAATCGAATTAAAATCCAATAAAATTATGTAGATTTGGCTTGAAATCTCATTTAAACTAGATTTTGGGAAAATTTAAATGGGGTATTAGTCAATTTTAAAATTTAGTTTAACAGATAATTTATTCAAATTAACTTCTTCTTGGGGTGTTAAATTGAATAAAATTATGTGTTGTTTTTCTTACTTCCAATTGTTTAATAGTAACTGCCAATTTAACTAAATTTTCGTCGATTTAACAGATTTTTCGTCAATTTTTTAACGAAATTTTATTCAAATCAACATATTTTACAAAAAAATGTTTTTGACAAAATTTTTTTAGTAGATTTAAAGAAAATTTGTTGATTTGAAGAAAAATTCTATTGATTTGAAGAAAAAATGTGTTAATTTAAATATTTTTTTCGTTAAAATTCTGAAAAATTTTCGTCAATATTACCTACGAGATTCGGTTTAGTGTAAATGAATGTGAATCCATAAGAGGGGATTTTGTGGTACCTTTTTGTTCTTCAAATGGTACTTTTTGAATTTTCTATAATATTTAACCTAGAAACATAAAATTTAAGATGTTTGGTCCTAAATGAATGAGAATTCATAAGAGGGGGCTTTGTGGTACTTTTTGTTCTTCTAACAGTACTTTTTGAATTTTCTATAATTATGAACATACAAACATGAAATTAAATATATGTGGCCCTAAGTGAGTGAGAATTCACAGGGGAGACTTTGTGGTACCTTTTTGTTCTTCTAATGGTGCTTTTTGAGTTTACTATAATATATAACCTAGAAACGTGAAATTAATTATTTGTGGTCCAATGTGAATGAGAATCCATAAGAAGGGACTTTTTGGTGCTTTTTCGTTCTTCAAATAGTACTTCTTAAATCTTCTGTGATATTCATCCTAGAAACATAAAATTGAAGATGTAAGATCCTTAGTGAATCGGAATCCTTAAAAGGGATTTTGTGGCACTTTTTCCTTATTCTTATATATTTTTGCGTTATTATAATATTTATTTTTCGTTATTCTAATATTAGAAACCTAAAATTAAAGAGATATATTTATTTATGGATGAGAATTCTCAAGCTCTATTAGTCACATTCTTCTATACTAAAAAAATAATATTAGGAATACTTTTGTAGTTTTTTAACTTTCGAATGTTAAGGATGTTAAAAACTGGTAATGTTGGCACCCTACGAACTTTCTAAACCAACGGCGTAGAAATAAATTTTAAATATTAAATTTTTTATCAGAAATATATCAAACAAGCCTTTTGTACTTTTCGAAAATCTTTTTTTTTTTTTTTATAATTTCTGGTTTTTTTTAAGTAAAATATTTAAACAGTTTATTGTTGTTAATGCTGACACAACACCATTATTAAAAATGTTTGTATGGTTTTTATAAAAAAATTATAGCTAATTTTTTATATTTCTATAGATTTTTTTATAATATTTACACATTATTTACATGGTGTAACTAATGAACATTTTTTTATAAAATAATAAGTAATAAAAAATATTTATTTACACATATAAAACAATTTTTACCTATTATATACACATGTTTACATTGCGTAAACAATTAAAAATATTTTAATAAATTTTTTTGCCCGAATAAAAACATCTTTTTATTAATTTTCATATGTTTCAGCAATTATTACTTACAATTTACACTTTATACATAGTGTAAAGAATTACAATTTTCACAAATATTTGATAGCGCTTAACAAAAGTAAACAAGCGCGAATGTTATATTCGGCCGAATCTATATACCCACCATCAACTTTTTCTAATTTTATGTTATATGGGAGGTGGGCGGTAAAGTGGGCAGACCACGCCCATTTTTGGTTTCCAAGTTTATATCGACCCTCAAACTATCCGTACAATGCTTTTGTCTTACATGCTTTTGTTTAAGAGATATCAGCAGAAAAGTATGAAATTAAGCTACAACGGACACTCTGTGTTTCTAGTTTTTAGCCCATAACTATTTTTTTATAAACTGATTTTGCACATTTTCAATACCAAACAAACCTTATATAAGAAAAATATTTGTGCCAAATTTCGTCCCCCTATGTTGCACAGTGGTATTTTTTTTTTTTTTTTTTTTTTTTTTTTTTGGCAAAAAGTCTATTTTTTTCAGTTATTTTTTAGAAATCTAATGATGCAATTCTGTAGAGAAATGTTTCATTAGTAGAAAGACACGATTTGTTTTCGAAAAAAATAAAATTTTGTATTAAAAAGAGTGTGGTAAAGTTATCTAAATACTATACATCAAAAACTGATAAAAATTTTACTACATTTCAGTTGTTTATACAATAAATATGCTTGAACTACCAATATTTTTAGAGCATTTTTATTAAAATATTGTATTTTAAATATTTAAATTACATATATAGTTTAAGAGATCTGAGCAAATCAAAATGGCTCCAAAAATTTTAGCATTTACAGTTTTCATTAGAAAAAAAAATAAGTTAGCTCGGTCTACCTCCGTGTTAGCACTACTACTAAATGAAAGTTTGGAATATTTTCTTTCATTTTATGTAAAAAAATTCTGCGACTTTTTGCAATCGCAGAACAAACTTATAAATTTTGTGATAAAAGTCACGTATTTTTTATGAATATTTACTATAAATTGCAAGGTATATTTACAACAAAAGGTTTTGCATACATTTAGGCCTTTACTTTTACTTTTTAATAATTGATTGACAGCAATATCGAAGAAGTGTATGGCTCTTCTGGACATTCAGAGTACAATCAAAGTTTAGCACCTGATGTTACTGTCAAGAACCTGCTATTAGTATCGATGGTGCCCTTAAGTTTACGAGCAACCTGTGAAGAGGAATACTAGCGTAACAATAGTCCATCATCAACAAGATATTGTCGTCCAATTTCTTTCGAATTCGCTAAGGAGACTAAAGAAAAAGTCTTAACAGTTGTTGAGAAAATAAAGTCCGAAATTACCGCTTTAGGAAATACGACTGTTATAGTATGCGGCAAACAATTCAATGTAACACACAATTTAGTGTTCACGATGCTAGATGGCAAAACGGCTCAGACAGTTACAAATACTGCTTCAGCAGCCGTATGGTATATTTGTAAAGCGAAGCCCTCTGAAATGAACCATTTGGATGTAATATCAACAAAAACCATAGATAGTGAAGCTTGTAAATTAGGTATTTCATCATTACACGCTCGAATAAAATTTATGGAGTGCATACTCCATATATCTTATAATATGCCTTTTCAAAAGTGGTCTGCAATTGAATCAAAAAATAAGATATTAAAACAAGAAAACAAACAGCGCATTCAAGCAGCATTTAAAGAACGCATGAACTTGTGAGTGGATGCTGTACAACAAGGAAGTGGGTCGTCGAATGACGGAAATACTTCAAGGCGTTTCTTTTCTAATCCTGCTCTCGTAGCAGATGTAACAGGTATTAGTGAAGAGCTAATAGATCGCTTCCGAATTATTCTCCAAATAATTACATGTAGGCAAAAAATTGATACGGGGAAGTTTAAGAAATTTTCGTGGGATACTGCTGAGCTATTCGTTCGTAAATACAATTGGTACTTCATGCCAGCTACTGTCCATAAAGAATTGATACATGGAAATGACATAATTGAATCAGCAGTGCTCCCTATAGGCATGCTCTCCGAGGAAGCGGAAGAAGCACGTAATAAGGATTACAGAAATTATAGATTAATGTTTTCCAGAAAATGATGTTTTGCATCGTTTGCTTGCATCATCTGATCCCTATATAAGTAGTATAAGACGTCAACCACGTAAACATATTTTTGAACTAGATGATGTAGTAAAAGAAATAATAATTGATGAATAAAAAGTTTAAAATGAGTTTAAAATTTTACTCATTTTGTTTATACTCAAATAAAATTATTCTTTAATTTGTATTATAGGTCGAAGGGTATCCGATAGGACTAATCGATTTCATCCATTTTTTACTGATTCTTTTGGAATATAGTACCATGATATACCAACCATTATTTCAAATTTTATAAATTTTATTGCGAAAAACCCGATTTTTGAAAAATGGGTTATATGGGGGATAGGAGCAATTATGCTCCTTATGAAACTTAACAGATAGATTTGGGTTTATATAAAACTTGTTTATGTCGAATTTCATCACAATACTATTATTTTTATGTGATTTTTTAACGATAGAACTATTTTCAGAAAGGAACCTATATATGGACTAGGTTCAAATATGGACCGATTTTCTTCATACTTTATAGTATGATATCTTGGCACTTGAAACTAACATATCCAAAATTTAAATAAGATCGCTGCATTATTTAAAAATTTATGACTGATACAACGCTATTTTGGAAGGACCCTTGTATGGGAGGTACCCCTAGGGACTATCCGATATGAACCATTTTTAATATTTAGCTTTTGTATATAAAACTAGAAAAGTGTACCAAATTTTATTATCATAGGAGCGCTCCTTATACTTTCTGCAAAAAAATGTATGAACCCATACCACTGTGCGTTGTCCCGTTCGAGCCCTATCCTACTTTCAACAGACAGACAGACAGATTAATATCTAATATCTACTAATATTTTGTAGAGTTTTGGAAAAGAATATTTAAAGCACCTTATTTATTTTTTCTAAAGATATAAAAAATACTATAAAAGTACTTTCAATTTATCAAAATTTTGTATACAAATTATTAAAATCCTTAAAAAATGTTTACATGTTTATAAAAACAAAAAAAAAACATTTTATCTTTATTTATGAACATATTGTTCAAAGTAAAACATATACAAACAATAATGGATTCCCTGAACTCTTTTAATATTATTGAAATAAAACAATATATTTACATGAAAACGAATAATAAAAAAAATATCACATAAAACTTAACACTAGCAATTTAACAGATTTGAAATAAAAAGAATAAAAAAAATAAGCACACATAAAAATATATAAATAAATATACATATATGTATTAAATCCCTTGCTTAAAATCATAATTACGAAGACCAACAGAAAAGTTATGCAAATAAAATTTTGTTATATATTTTTTATCATTATTTTTTTAAAGCTAAACATATGACAATAAAATAGCAATAGATATTAGTCAATAATAATTTTAATTGTTTTAGCTTTTTTTTAATTTTTGAGAACACTTCCCATATTACCCTCATATATTTTTTCAAAGCTACTACTAATAAAAGCAATATTTTTCTCGTTTCATTTCAACGTTACATATAGTATTTACATCATACATACATATCTCCAAACATACATACTTAATAAGTACATGTGTATATGTGAAATTCTAACTGTTATATATAAAAATCTACTCCTACTCATCCATAAACTAAAAACACAACTCTTTCATTTATATCCTTTCTGTTGCAATATGATTGAGTAAGTGTTGTTGTTATTGTTAAGCGCATCAGCAGGACCATTAAACTGATTTGTGCGTTTTTCGAATAATAAATTTTTCTGATGGCTTTTGGCATTTAAAAAAAAAAAAAAAAAAAAAACAGAAAAATAAAGAGAAAAACCATAGTTTCAACTACAAACCCACCACAACCCAACAATAACAAAACAACTTTAAATATGAAAATATTTGATGAATGTTTTTATGTATGATGTTGATCGTTTATACAAGCATATGTTTATATGTATGTCTGTGTGATTGTATGAGATTTGGAATATGTGACCGTTTGTATTCATAAATAGAAAATATATACAAGCACATACTGCTTTATTTATAAAATTTTTAGGAATATTCGAATGGTCTTAACTTATCTATAGTGTGGTCTATAGTCTAGTCCACGTTCCCAATGATGGTCTGCCATATACTACTATAGTCTAGTCTACAGTCTAGTCTATAGTCTAGTCGATTCTATAGTCTAGTCTATAGTATAATCTATAGTATAGTCTAGTCTATAGTCGATTCTATAGTTTAGTCTAGTTTATAGTCCATAAACTGTCATTTTAGTACATCATGCAAGAAAATGTTTTATATTTTTTCTTGAAAAGTGGATAAAAATTTTATAATTTATAATTATTTTTATCACAACCAGCTTAAAATTGTGAATTTTTTAACACCCATCGAAAACAACTAGTCTGATTTGTTTAAAGAAATATCGAAATATTTTATATTAAACTGTTCTTCAAGATAATGTAAGTATTAACTTACATTATTTTAATACACTCAACATTGATGGAGATATTAGGACTATTTTCTGGAAAAAAAAAAAAAAAAAAAAACATTTCAAAAAATTTATTTTTCAAAAAATCATCAAAATTCTAAAAATCCAAAAATTAAAATTTATATTCTTTAAACATTATGATAAATTTCTTTCAAATAAAATAAGGCATATTTCATACATATCAATGCATAAATGTTGATTTTATTGACAAATTAATGAAGATACTCATTTACAAATTCAATAGAAATACATATTAAAAAATATAAAAAAAATTAGTTTTTGATTATTTTTATCCCATATACGTATCTATATTTATTGTGTCCTGAGATATAGTCTAGTCTTTAGTCTAGCCTATGGTCTAATCCAGGGGTTCTCACAAGACCTCGCTACGCGACCCCCTTTTGATATTGCAATGGAAGCGCGACCCACTACAACTTTGACTAATTTAAAAATTGGAAAAAATGTAAAGATAAAGTAATTTTAAAAAATAATATTAATAATTTCGACATTGTTTTCTTTGAATATTTCCCTTTTTTTTTGAAATTATAAAGTTGCTTAAGAAAATTTTCTTTATATAGCCGGGAAACTTAGCGATGAAATAAAATGTTTGTGTACTGAAAAAAATTTTATAAAAAGATAAAATAAAAGTAGAATTTCATGTGAAAAAACTATAGTTTCATCAAATTTAAGTGAACTACATATTTATCTTTTTAATTAATTGTTTACCCTGCCACATCGTAAAGTTTTCTTTATACTGTGTATTTTTTCTTTATACAGAAGTGTCCGGTAGACAAAAATTTTGTAGGAAGATCCCTCAAACGATGCGTAAAAATTTACTTAATGTGGGAGAAATATTAAAAAAAATTTAAAATTGATCTTCAGTTCCCTACCATCGATTGAAAGTCACGGGTCTAGAAAATTTCGTCTAAAAAATAGTATTGAGTTTGGTCTTGAAATGGGTATCATTTGCCAATTATAACAAAAATATTTTTACAAATTTTCGCAAAAATGTTGGTTCCTAACTGTAATAAAAACATCGAATTTGTTTTTCTTAAAAAATTTATAATAATTTTATAATTTTGTTTCCTTTATGGCTAAAATATTAAAAATTAGCATTGTAGTAATAAGTACTGTTGATAATACATATATGATTTTCCAAATTTGTTCAAAAAAATGTTCATCAAACGCCTTCTAGCGAAACAAAATCCCACAGAAAAAATATTTAAAATAAATATTTTTTCCATAAGCAGCATAAAATTATGAATTTTTTGATACCTAGTTCGATTAAAAAATCTAAATTTTTTTTTATTAAAATGTATGGGACCCATTACCCAAACAAATTTTTACGCTTCGTTCGAGGGGTGTTCCTATATCGACACTCTATTGAACAGCATTACTTTCTTCGTTTGATTATAGTTGTCTTCTTGAAGCATAATATTTTCAATTAAAGGTTTCTTCATGAGTAGTTTCTAAAAAGAACATATTTTACGCTTGTCTTTAATTTGGATATATTTTGTAAAAATATGTATTTCTTTTTTTAAATAGTTTCATGTTTTTAGTGGAATTTTCATTTGAACTTGTAAATAATATTTATATTAAAAAATTTTATGTTTAAGAATATGTTTCAGGAACTCTTCGCGACCCCCCACTAATGTACTTACGGACCCCTTGTGGGTCGCGGACCCCCATTTGAGAACCGTTGGTCTAATCTATAGTGCACAGTGGGGCCAAAAGCAAAATAAATGGTAATAAGTCTGGAACTTTGAAACTACTGTACCGATTTAGATGAACCTTGGAACATGAATAGAGGAGGAATTAGACTTTATGAATATTGTTGGCTAGAGTCTGTGGCTGCAGCACGGACGCCGCTACAGTGGGCCAAAGTTGACCACCTCGAGGGTGAAAAACATATTGGGTCTTATAACTTTTACAAATATAAAACGATTTTAAATATTTTTACATTTTTGAATTCTCCTAAGCAAAAACAAGGAAAAAACATGCTTATTGTGCTAAATTATCTCGTATGGTTTAAAAGATATTTAACTTCAAAAAATAAAGTTAAATAATTTTGCGATTTTGCCCTATAACTTTAAAAATAAAATTTCTAAAATTTATTTAAAAATATGCAGAAATTCTCTACAATTTTCTAAATAAAGTTAATAAAAAAAATTTTACTTATCTCAATTCCATATTAAAAAAGTTTAATAGTTTTTAGCATTTTCTGAAAGACGGGACTCAAGAAAACGTGTAAGTGTAGTTTTACATCCAGCAGTGGTAAAAAAAATGGTAAATTTTGGATGAGAAGATGAACTTTCTGAGTGTTTAAAAAAAATTAATTGAAAAGTGTGGTTGATTTTTAGCACACTTTTCTTAAAACAAAACAAACAAATGCAAATTATGTTTACAGCGACATATTTCAAAAATTTGAGACTGAATATTTTCTAAATGCTTATAGGTATCAATATAATTTTTTCACATGATATAAAATATTTAATAGAAAATTGACAAATGTAAAAATCAGAAAAATATATATAATTTCACTATATATTTTTAGAGGTCGAAATTTTTATTATTGAAAATATGGGTATTTTCGGAAAATTGCCTCGTGTGACTAAGTTTACCGGTAGGCTGTCATAATTTTTTGTAAAACCTTTATGAACATATTGAGCTATATAGTTTAATTCACAGAAGTACCGAAATCAACAATCAATTTTTTTTATATACTCAAAAAGTTCAACTTCTCATCCAAAATTTACCATTTTTTATCACTGCTGGATGTAGGGCGAACGTTCAGAACTTTTCAAAATTACACTTATACGTATTCTTGAGGTCCCGCCTTTAAAAAAATGCTAAAAAATATTAAAGTTTTTTAACTAAATTTGTTGAAAAAGCTAAATATATAAAGTTACTTTTTTGGCAAAAAATTTAAATTTTTGAGACCTTTTTTGAAATTTTGACTTTGAAAAATTTTTTCTTGTTATCGAATTGAGATAACTAAAATTTTTTTTATTAGCTTAATTTAGAAAATTATAGAGAATTTCAGCATAATTTTAAAAAAATTTTAGAAATTTTATTTTAAAAGTTATAGGGCAAAATCGCAAAAAAGTCAAGGCCAAAAATGAGAAATTTATTTTTTGAAGTTAAATATCTTTTAAACCATACGAGATAATTTAGCACAATAGGCATGTCTTTTCCTTGTTTTGCTTAGGAGAATTCAAAAATGTAAAAATATTTAAAATCGTTTTATATTTGTAAAAGTTATAAGCCCCCATATGTTTTTCACCCTCGAGGAGGTCAATTTTGGCACACTGTAGCGGCGTCCGTGCTGTAGCTACAGACTCTAGCTAACAATATTCATAAAGCCTAATTCCTTCTCTATCGATATTCCAAGTTTCATCTAAATCGATTCAGTGGTTTCAAAGATCCAGACTTATTACCATTTATTTTGCTTTTGGCCCCACTGTGTAGTGTTGTTAAAATGTCTGATTTTTATAGAAATATTTATAATAAAAATATGATTTTCAATGCCTTTAGTTTATTTTTGTATACCCTACTTGCCCTCATGCTTATGTTTATGATGCATAGAAAAAAACCTTAGACCACTACCTTAAAGTATACTGTATAAGTCAAAATCACTCTCTTGAGTTGACCTAACAAAGTATGTCTGTCTGTCCGTCCACGTACCTAAATCTTGAAACTAATCAAACATCAGGCCGTAATTAAAAATAATAATTTAATAAAAATTAGTACATAGACCTTTTATGGACCAAGAACGAACTCTATTGAAATTTTCTCTCGCCTAATTCTTTTTTAATACCAATATCTTAATATCACACACCTAACACATAATGCGTAATTCAAGCATTGAATTATCAATTTTACGTCCCATTTAACAAGCTATAGTAACGACCAAAATAATACCACCTCTCAATGAACTAAACTTCATAAATAAACATAAAAAGATGTTTTTTTTTTTTACATTTTTAATTAGAAAACACGTTGTAATTTCCTTGTAATATTACATTTTTTTAATAAATTACATAATACTTGTTTTCAATCACTTTACAATGTCATTTCACATACATTGAAAAAAACATTGAAAAAATATCAAATCTTTTTTATGAACATTTTTCTAACAAAATCAAATGGGGTAAAAATAAAACATCACAGAAATTGAAATGAAAAGCGTCCATCATATCAAATCATCGAACATCATGTTCATCGTATTGTTCATGTAATATTTTTGTTTGTATGTAAGTAAGTGAATGAGTGTTAAAAAACCACTTTTATTCCCTTTTGCCCATAATGACTTTATTTGTGCCTAGAGGGCTATTTTATACCAATTTCCTTCCTCTCTAACTGTCATTCTTTTTTTTCTTTCATGTTTTTTTTTTTTTTTTCTTTTTTTTTTTCAAACATTACTGTTATTTTTTAGCAAAAAAAAAGGAAAAAAAGAAATAAGTATAAAAACTCTGTTGAAGTCCTTTTTTATGTTCAATATACTATCAACACTTCATCATCACTATTACTCTCTTATACATTTGTTAGAAAACAAAATGAAATGAGGGAGTAAAAAATATTAACCAACAATAAATCGAGGGTGTTTCATAGGAAAATAGTATTTGACTTCTCTAGAAAATATCAAGGGTAAAGAGGGAAGATTAGTCTTGAATTTTTAGACTATTTATCATGAAACCAAAATATTCTTCCTTAATTTCATTATTTCCTCCAAAAAGAAATTACATAATAAGATTCACATAAAAACGTCAGATTCACCAAAAATTTAATATCGTCAAAATACTAGCAATTTTCAAAAATTAAAAAAAAAAATTCCAAAAATCTCTAATTTTCCTTAAAACACTAATAGCAGATGAAAACATCAAAAAAAGATTACAAAAATACAGTGGCTCTCAGCTTAAATTATGCAGTATATAATTTTATTTTTAAAGCTCCATAACAAAGTAAAAGGCTGGAATTTAAAATAAAATTTGGTATTTGGTAATCATTATTTATTGTTAAAGTTTGCCTTTAAGTAAGTTAAAGATATGAAAACAAAAAAATCCGATATTTTTATCTCACAGTTTATTTTATACAGCCACTTATGACATCAAAAAATTGAAAATTACGACCGATAATTACAATACTTATTATCTGGAATGGTAGTCTTAATTGTATGCAACAGATTTGAGGCGGTTTGTTACCGGTGCGTCCAGTTTTTGTGTAATATTAGGCGAAATGTATTCCTACTGCATTTTCAGTTCTTAATTCCTATTTTATTATGTAAATTTCCAATATGGACCACAAATTTTCAATAATATTATGGTCTGGTGACTGTTTAGAGAGTGTCGTTAAATTTGGGCCTTTATATATTAGCAAATTGTACACAATACCAAATTTATTCTTCGGATCGTTATGTTGGCAATATAAAGAATTTGATAATATGCCCTGATTTGATGCACTTTGCAACAAATTATACTTTAGAATCTAAAGGTATCTACTACTGTCCATTGCTGGTCCAATAAGTTCCAAAAGTTCCCACCACCATTAACCGACATACAGGCCCAAACCATGAAACTGCCACCAACATGCTTCACTGTTATTTCTAAGTTTTCTTGGTTCAGCTCGGTATTCGATTCTCGCTCCAAAAAGGACATAGTATCAGAGCCTAATATATAGAATTATAACTAATTAACAAAACATAATCGAATTCCAAAACGTTGGATCCTTGGAAACAAATTCCTTGGTAATGTTGATTATGTAGCCCTTTTGTTTAAATATTTAAAGTCTTCTTGCCTGAAACTCGACCTTCAAAATAGTGCTGATGCAATGCACGCCAAAAAGTTTTGACGCAACATTGTTTTCCCAAGTCAACTTGAACTCCCTATATCGGTTTTGATGCTGAGATCCGTAGGTTGGCCTTTGTTTTCCTTAAAATATATCGCAGTCACGATTGTAAAAATATTTATTCGGTAATTCACTGCCTTTTATTGTTCAACCGATTTTCATGAAAAAAAAAAAAAAAAAAAACTCATAATGATTTCTTGTACCATAGAAGCATATATTTTAACCATTTGAGTTACTTTTCGCTGCGAGTGACCGTTTTAAAATAGTTTATAACCAATACTCCTTTCTATAACACTGTGCGTGGACCAATTTCACATTTACATTGTAATTGACGCATTAACTAACAAAATAAAATCAAAAATAGTAAGCAGGGCATTTCTAGAAATAGATACAAAAAATTAAGTCTACTGGACAACGCACAGTGGGGTCAAAAAATCTGTATTCCCAAAACTACTGCTCGGATTAAATGGAAATGTATGGAGTTGCAGAGAAGGACCTAATCTTTCAGAAAAATCATCTTGCGGTCACCCTGTGATAATACAAGATAAGCTACAGGGTGTCAAAACTGACTACCCCGAGTATGTAAAAGTTTAAAAAAAATCTTAACTTCTTCAAATAAAGTCCGATTTTAAAGATTTTTATATTTCTGTAAAGTGCTTGGTAAGCTAAAGAAAAAATAAACTTACTTATCAAAGCTATCTCTTACAGTTATAATGATATTTACACTTGAATTTTGAATTTTTGATTTTTTTTAATATCTTGTATTTTGCTATATATTTCCAAATAATATGCTGAAAGAATTTTTGGATTATCTCAATTCGTCTAGACGTGAAAAATATTCAAAAACAGCTCTCTGAAATTGGTATGTAAAATGGCTATTTTTTACAAAAAAATAGTACAATTCTTTCACTTTTTTCTCAAAGTTCCGTTAACGAAAAAATTCTTTCTTTATATATTTCAAAAGATAAAGCTTCAAAAATTTTTAATAACGAAATTTTGAATTAATTTATGTTTGCACCCTACAACAGGCATTGGTCGAATATGGTCAATTTTGGAAAAAGATAAAATTTTTATCGATTAATAAAAAAAATGTCACGTTAGCTTTTTTAAACCATTTATGAAGTCTTGTTTTTTGAAATATATAAAGAAAGAAGTTTTTTCTTTAACGAAACTTTGAGAAAAAAGTGAAAGAATTGTACTAAATTTTTGCCAAAAATAGCCATTTTTCATAACAATTTCAGAGTGCTGACTTTGAATATTTTTCACGTCTAGACGCATTGAGATAATCCAAAAATTCTTTCAGTTTGTTATTTTGTAATATATAACAAATTACCAGATATTTTTAAAAAAATTTTAGCTCATATATCTCAGGACTTATTCTTGAAAAACGAAAGAAAGTCGAGCCATAAAATCAAAAAATCAAAATTCAAGTGTAAATATCTTTCTAACTGTAAGAGATAACTTGGGTAAGTAAGTTTATATTTTCTTTAACTTGCCATGCACTTTACAGAAATAGAAAAATCTTTAAAATCGGACTTCATTTGTAGAAGTTACGATTTTTTTAAACTTTTACATACTCGAGGTAGTCAATTTTGACACCCTGTAGATTTTCTTGTGTTATCACAGGGTGACCACAAGATAATTTTTCTAAAAGCTTAGGTCCTCCTCTGCAACTCTTCCATACATTTCCATTTAATCCGAGCAGTAGTTTAGGAGATACAGATTTATTACCCAAAAAATTTGCGTTTGACCCCACTGTGCAACGCTGCATGGAATTACTTCTCAAAAAAGAAGTGGCTGCACAAAATAAGCTGTGAGCAAAAAAAATGAGTTATTTTTTATTTTATGCTTTTAAGTTATTTAAGTGCAAATTTTTGCATTAAATGAAATAGTTTTGTAAAACTAGAGTTTATTCTCTTTCAAATGATACCATATTTTTTTTAAAGTTCCCAACTGCTGCATAGCTATGGAACATTAAACATGAAAATATTTTCTACATAAAATAAGCTGTGAGCCACTATATGTAGCAAATTCATTTGCTGAATCAATTAAATTCCCTTCAATTGCATTAACATATAAAATACTCCATATTTTTGTTTTAGAATAAAGCAAAACTAAATATCTTAACAAATACCAATGATTGACTGACAACTACAATTTTCATTTTGTCTAGTATGATGAGTTCTACTACCATTTCTATTTGCTTCCATACAGACCCTTTTTTTCCTTTTCTCCTATACTTTAACAACAATTCCGCTGTGTAAGCGAGTAGTGTTGCTGTTTTCAACAAATAACTTTGTCAACTTTGTTGAATCGAATATATGAACAAATTTCTTTCACTCTTCATAGATATTTTTTTTCCAAAATATTTTTCATCTTCATTTCTTTGTGTTAAAAATCACACATTTTCACTTTTTCTTTTCATACTACCAAAGTTTTCAATGTTAAAATTTTTTTCTTTTATATATCTTTCAAGGTATTTTATTGTTGTATTGAAAAGTTACTTTAACAAAAATGAAGACAACCAACAAAAAAAAAATAAAATAAAATAAAAAAAATTGGAAAACAGTTTTTCTTTTGATGTGTCCCCTGATGACGATCTTTCATTCATTCTTTGTGTACCATCTTCATCTCATACAACGTATTTATAACTTCTTTTTTTTATGATGAGTAAGTTGTTTTATTTCTGTGTAGCTTGTGAAAAAGTTTGTTTTCATTTCATGTTTTTCTTCTTGACTTAGAAAAGTAATTTTTTTGTCAAGAAATTAAATGGTTTATGAAGAAAATAAACTAAATGATTTTTAAGTGATTACATGGTTAATTTACTGATTCAAGTTTGTTTTTTTTTTTTTTGCTTATTTAAGTATTATTTTTCTTGATTGAAAAATTTGTAATTATGTTAGTTATTGCAGATTGATGATATTATATTTTGACCTTATATAAAATCAATTTAAAATTTATTGTAAGGATTTTTTTAAATATGTATTACATTCTCCAAAATAATGTTTAAAATTTACTGAACTAGACAAGATTGAAATAAAATGAGACAAATAATAAATGAAACTACCCAGTAAAATTTTGTTGGCTTTTGCTAATGACTACTACTTCCTAGACTCATTACATGGTAATGAGTTCTCAATTTTTATTCATTTCTTCGAGTAGTGGAATAACTAGTTACCAGTAAACAACAATTTCATTTAGTTCTGCAATGGCTCAGTTCACTAGAGCGACTGCGTATAACACTCAGAAGATTGACGGAAATTATTTTAATTTCTATTGTATATTAAAACTATTAGGTTCAAATCTCAGTTGAGCCAACTTTTTGTTTTTATTTTTTTTTTTAGCAATTTTGTAGTTTTGTGTTATTTGATTATTTCAAATAAGTACTTTAATAATGGGGACCCATGAATTCGTGGACATCGCCATGTAAAGTTAATGAGTTTTTCACCTGATTTATAAGTAGTTACCACCACACAGTGTGCAATTCAAAAAATGAAATGAAATAAATATGTAATTTCGGAACGGCTGTTCCGATTTTCATAAAATTTCACATGGTGATAGTAGATGTGTAGGCAAGTTTAAGTTTTGAGTTTGGACTATATATATTTATAGGGGGCGAGTCCACAGGGTCCAAAATTTGGACACCTCAGGTATACATTTTTTTAAAAACAACCCTGATTCCTTTTACAGTTACGGAAAAAAATAGGGTCAAGTACATTTATTTGAATTTTTTGAGTTTTCACCCAGAGAAATATCAATCACATACGTGTTGAAAACGATACCATTCTGTGTCAATAGTGAATCTACACCGTATGTGTTTAAATTAAACACTGCGTGTTCAATTCTTATTGAAAATTGATACCTAATTGGCACCAAGTTGAAACCATTTCGGTATCAAATTGTTAAATTACATATGTTTTCAATTAAATTTGTTAACGAAAGGTATTAAAAAGCTGTTACCGTAAATTACCAATGTGAGCACAACCGTTGTTGATTTTGAATCGAATTTTTTCCCTTAGTGTTCGACTAAATTTTATGCTAAAAAATAAAATTTTTAATGCCAAATCATTGCGAATATATTGGGTTATAAGCCTATACAAAAATAATATCCTTTAACATTATACCGAAAACGCTACATCGTCTCAAGCTAAAATAGTCCCTTTTCAGTGTGGACAAAAAAATGGGGTCAGCAGTTTTTTTTTTAAATTTTTATGAAACTTTACCTTTTTTAAATCTCGATAATGATATTAAAAATAAAAAACTGAAAAAGGCGAGAATCATCGATTATTTCCGATTCCGAGAACCAGAAAGGATCTATAAATTTTAAACTTTAAAAATATAGGTAAAATCGAAGGACCTAACAAAAGATAAGTACCGAAATCGATCATTATAGTTAAATAATTATATTTTCAATTAAAAGGCAGCATTTACAGACAATTTAAAACAATTTAATGTAAAACAAAATTCTTTAGGAATAGAAAATCACCAAAATTGTTTATCAAGTCCTGGATTTTAATGCCAACAAGTTGATTCAAAATTTGGCAGGCATTTAAATTTCTTCTGAGAACATGAGAAGACATTTGGCGGAAACATAATTTATTTCAAATATCATTCTGGAAAGCCCCAGTCTTATTGTACCGACCGGGAAAGGCCTCAAATAGTATCTTCATGTAAACAAAATATAAAAAATGCGTATTATCCTCTAAAAAAAAGAAGTATTTGTTTTATATAAAAAAAAAAAATAAATGTTAAATTTGGTAGTAAAACTTTCGCATGGGTCCAAAAAATACAGATTTGGAAACATTTAATACCCCATGTACAATTAAGCATAATGGTGTTTGTAATATATCGGAGAGGGTTACTACCATTTCAAATTGTCAGGTCGATATCTCAGCATCAGGGAACTCTAGTATGGTCCAATTGTTTTCTTATGTTCTCGGAACAAATTTATGTTCGAATTAGATTTTCAACCGAATTAATAGAATTAAAACTTTCAGACTTGGTAAAATTTTTGAATGATTTTCCGTTTCCGAAGAACTTTTTTTTCACTAAATCTTTTTTAATTGATCTAAAATTCTGCCATTTAATTGAAAATAAAATTATTTAACTATAATGATCGATTTCGGTACTTATCTTTCGTTGGAACCTTAGATTTTACCCATATTTTTAAAGTGCCAAATCTGTAGATCCTTTCCGATACGAATAGTTCTCGGAATTGAAGATCATCGATGATTCTCATCTTTTTTCCGTATTTTATTTTAAATATCGTTATCGAGATTTAAAAAAAATTAAAGTTTCATAAAATTTTTCAAAAAATTTAAAAAATTTAAACAACATTTTTGGTGACCCTATTTTTTTGTCCACACTGAAAAAGGACTATTTAAGCTTGAGACGATGTAGCGTTTTCCGTATAGTGTTAAAGAACATTCTTTAGGTATAGGTTTATAACTCAATATATTCGCAATGATTTAGCATTAAAAGTTTTATTGTTTTGCATAAAATTTTGTCGAAAAGTAAAAAAATTTCATATAATTATACTTGACCATATCTTTTTGTCCGTAACTGCATCTGAATTGATTTTTTTATCGAAGGATTTTGCTAGTTGAGATCTAAATAAAACATCGTCATATGAATATCTTATCTCTTTTAGTTTAAGAGATATTAGGCTTCAAAGATTCGAAAATTACTTTAACGTGGATAAATCCCATACAAATGTTAGTATCAAGTTAATATTCAAGACAAATAAGTTTTATAAAAGTATAAAAAGTAGTGCTTAATTTTATGAAGATCGGTCCATAACTTACCATAGCTCCCATATTTGTCCACAATTGGCCACAGTTCTAACAAAAGACCCCTTTCCGAATTTTAGTACACATACACAATGCTGTAGGATATCATATTGTTAGGCTTAGCTGATAAAACTGGTCGGCAAAAATAATATTCCCCCTAACACTAATAGTTGGACTTTGATCGATTTTGATGTGCTTAACACGAATCTGCTTTCAGTTTTTTTCCATCAGTTCTGAATTCTTTTATGATCGTGTTTAATGTTTCGCCCATAATAAGGCCATTACTCTAGTATATTTCATCATAACTCAGGACGGTTGATATAGGTTGATATAAATGATAACCAAAATATGCGGAATAAATTGGCTAAAGTCGTTCTAATATCATTTTTTATTCGCTCAATAGTTTCGAAGTTATTTCGAAATTAGTACCCGAAAAAAAGTTTTTTGCTAAAATTTCTTTTGAAAATAGGAAACATTAAAAATGTTTCAGTTTATCATCTTTATTTCAAATCTGGTAATGCTACGAGTAAAATATGCTACGTATATTGAAAATTGATTCACAAACCCTGATTTTTTTAACAGTTAAGTAAAATTACCTACAACTGGTGAGCAAAAAAATCTTTCTTCTTAAACAAAAATAGGTGGACTTTATCGAGCTAAACAAAAATCTGCTTTCACTTTTTTCTATCACGTCCTGATTTTTTTTTTTTTTATGGGCATGACTAATATCATCACCCTATTCATTGATCACACTATTAAAACTCAAGAATGGTTTGTGCATTTTAAACTGTAACTTATTAACTGAGGATGCAGATGAAACTTGTCTTTAAGTCGAATCAACATTTAAATTTTTTTCGCTATTAATTTCTGAAAAACTACAGAAATATTAAGGAATATTGGACAAACCGTTCTCGATTGAAAACTGTTCTAATTAAAAATATTAAAAGGTTTCTCTTTACATCCAAAACCAGCTAGAAACAGGGCTGTCAGATGTAGCGTTTTTTTGCCAAACGTGGCGATTTTTAATTGCTCTTGGCGTCTGAATTTTCCGACATGGCGATTTTTCACAAGGTGTCGATTTATTTGGCTAATATTTAAAATTTTTTTAAATAGACATTCGTGGAGTAAAACTATTACGTTTTCTTACTAGCAATCGACTATTTTTAGTATTTTTCTATCTAATGTAATGGTTCTTAAATATTTGTTTAAACATAAAATAAACGCAGAGAAAAAACATGGTTACAGCATGATCACCACAACTATTCAATGTTTATATAGCCCTTTTACATTGATTTAAATAATACCGTGTTCATGATAGCAACGCTTATGATACTGTTTAATCATTTAATGATTACCCACAATCAAAATTTTAATATGGTTCACTGAATTATAATATGTATTTAAATATGTTTATATGAAATCATATTTATGATAAATCCAATCATTTTGTCAATTCTACAACTATTTAGTTAATTCTACAACCATTTAGTTCATTTTACAAATTTGGTTAATGCTACAACCATTAAGCCATTAACTTTTAATGCCTTTTGAATATACATTTTTGTGTATCAGTCCAGTCGTTTGTTAGTATATTAATTCTCATTTAGTTTATATATGAACAAATTTAAATTGACAAGGTTTGTCTTCATTTAGTATGATAAATGTTCCACATACCGTGGTACAAATGAATATAAGTATGAAAACATGGGATTATTTATATGGTTAAATGGAATTATACTTATGATGGAATTAGTTTATATATATGATAACATGGGATTATTAAATGATAAAAATATGATGAAATTGAAAGCAATACCTAAGAAAAGGTTATAAAACTTACTAAAAGTTATTAATAAGGTTATGAACCTTATTAATAAATTATAAAATGGAATCATAGTAATGATTACGTACAAATATACTTATTGTACCTGGAATCATATTACAATCATAGTATGTTGCTCTTAGTTTATGGTCACTGGAACCATAATTTTTCTTTGCGTGATTTTATTTATTTATTTCTTCTTATTTATAAAGGAAATCGAAGTTACAAATTAAAGTTGCAAAGTATTTAAAGATATTTATATAGTGTAAAAACTCGAAAATTATAGTTTGTGCTTGATTTTTTATAATCCTGGTAATTTTTACAAAATGTAAAAATCATTTAATGATATTTCGTCCTTGGGTCAATTTTTCAAAATCTTTTTTAATAATAAATCGATAACAAATGTTTTTACTATTTTCTTAAATAAAGCTTGATTTAACAAAAGCATTTGATATCAAATTGAGAAAATATCATTATTATTATTTTTTTTTTCTTTAAGTATTAATGTATTTTTGAGTTAAGAATTATTTAGGAACAACATTAATTTTTTTTTTTTTTCAAATGGATACTAATTCTAATTAAATTTTAAATCAACATACGTGTTTTAAGAAATAAGTTTAAATGATCAAATTTCAAAGATTTTAGTTTCTTAGGATACAGTTAATTTGCTACTCTAAAGTGCCTGTGGGTCGTTTTAAGGTTGTAACGTCTCAAGCTTCTGTTAAATTCAATAATTTTTTTTTTTCTAATTTTTGATCTAAAATGGAGCAACATTCAGGAAAGTATATCGAAGGGGTATATTCAAAACGGGCCACATGCAAAACCCCAATTGTTCATATATGATATATATCATAAAGACACTTTCAAAGGTTTTTTAATATCTCAGTGACTCTCAAGTAAAAAGTTGTATCGTTTTTTAATAAAATATATCACACAGCAAACTATTTTCGTCATGAATCTGTAACTCCTAAACTACTGATCGAATCGGATTGAAATGTATGAAATAGTTGTAGAGAAGGACCTAAGCTTTCAGAATAATCATCTTGTAGTAACCCTGTGATAACACGAAATAAGCTACAGGGTGTCAAATTTAACTATTTCGACTATGTAAAAGTTTCAAAAAATCATAACTTCTACAAATTAAGCCCGATTTCAAATATTTTAAAATTTCTGTAAACTGTTTGACAATATGCTTATGCTTACTCATCTAAGTTATTTTTTACAGTTAAAAAGATATTTACGCTTGAATTTTTAATTTTTTGCCTCGACTTTATTTCGTTTTCCGGGAATGAGTCCGGAGGTATATAAGGAAAATTTTTCTAAAATATCGTGTAATTTGGAATATATTCGGAAATGATGTGCTGAACAAATTTTTTTATTATCTCAATTCGTCTAGACGTGAAAAATGTTCAGTCACTACTCTGAAATTAGTATGTAAAGCGGAATATATTCCAAATTACACGATATTTTAAAAAAATTTATACCTCTGGACTTATTCTCGGAAAACGAAATAAGGTCGAGGCAAACATTCAAGCATAAACATATTTTTAACTTTAAAAGATAACTTAGGTGAGTAAGATTATTTTTTCTTTATATTGTCAAGCACTTTACAGATATAAAAATATTTGATATCGGACTTAATTTGTAGAAGTTATGATTTTTTGAAACTTTTACATACTCGAGATAGTAAAATTTGACACCCTGTAGCGTATCTCGTGTTATCACAGGGTGACTACAAGATGATTATTCCGAAAGCTTAGGTCCTCCTCTACAACTCTTCCATACATTTCAATGTTATCCGAGCAATAGTTTATGAGATATAAATTTATTTCAAAAAAAAATACGTTTTGCCCTACTGTGATTACGCCTCACTATGATCGTTTTCCGTGAAAACATAAACATAAAGGAAGTTGACAAACAAATACTTAATATCTAATGTAAGAACAGCTCATATTTTGTCGTATTGATCCATCTTCAACCACCGTTCGAGGAGTTTTTAACGTAACTCAGAACTTAACGAATTTGTTATCCAAATACCAAAAATAAAAAGTGCCGATGAAGATGTCGAATTCAATGAAAAACGAAAGGCTTAAGTTGAAAATGGCATAGGTATAACATATGAAATTTTGTCTTCTTTTCAAATATGTATACAAATGTTTACAATACGAAAATTTGTTGAAGACTATTTGCAAAAAAAAAACTAAGAAAGGATGGATTTGTGATTTTTAACATATTTGTCATTTTTAATTATGCAATAAAAATCTTGTTAGTTAATAGTTTTGAATGAGATTTCACACATAAGTAGATTTTTTGATGCTTAATTCAAGGCGCTATTCACTTTTTTAGATTTGTCTACGAAAATCCCGTAATTTCCAAAAAACTTTAAAAAATTTCCAAAAATGGAATTTTTTACTTTTTTTGCTATATCTTTCCAACCGATATCGCGGAGCAAAAATTTTTAATACAAAGAAATTAAGAACACTTTAGACTATGTAAAAATTACAACCTTTTTTTGATTCCAGCTTTGCAATTTGAGAAATTAAGCCGAAAATTCGAAATTTGTTGGAAAAATAGGTCAAATTTGGGAAACCCTGGTTCTCGCAAAATTCAATTTCGAAAAGTTTTTTTTCAATTATGATATTTTGTGTTTAGTTATCTTTCAGAAAAATATAAATATTAAATATGTTACTTAAGAAATTTTTTATATAACAGAAAAATAATACACTAAGGGAAAAATTCGATTCAAAATCAACAACGGTTGTGGTCACATTGGTAATTTACGGTAACAGCTTTTTAGTACCTTTCGTTAACAAATTTAATACAAAACATATGTAATTTAAAAATTTGATACCGAAATGGGTTCAACTTGGTGCCAATTAAGTATAGATTTTCAATAAAAATTGAACACGCAGTGTTTAATTTAAACACATACGGTGTAGATTCACTATTGACACTGAATGGTATCGTTTTCATCATGTATGTGATTGATATTTCTCTGGGTGTATCGTCTTTTTTTCAAAGTTCAATTTTAAATACCTGTAACTCTTGACTCCGTAAATATTAGGGTGATCGATTATTCGACTTTTTTGAGAAACCGGTTTTCGAATAGTTCGAATAGGTGGTATTTTAAAAAAAAACCGGTTGCACTTTTTGAAATTCAGAAAAAACCGGTTAACCGGTTTTTTGCAGAAGTTAATATTTATATCAAAAGACTACATTTCTTTAAAAAAATCAATTCTTATAATTAAGTTAAAATTTATTAAATACAAGCGTAAAATCAGAAAAAATAATATAATAATGAAAATATGCACAAACAAATCCGAAAATTAAAAGAAAAAAATATGAACAACACTTAGACACCTCCCTCTCCCTAATCGAAGTCAATTATTTGAAGCCATTCAAATTTATTGTAATTATATTGATTAAAGTTTTAAATTCGTAAACCTTTCAAAATAAAAAAAATCGTCGTAAATGCGCTCCCTGGCCGAAATACAGAATCAGTTTTTTATAGGATTTGGAGAGCAAACAATAAGTATAGCAACTCAAAAGTTCTTAATACCAAAACTTTTTGGTCCCTGGTAGAAACATCTAGCACTGTTAGAATTTGTTGAACGAATAGTTTTATAAGTATGCCGATTTTTAGTTTCTTACGTCGTCTGGGAGCTTCAGAAAGCTCTGGAAAGGAAACATTGCTTAGGAAAGTTATATTTAAATCCATATATATAGATCCACGTATTTTCGCTCCCTGATAGAGATTTCAAAATCTGGCTCCGTTAGGATTTGTAGGACGAATAGGGTTATAATTAAGCTGAATTCTGGGAGCTTTAGAAAGCTCTGGAAAGGGAAAAAATTCTTAGAAAAAGACACATAAATCCTCTTATATCCGCTCACTGATAAAAATTTCAAAATATGGCTCCATTAGGATTTGTTGGACAAAAAGTTTTATAATTAAGCTAAATTTTAATTTTTTACGTCATTTGGTAGCTTCAGAAAGCTCTGGAAAGAGAAAAAATGCTAAGCAAATTATATATTTAGATAACTAGAAGATAGTTATGTTTCAAAATTGTAGAAAAAATCATCTAAATTTTAATTAGCATTAACAGAAACCATGGCTTAATATGGAAGCCTGTCTCAATTGAAACGATTCTGCAGGTGAAACTTTTTTAACACAACACCTTTAAAAAATAATGGAAATATTGGATCAAAAAAAAATTTAATTGGGTCATACAGGATAATTATTAATTATTTATTTGTTTAATATTACATAATAAATTCCAATTTAGACTTAAACTATATTTTAAAAACATAAGATATCAGTCTTTATGAATATTTAAAAAATTATTCCTAAATTTCGGTTCAAATATCACTATTTAGTACATGTTTTCTGAAATAAAATGCTATTTTTAAAACCGGTTTTTTGTGTTTAAAAAAAACCGGTCTATTCGACATTCGAAAAATGAACATTTTGAAAAAACCGACAGCACATTGACTGAAAAAACCGGTTTTAAAACCGGTTGGAAAACCGCGTCGATCACCCTAGTAAATATATTTCCAAAATTCTTTCAAATTTCTTTTCCATTTGTTGTTAATGAAATAAAAGAAATTTAAGAAAAATCGGGTGAAAGTTGGACCCGCTGCACTATGGTTTCAATGACCATTTTTTTTTTTGGCCAAAATCACCAAAATGGAAAAATAACATGTTGTCTTTTTTTAAATATGATTTGGGTGAAATCAAAGCAATTTAATGTATTTATTTTGTATTTAAGAAAATTAATTAATTTTTACACTTTTCACGTGTCAGAAGTAAAGTCATTAAAAAGGAAATTTTGGCATATTTCACTTATAATTCAACCCAAAGGCGTGAATTTTCTTTAGCAGCATTAATTTTGATACGCAATTATATTTTAGTAATATCTGCTATTTTATTTTTTATATTGTCATTTTTACTCATTGGTTAGACCTTTGTAAATGATAAGAATTTCCAATGCTAACTTATACGGAAAAAATTAATTTTCTCGAAAATCGCAAAAAATCGCAATACGAGACAATATGGAAAATATAGCCAAGATATATGTATGTTTATTTATTTCCGCTGAGTTTTTCTTTACCAATTTTCACCAACAACTTGCAGGTCTAATGAAATGTAAAATTTCTTACGAATCCAATTTCATTTTGGATTTTGCAAAACAAACTGTATTTTTCTAAGATGACAACAAGTTTTAACTGATTTCATATTCAATTATAAAAGTACCTATCCTAAGATTTATTTTTTATAAAAAAATTATTTAAAAAATTGTTGTACTCAATAATTAAAAAGTATTGAAAACTGTTGAAAAAAGGTACATTTTTTATACATATTTTAAATTTGCTTAAGAAACTGAACTTTATCCTGTTGTATTATGAAGACAAAACAGTAAAAGTAGTAAATGACTTCATTTTTTTGGCGTTTTGAAGTGTTTACTACAAAACCACGATAGTTAAAACACAAATAGAAAATGTTACCAAAATTAGTTTTGGCCAAGAAAAGTGGTCGGCGAAATCATAGTGCGCTGTAGCGAAAAAACTTCACCAAGACAGGCTAAAAAGTAAAAATTTTTATATTTGAAGCTTAATATCTCTTAAATTAAAAGAGATAATATATATATATGACAATGTTTTTTGTAGATCACGACTAGCAGAATCCTCCTGTATAAATATATTTCAAAGCTGTTCAGATATAAGGAATCAGGATCGTTTTTAAAAAATTTTATACCCGAGGTGTACAACTTTGGGACCCTGTGGACTCATATCCTGTAGGTCTATATGGTCCAAGTTCAAAACTTAAACTCGCCTGCACCTCTACTATCATTATGTGAAATTTTATGAAAATCTGAACAGCCGTTCCGAAGTTCCATAATTATTTCCATTTAATTTTTTGAATCGCACACTGTGTGGCGTTAAAGTAATGTATGAAATAGGGAATAGGGTCTTACAAAGGAATTATTGTCCATCCTATCAATCTAAAACAAAATTAAATAAAACTTTTACCGGGCTAATATAGGTATCCACATGTTAATATTTTGCACTTTAAGTTATTCCCAGAAGACAACCTTATCAGAATAACTAAGAACAAGCCAAAAACAAAATCAAATCATAACTTACAAGGCCCATAAAGCCGAAATAAATTTTAAATTTTATTTAACTTAAACCGTATTTAAATTAAATAGTTTTTAACATACAAACATAGTAAATTCATTTAGATTTTCTGTTTTAATTCTTAAAATTTATCATCATAAATGTTTAACCGAGTTGGTATTTTTTCTCTTCCCAAGAAAATACTAACAATTACACACTTTAAAAACATTTTGTTCGCATACAAACTTGTTAATCCTTGCAAAAAAAAAAAAATCTTTTTCATCTTTACTGAGATCATAACATCACAACAACAACTCCAACAATAACATTTCAATGAATAACAATGCAAAAATAAAATCCAACACAGACAGTAGAGTATTAAAAAAAATATTTTATAGCGTGAATATTTGCTACGTATTTTTTTGCGTTTTTGTTGTTGGAACAAAAACTCTTTTATGAGGTTGAAAAAAAATATACATATGTATGTATATATAAAACAGAAAATACAAAAACCGATTTGTGTACTATGAGCATACTAGAGCTTCTATAAACTTCTGTATGGGATTTCATGGGATGTATAAATGTATAAAGGTTATGGTAGAAAATATGCATTTTTCTGTTTAACTCTTTGTATATGTATTTGTACTCATATACTGACAAAAGTATGCTCTTATGACCATGAAATAACATACACACAAACACATACAAATAATTGTGTATAAAGAACTCTTTTTTTTTTTAAAAAAAAGTAACAATTAATTAGCAAAAATATGTTGCCATTTGCATTCTATTTTTTCGCTTATTTTGCTTTTGTTGTTGCTATATTTGTGCATATTTGTCTTCACTTTTGTTTAAACCCCAGTTTTTTTTTCTAAAATTCTGAAAAAGAAAAAATTTTACCATTTTATATAACAAATCTCCTTTTAAAAACAACAACAGCAGCGACATGACAACATCATTCTTACTACTGTAAGAGGACAGCAAACAGCAACTAACAACAATAAAAAAAAGCAAAGCTACAAAATAGTAACAGTAGCAACAATAGCAAGCAATAACAACATTTATTTCATTTTTTTATTTAAATATTTGTCCATTTACAATGTTTGTGGTAAAGTTAGAGTATCAAGGAGAAAAAGAGATCAGATATGCATACATGGAAAGTTTGTTACAACTTTTTTTTTTTAATTTAATTAAGCACCTGGTTTGTGTTTAACTTTTCTAAGATATCAAATTTTATTGATTTAATTCTAGATTTTTCAGCCAAATATTTTAAGCTGTATCGAATAGTGTCGTGGAGGAAAGAAAAAGTAACATTAAGAATAACAATTTATGCGAACTTTTTTTCAATTGAGACAGGCTTCCATATTAAGCCATGGTTTCTGTTTAGGCTAACTAAAATTTAGATGTTTTTTTCTACAATTTTGAAACATAATTATCTTCTAGTCATCTAGATATATAATTTGCTTAGCATTTTTTCTCTTTCCAGAGCTTTCTGAAGCTACCAAACGACGTAGAAAATTCAAATTTGGCTTAATTATAAAACTTTTTGTCCAACAAATCCTAATGGAGCCATATTTTGAAATTTTTATCAGGGAGCGGATATAAGAGAATTTATGTGTCTTTTTCTAAGAATTTTTCTCTTTCCAGAGCTTTTTAAAGCTCCCAGAAGACATAGAAAATTAATATTCAGCTTAATTATAACCCTATTCGTCCTACAAATCCTAACGGAGCCAGATTTTGAAATCTCTATCAGGGAGCGAAAATACGTGGATCTATATCTATGGATTTAAATATATATTTCCTAAGCAATGTTTCCTTTCCAGAGCTTTCTGAAGCTTCCAGACGACGTAAGAAACTAAAAATAGGCATACTTATAAAACTATTCGTTCAAAAAATTCTAACAGTGCCAGATGTTTCTATCAGGGACCAAAAAGTCTGTTTTGGTATTAAGAACTTTTGAGTTGCTATACTTATTGTTTGCTCTCCAAATCCTATAAAAAACTGATTCTGTATTTCGGCCAGGGAGCGCATTTACGAAGATTTTTTTATTTTGAAAGGTTTACGAATTTAAAACCTTAATCAATATAATTCGAATATTTTTGAACGGCTTCAAATACTTGACTTCGATTAGGGAGAAAAGTATAAAATTATTATATGTTGTTAAAGAAAATTTTATTTTAGAGAAAAAAGAGTGTAGATACTTCTTCGCCCAAAAAAACACAAAAAATCGTAATTTTTGCAATTTTCAAATTCAAAATCGTTTATTTTTGTACTCGGTGAAGATATCCACTTCAAATTTTTTTTATTTAATAGATAATTTTGTTCTTTAATTAGCTAAAGAAAAGCAAATGAAATCGGTCGGAAACAATAGCATATATATGAAAAAAACTGGACCAAGAACATGTAAAATTGAGGTACTTAAAAATTTAAATGCAAATAACTAAAAAACTATAAAAGATAAATGGGGCATGCAAATATGTTTTTTGTAGGCCCTACAATAATAGTATAAAAATATTTGAAATGAAAGCGATTGAAAAATTTGTATGGCAGAGGTACCCAACTTTTAGCTCCGCCCCTGAGGGGTCTGTTCGGTCCCCCTTCCAAACTTAACATTGTACACTTTTCTGCTACGCATATGCCAAATTTTATGCAAATCCAGCCAGCCGATCGAAGTTACAGATTTATTTCCAAAAAATTTTGATTCTGCCCCACTGTGGATTGGTGCACAGAAGTCAATTGTTTTATTAATAACCAAATTCATCAAAACAATTATTTTTTAATTAAAATTTTGTTGCTTAAAATTGTTAACAATTAAAATTATGTTTAATAAAAATATGTTTAATAATCAACGAACTATACTTAACAATAGGTTTGTCCCATTAATCAATTATGTTGTTAACATTTATTCAGTTTTCTTCACATATAAGAAATTTAATTAATTTTAGATAATTTTATCTCTAATAAATGCATTTTTGTTTATTTATTATCTATTTTGCAAAAATTATTAAAAATAAAGTAAGTATAAGATTAAGAGACACTTTCAAAATTAACTTGTAAAGATATACTCCTTGCGTGATTGCAGCTTCATTGTGACCAATGTCCTTTAATAATAGTTCACTAATTTGCCATTAATCTTTAAATCCTTTCAATCCCAAAGAATCGCACAGATTTTTTCTTGAATTCACCTTTCTGTAAACAAACTGTTAAAAAAATCGAATTGTAAATTTGATGTCCAAAATTAATAATATGGTTACTTACTTCTGTTGAAGACAGCATCAATTTTTTAACTGTTGCTAATGTTTCATTTGTTTGTTTTATCTTTTATTGCCAAATTAATTTTCCTTTATATATTATAGTAATAAATACTTCATATATATTTTTTTTTTTTTTGTTTTTTTTTTAAGAAATTTAAATAAAAATTTTAACAATTAAACTAAGTACTAAGTTGAAAATCAACTCGTAAAATTGTAAATATGACAACATACCATTATACCAGTAAAACAAATTGTTAACTTTTTAGTTGCGTGCCAACAAAAAAATTTTAATTCATAACTTTTGCATTTTTTTTTTTTTTTTTTTTTTCTGTGTGACTTTTTTTGCATTTTGGCGACATTTTTTTCATTTTGGGTTTTTTTATTTAAGCGATTTTTTTGGTTTAGTAATATTTGTTTTTACTTAGGCGTTTCTTCCATTCTACGTTTTTTTTTTTTCGCTATCCCTATAGTATTGAAATAAGAAAGTTTAGTGTGAATAAAATGAATTATTGTATATAAATATTTTACAAAAATACAACCCGCTTATTAACAATAAATAATAAAAAATGTCGGAAGAAGAATTTAACGATTGTAACTAATTAAATAGTAAATAAATACTTTTTTAAATATTTTATTAACTAATTTAAATTAAAAGGTTATAAATTCAAAAAAAAAAAAAACTGCGAAAATTGGTAAAAAATAAAATAACCAATATAAAGATCACGGTTAAATACGTAGCCAAACTCCTGAAACTTTTTAAAGAAGAGACGGCGATCATAACTCCATTTTAAGATTTTTGCATATTGATTATTTTTTCTAATTTCATATTTTTTTCATTCTACATTTTTCACCGATTTGTAATTTTTTAACAATCAGAAATCGCAATTAAAGTAATTAATTTTTCATAAAAATGTGTTTCTCATAATATAGAAAAATATAATCAAAGCAATTCAAAGTATTAAAAACTCTATTTTGTTTTGATAACGCAAGTAAATAATTAATTTTACATAAAAAATGTATATTTGCTGAAAATAAAAAGAAACAGTAAAAGTCATCAGTTATAGCACTAAAAGTGGAAGCTGTTTTTCTTACTGATTTTGCTTACAATTCACGTTATTTAGTAGACGAAGTTTTTGCTGGGTAGATTCGACCAAGCCGAATATAACATTCTCGCTTGTTTTTTTTTAATATGAGCTCATGAAAAAATACTTTAAATTAATTTTTGTAAATTTAAACCTTTAAAATGTTAATACGTATACATGATCGATAAATTTCCAAATATTTACAATTTTCCATCTCTGTTATGTTTTACATGATTGCTAGTCATTTTGTTATTGTTATAGTGGTCTGAACAATCTTATTTTTCTCTCTTTTTATGTTGTTTGTAACATTTAATTGTTCGTAATATTGTTGCGGGGATTAAAAACATTTTGTGGTCTTTTACTATTCTTGTAGTTTGTTGTTGTCAGTTTTATTTTCTACTTTCATTCTATGTCTAACAATTGTAGTAAAATGTTTATATTGTTTATTTTATTCTTTTGGTATGTATTATTGTTTATTTTATGTTTACAATGGTTTTATATTGTTGTAAAGTTTTATCTAACACACACTCACATATAAAGTTTTATTGCGGCAACAGACAATAATCCTACAAGTCTATGCATATAGTAAGTAAAAAGTTTTCTAAAACAATTTTTGTGAAATTGTTCAATAATTGATAAGGATTTCCGTAATGGAAATTTATCTGTAAATACTTACTTAGAAATGTTTGTAGGTATATGTAAATAGGTATGTAAGTGACACAGGTCATCAGTGTGAGTCATCAATTATTAAAAAAAAATGCTATAAAAAATATTTTTAAGTAAAAATATTTCTTTACAGCTGTAACGGGTGAATTTTATAATAATTTTATATTGAAGTTAATCATATAGTATACGTTTTCATACTTGGACTTTTTGTAATCTTGAAATATTGAATTATTTTTTACACTATAATAATCTTGTGTAAAAACACAATTGCCAAATTTCATTGAATTATCTTCAAAGAATTTTGTTCACAAGGTTTACAAGAACAGCCAGGCTGATAGACGGACATCGTTTATCTTTTTCTGCGTTACAAACATTAGCACAAAAAACCTCAAAGTTTGGTGAGGTTTTTTAGTTTATAACATCAACTACATTTTTAATTTGAATTAATTTTATCTTTATTATAAAAACTTTTAAACAAATTAAGATTTTCATAAAATATAAATTTTTTGTTTTTTTATTTCTTTTGCACTTAAATATACTAGTAACTAATTATTTAAAACATTTTGCATTTCTAAATATAAACCATATACAAATTTTTGTTCTTGTATTTTTTGCATAATACTTTGGGCCAACATATTACGAAGAGTTTTAATTGTTTGGTTTTGTTCTTTTCAAACCAATTAACACACTTTTTTACCCAGACACTTTTAAAACATTTGCTCTCAACAAAATATAACTGAAAAGTGAATGCAAAATGTATCAAAAAAAAAAAAAACTACAACAAGAATTATACACAAATTGTAAATATTTAGAAATGTATGTAAGTTTTCATATAAACACAAATATAAACCACACTTGTTTTAATTTAAATTTTAATAACAAGGATTATGTTTTTTTCTATTTAGAAGGATTTAGATAAATTAGTAAAGTGTAATAGGTTATAAAAATTATATATTTATTTATATGTATATGAGTTACGTTTTAATTTAAAGTTTAACCCCCTGTTTTTATAAAACGAACGAAAAATTCGTTTCGTCAAAATGTATGGAAAACAACAAATAAATTTCAAATTTATTTTTTGTTTTCAATATAAATTGTCGAAACGAATTTTTCCTTCGTTTTATAAAAACAGGGGGTAAATCTTGTCAAAAATACGCTGCTGCGTATGATTATTTAAATATTTCTTATAACTTATACAACATGTTGTCCTTCTTGTAGTTGTAGCTTTATTCATATGGTACATGCACACCTGCTCAAAATAATAGATACACCTTATGGGATGATATTAAAGTGACGACATCTTTGGAAAATTCTTCAGAAATACTTCGATTTTTTTTCTTTTAGTAAACAATTTGATCTGGCGGTGCCACTTTAATGAAAACAAAAAAAAAAAAATATATAGTCGGTTAAGACCCTACACCATTGTGTATGAGCATAAAAATTCGTAAGGGACTTATATTAGACCTGTGTCCAATTGTAGACCAACACTTTTACTAAATCTAAAATAAAATATATAAATATAGAATAATGCATTGATACTAACATCTAGATGATTTTATGCACTTTAGGGCGATTCCCGGAAGTGTGTTTATATGGAAGCTATGATATATTATGAACCGATTCTCATTAAATTTGGCAATGTTGTTTCTACTTACATGAAACTTATTTGTGTCTAATATTAACTTTTTACTAACATTTGTATGGGATCTATGCACATTAAAGTGATTTTCGGAAGAGGGATTTATATGGGAGCTATGGTCAATTGTGGACTGATCTTCACGAAATTTGGCATACGGATTTATACTTACATAAAACTTATTTGTGTCAAATTTCATTAAAACATTCTTATTTTTAAGGCATTTTTAAGTGTTGATACTCTATTCCGGGGGACATTTGTATGGGGGCTAGGTGAAATAATAGACCGATCACAACCAATTTCAATAGGCTTTGTCCTTGTATCATTGAAATATCTTCAAAATTGCGACCTGTACTTTGTGCACAGGGTTTACATGGACAGCCAGCCTGCCGTCCAGCCAGCCAGACGGACGGACATCTTTAGATCGATTTAAAAAATGATTATGAGTCGATTGGTATACTTTAAGGTGGATGTTGGATAACTTTTTCTATGTGTTACAAATATCAGCACAAACGCATAATATCCAAACCACCTATGATGGTGTAGGGTATAGATATGGCAAATATATGCATAAAAATTAATTTACATATACGTTTTCGATATAAATACCAAAAATTTTTGCTCATAATCAGTGTTGCCAATTTAGCACTTTTTAAACTCGTTTAGCACCAAAAAAAGGAATCTAGCACCTGGCACTTTTTCTAGCACTTTTCGAATTATTTTTGGCATTTTTTTTTTTTTTTGACATTTTTTAAAAATTAATTTATAGTTTTATACTATAAAAAAATTATCAGTTTTTTTTTCAAAAATTAAGACTGCAACTAAAATTTTTATAAAAATCAATACAATTATAAATAGTAAATAAAATTTTGGCAGTATAGTAAACTACAATTCTTTTGTTATAAGAAATACGATAATTATGGTAAAATAACATCGAGTTTGCATCGATGTCATTAATCAAAATAAAACAAAATTTTAATAAATTTTGAATCTCCTTGAAAATTAAAATATTTATAAGTACATATTTAAACAACAATTTTCCAATTTTAAAACATCATAACAAGATATTAGGGCCCTTTACTAATCAAATTTTAATGCAAAGTTAATGCCTAATTGTAGACAAATTGATTAGTTTGTGTGAAAAGACTGTGATAAAAAACTTAAAATATGGAAAGTTAGTTGAAGTAAATTTTAACTTAATACCCTAAGAGTTTCACAAATTAAATAAAAAATATATTGTAATAGAATTTTTTAACAAAGGTGGACCAGAAAAAAGCATTTCGACAATCCGGATTTAGGTCTGCAATATTTATTCAGATTCTCGAGTTTATACTGTATTTGGTTTTTAATAATAAATGAAAATTTAAAAATCAAATTTTCGGTAAACATTATTAAGATAACTTATGATAAAATTAGAAATTTAAGAAAATCCACTCAAAAAATGTGGTTAACTTATGATAAAATTAGAAATTTAAGAAAATCCACTCAAAAAATGTGGTTAATTTGTAAATAATCAATTTCAGAATGTACTTTTATTATTTTATTTAATGTTATTTTAGCTTTAACTCTGAAAATAGTTAATAGATCCCTTTTTTTTACACAAATACAAAGAGTTTTTTTTTTAGCACTTTTCTAGCAGCTTTTTTAATTTTTAGCACTTTTCTTAGTAAATTCTAGCACTTTTTCCCACTTAGGTTTTGGCAACACTACTCATAATAATAGATACAGTTAATTTATTTCTAATTATTTTATATCATTTATTTTATATATATTTTTTTATTCCATTCACCACAGGTGTAAAGGGTATATATAAGTTTGTCATTCTGTTTGTAATTCCCACAATTTTCGTCGGAGAGCAAAAAAGTTTACATTTTCGGGATCCTTGTAAGAAATGATGACGATAGGACCATGTCCGTCCGTCCGTGTGTCGGTTGAAATGGCGTTTATGAAGCCCACCGATAACTGACATATATAATATATATATCAAACAATCGGAAATGCTTTCGAGAATTTTGCTATTGGAATTCAGCAAGATCGGTTCATACAATGTGGAGATATGTTAAGAAAACCGGTTTTTAGAACCGGTTTTCCAGTTTCTGAAACCTCTGTATATACTAGGGACTTCGTTTTTACAAAGAAGTCTCGGACATTTTTTTCTGAATTTTTGTTCTGCAAAAATGAAATAAATCGGTTCAATAATTTTTATACAGATCGGTCAAAACTATTTTTATAAAATTTCGGTTTTTTGAATCAGCAGGATCGGTTTATAAATGGCGGAGATATGCTTTAAAAACCGGTTTTTTAAACCGGTTTTTTAGTTTCTGAAGCCTCTGTATATACCAGGGACTTCGAATTTTCAAAGGAGGCTCGGAAATTATTTTCTGAATTTTTGTTCTGAAAAAATTAAATAAATCGGTTCAGTAATAACTGAGATATCGGGGAAAACGAATTTTTTATTTTTGAAGCCCTTGTTCAAGCTACAGATTTTTTATTTTTATATAGATCAGTCATAAATGTTTTTATAAAATTTCGTTTTTTTTTAATAAACCAAATTCGTTTATAATCAACAGAGTTATGGCCCAAAAACAAATCTGTTAAGAATATAAATACACACACAAACATGTATATTAAGCATTGTAATGACCAGGGCAAGTTTTTCAAGCTTTTCGCTTGGAAAGTAAGCATTTGCATATTTCAAAAGAATTTCACAAAAAATGCTTATATTTTAAATCTTTGCATAAATTTGCATATAATGGAAACAAAAGTTAGTTTTCTTAACAAAAACACACTTTTTTTGTGATTTTTTGGAGTTCAATCAAATGATTTCTAAAATTTTGTTTGTGAGTATTTTGAGTACATTGTAAATATTGTAAAGAAAAAAATTCAGAAGCGTCAAATATGATTCTTAAAATTAAAATAGTTATATTTTTATAAACATCGAAATCTATTAGAGATTGAAAGTTAAAAAAGTGCATTTTTGTGCATATTTTCTACACATTAATATACAAGAATGCATAAATTCGTTGAATTTTATATACATATTCATGCTATTTTTGTATATTTCTGTGCATATTATACCATTTTTTCGTGCTTTTTCAAGCGCATATTTCAATTTTGTTTGTGCATATAAAAACTTGCCCTGGTAATGACTATTAGTGACGTTTTTTGTTTTTTGTATAGACAAGTAGTTTAGTTAGAAACAGCAGTCATATAATGAATAACAGTGTTGTTGTTGTTCTTTGTATATGCAGTCTGTACAAAAATAAATAGATATGGAATTGTTGTTGTTTATTTTTAAAAACTAAAACATATCCGTTAAGAATATACATAAATACATACACAAACATGTATATTAAGCATTGTAATGACTATTAGTGACGTTTTTGCCTATAAGACAAGTAGTTTAGTTAGCAACAGAAGTAATATAATGAATAACAGTGTTGTTGTTGTTCTTTGTATATGCAGCCAGTTTGTATATACACACATAAAAAAATATATAAATATGGAATTGTTGTTGTTTATTTTTTAAAAGCAAAGCCTGCTATGATTGTTTTTTTTTTATTTTATATATTCAAATTTTCGTAGTTTGAAAAAAATTTAGATTTATATATGTGAAAATATGAAAGCATACGTTAAGGCGAAAATTTTATTATTTGTCGGTAATATGGTAATATGATGTCGATAAGATAGTAAGATGTTGAAGGGTATCAAAGATTCGGCACAGCCGAATCTTTTTTCAATTTCTTTTTTATTATTTTTAGATAATAGAATAAGGACATTTGCATTTAGGTTGAAAATATTATAAAGAAATAGCATTCTTACATAGAAATTGGATAAAGGCAACCACTGTACAAAATAGGAGAGAAAGATTGTTCAAACCAAAGGAAAAATGGAAAGTCGTTGCTTGAAAGTGCATGTAGGGGTTTAGAAAAAAATGTATACGTCTTATACAAAATGCTTTACATAAAAATCAAGCGATTGAAACTTGTAATAGACTTCATAAAATAACCCCAAAATCGCATAGAAGGATTATTTTATAGGCAAAAAAGTACCCCTTCAGTTCTCTGAAGGATATTTTAGCTGAACATTTTGATGGAATAGGTCGGCAAAGAGTTCGTTTTCGTTTTGTGCAAGACAAATTTCCAGAAAGAATGGCCAGAAAAGTTCCATCAATGCGTATACAAAAATTTAAGATACGGTTAAAATTTGTTTAAAAACATTTACTCTAGTCCAAATGTGAAGGCGGTAAAAAAGGGAGAGGCATATTATATTTTGGCGAAATCAAAACTAATTTGTTTGGAAACAACTTTCGAAGAAGTGTTGGCTGCTCTGTAGTGAACAAATTCCATATTAAATTCACAAATTTGACTGTTTCAGAATGAGGTGAAAATATATAGGTTTGGGAACGCTTTTAATTGAATTCAAATGGTCCTATTTATCATATTGATAAATACAATAAATGCATATGGGTACTGGGATATATTAGAAATTGTTATGTTTCCATATGCCGTAGGGTAATACCATTTATCTTGATCATTTGAGCAAGAAAATGGTCCATATTTTAAGGGATCTAAATCCTACAGATAACTTGTTGAATGATTCGAAGAAAACTCTGCCGAGAGAAATCTTCAAAAATAGATATGAATTAAAATTATAAGAAAACATAGTGCAAGACTCCTGGTACTAGTGAAGCCATAATAACACAAAAACCAGAAAAGGGAAGTGAGATAATCAAAAAGGCAAATGTCCAAGAGGGAGCTGACGATGTCCTAGATGAATTCTACTCAAGGGCTGAATGGATAAATGACTGGTGTTTAAAACATCAGGTAAAATAAACATATCCAACATATCAGAAGTTAGAAAACAATTTATAAAAATGAGATACGAACAAATAAGAAATATATATGAAGTCAAAAGTTCTCGAAAAGTGGTTTGGCTAATGTACGACGTAGACGAAGCATATTTTAGTGCTATGGAACTAATTGCAGAAAACATGGAAGAGCCTTCAAAGCGTTTAGCAGAAAAAGTAACGGAAAAGCCGGAAGAAGATAAAACGGAAGCTGTTTTAGAACCGGTTGTTGAATCTACCGAAAGTCAAGAAGCTGCAGAATCAAAACACACCGAAACCAATGCCACAAAGAAATCTGTAAACTTTTTCGTTGATCAAACAGAGAAAGTGCCAGAGGTATCAGAAACTGTTAAAAGCGACAGTCACATGAAAACAGAAGAAATAAAGTCTGTTGAAAATGTAACAAAGAAAAATGAAGCGCACGCATCAGCCGTGCAGGAGGCAAAAGAAACCACACCACAACCAATGGAAGCTGATTCCAGTTCAAAAATTAATGAAGACGATTTAGCTGAAGTTGTTAACGAGGAAGTACGATGATTTGCGTCTGATACTGAAGATTACAATGAAGTTTTGGCAGCACAAAGCAAAACATTTTGTAGTTCGTCAATCGATAAACCAATACCCGGCTATACCAAACGTAACTCTGGCATCGACTTCTACAAATGTTTTAATCAACTCTAAAACCAACCACCCGTGGATTATAATAGATGTGAATAATTTGGCTACAGTTGCTAGTAATTAAGAGGGTAATACTACCACATCAAACAGCAACAACTACAATCAACATAAGCAGCAATGGCCAAGCATTGATGAGAGGACAAAAGTAGAAAATCTAAGACCTAGTGGAAGGCTGAAGCGCGATCCTGATCGCATAAAATGTTTTTCTCTTGTCTGGTGCCGAAAATACATTTTCCGCCTCGGCAGAATGATCTTTAAGATTGTACATCCATAGGATCTAATCCGGCTCGAAGGACCATATACAAAAGAAATAATTTAAAACAGTTCTTCTGTCGTTGAATGTTTGTAAGACATTCATGAATGCTCATGAAGCACTAAAAAATTTATTTAAAATAAAGTACTTAATAGCTAAAAACTAAAATTAAAATAGTACAATCTTTTTTTATGTTTAAACCTTATTTTTAAATAAGACCACTTCGAAAACTAATTCTTATCACCCACACAAGTGTGAAAGATAAGGGTTGTTTGTAAAAGAAAGATTTAAAAAAAAGTAATAAAATATGTTCAACTAAGTTTGAACAACTCCATTGGAAACTTATCAGAAGTTGATGTCTAGTATGTCCAGATGAATGCAGAAAGTTGGCCAATATAGGGATGGATGTACAAGATATTAGTCCTTCCTTAACATTACCTAATAATTTTTGATAAGAACATAAGTAGTTTTTAATTTATATATATTTCTTAACAATGTATCTATTATTATGAGCATCAAAATTACGTACACAGCAATGTAATTATGAAATTACCGTATAATGTAATATAATTTATGACTACTTTAGCTTTCTTTTTACTTTCTTAATTGATTAAAATGTATATGAACTAATTTTACATTTTTTAATGAACAAAAACGTGTCTTTTTTCTTCCTTAAATAAATCGAACTTAGGTGTATCTATTATTTTGAGCAGGTGTGTACGTATGTACATACATTTGATTTGAAATATTAATTATTGTCTAATAGTTTAATAATAATTTCATTAAATTGAATTTAAAACTTTATTACAATTATTATTTTAAAATCAATTTATTTGTTTTTATTTTTGTTCATATAAATTAGTTTCATTTAAATCAATGTTTCACAATAATCCAATATAATTGTTTAATTTGTTTTAAGTTAAGTTTGACACATTTAATAACATATATTTGGTTCTATAAAAACACACACACACTTACACACATAATAATTTATATAAATGCCTATGTTGGTTTGTAGTGGTGTTAAGTCATTAATACATACATAAATATAATACGATACAAGCAGACAATCAAACAATAAACATCATTATAAATTTAACCACATATTAACACTATAAAAACTGGTAAGGGCTTTTTTAACACTAAGGTAAGGTAAGGTGAAGTAAGGATTTTTTTTAGTTTTACATGATACTAATAGTCTGATCCTGAGAATTATGACAAATTTGAAAATTTTCCTTTAAAATACTATTTATTAAAGGATATGAAATTTGAATTTTTTTTATTATATATTGGTCTACTACTTATCCTATACATTTGGTTGAACTTAGTGTTAACTAAAAAAAAAAAATTGCAATTTATAAAAAAATTTATACAAAACCAACTTACAAATGTTTTTAAGTCCTATCATCAACCAATATTATTCTATTATATCCTAACACATACATTAAGTTCAATTTACGTTATTATTATTGTTGTTGTTATTGTAGTTGCTGTTAATTGTGGCTCACTGACTGCTGACTACTGTCATTGACTTTTTGCTTCATTTGTACATATATATTTGTTTATATGTAGAGGGAAAGTATATAGTAAAAAGGAGTTATAAAGAGGCCTTCTAATATTATTCCAAACAAAATTTGATTAAAACGATTAATTATAGTTACGTTCTTAAATAACATAAGAAGGTGTTATGGAATTTTTGAATAAAAAATTGAAGTCTTTAAATTAAATCTTATAGAAATAAAATAAACAAGCGCGAATGTTATATTCGGCCCAGACGAATCTATATACCCACCATCAACTTTTTCAAATTTTACGTTATATGGGAGGGGGCGGGAAAGTGGGCAGTAAAGTGGACGGACCACGCCCATTTTTGTTTCCGAGTTTAGATTGGTCCTTGAACTATTTGAACACAATTTCGTTGATTCTCACCTTATATGGGAGGTGGGCGGACCACTCCCATTTTTGGTTTCCGAGTTTACATCGATCTCCGAACTATACGTACAAAATTTCGTTGTCGTACATGCTTTTGTTGAAGAAATATTAGCAGAAAAGTATAAAACGGACACCCTGTGTTTCTAGTTTTTAGCCCATAACTTTTTTGTTTATTAACCCATTTTGCCCATTTTCAATCCCAAACAAACCTTATTTCGTAAGGTTTGTAATGGGATTTAATCCCATTACAATTGGTAATCCCAAAGCCAAATTTCGTCCCCCTACGTTTTTCCGTTCGAGCCCTATCGTGCTTTCAACGGACGGACAGACGGACGGAAATAGCTAGATCGACTCAGAATCTAACCAGGACCCAGAAAATATATACTTTATGGGGTCTTAGATGATTCCTTCGACATGTTTCATACGGAATGACAAAATCAATATACCCCCCATCTTTTTGATGATGGGTATAAAATGCTTTCTTAAGGCCTATATAGAAAAAATTTTAAATATTTTCCCCACTGCATATAATTATAAACGAATGTATGTGTTTATGATATTATTGGTGTTGTCAGTGTCGCTGTTGTTATTATTGTCATCATTGTTGTTGTTTCTGGCCTAATGGAAATTTAATTGAAAATAACCAACAATGCCACAGTGTAATTAAGCTAGAAATATGCTGAATAAAATACATTTATAGCCAAAGACAAAAATTTAATATAATAAAGTTATTGCTTTAGATAAAACATAATAATTGAATAAAACAAATTAGATGATGTTAATACATTTACATACATAAATATGTATGTAAATGAATATATACATATCGTCACCGAAAATGCAAAACAACGTAACATCTTTTCATAACTTTACAGGAGGCACAAAAAACTTTCTAAAATCTAAACAAATTGTCCTACAAACAAGATTTTTGGGATATTACATCCTTAAAAAATATTGCCTAATATATTGATGAAGAATATTTTTATTAAATATTTTTTAAGTTTTGGTTTATGTTTTTCAAAATTTTAATTTTCTGAAGCCAAAAAAACGTAACATCAATACAAATTTTAGAAATATTGTAATTAAAAAGATTTCTGATAACTATTGCTCCAAAATTTTAATAGCTATTATATTTTTAATAATTTGCAATAAATTTTCATAAAAAAAAAATTATATATATATATATATATATATATATATATATATATATATATATATATATATATATATATATATATATATATATATATATATATATATATTAAATTTTTTAACAAATGTGATGTTACGTTATTTTGACTTAAGAAAATCATTGACTTCGTTAATATAATCGATATTTTTTGAACTACAAGTATGAAAATGTATGATCACACGTATTTTGGAAAAATGAACTATATTTCATAAAAAACACAAATTCGAAAATTTTTATGTTTCGTTGTTTTGCATTTTCGGTGACGATATATATGTATGCAACTAAATGAATTATTTATATATGGGCCATTATCAAAAATTTTTAACCTGGCTGAAACTGACTTAAATCCTTAATAAGTTTTGTGGTAATGAATTTTAAACAAATTGGTTACATATATGAACTCATAAGATTTGAAGCTAATAGGGTGCAAAATTTTAGCACAATAGGTTGCTTTTTATAATCATGATTGTTGCTCAAAGTTCAAGAACATAGAAAAATGGCTAAAAATAACTTAAGTTTTTCCCATTCTTCTACAATTTTTGTTCGCGCGTTTATACGTTTTGATCTCATTCTATCATTAGTGAACTAATCGGACTTCACAGATAAATTCTGCACCATCTTTGTTGTTGTGCAGACTTTCAACAGTTAAATCCAGGGTAGTCGAGTTTTGATAACAAAATTTTTTAGTTTTTTAAAATTTTCAGTTTCTTGGACGGGGTTTGTGCGCCCCTCAACCGAATACAAAATTTGGGATAGGGATTGATACTTGTTGTAATTGTGCGTATTTTGCGTGAACTTAGTTTTTTGTTATTTTACATAACAAAATCAGAGGAGCATTAAAAATAAATTTAGTACAAGAATTTTATGGACTTTTTGAAAATTATGCAAAAATTGCACTTTTTGTTTTTATTATTTTTATATAGAAAATTGCAATTTTAACAAATATTGGATATATAGATATAAGAGTGGCGATAAATATAATTGATTGGGATCATAAATTTAAGTCAAATGTCGTTGATAGTCGAAAACACATTTCGCTAAGGCACATCGTGTGGACAGCATGAAATTAACTATAATTGACATAATTAGTAAGTGTTTGTTATGCTTAATAAAAATTCGGAGGCGCATCAAAAAATTTTAAAAGATAAACATTTTATGGACCAAAAAATATTTACTTGTGCTAAAAAAGAATCACAATATTAAAAAGCATTTCTATGTAATAAACTTTAACAAAATATATTTTCAATCAATATATGGAGAAATAACTTAGATTCGATCCAAATTTTTCACAAAATTTTTAAAAATCGCGATTTTTATTGAAAAGAAAATGTTTTAAATTTTCAAACATTGAAAATATCATAAATTTTATTTGAATAACTCAGTAGGTTTTGATATTATGTGTAATTTTGACCAGAATTGTACATAAACTTCTAGTTTGTAAAAATTTTTATATGTTCAACTTAAAACCGCCACAACTTTCGCGCCCCTCACAGGAAATGATTAACGCGAACTGATACAAAAGGATTGTAATGTGTCATCAAAAAAATTAATATTTTTTTGAAGAGCTAAAATCAAAAATTTTTTATAATGGCCCATATATATAAAAGAGTAACGTTACTGAGTGATTGACTGACTGACTTACTTACTGATTCATCATCGCACAGCCCAAACGGTTAAAGCTAGAAAGATGAAATATCGACTGTACATTGTTTTCTTATCAAATAGATCCACTAAGACGGTATTTTTGGAAATTCGAATGTTTAGGGGGTAAAAAAAGGTAAATTCGGTTAATTTATATCTCCTAAACTAATAAAGATACAAACAAATTTTAATGCATAGGTTTCCCGGTTTAACGAATGATATATTGTCAGGCCAATTCGTTAAATCACGAATATATTTTGCTAATAAATACTTTAAAAAATTTATTTTAAAGTCTACAAATTTCAAATTAGTTATCTTATAACAACAAAATTAAAAAATAAAAATTATATATTTATTCTTATATCAATAAGAAAAATTAAGGTTAACATATGTTGCACAGTGGGGTCAAACTCAAATTTTTTGGTAATAAATCTGTATCTCCAAAACTACTGCTCGGATTAAATTAAAATGTATGGAAGAGTTGCAGAGGAGGAGATACAGATTAATTACCAAAAAATTTGCATTTGACTCCACTGCACAGATGGCCAGAGAGATAGATTTTTGGTCATAAGTCATTTTTAAGAATTTGAAAATAACGAATATGGCAAATTATTAGGAACATTTAAAACTATGTTTCCCGAAATCTGTTTAGTTATCCATCTACACCATTTCCTTCTGTATCGATCCAAAGTTAAAAAAGTTGTTAGAAATTAATTTTATTGAAGTGTCATTTTTTTGGTTTTTGCTACATATTTTTATGACAAAAGCTAAAATTTTTTTCGCATCAATTAACATCTAAATCGGCAATTATAACAATAATAACCAGAATTTAAATTATTTACATATAGTATTTTTTTTTTTTTTTTTTTTTTTTAATTTTAATCAAATAAGATAAATTTTTTTCAATTTTAACCTTCTTCCAAATAAATCCACACGAATCCTCAGTCCGATAAGAGCAATTTTTTTCTATTTTTATATGTAATAGAATGTTAGTTTTTGTTAGAAATTCCTTATTTATATCACTATTTCAATAAAATTCAGTTCAAATAAGTTTAATGCAATATTAAATCGGAGTACAAAATATCAGGAAGATCGGTCCACAATTAGGCATAGCTCCCATATAAAGTCCACTTTCGAAAATCACTTTAACTCCCAAAATCAAACATAAATTACAGTATCATGGTAATATTTGACACATATAAATTTAAAATCAGTAAAAATCATATCAACTAATTTCATATTAGGTCCATATCCGAAAATTTCGGAAATCATTTTAATGCACAAAAGTAATGGTGTAGAGAGTTATATTGTCGGCATATACCGACTAAAACTTTCATACTTGATTTTTGTGTATGCTCTTGAAATCAGTAACATTAAAAACAAACAGAAAACTTACTTTTAGAAAAATACGGCAACAAAAAAATTTTGGACGCCATTTTGTTTCCGCCATTTTGCATTTTTTTTAGTATTTTCGAAAATTTTGTAGAATACAGATTTCAAAGTTTTCTTGTATTCGGTTTTTTACACATACATCGATTATAAAAAATATATATTTTTGAAGAAATTAACATAACTAAAAGAAACATGTTGAGTCTGCCATTTTGTTTTTTCAACTTTTGATTTTAGTATCAAAATAAGTAACTCTTAAACTGCCTATACACAAAATTTTAGCTGGATCAGAAAATCTTTTAAAAATTTCGGCAGCCATTTTGGTTCCGCCATTTTGATTTTTTTATTTTTTAGTTCATTTTTGGAATCAGCAAGTCCAATAACCTTGAAATATGATTTTTTTGCCATATCCGACAACGGTAAAGGGTTTTGGCTAAAAATCGATCTCCCTAGCCCTCTGTGCACTATGTGTTTCGTTATTTGGGTGTTTACTTTCTACACATGAAGAGCTATTTCAGTGTAAACTTGAGCAGCGTTCATTCAATCTCGCTTTTGCTGCTTCACACACACAAGCGCAAATGTATAGTAGAGTGTGTGTGTGCGCATCACTGCCCAGCAGTTTATTTGGTAGCGAATAACCCGCTTTTAGACATTAAGATTCATTGGTGTATAGTCACCTGTAGCTCTCCATCGGTCACCATTGAGCGTATGTAAAAAATAGACACCTTTTGGTCATTGAAGTGCCTATTTGTCATTTTATTGATCCTTCGAGGTGGAGGTGATTGTGTGCGCAAAAAAGTGACACTAGGAAGTCGTTTAGGTGGCAATAGACTTCCTCCTAGGACAAGCCCATGGTAAAGTGACTAGTCACGTAGCTAATAAAGTGACTAGTGGTACCCTAATGTTGTCGGTTAGGTAACTTGTACGCAACTGCCACCATTGACTGCAGGGTGCTTTAGGCGCATTTTTCAGCATACACGCATCACATATTTTGTATGGTGGTACAGTGCACTCGCAAAAACGTGAACACTCGAAAGCGTGAACGACTCAGAAATGTGAACAAATTTTTTTAAACATACTATTCTAAAACGTGAATAAAACATGAAAGTTTAAAAACGTGAACAATATATTTTTTTAATTTTTGGTGTTTATAAGTTGGAAAATCCCCGAGTAAGAGTAAAATGTTTTATAATGTGCATATAATACCTGTTTTTGATCGTTAAAACAAAAAAGTTTTATATTTATGTTTACCAATCGAAAACGTGAACAGTCTCGAAAACGTGAACAGCCTTGGTAAAAATTAGTTCACGTTTCCGCGAGTCTACTGTATATGAAAAAATTACATTGCACAAAATGCAAATGAAAGCATATTTAAAAAGTAACGTATTTTTACTTTGTTTTTTTACTAGTTTTTTATTTAGAAAATAGTTTTAAAATGAAAAAATATTGTAAAAAAAAAATCACTAATTATCTTCCTTTTGCATAAAAGGGGAGAGTAGTACTCTATCAATAGGATGAGAAATGTATTTTATTTACTTTCTCTTATTTTTATAGATTTCAAATCACATTTTTTTGAAAAGGTTCATTATATCGAGTACTAAAATATATAGATTGTTCGTAATATAAGGTACACAATATTAAAAATTTGGACGTACGTTAAATCGCGAATTCGTTAAACTGTGTATTCGTTAAACAGGGAAGTCACTGTAGTTATTTTTATTCATTTAAAAAATAATCAAATAGGTGTCTGGTACTTTTTTGAAATTCGGGTAAAAACTGTATTTTGGTACTTTTTTGGCACCCTATCTATCTTTTAATCCAGTAAGCATAGTAATAAAATGTGCATCAAATCAGTACCTTACCGAAAATTGGCGAATAAATGGTATTTTATGGAAATTTGAACTTTTGAGGGATAAAAATCATACCTATTTTTAATACTGTTTTCACAAAAAATATTTTTTTCGTTTTACTGACACATACATATGAATATTTTAACATTATATCCCAGTACAGTTTAGAAATTCATTGGAATACAGTCTTTGTTATATTCAGGGGAAATAAATAGTAACAAAAAAGGGATAAAATCGGGAAATTAAATTTTATTCAAATTAAGTAATGCATTTTTTATTATATTAAACCTAGAAACATGAACTTAAGTACTTGTAGTCCTAAGTGAGTGAGAATTCACAAGAGGGGATTTTGTGGTACTTTTTTTTTTTTTTTTTTTTTGTTTTTATTCTAATTTTCTATAATGTTTAACATAGAAACATGAAATTAATGACACATCGTATGTGGGTAAGAATTCAAGAGGGGGACTTTGTGCTACTTTTTCATTCTTCCAATGGTACTTTTTGAATTTTCTATAATATTGAAGCTAAAAATATGAAATTTAAAATATGATCATAAGTGCATGAGAATCCAGAAAATATAATTTGTGATACTTTTTCGTTCTTCTAATGGTACTTTTAGAATTTTCTATAATATTGAATATAAAATCATGAAATTAACGATATATGGTCTAAGTTGGGTAAGAATTAAAGAGGCGGGACTTTTTGGTATTCTTCTAATGGTACTTTTTGAATTTTTTATAATATTTAATCTAAAATCATGAAATTAAAGATATATGTATGGTCTTAAATGAATTTTGTGAGGGTTTTGTGTTTCGAATCCACAAGGCCTATTGGTTACATTCTTCTCTACTAAAATATAATAATAGAAATAATTTGGTAGTTTTCGAACCTTAGAAACTGGTAACTAAAATATTTAAAAGTTTATTTTTGTTAATGCTGACAGAACAGCGATATTATAACTGTTTCCACGGGGGATAGGAATCATAGTGGAATTTTACAGATTTCTTCACTTTTGGTATTCCATTTTGTTTTTTCTAAATAAAAAGGCTACCAAGTTTTATCTAGTCTATGTAGGAGTACTGCAAGATGCTATCTCGATTTGTGATCACTTTTGCTATCAATAATCGGTTTTTTATGAAAAATTCAAAAATATTTAAAGCATTTCATTTAATAGAGCTAAAAATAAAAAAAGGGTCTCGAATTGTGATCACTTACATTTTCTACCGAAATTGAAAATAGAACTCCGATTTTTAATCAGTCATATTTTCTTATGAAGAAGTCCAAAAATCTTAAATCCATATCTGTAAGTATGACTCATAGTAATGATAAAAATGTATTTTCTTATTACAATAAGTTACATTTTTATTATTAATTTATTTATTTTTTTTTCCATAACGTCCTACCTCTTAAACAGCTAAATTTAACTAAAACTAAACTCTGTAACAAATAGAACTTTGGATAAACTTTAATTTTCTTTTGTTGTAGTAACAAGTGCGCAAGTCGTAGCCCTTAATAACTCATAACATGAAACACAAAAGTAGTTTACGAAAAATCACCCACAATTTTCATAAATAATAAAAAAGAAGCCAAAACGTTGCCAATAAAAAAGCAACAATGTTACAATAGTATTTCCAGTGTAGGTGGTGCTTGATTATGAGTCTGCGGTTTCAGTTAAACGGAGAAATTCCAAGAAGCGCTGATGCAAACAATCAAAAAAACATAAAATAATTGTTGGAAAATAAAACACTTGTTGATTTGTTATATCTTTCTTTTAATAATGTTTCATTTTATTTTAGCTACAAATCGTTAATTCTGCTGCCTCTTTAAAGAGAGATTTATGGGAGTTATTGTGTAGGCAATGAAAATTAAAAATACATTGCAAAATAGAATAAAAAAAACATAAAAATTATAAAATATTTCTTTAGACAAAAATAAAATTGGAATTGAGTAAAATTGTAATCATGTTTTTAAAACAAAATTTAGATTTAAATTACTACATTACATAAATTTGTGTTTGCTTTTCTATAGTGACAAACATTAATTAAAATACATTTAAATTAATTTCTAATAATTAAGTTTAATTTCAAAATCTTTGTATATAGCTACAGCGGGTTTACGTACAGCATACCCCTTTTCATATGGTAAAACCTCGAGTTGTTGTGTTACACCATCAACTGTAATGGTAGCCGATTTAGGTTGACGATCGAGACCAGCGAGAACTATACGTTCAATCCATGATTTCGAATCATAGTTGGGTGGTTTTACAAAGTGATTAGTTAATTTGGAACCATCGAATTTATAGTTTACATAAATGTATTTGCCTTGACGATAGTCGAATGATTTCTCATCATCTAAATAAAGAGTACCTTCTGCTTTGCCATTACGGTCTAAGCAGACAACAAGTGTATAGGGATCGTTCTTCATGAGGGTAGCAGCACGACGTATACGTTCTTTTTTGGGTACAATGGAACCGCCACGTTGGTAAACGGGAATCTGAAAGGAACAGCAGTTTTGTTATGGAGTTAATATTCTTTTTTATATGACTTTAGTTTTATGCGAAACTAAAGCTTCAATTTGTGATTGTTCATATTTTCTACAAATATCAATTTTCTTATGAAAAATTAAAAAAATCTTAAATTTTTAATATGTCAGTAAATATACCTGTAATTAAGAAAAAGGACCACGATTTGTGATCACACATATTTGATTACACAATCATGTTTCTTATGAAACTCAAAAAAATCTTAAATCGTAAATATCTCATGAAATAGACGTCTAAATAAAAAAGTCTCGATTTGTGAAAAAATCTTTAATCATTTATAACTCAGTAAATAGGCCTCTATTTGAAAAAGGGTCTCGATTTGTAATTCCTACCAAATATAGATTTTCTTATGAAAATTTTAAAAAATCTTAAATCGTAAATAAAAAATAAATCACTCATATTTCACAACACATCATACATATTTCCTTCCAATTATTTTTCTAATGAAAATTATGAAAATTTAATTATTATTTCATTAATTGTTAATATTTCAAATGTCCAGAAAAATTCGAATATTATAAGTTCCAAGTAAAATCTGAATATGGAAACTTCTTATAGAAGAAATCATATAATTAAAAATGCCACTCACCTTATACTCATCAACTTGTATCGTCTCTTTGCCAACCTTATCGTATTTCTGTAAAGTATCCACATCATACCACAAATCACCAGTTTTCTTATCATCAATAGCAGGGAAATAAACATCAACTTTATTAACACCTTGTTGCATTACAGGTCTAACTAAAATACGATCTTGCAACAACAACTGATTATCAATAGCAAAAGCATCCTTATCTTTAGGATAATGAGCCAACATAGGTCTAATAACTGGGCTGCCATCAATTTCATGTTCATAGAACATGGTATACCACAAAGGTAAATAAGAATATCTTTTGCGTATAGCGTCACGAATTACTAGACGGGTCTTTTCGGGATATAGCCAAGGTTCACGACGCTTAGTATCAATGTGAGCATGGGAACGGAAGAAGGGTAGAAAAGCGCCAGCCTGATACCATCTTTCAAATAGTTCAGCATCGGGATTACCAAAGAAACCACCAACATCGGCACCACAGAATGAAAAGCCGGCAACAGCTTCAGACAAACACATTTTAATAGAATGTTGTAAATGACCCCAATCGGCCATGTTGTCACCTGTCCAAATAGTGGCATAACGTTGAGAACCGGCAAAATGAGCTCTGGTCAAGATAAAAGGTCTCTGGTTGGGATCACGTTTAATCAAACCCTCATAAGTACCCATGATATGCATGTGACCATATAAATTGTGAACATCACGATGTTCCCATTCGCCATGATGAATTAAATCTTTAGGCATGGTAACCTCAGGACCATTAAATACCGAGGGTTCATTCATATCATTCCAGAACATGACATCCGAAGTAACCGTTTTAAAGTTGGACAACATATATTGTTCAGCATAATAATCGCGAACATCTTTACGGAAGAAATCTGGATAACTAACCGAACCAGGCCAACACCAACCCTCATAATCTTTGCCATCACGCAATTTAGTATAATAACCCTTTTCGGTACAATCATTGTGGAAGAAATAACCACTATCACGCTTAATATGAGGATCAATAATAATCACCAAATGACGACCAACATCCGTAAGATTTTTAATCATACTCAAAGGATCGGCAAATTTAAATTGATCCCAGGTAAAGTATTTTTTACCATCGGTATATTCAATATCCAACCACATGATATCCATGGGAATATCATATTCATCGAATTTGGTAGAAACAGTTTCAACATCTTTGGCATCATTGTAGTTCCAACGACACTGATGGTAAGCCAAAGTATAGAGTTGGGGAAGGCTGGCAGTACCGGTAAGGGAGGTGTATTGTTTGAATGTGTCCATAGGTGTGGGACCCATTAAGATAAAGGCATCAATAATACCGGACTCAGACATGAAATGGGCTGCAGGGGGATCAACTTTACGAGAACCCGAAACAAAATTGACAATTGACGAAACAACATTAGTTTCGGCAGTATAGATATCTACCCAAGTTTCAGCAGCATTTTGCCAAAAGACACCAGCAGTACGTTGAGCACTAAAAAATACAATAAAAACAAATTTAAAGAAAGGTTTTTGCAAAAAAATGTTTTGTTCTTTCTTTTTATTTTAAAAATTGTTTTATTTTTTTACTACTTACCCATGACCGTATAAAACTGGTACAGAACCATACAAAGCCATTTTACTATCAATAATATATTCAAAAACATCCAAATTATATAGACGATAAGGATCTGTACCCGATGTTGATTTCAATACAAAACTATCAGCATGTTCTGGTATACCAAAGAGTACTTCTGCTTCAGGGAAAGAAAAATCTAAAGCAACAGCTTCGGGACCATAAGGTTTTGAATCATGATGTGATTTAAAATTTTCTTCCCAAGCACCAGGATCACTATCTTCTGGAGTATTTGCAACTTGATTCTCTTTCTTTTCTCCCTCACCTTCTTGATTTTCTTCGGGATTTGCTTGAGGTTTGGGACGTAAATGTTCGAAATTCATTAAACCTCTAGCATTGGCAGAAACAACTAAAACGTTATTTTCAAAGAAATCAACACGGAAAGGATCGGCAGCTATCACAGCTTTGTTAGAGCCAGAAACTAAAACAATTTCAGAACGATCTTCTTTTTCAACGGTTAAACTAAAAGAAATGAAATATAGAAATTTTATAAATATCATTAATTTTTATGCAAACTTACGTTTCAGGCTGGGGTTCACCTACTAAGACATGATCTACTTTGTAACGAGGCTTTAGGGGAGTTTTCTCATCAATTAAAATACGGAATCTATTATTCTAAAACAGTTTTAAAACACAAAACTATTAATATTAATTAAAATTAATTAGTAAACTTTACTTACCACCAAAGCCTCTAATTTGAAAACAAACAAATGTTTTGAATCCTTGTTAATCAAATCGGCGGTTATGGCATTTGAATAGGTATTCATAGAACCAGGGACCAAGGCAAATTTGGAATTTCCAGGTTGTATTTTGCGACAACGCCTATAAGATGGAAGTAATAGAGCATTTTTTAATATTGTTTCTTATTTTTTTATTATTATTTATTTGAGACTCACCTGCAAAAACTACTTTGTTCACATGTTTTGAAATTTGTTGGATCTACTCCAAAACCATAATGAAATATGCAAAATATTAATAAAAATATTGCCAAACGCATTGTCACAAATATCAATTATTGTTTTGCGTCACTGAAAACAAAATTTTCAAATTAATTATATATAATATAATTAAAAATTTATACAATAAGATAAACAAAATTAATTACATACTTATGAACAATATTAGATTAAATGAATTGTTTACAAATACTAACTATTAATAGAACTTTTGTATTTTAGAATTTATAAAAATTTAAAAATCATAATTTCAGATATCAAGCTTAAAAAAATAAGAAAATCCCTTTTTCGTTGCAAAATTGCCTGGGAGTTAGGCAACAAAATATTCGACAATATCATTGTGTCTACAGATAGATGCTCCACGATCTCAACGCACAAAAAAATGGATCAGCTTAGGAAAAAATTAATCAGAAAAATTAAAAATGCAACAATTTTTGTAATTTCTAATCAAAAAGTAATTTTTATAAGAAAATAAAAAATTAGATCATAGATGACTCCAAATAGGACTCAATTCGAAAAAAAGGACATCGATATTTCCTACCAAAAAAATATTAAATCGTTTATATCTACGTAAAAATATCTTAAATTGGAAAAATGGCCTCCATTTGTGATCACTTATTTCCTACCAAAAATCGATTATTCAAAACGGCGATAGATACCAAATTCTATAATTTGATATTAAAAACGTTGCCCAAGATCACTTTAAATCAATTTATTTTTTAATAAAAATTCCGTTATGAGTAGGGAAAAGTACTCGCAAAAAAAAAAAGAACAAAAACTATTACAAAAACAAAGGCCCCTATCAAAAAACAGTTGTAAATAAAAATCATTGTACACGTCATTCTGTCGAAAACAACTACAAAGTTTCTTTTACACAAATATTGTTTAAAAAATTTTGCACAAAACATTTTACAAAATTATTCACTAATGCTTTTAAATTTACATAATTTCTTATTTTTTAATTATACTAGACACATTTTCGTTATACATAGATAGATTAAAAAAAAATTCACCTTCCAAAAGAATATTAAAGAAACACAAAAAACGCCATGATTTGGCAAGATTATGTTTTACATTTTTCCTTACTTAAAACACTCTTACTTACACTTGTTTGTAAAAAATTGATTATTTAAAGAGTATTATACAAATGTATCAAAGTTTAAATATACTACAAATGAATATTTGCAAAAAAAAATAAAAGTGATAAAAAATTTTTTGCCGGCTTCTACTTACCCCACTTTTCTTTATAATGTTTGACAGCTAACAATGTCAAGAAAAAAACTAATTAAGTGCAAAATACACGGTTGCTGTTTTGAAGGCAGTATAACAGAGACCTGCGCCGAACGATTTGCTAAAAATTGTCGGCGGCGGCTCAAAGTCGGCTGTTAGCCGGCTGAGAGGTGAACATAACAACTTTTTATTTCCTAGTTTTCGCATCGTCTTATAGAGTACATTGGTTCACAAATGTGGTTCCAAGTCTCCTTAGATGTAAGGGAATCCGAAGACCGTTTGTTTGAACATTATTTTTTATTTTATAACATACATTTTTGTATTTTTGTACTTCTAAAAAGTGTCAAAACAGAAGACCGTTTCGAACATTATATTTTTAAAATTATTAAAAAAAAGTATATATGATCTTGACACAGATCTTCTCCCTACACATGTGAAATTTCAAGCTGGAGCAGTGTTGTCAGTGGAAATTTTTTAAAATACCTACAGCTGATGAAGAAAAGATTTGTTTCTAATCTTATCGTATAAAAATGCTAATTATCAACCTCCAAAAATTAAACTTTAGAAAATTATATTTTACTATGTCTACTGATATGTATATTTTAATTCATTGCGTGTTTACTATTTTATTAACAAAAAATATCTGATGAACGAGCTAAGTACTAAAGATTTTTCCTAAAGTTAGCGGGTTAAGCTTTTACTGTTAGATAGATCAAAATGATCCAAACATTTTGTTTAATTTCTTGTTTAATAATTGTTCTTCAGGATAATATTTTCATAATAGGGAATCAAATTCTACATTTTAAATTTTATATTTAATGATAAATATAATATGGAAAAATGCAGAATACATATGTTTATTCCAAAAAATTAAATTTCCATACAGGGAAGAAATTTTTATTTTTACTACATAGAAATTTTTTAAAAAGGATTTGTAAAAATTGTTGAAATGTTTACAAACAGTTTATAAACACGAACGTATTTGTGTGTTAAATTTGTATTTAAATCAACAATTTGTGAAAATATTTTGGCAAACGAATGAAATGATGAAATTCGATCGATTTCAAAAGTAAATTGTATTCTTAAATCGATTAGGTTGTGTTGAATTTCGATCGTTTTCATTTTCCATTTTTGTTTCTGTTCAATTTATTTCTTGTCAAATCACAACAAATTAATTTTGAAATTTGTATTATTTAAATAAAATAAATTTTATTTTAATGTTTTTATGTTAATATTCAAAATCAGTTTTTTCCTTTGTGGTAGATATATACAGAAACCTTATAAGTTAAATTGTAAAACTCATATGTGAAGTTACAGTTTAATTCGAGTGTCTGATAGGTTTTTAAACAATAAGGTACATCGCCTCACCACAAGTTCCATCACAAATTACAAAATATATTTTAAGTTTTAAACTTTTAGGATTTACAGAATCTCTATACTTTTCTTAACCTCTGCCTCAATATGTATTCTTTAAAAGGTATTATTTATTTTCTTTCTATAATATAGCTTTTAGTTTTTACCACATGCTTAATGATGCTTAATGATTCTAATTCTTTTGTAACAGTTTTAATCAAAACGAGTAACAAAATTTGTTCGATTTGAAAACGATAAAATCATGTCAATTTCGTTTTTATCACAACCATGATCACAACTTTATTGTGATTTTCATAAAATAAAATGGAAAATGAAAGCGATTTCGATTTCACAATAAAACGAAATTGAAATCGAAAATTGTATGTGTATTAGAACCTTTTTCGTTTTTGGCTCGAAATCGATTTTCATTACATACCTGATTATTTTTTATGTGGAATGATAGTCTTAATGGTAATCTTAATGGTAGCCTTATCTATGGTCTTAATTATATGCAACAAATTAGAGTAATGTAATGTAATGTAATATTAGGCGAAATGTGTTCATAGTACATTTTTAGGGCCTAATACCTATTTTATTATGTAAATTTCCAAAATGGACCACAAATTTTCAATAATATTGAGGTCTGGCGACTGTTTAGAGAGCGTCGTTAAAATTGGACCTTTATATATTAGCAAATTGTACACAATACCAAATTTATTATTCGGATCGTTATGTTGGCAATATCAAAAATATGATAATATGCCCTGATTTTTTGCACTCTGCAACAAATTATCCTTTACGATATAAAGGTATCTACTACTGTCTAGGGAAAGGTAAATTGATTTCGATTTTAGTCGAAAATCGATTTTCAGGAGGAAAAAATCGGTTGTTTGCAATCGATAATAATAAAGTTATGTTTAATCAGTTCTATGACAATCTACAAAGGACTAAAAATATCAAAATTTAAATTAAAAGTTAAATTTAATAAAGTCCCAACTCGAGTTTGCCAATGTTTTAGGAAAATGGAAAAAATCCCAGTAAGTATTCAATTTGAAAAAGATCTTAGAATTTTTACATATTATCCCTTGCAGGGCATTTGGCAAAACAATCTTCTAAATCCTCTGAAAAAAAAAAAAATTATCCAAATATTAATCAAATAACTCCAGAATATTAGTAACGTTTGAACGCCTATTCTTGAAAGATGGCCTAATAATAACACAACAAAGAAACATGCTTAGTAGTGAGCCATAGTATAATAATAAAGTATACTCGTAAGACCAGCTGTTTTACAATTTTTTCATTGGCAAACCTCGCGGTACTGTCAAATTGTTTTTGTATTCACATGTAAAATATTTTTTGATTTTTTTTCTCTTGCTCTCTTTCGTTCTCTCATTTTTCCGTTCAAAGCATTCTGACATTGTGGGCAGTAGTTTTAAACTAACAAAATACAAGCAATTTTTGTTTTTGTAGATGTGCGAGTACTTTATTATTTTACTATGGTAGTGAGCATTGATTTAAATGTAAGGCTTTGTAAGCCTTGCTGAAGAAGATTAGATTGATGGATAAATTTAATATTTACAGATTTCTTATATTTTATATACATAACTTTTACACATCTATTACTTGTGACCTGAACGTTTAAAATCATTTTATAGGTTTATTATTTTCAATTTTTAGTTGTTTTTGATACACTTTTGACTTTATCAATAAAAAATCGACTTCAAAATAAATTTCGATTTTGGGGACCGATTAATCGATTTTGAAAATCGAAATGAAAAAAGTTGATCGTAAAATCGAAAATCAATTTTTGGCATTGTTTACCATTCCCTACTACTGTCAATTGCTGATCCAATAAGTTTCAACTTCCCACCACCATTAACCGACATACCAAACCATGAAACTGCCACCAACATGTTTCACTGTTATTTCAAAATTTTCTTGGTTCAGCTCGGTATTCGGTTCTCGCTCAAAAAAGAACATAGTATCTGAGCCTAATATGTATATAGAATTTATAACTAATTAATAAAAAACAATAGATTTCCAAAACATTGAATCCTTGGAAACAAATTCCTTGGTAAAGATGATTATGTAGCTCTTTTTTTGTTTAAATATTTAGAAGTCTTCTTGCATGCAATAATCAGCCAATAATCGGCCATCCATTGCGGACCATATTTTTATAAGATCATCAGCTCTTGTTATAATATAATGACCTGTACGATCAAATAGAACACAATAAACTGACACTAGAAGTTTTCTACTAACCGGTCCTCCGTATTCCCGTCCAATAAAGAACTTTTTCTATTTACCAAAATTAATTGAATATATTAATATGATAAATAAATATTCCAATAAATTTGTAATACGACTACACTTACGAATGGGTTTTGTGACTCCAGAATCCGGCAGTGATACGTCATGAAGACGAGTACAATAATCCAGTATTTGCAATGTATGTTTTGACGCAACATTGTTTGAACTCCGGATGTCAGTTCTGGTGCTGAGATCTGTAGCTTGTCGCAGTCACGATTGTATAAATATTTATTCGGTACTTCATCAATGCCTTTTATTGTCTAACCGATTTTCATGAAAAAAACTCATGATTTCTTGTACCATAGAAGCATATATTTTAACCATTTAAAATGACTATTTTAAAATGGTTTGTAACCAATACTCCTTTAAGCGCCCCTTAGACACATACTGCATAAGCTCCTGCAATAAGTATGTATTAGTAAAATTGAAAGAGCTTTTGAATGTGTGCGTCACACAGACAATGCAGTATGAAAAATCAAAATCGTTTTGATTTTAAAATGAACTCATACTGCAGACTGTTTTTTCGAATGAATTTGATTATTTTTTTCTATCATTTATGAATTTTTCTGCTTGTCATTTCAAATTAAAAGAAAAAATAAAAAAATATTTTAATTTGTTTAGTATTAATCAAATTTTCTCACAAAAATTAAATTTTGATTGATGAATGTGTAGCAAGTTCGTCAATCACACACGTATAGGAGGGTTCATCGGCAGTAGCTCTCTGCAGTATGTGTCTATGGGCGCCTTTATATAGCACGCACAGTGCGTGGACCCTGCATGGAAGAACTTTTCCAAAAAGAAGTAGTGGCTGTGAGCAACTGTATGTTGTTCTTGTGGAAACAATAAATTTCGTTTTCTAAAATATTGTAGTCAAAGCATCATCATCATTATCATGAACATGGTTCTTCAAGTGTTCAACAAAGCAACAAAACATCTCGAAATCAGGAAAAATAGAACATAAAAATCATGGATTTCGGAACAATTTGTATTACAAAAAATATAAAAGGCTTATGGACGACAATAGCGATTTATTTTTATTATTCATGTTATTCTTATTATTATTTATTTTTTTTTAATTCCATATATCACACTAAATAAATCCAAATTTGTTTTAATTTTTATAAAAAGAAATTCAAATGAATTATATTGTTTTCAAGTTGTTTACATTTGTATTTACTATTTTCTGATTCTGCCGTAAATGTAATTTGGGCTTTATAATTATACTATGCCGTGTACTAAAATAATTATTCCTGTAAAATTGTAATAAGAAGATATTTCAGTTATCTGTACTTCTCTTTCATTATTTACATGGTCAGACAAGACAGACTGACATACTAAAATCGACTTAGTGATTCAATTGGTACACTAAAATACGGGGTTTGCTAAGTAATACAATTAAAAATAAAATAATAATATATTTTTATTTAAGACTAAAATCCTTTTAATATTTAATCATATTATTAACGGGAAATGAACGTCTCAAACCCATACATTTTTCACGATCAATGAAAAGAGCATTAACTTTATTACGTAAATCAGCTTCCAAAGTTGAACGTGTTTTCAACAAACTTTGATGTTGGGCTTCTGCTTCTTGAAGCTTATGATGTAAATTGTTAACGACATCTTTCAAATCCTCCACCTCCTGAACTAAACGCAATTGTGCATAATCCCTTTTGAAGAAATTATTTAACAGTAAATTACTAAACTATAGATAGGTGTATTTTTTGCTTTAAAATAAACTCACTTGCATAACTCTACACCTTCACGATGGCTACGTGCCTCTAAACGTGTTTGGGCCACTTTCAAGGGATTCGATTTATCTTGTATAGCTTTTTGCAGTAAAAATATATGCTTTTCTAAATCGAACAATTCCTGTTGTACTTTATGTAAATGTAATTGTATTTTATTTTTCGATTCTGCCATTTCTTGAGAACGACGATCGAAGGCATTATTTGTATTGCTCCAATAATCCCACACAGATGTGGCAATTGCATTAACAGTAGTCTCGGCATCACTACGTAGTTGAGATAATTTGGAGCGCTCCGCCTGAGATCTAAAAGTGATATTAAATATTTAAGTTCATTAAATTATTCAAAATTCATTGAAGGATATTTTCATATTTTGTTATTTCTTAATATTGTTAATTAACATATATTTTTATTTCAAAATTTTAAGTAATTTTTTTTTTTATTACTTGAATTAAATAAATAAATAAAAAAGTAAATGCCATATTATTTAAAAGAAGCCCAAATTTCTCGAAGTACATAATTTTATGTTACAAAAATTAAAAAAATAAGGTGCATTTAATGATTTTCTATAAGTTTTACAAAACTATTGAATATTGAAATAATATTGGAAAATATAAAAATATAAATTAAGAAGTTATTATTCCTTGTATTAAAAAAAAAAAAAAGAAAAAAAAAACTTTTATGAAAGACTTACCTACTCACACGTTGACTACTTGCTTCGGCCCATGTCTCTTGAGTACTTACAGATGGATCATATTTCTCGATGCCACCATAATAAGCAATTCCTCTACTATAATTATTCAATTGATGGCAAACAGAATCTATGCCTAATGTCGACTCTTTAAACGAGACATCCTCTTCTAATAAATGTTGAGCTGCTCGACAATCATTAGCTTGCTTGGTAATCTTAACAAAAGTTTCAGAAAACCATTACTTTCGAAAGCGAAAAAAGAAATATCAAATACTAAACAAACCTTATCGTGTAACTCTTTTAGTTTTTCACGAGCATTGCGCAAATTATCAATTTCCAAAAGCAATGCTTTCTCCACACAATCATGAACTTTCTCAACACCCGCACGACCTTCTCTATGATATAAACATTCTTGGGCTATATGCAAAGGTGCTTCCAAATCCATCATGGCCTTGCCACATTTACGTTTTAATTCGGTAAATGCCGAAGACTCCGAAACCAATTTCTCCAATTCAGTATTTAATTCATTACGCCAAAATGTAACATCTGTAATACGTTCACCTAAACGACGACCAGCATCTCTTTGTCCTTGAGCAGTTTTTTCATCAGTTTCACGCATTAAACGTACAGCATCATTACGCAAACGTTCCGATTGGTTTCTGTAATAAAATTTAATCATTTCCTCTCGGAACCATATATCTTTCTTTAAATAGCCTACCTATTAATATTAGATTCTGTATATTTCGATAGGTTGTTATTCATCCATTCTCCTGAGGTGTAGCGCGTATATAATGCGGCTCGAGCAGCATGTTGAGGATTACGATGAAAACCTGTAACTAAGTTGGGAAATGTCATTGGTTCGGTTGTCATGCCAGCTGGTGCAAAACGTGGTTTAACCAATTGATTGGTTACGGGTTGCTCAGCAAGATTTTTGACCTCAATCATTTCGTAACTAAGTGTAGGTCTCCATGGATGCGGATGAGATGTCTATAGAATAAATAATTTTTTTGGAATTCCAATACACAGAAAAATTAAGGTTAAATATAAAAAAAACCTGATACGATGTTCCCACACGAGGTGGTACTGATGGTCCGGATATGGGTTCCATACAGGGTGGTGCTCCTGCCGTACTCCATGGCTGTAATTGGGAATACATAACAGTTTGTTCAAATTTTGACATTTTAATTTGATTAAAAAAAACTTAAATTTTTTTTAGTTACAAAAAATATATAATTACAACAAAATATTTGTTAAACAAATATTACAAATTCTATTCTATTAAATATAAAATTAAATAAAAAAAAAATAACATTTTAATGACAATCTATTTTAATTTTTACAGTGAGTTTTAAAATTGATTAAGCACAGTAGTGTATGATATGAATATGATGATACAAATAAAACAAATGTTTGATGAATACATATGATTCCAATAAATTTCTATAATCCTTGCGTTCCACATATTGGTCACCCTTTGCACTAGGCCAACGATCAATTAAATCATCTTTTACCAGACGATGATCAAATAAACGATTTTCAATATAAACATCTTTAAAATATTTCATTTTGTTTAAATTATTTTTAAAAATATTCAAAATTTTTTATCTGTTCGTTAGTTCAATTCTTATTAGAACTCACTATTGGAACACTTGATTTTAATAGTAAATCTTTTAATGTTTCTGTTTTAGGATACAATGTTGGATAACGCTGCGAAAGAAATTTGTCCTCATTTTCCCAACAAAGCATTAAAAATTATTTTAATTGCTAAAGAAAAAACGAAAAACGTATTATTGGTTCCGGGGTGAGTGTATGACTATTTTTTATATTAAGCTAACAAGACTTTAAATTATCCCAATTTCCTAGAAGGGAATTTGTAAAATATTGATTTAATGTTATTGAAATCATGGTAACGAAATTTTATTTATTTTTATTAACGTTAATATATAGATACAACATAAATATATATGTACACAAATGGTGTTTGGTGACCTTCGCAACGGAAATAAAAATAAGTCAGGTTCTTTAAAAATAGTTAATAGCGTTGGAATTTTTTTGAATTAAGAAAAAAAATAGAACTTCAATATTAGTCGAAAATTATTGTTAAAAATCGATCCATAAACGTAATAAATCTACAAATGAATAAAAAGAAAGCACATTTTTTTTTTTTTTTTTTTTTTTTTTTGTTACAAAAAAATATTTTTAAAATACCATATTCATACATATTTACAATGATTTTATATGTCTTTATGAAAACACCAACTTGAAGTTAAATTAAAAAATAATAATAAAAAAAATCTTAAAAATTTGTTTAAGCTAAAAACCAGAGACCGGATTTTAATACTAAAAAAACAACTTTAAATTTTTATCTTTAATATTCAAAAAATAATAAAAATCCATTATAATTTTTTTTTTATTTTCATCAATAGAATAAAATATGAATAAAAAACTATCATTTGAAATTTTTTTCATACTGATATTTATTTATAATTTTTGCAACAAATGAAAAAACATTTTTAACACTAAAGATATTTTATTGATTGAAAAATAAAAAGTGCTTGCTAAAAGCAGAATTCATATAAACACGCCTATCTTTACAAAATTAGAATTCCACTAATTCAAAAATGGATAATATTAAATAAAAAATCTCAATTAAAATATATATTATAAAAAAATCTTGTAAAACTTATACCGCTATCCAGTTTGATTCCAAAATTTATTTATTTTATTTTATTTTTATTTTATTTTTATTCATTGTAATATAAAAAGCCTTTCAAGGCCAATACAATATAAATATATTACAAAGCTGTTAACCTGAATTAAATTTAAAATAATATATATATACATACTTATATAAAATTAAAAATCTATTTATACAAAATAAATAGAGAAATAAAGAATTGAAATAGTGTTAAAAAATTATAGAATTCAACCTCTGCTAGGTGTAGGAGGGCAAACTTTTAAAACATTTTTTTTATTACTATGAATTTATTGTCCAGTTAAGTTTTTTTTTTAAGAAAAACAGAAATTTTGAAGAATACCTGGGAATACCAGGCTTAAAGGTTTTCTAGAACTATGAAACAACTTTTTGATAGACAAATTTATAATATATTGCATGCAAAATAGAAAATATTCAATATTCAAATATTTGACATTAATATTTTCATCGTTAAATGTACTATTATCAATGAGGAATAAATCCAAAAATCAGAACATTCGGCATAAATATACCACCCTGATTCAGTTATGATTTATTTGATTTTTTTGCCATTGATAGTACTTTTAAAAAATTTTTTGAGCGCAATTAAATATTTTGGAAGCTATAGGGCTTTGAAAATCGAATTTCCCTAAGAAACTCATATCAAAAAAATTTTCGTTATAAGAAAAGTTGGGTAAAAAGGAAGAATTACGTTAGCGAAGCCGCTTTTGGACATACCACAGACTTAAAAACCCTTCAGCCCGGCCGAAGGCCGACTATTAGCAAAAATTATTTCAACGATTTTTTTGTTTTATAAATGTTCATTGAAAATATGACAAAATTAGATGTAAAACTTTTGATATACAATTTCGTTCAGTGTCGTTACAATCAACAACACAAAAGAAAACAAAACAAACACTGCATTACCTCAGCTGTCAGCTGTTGAAAAAAATACATTTCACAAACGTCAAATGTGAAAGTGGGAAATGTGAAGAAAAAAAAAACATTTCATTTATTTTGCAAAAATATAAAAAGTATTCACCAAATAGTGTTAATAATTACAAAAAATTTTTTAAAAATTAACAATAAAAAGTGGAACTGGAAATGAGCAATGAAATGGATATAAATGCCGCCACCAGCGGCCGAGATGAAAATGAGGCAACCACCATAGATCCAGAAGAATTGGAACGTCAAGAACGAGAAGAACTTAATGCCTTCCTAAGCGAACTTAAAGCTAAAATATCTGCTAAATCTCATTTAGGCTATGAAAATACTAATTTTGTTTTACCCGAAGACAGTTACTTTGCCAAACTGGATTCAAGTCTGAAACGTAATACGGCTTTTGTCAAGAAGTTGAAACAGTTTACTGCTGCTCAATTGGATGCCCTAATGAAAGATATGAAGGGTTTAAATTTAAGTAAATATATATCCGAAATATGTGCCGCTTTATCAGAAGCCAAAATAAAAATGACTGATGTGCCGGCAGTGGTTTTACTATGTTCCAAGTTACATCAAACGTATGCAGATTTTGATAATGAATTCTTTGAGGCCTGGCAAAAGACTTTGCTACTTAAACCCGGTGAAAAGATTTCAAATCCTAGCAAGTTGAGAGTTGATTTGCGCCTATTTGCAGAGCTTGTCAGCTCAGGGGTGATAAATAGTAAACAAGGTTTGGGTTTGCTGGGCAATGTCCTGACCAATGTTATTTCCCAGGACAAAGAGGATCACAGTAATTTCTCTATAATTTTATCATTTTGTCGTCATTGTGGTGAAGAGTACGCGGGTCTAGTGCCAAGAAAGATGATAAATTTGGCGGAGAAATATGACAATCCTGAAATACCAAAGTCTGATTTTTTACCCTCTGACAAGCAAGAGAATTTACGAAAATTGTTAAAGGATTATTTTAAAAACTTGTGCAAGCATTTGTTGTCCGAACAAGCGGAACTGAAGAATATGACAAATAATCTCAAAAAATCCATGGCTTCCAAAGGTAAAAATATATTAACTCAAATTAGTTAAAATTTGTTTCATCGTTTTAAATGTGTTTGATATTTTTCTTATTGTTTAAACAATTAAAAAACAATTTTAAGAATTTTGCATTTCTATTATTATATTTCATCAGGTGAAATCTCCACCAAAACAAAAGAAAAATGTGAACTTATGCAAGCAAACTTTGATAAATTACTATCATCGGCCCAGACTTTATCGGATTTATTAGATGAACCTTTACCGGAATTGGCTAAGGAAACAGAAATATGTAATCCAGAAGCTGTCATTGAAAATATGATGGATGATGCAGCTTTGGGAGAGCTTGATCCCTGGGGTGATGAAGAAACTAAGAGTTTCTATACCGATTTACCAGATCTTAGACAATTTCTACCGAATTTTTCGGCACCCAAAGTGGATCCCGAACAGATAGAAGATACCTCGGAGATGACCGAAGAGGCATTAGATGCTGATATCGATAATGATATTGATTTAGATGACCCACCTTCTACCACATCAGATCCTCCTAATGATAAAGATCAAGCGGATAATGATGAAATTGTAGGTGCCTCCGAAAAGCTGCCCGATAAAATTGGCAATGCTTTAATGGAAGTGGGAAGACAAAGCAATCAAACTCCGGGTTCCAATAAGCAGCAGTTTGCACAATTTTTAAAGAACCTTAATAATTGTGTTAACAAAGAACTAATAGATTCTGCAGCCATAGAATTTCTTCTGAATTATAATACAAAAAACAATCGTAAAAAGTTGACCAAATCTATATTTGCTGTTCATAGGTAAATATTTGCAAAGAAAACATCTTAATATCCTTGTTAAATTATTCCTTAATATTTTTAGAAATCGTTTAGATCTTCTACCTTTTTTGTCTCGTTTTGTGGCCATTGTCAATTTATGCAATACTGATGTGGCTTTAGATTTGTCAGAGTTATTACGCAAAGAATTTAAATGGCATATACGCATGAAGAATCAATTGAATATTGAATCTAAAATAAAAATTGTGCGATTCATGGGTGAAATGGTTAAATTTGGTTTATTAAAGAAATTTGATGCTTTAAGCTGTTTAAAAGTCCTTCTTAGAGATTTTCAACATCATCAAATTGAAATGGCTTGTGCTTTTATTGAAGTTGCTGGCATTTATCTATACAATTGTAAAGATACTCGCTGGCTCATGAACACCTTCCTGGATCAAATGATGCGTTTGAAAACCGCCACTGCTCTAGATTCAAGGCATGCCGCACAAGTTGAGAATGTATTTTATTTGGTAAAACCTCCGGAGACTGTAAAACAAGATGTCGTTTTAAGGCCTGTTATACATGAGTATATAAGGCATTTAATATTCGAAGAGCTAAATAAACAGAATGTAGAGCGTTGCATTAAAATGTTAAGACGCATTAATTGGCATGATCCCACCATTAGCAGCTATGTAATTAAATGTTTGTCTAAAGCTTACCTTTTGCGGTTTCCTCTAATTCGTTGCTTAGCTGATTTGCTGTCTGGACTGAGTTCTTATCAGGAGAAGGCTGTAACAATGGTTATTGATAATGTATTTGAGGATATAAGAGCCGGCCTGGAAATCCATTCACCAAAATTAGCTCAACGACGTATAGCTATGGCAAAGTATTTGGGAGAACTTTATAATTATAAATTAGTAGAATCTACAAATATTTTAAATACTTTATACTCGATTATATCCTTGGGCGTTTCTACCGAAGAAGGTGTAATTTCAGAATTAGATCCTCCAGATAGTTTATTTCGTTTGAAGTTAGCTTGTGTTTTATTGGATACCTGTGGTCCCTATTTTACAAGTTCGGCCAGCAAGCAAAAGTAAGTACAATTTTTAATCAAATAAGAGATTATTTTTGTAAAAAGATATGAGCGATAGGGTTATATAGTTGAAATGACTTCTTTATACGATATATTTTAGGTACTTTGACTTTATTATTTATTTATTTATTTATTTCATTTCAAAGTAATATAAAAAAGCCTTCTTAGGCCAATAAATATATATTACAAAGATTTATTCCTGAATAAAGATATCTTAAATATTAAATAAAAACTATAAAAATCAATTCCATTCATATTCATTACTCCAATTCAAACGGCTCCCCAGCCAGAATATATAATAACAAAAAAGTATAAAGTTACATAGTCCCATAAGTAGTATAAATAAGAAAGAAAGTCACAATTATTCAGCAAAAAACTAAAGAGTAGCGAAATATCTCATAAGTTTCAACCGAAATGCATTATTCGATTGAGAAAATAAACGAAGCTCAAGTGGCAAAAAATTCCAACAACGGGCAATTCTAACAAGAAATGATCGCTCTAACAAGAAATGTCTTATAAAAAAATTATTTTCGGTTTTTCCAACTATTTTTAATGTTTTCCGATATTTTAAAATTTTTTTTAAATATAGTTATTTATTTATATTATGGACTTTTTCCGACTATTCCCGAATATTTTCGATTTTTTTAACTATTTTAAATTTTTTCGACTTTTGGACTCGATTTTCCGACAATATTCAAACCACAATGTCGATTTCGTCTTTTCGAAGAAGATTTAGAGAACCCTAATGAGCGGAAGGCGTTAACTTTTCGCCTAAGATAATTTGCCCCAATTTAATAATTATTATAATTCTTTTACCTTTTAAAAATTCTTTTTAGATTGGATTACTTTTTGGTGTTCTTCCAACATTATTATTGGTATAAAAAATCGAATCCAATATTTTCAAAAGTGCAAGATACTCATGATCTATTTCCCATATTGGTGGATCACATGTATCGCGATTGTTTGACCAATGTCAGGCCTAAACTGAAATTATATAAAAATCTTGAACAAGCTAGGGAAGCGATTAAAAAGTTGAAAGAAAAATTATATCCACAATTAAAGGAATTAACAGAACAACTTAATGCAGAAGACTCAACAAATTTGCATCCCATACCAGAGGATAGTGAATTCGATGATGCAGTAAGTGAACATTCTTTATTTTTAGCAGACTTCTTGTAAAAATTTTCCTTTTATCTTTAAAGGCCAGTGACGATACCTCTTCGGAACTAGATCGAAGACCCCGTGATGAACGTGGCGATGAAGACTTTAATGATGAGGACGATGAAAATACAGAAGATGGTACCAATCAAGCTAATACTACCGATTGGACTGAAAACGAGGGTATGCCCGAAGATGACTGCAAACCGGTGGTAAGAACTAAAGAAGATTTGGAATTTGAGCAAATGTTTGAAAAAATGGCTCAAGATAGCTACCAGGAGCGTTTGAAGGAAACAGTAAAACCGAATACTAAAGATATACCCGTACCAATGATGGTTAGAAATAACAAAAAATCCTATGAACAAATATCATCAACATCTGCAGTTGCTGCCACCTCCCTAACTACGCCGCCACCCAGCAGTGATGCAAAAACCTCTAATGCCGCTGCCATACCATTTGTTCTTATGGTACGTGGCGGTAAGGGTGGTAAACAACAATTTAAACAATTTGTAGCTCCCTCCGATTCTCAGTTGGCCATAAATCTGAAATTACAAGAAGAAAAGATACGTGAAGAAAAAGAAAAGGTAAAACGTTTAACTCTTAACATAACCGACCGTATCGAAGAGGAAGACTATCAAGAGTCTTTAATGCAATCACAACGTGGTACTCAACCCAATCTCTATGCTCGTCCCAATAAACCAAAATTCAAACATCAGAAAGGTGCCCCTGATGCTGATCTAATATTTCATTGATATTTTTTGCAAACGGTACATTAACTGAATGGACTCAAATTCTCACGATAACAAACTTATGTGTTACATTTGTGTAATATTAATATGACTCGCAAATGCTTTCTAAAGGCAGAGTTTTCAATTTACATAATGGTCGGTTTTGTATTTCCTTCTTTTTTCATCATAGCGCTGACAGTTGAGTTCTGAATTTTGACATTTATTTGTTAGATTTAGAACGGCAAGGATCTATATTCAAACATTATTTAATCATTATTAAATGATCTAAAAGCAAATACAATTTTTTCTTTTTTATTAAAATTTATTAAATTTCTTCTTATTTTTTGAATTATTTAAAAATAAAAAAAAACGAGAGTAAAAGATATAGTCGGTCAAGCCCGACCATATGATACCCTACACCATTGTGTACAGTATAATTCGGGGAGGGGTCTTTTATTAGACTTGGAGTCAAATGTGGACCGATACTCATAAGTGTAAAATAAGACACCCTACCCTACACCACTGTGTACAGTATAATTCGGGGAGGGGTCTTTTATTAGACTTGGAGTCAAATGTGGACCGATACTCATAAGTGTAAAATAAGACATACAAATACAGAATATTACGTTGATGCTGACATTTATATGAATTTATTCACTTTTGGGTGACCCCGAAAGGGGGCCTTATATGGGAGCTATGGTAAATTATGGACCAATCTTTGTAAAATTTGGTACTATCATTTATGTTTATATAAAACTTATTTGTGTCCAATATTAACTTGATACTAACATTCAAATAGGATTTATGGTCGTTAAAGTGATTTTCTGAAAAGGGGTTTATATGGGAGCAATGGGTAATTATGGACAGATTTTCTTAAAAATCGGCACACTTATTTAGACTTATATGGCCAAATTTCATTATAATATTGCTATATTTAAGGGACTTATGGTCGTTAAACCCTAAACGGGAGGACATTTGTATGGGGGCTAGGTGAAATAATGGACCGATCATAACCAATTTCAATAGGCTTCGTCCCTGGACCAAAAGAAACCTGTGTACTAAATTTCATAAATTTTGGTTCAAAATTGCGACATGTAGTTTGATTACAAGGTTTACATGGACGGACAGACGGACGGACGGACATAGTTAAATCCCACCTATGGTGGTGTAGAGTATAATAAAACGAATTTCTTTATTGTAATATCCATATTTGTACCATGGTAGATACTCCGTCAACTTTTAATATTTACCTTCAAAATTAATATATAATTTTATTTATTTCATTTATTTGTAATATTAAGCCTATATGGACGAAAAACAACATGATATAGTGATAATACCCGAGATCATAATTTTAGTAACTGAAAATAAATATTAAAATCCTATGAAATTTCCTTTATTTTTAATGTTGATATATATATATTTTTTTTTTTTTTTTTTCATTCAAGTAATATAAAGCCTTCAAGGCCAATAAACACATATTACTTAGTACTAATGCCTAAGCATAAAATATATGTAATTATTATTTTGCCTAATTTTTTTCATTACACTATTATTTCGTACAGTGTTAAAAGTAAAACAACTCTGTTTTTTAAACCAGCTGCTGACATGCAACAAATCTATGCTGTCATTTTATAGTTTTAATTGAATGACAATTTACCTATTTATTTGTTTACCTTATTTTCATTGTTTTTTTATTATTGAAAACCAAAAAAATATATTTTAATAAAGTGCCTTTAAAAACGTACAATTAAAAATCATGATTGCATTTATAAAACATATTTTTAAATTACAATTTTTACTCATTTTGGTGGCCGTTTTAGTTGGTGTCTATTATCCAAAAATCCTGGAACTATTCAGAGAACAAGTTTTAACATTTAGCGAAAAAACTGTTGACGTGAGCTATGAAAGTGCCGAAAAACTATTGCAAACAGAAGCGGGTCAACTATTTACCAGAGAAGAATTATCCAAGTTTAATGGAGAAAATAATAATCCCATATATTTGGCTCTATTGGGTAGAGTCTATGATGTATCCAAAGGTGCTAAACATTATGGTCCCGGTTGTTCGTATAGCTTTTTTGCGGGACGTGATGCTTCCGTTTCATTTATTACGGGAGAATTTGAGAACTATGTAGAAGAAGAAGCAGATGATGTATTAAGTCTGAAGCCCTCAGAGCTATTAAGTTTAGCTAATTGGCAAAAATTTTATGAAAGCGATTATGTCTATAAGGGCAAACTAATAGGACGCTTTTATGATGCTCTTGGAGAGCCTACGAAATATTATCACAAATATTTGGCTTTACTAGAGCAAGCACAAGATGCCAAGGCAGCCAGCGAAGAATTAAGACTTAAATATCCCGACTGTAATATAGAATGGTCTAAGGAAAAAGGTTCTCATGTTTGGTGTACACTTAACAGCGGTGGTAAGGAACGTGACTGGGTGGGTTATCCACGCAAACTATTTCAAGTGGGTAGTGATAATTTTAGATGTGCCTGTTTGCGTAAAGAAGATTTAGATACCACAGAAGTGATGATAAAACCATATGATGATTGTGACACATTAGCTTATGAATGTTATTATAAAGTAGATTAGAGTTTTAGCGATTTCGCGTTATATACAAATTTTTTTTGTAACTCATGTACTTAGTGATTTTTTTTATATTAAATATATTATACTGATATACACAAATAGTTAATAAATATTAAAAAACAAATTAAATGTAATTTTTTATTATATGTTAGAAAATATTATTTTTTATATATTTATATTAATTATGACCTGAAGGCCCCTGTGTTGCAATAGATCTAAAAAGTTAATAAAAAAAATTAGAAAACGTAAAAAACATCTTTGTCACTTTATTTTTAAATATCAATGTTTCATAAAAACGTTTTTTTTAATCTGACCACAGCAAATATCCATATATTTATTTGCATTTCATAATGTTGACATTTTTTGCTCAATATAAAATTCCCCATATGTGAAAAATTTACGAAATCGTTAAATTATTACACAACATTTAATTTAAAAAATTAAATATGGTGTAATCATAGACATGGTTACTCTATTTTCAACTATTTAGTTATGCTATCATTTTGCAATGAATGTAAACAACAATCTTGCCAATCTTAGGAATTTCTCCCAAATTGAAAATTTTTAGCAACAGATAATTTCGTTTTGAGGATAGAGAATTTTTTTGGAAACATTTTAAAATGTTGCAGAGATTTTAAAATTTTATTATTGTTATTGTCAATAATTTAAAAAAAAATGTATCTAAGGTCAACCGTTAATACAAGATTTTTTGGTGATATTTTTGGTTTACTTGGGAACAGCGTAAAAATGAAATCTGGCATCCCCGCTTGAAGACATTCAACAGGAAATTTTACAAGAGAATTGTTGTTAGTAGTGTTTAAGTGATTTATTTTAATACATTTTACCGAAAGTGCCTTAAATTTTTTTTATAAAAAATGTTTTAATTTATAAAAAATACCTTAAAAATAAATATCAATAAGGAAAACAAAAATAATTTTGTTAAAAACCATATAAAACAATAAAAATATGGTATCTAGAAAAAAGGCGTTAAGACAGCAGCTACAACAACAAAAACTATACAACATATAGACTAGTAAAACAACAACAAACACAAGAGAAACAAACCAAAACAACGATAATTATTGTACTTTTGTATAAAAATAACAATAACAACAACAACGATCAACAGATTGGACAGGAAATCAAATTATTACCATATTTTGAACACATACTGACTGATAAAGATTCTAGATAAAAGAAAGAAAAAAAGCTGCAGACCAACTGATTTGAATAGAAAGTATTCAGTGTTATTCATACACATGTACATATATTTTCCTGTAGGAAAGCCATTCCATTGTCTTTAGTTAATATAGAAAATTGCAACAAAATGATGAACTGTTTTAGTTCCTTAAGTGTACCCACTTTGGGGGAAATGGAACAAATCATTTGCATGTTAGAAAGGGGAACCATTGTTACGAAATTATATAGCAAACAAAGACGTCCCGAACAGAGACGCCTGATATTGGTGAGAGAAACACGTCAATTGCTTTGGTCGCCTGTTACGGCCAATACCCGTGTAGAACATGAGGGTTCTCTAGAGCTGAGAGAAATCAAAGAGATACGTGTGGGTAAAAATTCCAAAGAATTTCGCAATTGTCCTGATGAGGCCAAACGTTTTGAATCTGGTAAATGCTTTGTTGTTCTACATGGAAACTCTTTCAAATTGAAGACATTTTCGGTGGTGGCCTTGTCTGAGCAAGAAGCCGAAAATTGGGTTAAAGGTTTACGCTACATGGTGCAGGACACTATACAAGCCTCATATCCCTTGCAGGTTGAACGCTGGCTAAGGCGTGAGTATTATGCCATAGAAAATTCTAGCACCCAATCTTCTAAAGAGGGCGGCCAAGTAACTGTTAAAGATTTTAAAACCTTCCTGAGCAGTATTAGCTGCAAAATGACCACTTCTAAGCTAATGGATTGTTTCAGCGAAGAAGATATACGACGCAAAAATGATTTGCGATTCGATGATTTTGCTCGTTTATATAGAAAACTGATTCAACCTTCTAATTTTCTAGAAGAACTTTTCCATAGTCTTCCGGGCAAAGAATTTGCCTATTCAAAAGATGGCGAGATAGTTACTTTAAGAGAATTTGAAAAATTTCTCCTACAAGAACAAAGGGAAGCCATAGCTCGAGACAACAGCGCTGTATCAAATTTCATGCGTGAATTTTTGCAGGATGTAGAAAGAGAAGTGCAGGAGCCTTACTTCACCATTAGTGAATTTTTCGATTACCTATTCTCCAAACACAACGACTTGTGGGACAAACAATGTGACCGGCTTTATATGGATATGAAACAACCTATGTCCAATTATTGGATAGCTTCTTCGCACAACACCTATTTAACAGGAGATCAATTTTCCTCTGAGTCTTCTTGTGAGGCTTACGCTAGAGCCTTGCGCATGGGCTGTAGATGTATAGAATTGGATTGTTGGAATGGTCCCGACAATCAACCACATATATTTCATGGACACACTATGACTTCAAAAATTAAATTCAAAGATGTCATTAAAACCATTAAAGAACATGCTTTTGTCACCTCCGAATATCCCGTCATATTATCAATAGAACAAAATTGCTCGCTGGAACAACAACGTAACATGGCCCAGTCTTTAATAGAGGTCTTTGGTGATATGCTTTTAACCCAACGTTGTGATCGTTCCGAAACGCAACTACCGTCACCCTATCAGCTACGAAAAAAAATTATCTTGAAACACAAAAAACTACCCGAATATGAAGATAATTCCAATATGGTTTCGAACAACTCTTCAAATTCTTCAACACTTATGTCTTCCACCGGAAGTCGTTCTTCCATTTCTGGTCCTGGAGGTGAAGACAATGATGGTACACGCAATGTCTTAAAAGAGGGTCTACTGTACTTTAAAGATCCTGTAGATAAAACTTGGAACCTATATCATTTTGTATTAACCCAACAAGAGCTGATATATTCATCGGAAACTGAGGACACTAATTCTACTGCTGGTGATGATGACGATAATGCTGTTTCGGTGTCCTCAACAAACACTTTAATGCCTAAAGTGAAAGATAGTATGATAAATGATGAATTGCATTTTGGTGAAAATTGGTTTCATGGAAAATTGGAAGGTAAGTTGTTTGTATGCGTTCCCGTTTTCGAAACGTTTTGAATTCACATGAAATCTAAATTTCAAACATAATTAAAAATTGGTGTTTTCGTTTTCATATTTTCTTTAACAATTAAAAAATTAGTTACACAGAAAGAATTTTATATACCACAAACAGTTTTTTTAATCCAAAAAATATGTTTTGGCAAAAAAAGAAAAAAGTAAATAAAAATGTTTTTGGCTTTTTCTCAAAATGTATGGGATTTATGAGGACCTTTTTTTAAAATAAAAATGCTTTTAATATTATTAAAAAATATAAATAAAATATAAATGACAATTCAAATTTTCATTATTTGTCGTTTTATTTTACAATTAATCTTTATTATAAAAAATATGCATTCGAATTGTTTTCATCTACAAATTTTTAAGTGAAAAGAATTTAAGTGAAAAGAATTCGAGTGAAAACGAAAACATCAAGAAAATGTGAAATCGTTCGTTTTCATATTTATTCTTGTGAAATCGAAAACCAGAACACAAAAAAATATCTATGTAATAAAAAGGCAATCACATTTTATTATTAACCCTTTTACGATCAGACTACACAAAAATTTGTAATGGAGAAATTATATTCGAATAACGAAAAAAAGAACAACATAAATCTTTCAAATAAAATAACCAAAATGAAAAAAAAAAACGCCAAAATAACCAAAAATAAAAAATTGCCGAAACGAAAAACAATCTAGAAAGCATTGGTAAAAAAAAGTCGCAAAAACATATAAAATAAAATATTGTTAAAACAAAAAAATGTTAACATAAAAAATCTTTGAAATAAAAAAACCCCATAATGGAAAAAATTTACAAAATGAAAGAAAAATAAAACACTCGCAAAAATTAAAAACAATACAAAATAAGAAAATGCATAATGAGAAAAAACCGCCAAAACAAAAAAATTAAAACGAAAAATGCAACATAAAAAATTTTTTAAATGAAAAGGTCGAAAAAAATTTGAAAATAAACAAAAAACTAAAGGAAACAAATCGTCATAATGTAAAAATTGCAAATATGGAAAAAATCGTCTAAACGGGAAAAAATAAGAACACAAAAATGCTAAAAAAATTGCCAAATCCAGAAAAACTACGGAACGAAAAAATCTTTAAACTGGAAATAATTAAGAAATATTAAAAAATCTCCAAAACGTAAAAGAATTATTATAGTTACTTAAACCATGAGCTAATAATAATATTTTAAAATAGTAAAAAATATTTATTTAGTTTACAGATTACAATTTTAGTATTTATAATTACAATTACTAAACTTTCTACTGAATTTTTTTATTAGATTCTTTTTAAGCGGTTGTATTTTCTTAAAAATAATGTATACCAAAAATTAATCAGTTACACTAAACTTTTTTTTCAATACGTAGGTGTAAGGGAGCATCCCTAGTATAATCTACTTAATATTAAAATGGTGGTTATGAAGGAAGTATTGCTTTTAAAACATTCCTTAATTTACTTGAGAACGTTTATTGGAAAATTTTAACAAATACAGAAAAAATAATAATTTAAAAGTTAACACATAACTCATATTCAGTGAAGATAAGACTATAATTTACACTTTAATAATTTATACACTTTAATATTTATGTGTCTGATCACAATTGGACAAGGTTACGATTGAACAGTAAAATTAAAAACTGATAATAAATGAATGATCTTTCATTTAAAAATACTTCTCCTGAATATAAGAAAACTAATGATTATAATCGTTTATTTTAGGGGGCCGTCATGAGGCTGATCAACTTTTGGAAGCCTACAAACATTTGGGTGATGGTACATTTTTAGTACGTGAGTCTGCCACCTTTGTGGGTGACTACAGTTTATCTTTTTGGCGACGTAACAGGCCCAACCATTGTCGCATCAAATTAAAACATGAAAATGGTGCCACCAAATATTATCTAGTAGACAATTTCGTATTTGATTCTCTCTACTCGCTGATCGTCTACTATCGTAAAAACATGTTGCGTAGTTCGGAATTTTCCATAACACTTAAGGAGCCTGTGCCACAACCGAAAAAACATGAATCACAAGAATGGTTTCATCCACATACAACTAAAGAGCAAGCTGAACAGGTTTTAATCAAACTTGATGTGGGCTCATTTCTGGTACGACCCTCCGTACAAAACGCCAATGCGTTTGTTATTTCATTTACCATAAATCGTAAAATAAAACATTGCCGCATCATGCAGGAGGGTCGTTTATTTGTAGTCGATACAAATCAATTTGAATCGTTGGTATCTTTGGTTAAACATTATATGCGTAATCCATTGTATCGTAATGTTAAATTAATGTATCCAGTGACTCAAGAATTGTTGAAACAAAAACTACTAGCCTGTCAAGCTTCTTTGGATCACCATGGAAATGGTGGAGTGGGAGACTTTAGTGATGCCTCCAGTTATATGGATCCCAGTTTGGAGGATACAGTTACATGTAAAGCTTTATATAGCTATAAGGCTGATAAACCCGATGAATTATCATTCCCTAAACATGCCATAATAACGAATGTACAAAGAAATAATACAATGTGGTGGAAAGGAGATTACGGTGGCATGAAACAGCGGCATTTGCCAGCTAATTATGTAAAGGTAAGTATGTTTTTCGTACACAGCTATATTAGTTTTATTTAAATTCGTTTTATTGTTAAGGTTATTGACTCTTCCTCGGATGACTACAACAGCTTTAATGATGAAATCAATAATGAACAGTTCTCTCGTACTGACTCCATTGAAATTCATGGAGCCGTAGCCTGTCTGTTCGAATCTAATGAACCTGGCATACTTTTAAAACTACAAATACAAACACCGACTATGCAGAATTCTTTCGTGGTGGGTTTTGACAATCAAGAACAAGCTTACGAATGGTTTAAGGCCATACAAGATGCCGCCTTAATAGCCAATCAATTGGCTACTGAGAGAAGAAAAAAGGAACGTTCTGCCCGGGTAGCTAAAGAAATGTCCGATTTAATTATCTATTTTCGTAGTGTACCATTTCGTGAACATTCTTGGGTATTTTATGAAATGTCTAGTTTTCCCGAAACTAAGGCAGAAAAACAATTTATTCAACAAAACACTCCCTTGTTTTTGGCCTATCATCGCAATCAAATTAGTCGTGTATATCCGAAGGGTCAACGTTTAGATTCCTCTAACTTCAATCCCGTGCCATTTTGGAATGTGGGCTCTCAGATGATAGCGTTAAATTATCAGACGGGCGATAAGGCCATGCAATTGAATCAAGCTAAATTTCGTGATAACGGCCAGTGTGGTTATTTGTTAAAACCAAATTTTATGTTAGCCGAAGGCTTTGATCCCAACAATCCTTTGACTATTAGTCCTTTAGAAGAAAAACTTGTTACCATACGCATTATAGCAGCTAGACATTTATTCCGTGCTGGAAAATGTAGTAATCCTTTGGTAGTGGTTGAAATTGCAGGCGCCACTTTTGATTCGGGTATAAAACATCGAACCAAAGTATGTGAGAATGGTTTTAATCCGGTATGGAATGAGTCGTGTGAATTTTCCGTACGTAATCCTTATTTTGCTTTATTGCGTTTCGAAATACAAGATGAGGACATTTTTGCGGAAACACATTTTATTGCTCAGGCCTGTTATCCCTTGAATTGTATACGTACAGGTTACCGCAGTGTAATTTTGCGCAATAAATTTAGTGAAGAATTAGAATTGGCCTCGCTCCTGGTACATGTTGATATAAAACAGGCTTCAGCTACCGAAACTCATGCTGTTATAGGGTTTTAGGAGTGGTGAAGAGCATATGAGTTTCAACCAAAGGTTCGAAAGGCTTAATTCTTTAATTCATTTTCTTAAATCGAATTAAATTTATTATCCTATTCATTCTTTTAAAGCGTTCATATTATTTGAATTCATAGAATTAAATTCATTGTATTTCATATAAATTGAATTAATTCTGTAAAGAATTAATTCCTTAAAAAATTCATTCATTAATTTACAATTCAAGCTTAAAAAATATATTGAATCATTCAAATTTTCTTCAATTCAAATCTTTTACAAATTAGCTTTAGAAAATATTTTTTGATTCATTTTGTAAAAGAATAAAACACAAAATATTACAAATTGAATGAAAGAAAAATATTTTCATTCAATTTGGAAAAGATTTGAATTAACAAAAATTGAATTAATTCTTTATGAATTAATTCAATAAAGAATTAATTCTATTCAAACAAAAGCCTTTGAATTAAGCTATTGAATTATATTTTTGGGAATGGTATTATTGAATGAAAAACTATTATTTCTTAATTCAGAATTAAGATTTAAGGGAATTAAGCTAAGATTTAATTAATTCTTTCGAAGCTCTGGTTTCAACTTATCTCAGTACAAAAATATGTTTTTTGAGAGTTAATTCTTATTTCATTGTTAAAAGTGAGATAAGTTAGGAGGCCGTTAAAAAATATCAAGAAATCATTTAGACTTCGAAAAAACTTTTTAAATTTAAAAATGTAAAAAACATGATGTTATCTGCACAAAACAATCTCCATCTCGTCACCATTAAAAATTTTATATACAGTATCGGTCATCTAATTAGCCACCTAACCAGAATTATTTTTGGACTTAATTTTCTTTTTCTAGAAAAAAGTTTTTAATTGTTTTATTAATTCAATATATTGACTATTATATACTTAATGCATTGCAGCCAAAACTTGGATTAATAAACTAACACTTTACGCAAAAACATTGGTTTATTAAATATTCCTATAAAAATCAAGGACAGCTAATTAGCCCACTTACACTATTTATTACGAAAAATCTAAGCAAGCTTTGAAAAAAAGTAATTTTTCATATGGATTACAATTTAAAAATAGAAGTACTGCAATTTTCGTAAAAAATTTCATATCTAAATTGGTTAAAACGCCTTATATTTAGAATATTCGACATTTAATAAAAATCGCGAAAAATGTAAATTAAAATATTATGAAATTTTATAGAAACCTTGATAGTCCTTTAATTATGGTAAACAATCATCTGTAACATCGAAAGCAATACAAAAAGTTTAAATTCGTTAACTAAAATTACGGTTTGAGTTACTCCGCGAATTTAGATGATCAAATAATCAGCATTTAAGTAAGAAAAATCTTTTCCAAAAGAAAAATAAAAGTTGAGAAATCATTTTAAAATTGATAAACTATCTAATAATATTTAATAGATATTATATCGATACTATCTAGTGCAAACAATTGCTGGTAGTTGGTATATGCGATGTATTAAAAAGTTTTATTAGTATTCTAGTTAAAAAGAAAGTGTAAAATCTTACCTTAACATTGCAAAATTGAAAATAACTTTGCTTAAATCATTCGTCTAGGTAACTTATTGACAAATATTTTATGCATCTCATCCAAGCGGTTTCTTTAGATAAAATTCTTTGTATTTTTGTTTACTGATATAAAGAACTTACTTTCTTTTTTGAAACATCTATACTTATGATGCTTTTTATACTATATAGTATAACATTTGGCAATTGGTTTTAGTTTTAGTAGATACTTAAGTACATTTTAAATCGTTTTTTATTCGCCACAAATCTTTGAAGTCAGTGTTTCATTGCGAAATTTATGATTATTCTATTTTTGAAATTCGCAATTTAACTAAGTTTTTCATTTCTTTGCACAGCGCTGAGGTTTTTGAATGATTTATGATACTTTGGAGGATTATTGACGATAATGTAATGATTATCTAACCTTTCTAACCAATTTTCTTAATGGATTTAATCGATTTTGACCACTTTGTATGTGTTGTCGAATATTAGTATTTTAATGGATGTTTCCATGAAATCTTCCCACGAAAATTATCTTAAATTAATTAAAATTACTTTATACTTAGAATTTTTTATTAAAACATAATTTTTTTCAGAGCTTACTTAGATTTTTCGTAATAAATAGTGCAAGTGGGCTAATTAGCTGTCCTTGATTTTTATAGGAATATTTAATAAAACAATGTTTTTGCGTAAATTGTTAGTTTATTAATGCAAGTTTTGGCTGCAATGCATTAAGTATATAATAGTCAATATATTGAATTAATAAAACAATTAAAAACTTTTTTCTAGAAAAGAAAATTAATTCCAAAAAAAAAAAATCTGGTTGGGTGGGCTAATTAGGTGACCGATACTGTATGTTATATAATTAATTCTCTTTATTCCTGGGTTAAAATTAAAACTGCTTTACCATTTTTATATGTATGTTTCTTACCACCTTGAAATCAAAACAAATCAAATTTATTAACATAAAGACTTATTTTTTCGTACATTCTAAGTAAAATGTACTTTATTTTATTAATATTTTTTAGCAAAATTTTTTTTTTTCCATTTCATTTAATAACACAAAATGCTTCCAAAAAACTTGTGTTAACTTAAATGTTTAATTTACTTTAACATTGTCATTTATATTATTGTATTGTATTTAATCATTTGCATTATTTTATATATTATTGCAATTTTATTGAAATCATTTAAAAATTAATATATTTTTATTATATGTATGTTTATGAAATTGTGATTGTACTAATTAACAAAAAATAAATATTTTTAGTATTTTGTGTAATAAAATTTTAAAATAAATAATAACAATTTTAATATGAATTAATTAGTCTATTTAATCTGACAGGTTAACGCTCTTAAAATTACCAAAATAAGTTATTTTTTAATTTCTAAACACAAATTTTTATATAATTTTTTTTTTATTTTTATTACGAAAAGACTATCGACGAGGGTGATTTTAAAAAGATTTTGTACACAATATAATCATGAAAAATTTGCAATATTAAACTTTTTTAATTATTTATTATTTGTATATTAATGACATTTTTATGCATCGATTAACCGTGATTACCTCTATCCGGGTTTCTAAGCATTATTTTTATACCCTTCACCACAGGTGTAAAGGGTATATATAAGTTTGTCATTCCGTTTGTAATTCCCACAATTTTCGTCGGAGAGCAAAAAAGTTTACATTTTCGGGATCCTTGTAAGAAATGATGACGATAGGACCATGTCCGTCCGTCCGTCCGTGTGTCGGTTGAAATGGCGTTTATGAAGCCCACCGATAACTGACATATATAATATATATATATCAAACGATCGGAAATGCTTTCGAGAATTTTGCTATTGGAATTCAGCAAGATCGGTTCATACAATGCGGAGATATGTTCAAAAAACCGGTTTTTAGAACCGGTTTTCCAGTTTCTGAAGCCTCTGTATATACTAGGGACTTCGTTTTTACAAAGAAGTCTCGGACATTTTTTTCTGAATTTTTGTTCTGAAAAAATGAAATAAATCGGTTCAATAATAACTGAGATATCGGACAAAAGGCATTTTTTATTTTTTAAAGCCCTGGTTTAAGCTATAGATTTTTATTTTTATACAGATCGGTCACAAATATTTTTATAAAATTTTGGTTTTTTGAATCAGCAGGATCGGTTTATAAATGGCGGAAATATGCTTTAAAAACCGGTTTTTGAAACCGGTTTTTCAGTTTCTGAAGCCTCTGCATATACCAGGGACTTCGAATTTTTAAAGGGGGGTCGGAAATTATTTTCTGAATTTTTGTTCTGAAAAAGTGAAATAAATCGGTTCAGTAATAACTGAGATATCGGGGAAAACGAATTTTTTATTTTTGAAGCCCTTGTTCAAGCTACAGATTTTTATTTTTATATAGATCAGTCATAAATGTTTTTATAAAATTTCGTTTTTTTTAATAAACCAAATTCGTTTATAATCAACAGAGTTATGGCCCAAAAACAAATCTGTTAAGAATATAAATACACACATAAACATGTATATTAAGCATTGTAATGACTATTAGCAAAGAATATACAACATATAGAAAGCGCATGTCAATGAAAACTGAAATATTTTTTAAAAGTATTTCATGATGCGGGAGGGAAGACAAAAGGAAAAGAAGCTTGCGTGTTTTTTATCTCCGTTGTTATGCTCTTGAAATTAATAAAAAACACACAAAAAAGTCAGTCTCGCACGAGCATTCAAGCAAGAATGTTGTGTTACTGCTTGTTGCTTGAGATGCACTCATGAAAAATATTAATATGATTTTTTATCTCTTAATTAAACAACTATCTTTTTTTTAATTAAGAAATAATAATTTAATACAATTAATTTTCATTTTTTATTACAAAATACAAATTTGAAATAATCGTTCGTGCTGAATTAAATTTAGTATTATTTGATATTTTTTAATAAGAAATTAAAATCATTAATTATTTATGTCGTTATTTTTTTTAATCAAAGAGTAAAAAAAATAAACATTAAATCGTAATTTTTATGATTACTATGGTAATCGTTGCGATCCCTGGTTATTACTATTCAAATTCTAAACTAGTAACGTGTATTTCCACTTACAAGTCTTGAATTGACGAAGAAACTTTCAAAATAAAATTACTATAAAAATGATGTTATTTTTTTGGTGTATAATTTCATAATGGGAAAAACAAAACATACACAAACATAATTGTGAATGTATGAGTGTGGCGATCGCTGGTGTAGTGCCTATAAAAAAGTAGAAACAAGGAATTGGTCGTTTATTTACTAAAGGAGATAAAATACGATCGTGTATGTTAGTGTAGGGCATAGCATATGTGTTTTGTTGTTTTAAAAGTAGAAATACTTTAATCATCACCGAACTACTTATACCTTTTTTAACGTCATATGAGCTTATGTAAATATACTTTCAGAATATCAAATTTGTATTTTAAAATTTGATTTGTGTAGTTTTATTACTTATGTATTCAAAGTAACAGATGTTAAAGTAAAGTATATTAATTAATTAAATAAATAAAAACAAAAATATAAAATTATATCCAGTTGAAAAAAATATTTTTATTTTTTTTATTCATTACAAATTTGTCACCAAAAAAATTAGATTTTTCTTTAATAATTTTGTTTTATTCTGTAAAGAAGGTGGAATTATATTGAAAAAAGATCTTTTGAAAAAATATTTAATTTGTATATACCTTCTATATAAAAAAATTATTATGACAAAAATAAATAAATGAATAAATAAAAAATAACTTATTTCCTGCCAAAAAAATAACTTATATATTAAAAAAAATTAGTATTTTTGTTTATAAAAAAATTTAGATCTATAAATTGAAACTTTGCTGTATGAATATTTATTTCTTTTTGTATAAAAAAAATAATAACTTCTTGCTTAGAAAAAGGAAATCAAAAAAACTTCTTTATTTTTCAAAATAAATGTTATTTCTGCCCAAAAATAGAAGAAATGAAATACTTTTTTTATTCAAAACAACTTTTTATTAAATAAAATATATATAATTTAAAAATAAGTTTTAAAATTGAAAATATTAATATTATTTATTTCTATAAAAAATGTATATTTTAATAAGAATTTCTTGTTTCAAATAAAATACAACTCAAAAACATGGAAAAAATCACAAAATAATTTTTTTTTCCGAAAAAAAAGGAAAAACTTTTATTTACTATTTACTATATTTTTATTTTTCTTTCTAAAAAATCAAAAAAATGGAAAAATATATACTTTTAAAAATGAAAAAATTTAAATATTTTTTTAAATAATAATTTCAAAAACTAAAAATTCTCTATAAAAACTTTTTTTAATAATAATAAAAAAAACACCAAAAACAAATTATATGCACATTTTATGAAATATATAAAAATATAATATATAAAAGTAAAATATAACAATTATTAGTTTATCAAAAATATAACTATAAAATATAAATTGACAACTTCGAAATCATACAAAAATTTGTCACGTCACTAAGAAACGTATAAGCACGTCGGTGCAGATCAAGGTATTTCTACTTGTAAAACAACAAAACATGTATGCTATGCCCTACTGTAATATTAACGTTCATATCTTTTCCATTAGTAAATAAACAACTAAAAATTCTGTTGGCATTTTTATTTCAAAATAAAAGAAACAAATATTATTTGTTTCTTTCAATTTAAAATAAAGATCTTTATACATGTACAAACATATATATGGCTGTGTGTTTTTATTTGCAATTCTTTATAACCCTTCAAACATTTGGAAGATAAATTTGTTGCTAATCTTCCAGACGCCACTTCTTAGTGACTTCTAGAAAATTGTCGGAAGATTTTTCGAAAAATACAAAAACAAAATACATTGCTATTGCGCATTAATCGTCCAGACGTCACTTCTTAGTGACTTCCAGATGATTGTGAAAAGTATGTACGAAATTCACAAAAACAAAATACATTACTATCGTCCTTTGATCTTCCAGAAGTATACTTTGAAGTCACTTCTGGAAGATAATAAGATGATAATTCGAATTTAACAAAAACAAAATACATTACTATTGCGCAATAATCTTCTGGACGTGTGTTGGGAAGATTGTTGGATAATTTATGAAAAAAAATAACACAATAAAGAAGCAGATAGAATCATGTTTTCAGTAACAATTTATCTTTGGTACAGTTCGGCAGCAATAATAAATATAAAAAAAAGTGTTCCTGATAATTACATAAGTGTTTTTTTTTTTTTTTTTTTTTTTTTTTTGTTAATTATTTGGAAATTATTAATAAAGGACATTTTTAAAAGGTAAGTAAATCTTCTTAAACTTTTATTTAGTAATATCAGATTTTACTCACAATTTATATTAATTTTAGGAAAACTTTCATCGAACGAACAAGTATTTGCATTTTTAAAGAAGTCCAAAACTTTGCCTGTAATAGTGCCTTGCCGAATTCTTCATACAAAAGGTAATCTAAATACAATTTAACAATTAAAATTATTATTATTCTTTTTTTCTTCTTTTAAAGGTACCGGATTTGACCAGAAGTTTCCCATGGAGATTTTATTTTAAATGTTAAATTAATTTATATGTAAATTATTTATTTTGTAGTTTTATATGTATAATAATTGTGAAATAAAGATAATAACGAAATACATATAAAAAAATAATTTTAATTATAAATATAGAAATAAAAAAACTAAAAATCATCTTCTAGAAGAGACTAAGACGACACTTCTCTGATCATCTTCCGGGTGGCGTCAAGAAGAGTCTTCTTCGACACTTTCAGAAGTGTCTTCTTCGAGTCGTCTGGAAGACACTTCCACGAGGAACAGTTCTTCCCGACGGAAGATGATTTTAATGATACTTTGGCAATAGTCGTGGCGATGAGTTTCAACTTCTGGAAGACTCTTCTTAGCCACTTCCGCAATAGAAAATGTTTGCAGGGAAGGAATACACACATGTACAAACACATATATTTAAACTCTTTCTCTCTGTTTTGGTGGTGGATTTAGTTTTCCCTTGTTACTTATCCCCCTCATCAATGCAAAATGTTGAGAGCGAGAATTACATGAGAGCAGGTTCTATGATTAGAACCCGCCATAAGAAATTTTGTTTCTACATGATGCGCCTTCTATATATGAATATTCTTTGCTATTAGTGACGTTTTTTGTTTTTTGTATAGACAATTAGTTTAGTTAGAAACAGCAGTCATATAATGAATAACAGTGTTGTTGTTGTTCTTTGTATATGCAGTCTGTACAAAAATAAATAGATATGGAATTGTTGTTGTTTATTTTTAAAAACTAAAACATATCTGTTAAGAATATACATAAATACATACACAAACATGTATATTAAGCATTGTAATGACTATTAATGACGTTTTTTGTATAGACAAGTAGTTTAGTTAGCAACAGAAGTAATATAATGAATAACAGTGTTGTTGGTGTTCTTTGTATATGCAGCCGGTTTGTATATACACACATAAAAAAATAAATAAATATGGAATTGTTGTTGTTGTTTATTTTTTAAAAGCAAAGCCTGCTATGATTGTTTTTTTTATATATTCAAATTTTCGTAGTTTGAAAAAAATTTAGATTTATATATGTGAAAATATGAAAGCATACGTTAAGGCGAAAATTTTATTATTTGTCGGTAATATGGTAATATGATGTCGATAAGTTAGTAAGATGGTAATATGGTGAAGGGTATCAAAGATTCGGCACAGCCGAATCTTTTTTCAATTTCATTTGATCCCTCGTTTGAATAAGATGAGTCAGAGAAAGGTAAAATCCAAATTTACTGTATTCATAAAAGATAGTTAAGGAAAATATGAATTTGGAAAACATTATATGAGTTTTTTAAGAAACTACGTAAAATGAAACCCTTATGTATTGTTCAATGTTTTTTTTTAATTTTATTTTTTTCCTTATATTATTTAAACATTTATATTAAATCCTTCAATAACTGAATAATATAAATAAAAAATGTTACTCCATTAACCGGGAAAATTGATTATTCAGAATGCTTCCGGTCCCGACCATTACGGATAATCGAGGCATCACTGTATTTATTATAAACCAAATTATCATCTGTTTTTATACTGTTACCTAGTATTATTGTACCATGATTTTTACTTCCTATTATTAGGAAGTGTTTGGAAAGAATTAAATGACAAATACAACTCTTTTTATATTTTATCGACAGCAGAGATACAAGCCAATCGGCTCCAAGCCGGTTTGGTGCCGCCGCGCGATATTTATTCGAATTCAACAAAAAACATATTTTTCTATCTTATTCAAAGAAGTGAATATAGTGGCTCCATCTATTATTATAATTTTACTTACATATGATAAATTTATTAGAATTAAGGATAATATAATGTATAAAAGTGAATTTATAAATGATAAAATTCTCACTTCTATATCAACTACGTCAAGTTTTTTTGTAGATGGAGAGCACCCGGGCGGCACAATGTAATATTTACTAAATCCCAGCCAAAAATTTAGCCGCCCCGAATTATAGTGGAAGGCCAATGTACGTCTCACGCGACTACGAGCGGCAGCATTACTTTGAGTCTACATTAGACAAATTTAAATCAAGACAAACGTCAAATTTTTGTTTGAGTTGCAGATAATTTTTTATCTCTATCAATTATAGGGAAAAACGTATGTCATAATAAACCATGCAAAAAGTACCAACAACAATCAAGATGGCGTCTTTTACTAAGCATTATCAAGACAAAGTTGTCAGAGCTCGAGCGCTGACAATTTTCTTTTAACGCTGCAATAACACTGACAAATTCAGTCTACATTAGACAAATCTTTATCTTGATAAAATTTTGACGTTTGTCTTGATAAAAATTTGTCTAATGTAGACTCAAAGTTATTACCAGCTTAAAAATCAATTCAATTGTTTACAAAAAACTGACCAAGGAAATTTTGAAAACACTGTCATAAATTTAATCTGGCAATGCATGGACACGCGGCCGCTCGTCAAAGTTGAATTTGTTTAAATTTTTTTATATGGACCGCACAAGCGCTTGAGAAAACATGATCAGCTGATTGCCGTGTACATTGGCCTTCCAATATTAGTTTAATTTGCGCCGCCGCAGTCGTTTAAAAGAGCTACGTGGCAGCCGAAAATTTTGCCTCGGCTTGTTTCGCTGACAGAGATACTATCTGACTGGCGCCGATCGAATGTCTAATTTGTCAGCCGCCTAATTTGTCGGCTCACACCCGCTCAAAATAAGCCGCCGAAATTTTTAAATTTTCATTGAAAATCAATGAAAAAAGTAGCGAATTTGTTAGCTCCATTTGTTATTGTTTTTAATAATTTATTTTATTTCTCGGCTTGTTTCTCTGACACATTCAAGCTTTTACAAAAACTCTGCCATTGACATGGAAGATGGATTTATAAGATGATAACTTTGAGTCTACATTAGACAAATTTTTATCAAGACAAACGTCAAAATTTTATCAAGATAAAGATTTGTCTAATGTAGACTGAATTTGCTCGAGCTCTGACAACTTTGTCTTGATAATGCTTAGTAAAAGACGCCATCTTGATTGTTGTTGGTACTTTTTGCATGGCTTATTATGACATACGTTTTCCCCTATAATTGACAGAGATAAAAAAATTATCTGCAACTCAAACAAAAATTTGACGTTTGTCTTGATACAAATTTCTCTAATATACCAAGGCAAATTTATTTATCAGGTAAAGTCAGTTCTACAACAAATACAACAATACAAAAACAACAGGCACTTTTTAAATGGTTCGCTGGTTAGTTATGTCAAAATCGGCTGATTAGAAACAAAGCGAATTTGTAAACATAACTTTGAGTCTACATTAGACAAATTTTTATCAAGACAAACGTCAAAATGAACTCGAATTTATGGAAGGTGGCAACAGTTGTGCAAAAACAACAATATGGCGAATTCAGTAATGTTTTTTATATATGCAGTTTGACAGCTGTAACAACCAAAAATAATAATCAACTGTTTAACTGAGGCTACCTTGTATAGATTCGCACTGATTTTGACGTATGTCTTGATAAGAATTTGTCTAATGTAGACTCAAAGTAATATAGACTCAACGTTACTTTGAGTCTACATTAGACAAATTTTTATCAAGACAAACGTCAAAATTTTATCAAGATAAAGATTTGTCTAATGTAGACTGAATTTGTCAGTATTATTGCAGCGTTAAAAGAAAATTGTCAACGCTCGAGCTCTGACAACGTTGTCTTGATAATGCTTAGTAAAAGACGCCATCTTGATTGTTGTTGGTACTTTTTGCATGGTTTATTATGACATACGTTTTCCCCTATAATTGATAGAGATAACAAATTATCTGCAACTCAAACAAAAATTTGACGTTTGTCTTGATACAAATTTCTCTAATGTAGACTCAAAATTACGTCGAGTCTATATTACAATAGGATACACAGCTGCCGACAATTTTGCGTCGGCTTGGTTCTCTGATGCTTACTTTATTTTTTGTTATGTTTACAAATTCGCTTTGTTTCTAATCAGCCGATTTTGACATAACTAACCAGCGAACCATTTAAAAAGTGCCTGTTGTTTTTGTATTGTTGTATTTGTTGTAGAACTGACTTTACCTGATAAATAAATTTGCTTTGGATACATATATGAAGTTAGATGTTATTAGCAACTACTTGTCAAGAGAGAAATATTTTTGTATGTAGAATTTGACAGCTTAAATATCTAAAATATAAAATCAGCTGTGCTAGTGATAGCATCTTAGAAATCCGCATGGGAAAATTTTGTAAAAAGGAAATTTATTGAACCACAAACAAAAGAAAACGTAAGAAACATTTTTATCAGCATTATTTTACAAATAATAAAGTGAATAATAATAAAATATGTACTTTAACGATTACAACAATTAAAATATTGATGTGAAACAACCAAGAGTAATTAAATTAAAACGAAAAAAAAAACACTCGTAAAACAAAGAAAAAATAATAGCAAACAAAGCAAAACACAAAAAAGCAACAAAAAAGGGCAAACAGTTTAAAAAAAATTTACTCAACAAGCAGTACTTCATCGAACCCGCAGATGCAATCACATTACGGTAAATAAAAAAATTATAATATATAAAAACTTTGAGGAAATAAAGTGATAAAAGTAAACAATTGAAATAAGTTGTATGGTAAAAAAACAATTTGCACACTAAAAGATCACATAAGTTAATAAAGTGTTTAAAGAAAACAACAAACAAAACAAGTTTTAAAGAAATTTCACAAAAAGTGACAAAACATACGCAATCTCGAATCCCATAATTAGTATAAACATGAAGTACTCAGTTGTAATAGGAACAATATTTAGTGTCCTTTTGTTGGCCCAGGCAGCAGAATTGCCTGATTTTAGCAACGTAGATGTTAATGATTTGAAAAATCAACTACCCGATGAATTTCCCAAAACAAATCTCACCTTAGATGATGCCAAAACTTTGGTCAAGGATAAATGTCTTAAAGTAGCAGGCGATGAAGAGGGCCAAAAAGCTTATGCCGAAATTGAATCTTCCACCTTAACCTTAGCCGAATGTGTCAATAATATTGTCAACTTTACAGCCATACAAGAAGAAATAAATATAGCTTCGCCAAAGGGAGAATTAGATGTGGTATTCAACAAATACTGTAATAAGAAAGAAGATGCCTTCAAATGCGTTGAAACCTTCAATTCCAAACTCACACCCTGTCTCGATAAGGAAGAACGTGAAAATCAGGATGTCTTTATGCGCATCATACGCAGTTTATTGAATTTTGTTTGCCACAAGGGTGGTGATCAGATTGCTCTATTCATTGCTGAAAAAGGACCCGAATGTTTGGAAGCTCACAAGGAAGACATACAAAATTGCATTAATAGCACCTTTTCCGGTTATCTTCCCGAGGAGGGTATCGAAAATGTCAAGAGTTTACCTAAATTCGTGATGGGTGCTAAACAATGTAATGATATGGAACGTTTGGAAACGTGTATTGTTAAGAAACTTGAAACATGTGATGAAATCACTCCAGCCAATATTGTTGAATCCATGTTCCGTTTCATTAAAAACGAAACTATTTGCCGTTCGGTAGGTAGTACCGATAAACATGTTGCTGGGAGTTCTGGAAATTCTTTAATGATGAATCTTAACTCTATGCTGGCGTTAATATTATTTGTCACTGTCTTAACATATTTGAATCGTAAAACAACAGTTTAAAATTATATGCAGCTCTATGTGTATAATAATTACAACTACTACAGTAAATTTGGTACTATCTACAATACTACAAAAACAACTACACACACAGCATCATCAAAAATCTTGTATATCAAAATCAACAACAAAATAGGAATTGCTATTGGTAAATTGATAACATTTTTGTTTTGTGTCTATTTTTAGTTGCAAAAAATGAAAAAAAGTAAAGCTCAGTATAGGTAGTCATATTACATTATATAATTCCCAATATTATTATTGCACTTAAGGTAAAAAATTTTGCATTAAAATTCAAATTTTAGATATATATTTTTTTTTTTAGATTATAAGTCTTTCTCCAGTTTAAAATTTTTATTTATTTTTTTATTTTTGTTTACAAATAATATATTTTTCAACATTGAAAATAACATCTTACTTTTATTAGGATTGTTAGGCCTAGATTTAAATGTATTTTACATACCTACTTCTTTAGATAAGTAATGCTTCTAATTCCATTATTTTTTAACAAAATCTTAAATTCTTTGTCAATGCTTTTCTGATTTATGGATTTTATAATGATTTTTATCACTTTAAAGGAATTTGCGTTATGATATTTATAACAAAACAAAGATGCACAGTGGGGCCGATCGCACGATTTCGATTTGAAATGTACGGGAGAGAAATTAGAGGCACCTGTCCCTCTAATTTTCATCTTGCTGTCAACCTGTAGTAATACAAGTCATGGTACGAGTGTCAACGTTGACCGCCTAAAGTATAAAAAAAATTGTAGCGAAATTTTTCTAATCTAAAAAATGTTTTTCATATACATATATTGATTGATTTAACACTAAACTAGTTCCAGCCCCACTTAAAAATGTAGTCGAGAAGATCATATTTTATGAAAATAGTAAAATTTTTAGAATCATATTTATTAAGTGCATAAAAAAACGTATTAAAATAATTATTATTTTTTTAATTTAGACTATAGTATTTGATTGATGTTTTTGTGTACCAAAAATAATTTTGATAGCTTTGGCGGGAAATTTTGTTTATAAATTTTTCTTATAAATACTACAATGTTGACATATTTACATCAGTATTGGGAATATTGCAAATTTCCCTATCACGCGATATTACAATATGCTGCTTATGCAACGCTGACCCACTCTGATCTTCATATCATTCCAAATGTAGCAAATATAACGATTTCAATCAAGTTATCTCCATTCAGTACAGATTTATCAACATTTTTGTCATCGGCCACGCTGACGTATTTTGAATGGATTTTAGTTCAAACTAATATTGATTTTCAATACTCGTAGGGTTTTTAAACTTGCAGAATTTTTATATTGAGATTATAAAGGATTTAAACATTTGTGTTTTTATATATTTTGTATACAAAAGATAGGATCTTTTCTATCAAAGTTCATGTAATCATACCCCTAACATTCATTCCATTCTTTAAATAATTAGAATTTCCTTTTTATTAATATTTACAGTTTTAAAATCTTGTTAATAATATATATTTTTTTACTTATTTCTTATTTTCCAGGCTTTGTTTAATAACCACACCATAATAATTGTTTACGAAAATTTACAACTTTTTGTTTAAATATCATAAAAAAGTTAAAATGTTTACTCATGGATTTTTCAACAACATTTATTTAATTACTCAAACTAAATAAATGCTAGCATTAACTAAAAACGATTAAAATTCGAATAATGTTGAATTACAAAAAATTGTTTATAAATATGAAACGAACAAAACTATTTTAACCTTTAACTCTCCCTATATTGTCGTATACAAATATACATACATATATAAAATAGTTATTACTATACAAATATTAGTAAATAAGTATCAAAGTTTACTTAATTTAGTAAGAAAATAATTTAAACATTTTGTTTAAATCTTTAAAACTTACAAATAGAAAAAAATTACATATTTGCTATTACTTTTTTTTACTCGATTTGCTAAATTTATTTTGGTTTATTCAATGAAAAATTATTAGAAATTTTCTAAATATTAATAAAAATAATGGAAAAAAACTAGTAAATAAGCTTAGAATTGAGAAAAAAAAAACTTTATACATTGTCATACTAAACAATTATAATTATTAAAATTAGTAAAACAAAAATGAATTCTCAAATATTTTTGCAAAAATCTCCGCTTTAATTCTAAGTACATATACATATATTACATAGCAAACAAAATTTAGGCCAAATTTATAATCTCCTTTGAATTGAATCTTTATTTTTTACAATTATGAAAATTATGGTATTTTTTTGATATTATCTACAAAAATAATTTTCTTTTTTATCATTTGTCATATTATTGAATTTTTTCGAAAAAATAAAAACAGAAATACAGAATTATAAAAAGGTCTTTTTATTTTTAAAATTTAAATGACTAATTTTTGTATATTTTTTATTTTTGTTATTACTAACAGCTAATCGTCAAAAAGAAAACATATACAATAAGTACGTGTTATATTGCACATGTTTATATATACATTTTTTTAATTTGAGATTAAAGTCTAGCTTAAATAAATTTTGTTGGTATACTACATACTATAATTTCATTATGTGGTATTTGATTTTTAATTAATTAATGAAATACTTTTTTGTACTACATATTTTTTACTATACTATTTTCAATGGCGTTTGAACTAAATTAATTTCTCTATAATTTTAGAAAATTTATACTGTTTATAAAATTATTTGAATACGAAATTGTTTTAAATAAGTTTCTTAAACATCTTTTAAAATATATTTAATCCAAAAAATAAAAATAGTTTGAAGATAGAATTTTTTATTTTTCTGTATGTTTAAATTAATATTCTATTTTCAGCATTACAGTCTTATAGAAAAACATTTAATGGATACTGAGAAAAATAAATAAAACTGCTAAATAAATTTTATCGAAAAAAAGAACTTAAATTTTTTCATATAAAAAAATTACAAAAAAAAGAAGAAAAAAAAATGTTTAATATTGTATAACTGTGTACACGGAATGTAATCTATTTTTCATTAAAAACGTTTTAAATTGGTATGTATTGAAATATATGAAAAAAAAATATATATATATGAAAAAATAATCATGTATAACTTTTAAAAAACGTGTGTTATCGAAAAAAGCTGCAATTTTTTTTAATAAAAAAATATTGAAAAAAAAAAAAAAACGAGTAAGAGTGCTATTTAATAGTAAACATACATACATTTTTCTTACAAACTCCCACTGCCAATTTATAAAAAAAGTGTTTCTTGATTAAAATATCTTTAAAAATTTAACATGACTTCAGATTACCCTGTGCTAAAATTTCCTCATTTCAATATGATTGGAAATTTAAATCAATCCAAATTTTATTGTTTATTTGTTTCATTATAAAATATTTTTACTGGATGTCACATCCTCTACGCAGATTTTTGACATTATATTTTTTACTTTGACTTGATATTATTTTTAAACTAACTGAACCATTTAAAAGAAACTTGGCACTTATGTCTATATTCTGGAAAGAAGTACACACTAGATATTGTGCCTAATTTTCTAAAAAGGGTTACTATTTTCTTAGTTACACATAAGAGGCTCTTGAAAGAAAAGAAAAGCTTTACATTACATTGGATGACACGCAATATAGTGTAAATTTGCTCCCATTTTTCTTAAAATCTATTTCGAGCTGCAACGAATTTGACATCCAGAAGTGTGTAGAAGAGTTTTGTCTGATGAAACAAATAAAAAAACAACAGACATATAATTACAAAAAAACTATTTATTCATTTGTTTTTCTGTGAAAAATTGGAGAATTTTTTTGATTGAGTGAATGTGGGATATTTAGTGAAACATGAAATTTTTTGTATAAAATCAAATTTTCAGTAAAAAATCGAATTTTTAGTGAAAAATTGAATCTTCAGTGAAAAATAAATTTTTTAGTAAAAATCAAATTTTTTGTGAAAAATAAAATTTTTAGTGAAAAATTGGATTTTAAGTGAAAAATAGTTTTTGTGAAAAATAATTGGATTTCTAGTAAAACATCGGTATTTAGTGAAAATTCGTTTTTTTTTTTTGTGAAAATAAGTTATTTCATTGGACATTTGTAAACCATTCGAAAGGGTCTGGCATAAAGCCCTAGAATTGAAGCTGTGGGTACGAGTGATGATTTTTTTTGTGCTTTATTTCGAGTTTTCTTCGCGATCGGATCATTCATGTTGTTATAGATGGAGTTTCATCGAAGGAATTCGAAATGAACACTGGAGTTCCCTCCGTTCTTTCTCCATCTCTTTGATATTTTTGGATCTTCCGAGCTTCGTCTCTTTAGATTGGTATTTCAATTTAACAGAATGATTAATTTCATTATACCCTAAACACTACTAATTTAAATGATGATATTAAAGGATCTCAAGTAGTGTTTCTTGTATCAGTTCTATAACAAATGATCTATACTGGAAATCAATAAAAGATTATAATAAAAAAATGCATTTACGACTCAGAACTAGGCTTTATATGAAAATCCTTTTAAATTTAATATACATAGGTATGATACACTGCTTTGTATAGTGGGTTTCACCTGATTATATATTTTTTTATTTATTTATATATCAAGTAATTCCATTTTAAATGTTCCTAGAAGCTGAATATCAGTTTTATTATTCCTGCAACATTTTATTTTGTTGCTATGAATACAAATAAATTGAAGAAAAATGTGTCATAGTATAATTAAAGATATTTCTTTTTGCTCTAAGAAAAAATGTAATTTATATATTTATACCCCTCTGACTCTTTGAGTAGGATTAGGGGATTTTCATAGAAAATACTCATTGCCTCCATTTAGAAAATGAATGAATGCGCTGTAATGATTTTTTCTATTTAAATTCTTCTGTAGACTACACTAATTTATTTTCCGTTAATAACATTGACCTTTGAACATCATTTTTTTTTCTATTGTAGAAAATTTATGCATAAAAAAATACATACACATATAGGAGAAATTTGTAATTCATTCACAACGACTTTTAATTTAGCTACTTACATGAACGAAATTTATTTAACTCTCTAACGGTCGGAGCAAAAATTTATAAAATTTATAATTATATATAATTAGTAAAATTGTTTGTGTTTATTTTTTTCATTAACCATCGATAAATTTTAAAGATTTTAAAAACTACACTTCTGCACTCCAACCCCTGGAAAACTATTCAAAACTAATTTTCAAAACTAATTTAACTCTGACATAAAATCATTGTATTTTGTAACCTTACTTTGTAGGGTGTATAAAACCTGTATTTTACGTGTCCATCATGTTTTCAATTTTGCAATGATTCTTATTACTGGCATGTGGTTTTAAACATGAGCTGAGAATTATTAAAAGTAATTAAAAATAATATTAAAAGGAATAATCTTAAAACGTTTAAATAAATGATTTTTAGACAGATACAAAGTTTATATACGTAAAAAGCATTTGAAAGTTTTTAATTTATACCTGTTTTAATTACACTCGAAAAATGTTACATGTCATATTAGTTAAAAAATAATTGCGTTTTAATGCGTTTGTTTTGGTATAGGAATTAATTGAAAATGGAAACAATTGGTAATTGATATATTTTTGTACCCTACACACAGGAGTTCCCACTATTTACCTCTTATACTCTTTCAGGAATATTTTATTTTACCGAGAACACAGTGGTCGAAATACACATTCTAGCGGCATTATATTCCTTACTGGATAATAATTTCCAGACAAATTTCTTATCAAAATGAAAAATAAAAAGAAAATACTGATCGACAAAAAAACCTCTCCCAAAGACCAAAAGATGGATTTTGGTGTGCTTAATACGAATCTGCTTTCAGTTTTTTTCCGTCAGGTCCGTTTTTTTTTATGGGCATGTCTAATATTTCGGTTATATAAGTGTGACAGCTTAAAGGCGAGATCATAGTAGTCATACCTATAAAAGAAAATCAATACGTGATAGAAAAAACTATTATAGTAAGAGCCTTCAAACTTACATCGATTCACCTTGTCCACCTTATTCATCTCCTATATAAATGTAGTTGAGTTTGAGTTATAAAAACATGTATTATGTATTTAACTTTTATCAAACTTTCTAGGAATAATAAATTTGCTTGTCATAAATTATTTATAATTCCTTGGAATTATCATAATAATAAACATTTTTTACTTAAGGTTAACTTGAAAAACATTTTTTTTTTTTTAGTTGGGACATTTAAATTATTACTTTATAAATTGTTTACATATAGTTTTAATGTGTATATTCTAAATAAATATTTTTTCGCAGAATTTAAAGGGATTATCCTGTAAATCATTTTTCAGTTTTTTTTTATTAAATAGGGAGGTAAGTTACATAATTTAGTTGGGTTAGTACCTTTTCACTTTAAAAAGAGGAGATGTGTGCTTTGATTAAATTAAAATTATTTTAAATAAAAGTATGCACTGAGCGAAATTTTGCAAATTAAATTTGTGTATAATGTATATTCGATTAAAAGTAGATAATCCTGTTAAAAGTTATGTTTTCCAAGAGAAATTTTAACGAATTTTAAAAATTTAATAAAAAGAACCCTTCCCTACTGCAAGATGTATAAGTATTATACTACATACATAGTATACGGTTTCCTATTTTTCTCAATTCTTATATACACAAATCCAATTATTCGGTCAGTTCTTTTTTCAAATAATTACTTTGTGATTTCAAAGTCCATTAAGACAGAGAACATTTAAAAATCAAAATTATAATGAAAACAATAATATTTAATAATTGTTGTTTATTTTATTTTATTTATATACATTTGTGTGTATGTATGTTTACATCCATCTAAAATCACAAGATCATAGGTAAATTAATTTAAAAAAGATTAAAAAAATGTCTATTTAACGAAGGTCTACAACGATTTTGTTTTAAATTTAAACAACACTGTTTAACAATACTAAACTATAGTACATATGGAAACACATACATATACTTGCACTTACATGTGTTGTAACGATTTAATTGTTGATATTTTTGTCAAACAGATAAATCATTTTATATCAACGATGTTTTATAAATTTGTTACAATTGAAAAGCAGTGATTATATAGTAAATTGTAAAAAAGATTCACTTATGTCAGGCAGTGTAACAAAAAAAAAAAATAAAAAAAAATAAAAAAAAATATATGAAAATTAAAAGTATATTTTTTACAAAGTAGATTATTGAAAATAACAATATTTTTTATTAGACTGATTCCCCAAGGATTTTTTAAAATATTTTTTACGCCCTCAATAAAATAATAGAGAAATATTGAAATTATTAAATTAGTATTAAATTAAAAAATTAGTATTAAAGTGCAGTTAATAGTTAACTTGAATAAGGAGAATTTTTTTATACCCTTCACCACAGGTGTAAAGGGTATATATAAGTTTGTCATTCCAAAAAGTATATATGTATGAGTCGATATAACGATGTCCGTCTGTTGAAATCAGTTTTTATAAAGTAACATTTTTCTGATATATATGATTTATACACCAAATTGAGGGGAATATTCCTTAAAAGAACGCTAATAAAAATCGCTTTAGAAAAATCCGATATAAACTACTAGTTAAATTTATTTAAAATCTGCTTTGCATATTGTTGTAGTTTTTATGTCCACTGGAAAACAACAATAATAAATTTGGAAATTTTGAAACCCCTGTATAAAATAGAGACTTAACAGAAAATTCGCTGAAGAAATATACTCAATCGGTCCATTAGTATCTGAGATATCGGCCAAAACGCTTTGAGACTTTGAGATTTTTTGAAGCTCCTATATAAGCTACAGACTTTGTTATTATATTGAACGGTCACAAATATTTTTTTAAAACTTCGGTTTTTTAATCAACCAAATTGATTCATAAACAACCTAGTTGTTGGCCGGTATTAATTCAGATATGGGCCAAAACACGTTTTTGGACTTTTTGAAGCCCCAATATAAACTAGGGTCTTCGTTCTTGCACAGATCTGTTATAAATATTTGTCCGAATTTTTAAGTCTATTAATCGGTCCATATATTTATTTATTATTTAAATGAATGTTGTCTTTATTTGGTATTGTTGTTTCATTAACTTTAAAATATATTTATTTTTGTTTCATGTACTTTTAAATTTATTAATTTTTTCTTCTGTATACAAAATTTTTATTGACAGAAAAAATATGGTCTATTAAACGATTTATCAAAAACTATTTCAATTATTTTTTTAATTATATCAATTATTCAATTGATCAAAATTAAATTTTTTTTACTAAAAATAAAGCAATTTATTCGTTTTAAATATTTTCTCTGATTGCATCAATTAGTAAATTAATCAAATATAATAAATAAGTGATAATTTGAATAACTGAAAAAACATAAACTTTTTTAATAGGTTGAATTTAAATTTTTCTACATATGTAAAATTTGAATTTAATTTGTTAGAATATTTTGATTTTGAGTAATTTATTTTATGTAAAAATATTTGAAATTATTTTAAAACTGATTAATAATTTGATTATAATTTTTTTGTATAAGGAGAGGACATTAGCGAGGACCATATAATACTAATTTGTATTACACGAATTTTGGAATTGTAACTTGGTAGAGAACCATTAATACTGAATTCAGGAATTCTGGCTTTATATACGAAGGCATAGATCGTTAGTGGTTTTTGAAGAAAACTTCTTGAGTAAAGACCTAACTTGAAAATATGCTCTGAGCTGCAATTAACCTTAATAATATAAGCTGGTATAGCATTAAGAAGCTAATTTTTAATAAATCTAATTTTATAGACACACAATTTTATAACTAACCTTACATTTAAATATAGTATTACAAACATATAGGTTGTAAATAAATTTTTTTTACATAAAATTAATCTATATATATAAAAGAGTAACGTGACTGACTGACTGACTGACTGATTCATTATCCCACAGCCCAAACGGCTGAAGCTAGAGAGACGAAATTTGGAACGTAGGTAAGTCTCCCACCATATAGATCCACTAAGACGGGATTTTTGAAAATTCGAATGTTTAGGGGGTTAAATGGTGTAAAAACGGGTAAAATCGGTAACTTTATATCTCCTAAACTAATGGAGACACAAAAAAAGTTTAATAGTTATCGTTATTCATTTAAAAAATAATTGGACAGGTGTCTGGTACTTTTTTGAAAATCGGCCGTTTTGGGGAGAAAACGGGTAAAAACTGTATTTTGGTACTTTTTTGGCACCATATGTATCTTTGAAACCAATCAACATACAGATAAAATTTATATCGTATTCTTAACTTATCAAAAAATTAGAAATACAAATTTGGTACTTTTTAGAAATTCAAACGTTTAAGGGGTAAAAATCGTACCTATTTTTGGTACTTTTTTCATAAAACCTTTTTTATATTTATTGAAATATTCATATGAGTATTTTAATATGGGATACCACTACAATTTAGAAATTAATTGGAATACAATTTTTGATACTTCGATGGGTGAAAAAAAGTACCAAAAAAAGGGGTAAAGGCGGGAAATTACATTTTATTCAAACTTAATAATGAATTTTCAATTACATTAAACATAGAAACATGAAATTAAGAAAATGTAGATAGGAATTCACAAGAGTGGAATTTGTGGTACTTAAAGATACATGGTCCTGTGGGTAAAAATTCAAGAAGATGGACTTTGTGGTACTTTTTTCTTCTTCTATTGGTACTTTTTTGCATTTTCTGTAATATTTAACCTAGAAACATGAAATTAAATACGCATGGTCCGATGTTGGAAATAATTCACAAGGGGGGACTTTGTGGTACTTTTTCGTTCTTCTAATGGTACTTTTTGAATTTTCTATAATTATAAACCTAAAAACAGGAAATTAGGGATATGTGGTTCTTAGTTAATGAGAATCCATAAGAGGGACGTTGTGGTACTTTTTTGTTATTTTAATGGTACTTTTTGAATTTTCTATAATATTTAACCTAGAAATATGAAATTAACGACATGAAGTGCTAAGTGAATGAGAATCCATAAGAGAGAACTCTGTGGTACTTTTTCGTTATTCGAATGGTACTTTTTGAATTTTCTATAATACTTAACATAGAAACATAAAATTAGAGATATTTGGTCCTAAATGAATGAGAATTCATTAGAGGGGACTTTGTGGTACTTTTTTGTTCTTCTAATGGTACTTTTTGAATTTTCTATAATATTTAACCCAGAAACATGAAATTAAAGATATGTGGTCTTAAATGAATAATAATCCATAAGAGAGGTTTTTGTGGTACTTTTTCGTTCTTCTAATGGTACTTTTTTAATTTTCTATAATTATGAACCTAGAAACATGAAATTAAGGATATGTGGTCCTAAATGGATGAGAATTCATTAGAGGGGACTTTGTGGTACTTTTTTGTTCTTCCAATGGTACTTTTTTAATTTTCGGTAATATTTAACCTAGAAACATGAAATAAGGATGTGTGGTCCCAAATGAATGGGAATCCATAAGAAGGGACTTTGTGGTACTTTTTTGTTCTTCCTATGGTACTTTTTTAATTTTCTTTAATTCTGAATCTAGAATCATGAAATTAATGATATGTGGTCCTAAATGAATGAGAATCCATAAGAAGGGACTTTGTGGCATCTTTTTTCGTTCTTCTAATAGTATTTCTTGAATGTTCTGCAATTTTCATCCTTAGAAACATAAAATTGAACATGTAAGGTCCTAAGTGTATCAGAAACCTTAAAATGGATTTTGCGGTCCTTTTTCTTTATTATATTATACCTTTTCGTAATTCTGATATTTATTTTTCATTATTCTAAGATTATAAACCTTAAATTAAAGAGATATAATTATTTATATATGACATAACACCATTATCAAAAATGTTCCCAAGGGAGTTAAGAATCTTAGTTTAAATTTATTATATAGTATGGTTTTTATAAAAAAATTTCCGCTAACGAAGTAGCGGGTTTACAGCTCGTAATACATAAAGTTTAAAGAAAATTAAAATTTACTAATTAATATAGCTATGATTAATATAGTATACTTTGATTTATTATTAAAATAATCACAAAAACGGATTTAATTATTTCCTTAAAAATTTAATTTATCAAATCATTTAACAAAAAATAAATAAAATAAATAAATAAATATTATTTATTTATTTATTTATTTATTTATTTATTTATTTATTTTAAATTATTTTAGTGACCTCATTAACATTTTACTCTCATTTGGTTTAAGCAGCAATTGTATGTGTCATCTATGCAGCTGTAACACACTTGTACGTATAAAATATGGACTTTGTTCTTTAAAATCATAATAGTTAATACTTAAATCTTAATCAACATTTCAAATAAGTGAAGTATTAATCATTAAAAAAATATTAATTATTTCATATTATTATGAGGGCGGTTACAAATGTTTTTGTAAAACCTATAAAATAATACATTTTATTAAAGTAAACTTTTGTAAAACTTGAACGCAGTTCATTTCTAAGGATCTTTTGAAACGTTCATAAGTAATTCTAAAGTAAGCAAATAAAACAAGAAGAATGATATAGTCGGTCAAGCCCGACCAGATGGTACGTTATACCATCGTGAATTTGTACGAAAATTTTATGTGGGTCCTTTTAATATGATTATTATTAAAATAATAATTAACATTTGCACAGGATTTATACATGTTAAAGTGATTTTCGAAAGAGATGTTTATATGGGAGCTATGGACAATTTATGGTCAAAATTTAGTGTGAAAATGTATACTTCTATAAAACTTATTTGCTCCGAATTTTATTAAAATATTGCTATATTTAAAGCATTTATGATCGTTAAACTCCTATTCCGATTTGTATGGGGAATAGGTGAAATAATGAACCGATTTAAACCAATTACGAAAGGCTTCGTCCCTGTGCTATGGTGGTATAGGGTATAAAAATGTAGCTACGTACATATATTAATATTGTAAATACATTTGTATCAACTGTTATATGCACTAAAAATGCTTAAATTAGGGAGTGCGATCGAATAAATCTTAACACACGTTTTGCCTCATAACTTTTTTCGGAATCAATATTGAAAATTTTTTTGATCTAGTTATCATGGAAAAATACGTCATAATTTTTAATAACAACCATGTTGATTTGTCGTGATTTTCATCAAAATGAGTGACGAAAAAGATTTACGTCCTACAAATTATTAAAAAAATCCAAATAGGTCCTACAAATAATTGGTCACAGAATTAAATTTCTGCCGTTAAACTATTTCTAATGTTATTAAACAGTATCAGGAGAATTTGACTATTGATATGAAACCTGGTTCGGAAAGAAAAAAAGGGACTACATGATATTGGGAAAGCCAGAAAATTGAAAGCATATTGAAAGGAACTCCAAACACATCTGGAAGAAAAACAGCTCAGTTATCTCAGTGCTTTGACTATTTGGTACGAAAAGTTAAAACTAATGCAAAGTTGATAATATATAAATTCCAAAAAGTTCCAAGCAGGAATGTTGCAAAAAACTTAGAAGCCAAAAATAGGACACGGAAATTAAAACCAAATTTCATACAAAAATACTCAAGTTGTATAATTGACGAAGAAACGTATGTGCTGGCAGAATTTTCGCAGCTCATGTGTCAAAACTTTTTTTTGTTATTGCTCGAGGCAATGTTAAAGATAAGTTTAGGACCCAAAAGCAGAAAAAACCGATCTTACAAAATTCCTGGTATAACAAGCTTTTTGCAGTTGCGGCAAAACAGGAAAGTCATTTGATACATTCGGATCTATAAATACCAAAATATGCATAAAGGAATATTTGCAAAAAAGACTTCTTCTTTTCTTAAGAAAGCACAACGTGTCCACATATTTTTGGACCCATTTGGTATCATGTCACTACGGTAAGAAAGCTCTGGAGTGGTACCAAATCAATAACATAGTTTTAGTACCAAGAGAGGTCAATTTTCAAAATTGTCCATAGCTTAGACCAATGGAGAGATATTGAGCTCTTTTTAAAAGTGAATTGAAGAGCACAAAAAAGGTGTCCCAAAATACCGAAGATTTTAAAAGAAGATGTGCACACTTCCAAAAAAGTGACTAAAGCAACTATCAAATCTCTAACGGAAGGGATACCAAAAATGGTCCATTATTTCATAAGTAGTGGTTAGAACTATAAAAATTATATTTTTTTGTGATCTGTAATAAATTATCAATTAAATAAAAAAGAATGAAAACTCTAAGATCAACCATTTCCAAGATATTGAATATTATATATGTATATTATATATTAATTCGAGCTTGAATAGGTTAAGGTCATATGTACTCGTATTTTTTCTTACTGCTTAATCTCTTCGTAGTTCATTAAACTACATATGTATTTTTTTTATTTTAGACTTGACCGTTGTTAATTGTTTTAAATTTTTACCATGCGCCACATTTTATGCAACAGTTATTTTAAATACATATTTTTCTCTATAAATATTTGTTACATATTCGTTAAACTCGTGAGGGTGTTATTACCAATTATTTTTGCGATATTTAAGTCTTGTTACAAGTAGAAACAATAATCAATACAAATATTTATGTATTTAGATGTACTATTTAAATTTTCACAATTTAAATAGGTATTTATTTTTGTTAGAAATTCTAAGCAGAACATGAATATGGCATTTAAAAACAAATCCTCTTATGATGTTTTGTAGAATTCTGATGTCCACATTAAATAATTAATAATATGTATGACGGGTATTGTATGTTTGTTCAAAACAAAACATGAGCATAAAAAACAATTATTTGTCTATATATCGACCGTAATTAAGTTTTAAAAATAACTGTCATGTTAGTAAAAGCACATTCTGTTGTTATTAATAATTTTATAAATTATGAAACACCCTGTTATATAAATTTACTCATTATTTCAACACTAGATGTCACTACCTATCAATTTACTACCCATTTAAATTAACAATTAAAAATGTTCATTCAAATTATACATTAGGACGGGTCGAAAAAAAAGTTATGCCAGTCAACCCTAGAATGAACAATTACAAAAATCATATTTTTGCCACTCCCCAAAATACTGCCCTTTTTGTTTTATGTGTATAGCGACGCCATTTTAAGTCCGTTTGTAGAATGTGATATATCGTTGTTAATGGTTTATAAACTACTACTTTCTCTTTGGTGATTTTTGCATCTGACACCAATTTCTAGATGTTATTTCTGGTATCTCGGATAAATTACTAGAAACACAGGGTGTCAGTTGTAGCTTCATTTTATACATTTCTGCTGATATCTCTTAAACAAAAACATGTACGATAACGAAATTTTGTACAGATAGTTCGATATAAACTTGGAAACCAAAAATGGGTGTGGTCCGCCCACTTTACCGCCCACCTCCCATATAAGTTGAAACGTCAATGAAATTTTGTACAAATAATTTAAGAACCAATGTAAACTCGGAAACAAAAAATGGGCGTGGTCCGCTCATATAACGTAAAATTTGAAAAAGTTTATGGTGGGTATATAGATTCGGCCGAGCCAAATATAACATTCGCGCTTGTTTTTGTTTGACATTTTATTTTACTAAAATTTAGCATTACAAGTCTTTAATAAATTTAAAATTTAAGAAATATTTAAATTTAATATGTCTCACTTCCCCCTAATAAATAACACATTTTTCCTTCAAATACATATAAAATTTAATTTATTTAATCTCAAATTTCTTAAATTCATTCATAAATTCTGATTTCAATGGCAACCACAGCTTTTAACAATCATATTTTTATATTTCTTTAAATTAACATTCTCTTCGTTTAGATGATAGAGTACGGGTAAAGCACCCAGCCTTGTTGGAGCACAACAAGGTTTAGGTACTTTTTTTGGTTCCAAGAGATGTACTAGTGTCTGGACTATAGCATGATTTGTAGCATTCATATGGGCATTGAGCGGGAAATTGCATTCACCGCTACAGTAATAAGCGCCATAACCTTCGGGAGCGATAATCCAATCCTATATAAAGAAAGGAATTAAATGTGATTAAAATAGGATTTATAAATTTTATATTTAGGTAAGTTAGTTGAAATTAAATTAAATTTATGGGAAATCTACAAAAAGATAGATCTGTAAGGTCATACGTTACTCTACCGTAAATGTAAGTACAAAAAAAATGTTGAGCGAGCTAATTTCACCAGGTTAGTACCAAGGAGAATTAAAGTCGGTGATCTCACTTAATGAGCTGACTGAGACTGAACACTTTCTCTATTATTTCTTGGTCGTTGGGAAGCTTAGACATACAATGTCTGGTAAACGAAAACTCACGGACAAGCTCAGTCTCTCAAAAGATAGAATAAAATCAATACCTTCACCAAATGGCTGACGGAATAGAATGGTCAAGCAACAGAGGATTTTTTGCGAAATAAGAAAACACCATACCACAACAGGATCTAATGTTGGCAACAAGTGAACTATGCCTAAGGCATCTGTTAATTAAAACTAACATATAAGTTCCCTGGTGATTACGAATTATGAGTTCAAGAAATAAAAACTGCTTTAGTACTGTAAAGTCATTTGTAAAATTTGTTGGTCAATCTGCTACTCAAGCATTTACTATGTCGTGTTTTATCCTCAATATGCTAAAAAAATGAGAAAGATATAATTGGTCAAACCCGACAATTTGATACCCTACACCATTACGTTTGTGCACTAAAATGATTTCCGTCATTTTTGGAAATTGACCTAATATCGGAAATAGTCACATAAATAAGGCATTTGATCCGGTGAGTATTTGTATTGAAACAAGGTGAAGTAATGGACCGATCATGACCAATTTCAATAGCGTTCGTCATTATGCCAAAATAAAAATATGTGCCAAATTACCTCAAATCATCTTCAAAATTGCGACCTGTACTTTGTGCACAAGGTTGACATGGACAGACAACCAGCCAGTCAGACGGACGGACATCGTTAAATCAACTCAGAAACTGATTCTGAGTCGATTGGTATACTTTAATATGTTGGATCTTGGGATATTTTTCTATGCGTTACAAACATTAGCACAAACGACAAGAAATGAATTAGAAAAGGAAAATCTGCGAATTTAAGCTATAGTTTTTCTATTATTCGTTACGTTTGTCACGAAATATTATGAATTTTAAATACTTTTAACTGAAGATAAATAAAGACAAGTTAAAGAATAGGTAATGTATTTTCAGGAACAAAACCTTCTTCTTATACAAATTTAAGAATCGCTAAAATTATCTTAATCTATAATTCAATTACTTACACGCCAACCCAAATCCTTAAAGTCAATATACAATGTTTGCATTTGACAACTGCGTACACTCTCACTGGGACCATCGATTAAAGGATTAACAATATCGGTCTTCTTGCGACGCCGAGGATGCGTATTGCGCTTTTGACGACTATGACGTTTAACAGTTTTGATGAGCTATATCACCAACAAATTTTTATCACATTAGTAAAATTCTTTCAATTAATTTAAAATTCAAACATTTCAATACTCACCTCTGGACCACGGAAAAAGCCAATCATAAATGGTTGATATTCATCATCACCCTTGGGATGTACTAAACCAATATCATCAAGTTTTACTTCCCTATCCGGTTTTGTTACCGCATGAGCTCCTATATAAATACCACGATTCTCTTTAGGATCTTGTAGCCAAGCACTTAAACCTTCGGTAACATTCATTTCCAACCAACCCTGATAGTCAGCGGTAGTATTTATCGAAGATAAAACTTCCAATTCTCTTTCATGGCCACTTGTTTTAACAATCGAATAGACAGTTATGGTAAATTCCTTGCCACTTGTGGCCCATTTACCCTGAGAAGGATTTTGATACATACGCAATTCGGCCATCATAAGATAATTATCGTCAGGCACATCGGCAACATCAAACCACAAGCGACGTCCATGTTCATGGCGTACCTCATCAACGTGGTGGTCTGCAATATAAAAAGGAATATGAAAAAAATGTTTAGTAATCAAAAAGGAAAGAAAAATATGTATGTATTTCTTAAAGAAAATATTAAAGCGCCGGAAAATACAAATACATATGCAATATATTTAAATATCAACAAGTAGGCGTTCAGTCGTCTTTACAGACAATCAGTCTGTCTTAATACAACATTTAAACTGGTTCAAACTGTGTTCAAAATGAGTTCTGTGTATTTTTATTTCTTTTCGTTTTCTTAAATATTGTGTGTGTTCTTTTCTGTTGTGTAGCTACAGGTAGAAGGAATCATTAATATCGTGACTCAAGCAAAAAAAAAAAAAAAAAAGGCGCCTAAACCATTTAGTAGTATATACTTTTTTAGTTAGTTTTATTTTTTTTTTTTTTTTTTTGTTTGGCTTGTTTTACGATCGTCATTATTTTACTGACCATAATTGAGTCATTATCAGTGATATAAAATAATTTATGAGTAATTTTGTATTACTAATATAAATTGAAGGATATTTAAGGATATATAATTTTTTATAACAATTAATAAACTAAAAACACGATTTTTTTTTACTAAATAATAGATTTTTCATTAAAAACTTATTTAACACTAAAACACTGAATTTTCGCTAGAAAACGTATCATTTCACTAAAAACGAAAAATTTAGAACATAAGTTAACGTTACTAATTTTTTCGCATATAATAAAAATTATAAGCCAGTTCTTATTAAAAAAAACATTGTTTTATTATGAGTACCTGAGATCTAATAACCATTTTATAAATAAAAACTAACGAACTAAATCATTTGCATTATTTTTAACTTTCGCCAAAGTTTTAGAAAAAATCGGAACGAAAATAATGAAAATTAAGTTTAAAAAACATTCATGCCCAGATGTTGTGCTAGTTTTTTAACAAACTCTTCATTAATTACTTCAAATCAGGAGCATTTCCAAAACGTTTTGAACAAAGTTGTCTAATGATACCCTGGCTTCATGTCACTTATTTATTCTCGAATATCAAGTTTGACAAGTACATATTTCTTCTTTGATTTTTGTCCTTCACGGTAAATCGCATTGAAGATATTCTCTTAGTATACAGGTGGTGAAAATAATACAAATAATTTTTAAACATAAATTAAATCGAATGGTTTATTTATTATATTGAATAAGCCATTTTAATTTCACACAAGTATACATTGATTTTATTTTAAAAATCGGCAATAGTGTCTCATTTTTGGTTCCATTTACATTGGCTTTGATCGAGTTATAAATAAATCTTACTACTACAACTACGATGCAAGCAAATCTGCTTAATGTTTTAATCAAATCAAATCATTCAGTTCAGTTTGTACAAAATAATAACATTTATTTCAATGCCTTAGTTTTGTACTTTCTTTATCTTTACTTACTTTTATTTAAAAATGTCATTATAATATCACTTTGATCAATAGCTTTCTTATCGAGATCAGTTATAAAATTTTCTTGTTCCTGTAGATCACGTTTTGAACGTACTAAAGTTGAAGGTTCGTCATTATTCTCTTCTTCTTTGAGTCGGTGATATACATCCAAAAGAAATTGTGGTGCAGATTTTCTAAAAAATAAAAGATAGGTTTTAATTAAAGCAACAATTTTCTGAATTCTACTAATAAATATTTAATGTACTACAATTTATTAAATTTCTTAAGGTCCATAAATCTTATAGGTTTAATTTTAAGATACCATTTCTAAAACTTTGTTTTGATACTTATTAACATTTAGAGCTAGTTTTTTTACTTATTAGTTAAAGTTGGTTTAATTTGTTGTTAAGTTAATCTACAAACAAATTTAAACAAGCTTTAACCAATAATTAAAAATGTTAAATTCGCTTGAATTGCCATACTGAATTGTAAAACCAGAGGTGATTTTTTGTTAAATTTATGGTAATGTTTTAAATTTATTAAACAGAAAAAACAAACAAAATATAATAAAAATTAATTTTTATGCACTTAATTTACTTTTGTTTATAATATCAGATAAATTATAATGTTTTTCATTATATATTAACATTTGTTTCTCTATTCTGATATGTATGTCATGACAGTACTAACTTAGGTTTAACTGGCGAATGTAGCGTAGTTAAACCAAGGTTATATACCTGATAATCTATTATTGAAAAACTTAATCTACGTTTAACCTGTAAATGTATATAATTTTTTTCATTTTAAATATTTATAAAAATTAATTAAAGGACCTTTTTATCAGGTGATCCAGTGGCTATATGAGATTTCGAAATTGTATTGTTCCTTTTTGGAACCTCTCTAATATACATACATGTAGATTATCTACTTATATAGTATATTATGCTAACTACTTAATTTTTTTTTTTTTTTAACACAAAAGGCACCATTTTGTCTACGAATCAAATTTTTTTGCACAATTATGAACAAAAAATGAATTAAAAATTAAAATTTATAATTATTAATTTTTGTATCAGATATCATGTTGAATAGTGTTAAACAGTAATAAATGAGTAAAATGATCCTACTAAAATAAATTAAATGTTAATACTTGAATGCACAAACAAAATTTCACAACATTCCAAAGAAAACGAGAGAAGAAGATATAGTCGGTCAAGCCCGACTATATGATACCCTACACCATTTCGATCCACATAATTACGTATATGTATACAACTTACTTGTGTTAAATATTAACATAATACTAACATTTGTATGGGATTTATGAATGTTAGTGATTTTCGGGAGAGGAGTTTATATGGGAGCTATGGTCAGTTATGGACCGATCTTCATGAAATTTGGCAGACAGATTTTTGCTGATATAAAACTTATTTGTACTAAATTTCATTAAAATATTCCTATTTTTAAGTGTTAAAACTCTATTCCGGGTGGACATTTGTATGTACCAAAATTCGATAGGCTTCGTCCTTGTGTTGAAAAAAGCATATGTACCAAATTTCATCAAATTATCTTCAAAATTGCGACCTGTACTTTGCGCACAAGCTTTACATGGACAGCCAGCCAGACGGATGGACGGACATCGTTAAATCGGCTCAGAAAGTGATTCTGAGTCGAACGGTATACTTTAAGGTGGGGGTTCTCCCCATACAAAGAAAATATTCAGTATGAAATATTTAAGGAACAATAACAGTGAGAGCTCTCAAACTTCGTGGGAACCACTCTCAAATCACATTGCATTGTTGAAATGTAAATAGTAGGGTGATCGATTATTCGACTTTTTGAGAAACCGGTTTTCGAATAGTTCGAATAGTTGGTATTTTAAAAAAACCGGTTGCAGTTTTTGAAATTCAGAAAAAACCGGTTAACCGGTTTTTTGCAGAAGTTAATATTTATATCAAAAAACTACATTTCTTTAAAAAATTAAATTCTTATAATTAAGTTAAAATTTATTAAATACAAGCGTAAAAGCCTAACAATGTCAGGAAAAATAATATAATAATGAAAATATGCATAAACAAATCCGAAAATTAAAAGAAAAAAATATGAACAACATTAAGACACCTTCCTCTCCCTAATCGAAGTCAATTATTTGAAGCCGTTCAAATTTATTGGAATTATATTGATTAAAGTTTTAAATTAGTAAACCTTTCAAAATAAAAAAATCGTCGTAAATGCGCTCCCTGGCCGAAATACAGAATCAGTTTTTTATAGCATTTGGAGAGCAAACAATAAGTATAGCAACTCAAAAGTTCTTAATACCAAAACAGACTTTTTGGTCCCTGATAGAAACATCTGGCACTGTTAGAATTTGTTGAACGATTAGTTTTATAAGTATGCCGCTTTATAGTTTCTTACGTCGTCTGGGAGCTTCAGAAAGCTCTGGAAAGGAATCATTGATTAGGAAAGATATATTTAAATCCATATATATTCGCTCCCAGATATAGATTTCAAATTCTGGCTCCGTTAGGATTTGTAGGAAGCTCTGGAAAGAGAAAAGATTCTTAGAAAAAGACACATAAATCCCCTTAAATCCGTTTCCTAATAAAAAATTTCAAAATATAGCTCCATTAGGATTTGTTGGACAAAAAGTTTTATAATTAAGCCAAATTTTAATTTTCTACGTCGTTTCGTAGCTTCAGAAAGCTCTGGAAAGAGAAAAAATGCTAAACAAATTATATATCTAGATGACTAGAAGATAATTATGTTTCAAAATTGTAGAAAAAATCATCTAAATTTTAGTTAGCATAAACAGAAACCATGACTTAATATGGAGATAGTATATTAATTAAGTCTCAATTGAAACGATTCTGCAAGTGAAACTTTTTTAACACAACACCTTTAAAAAATAAAGAAAATATTGGATCAAAAAAATTAAATTGGGTCATACAGGATAATTATTAATTATTCATTTGCTTAATATCACAGAATAAATTCCAATTTAGACTTAAACTATATTTTAAAAACATAAGAAATCAGTCTTTATGAATATTTAAAAAATTATTCCTAAATTTTCAAATATCACTATCACTATTTAGTACATGTTTTCTGAAATAAAATGCTATTTTTAAAACCGGTTTTTTGTGTTTAAAAAAACCGGTCTATTCGACATTCGAAAAATGAACATTTTGAAAAAACCGACAGCACATTGACTGCAAAAACCGGTATTAAAACCGGTTGGAAAACCGCGTCGATCACCCTAGTAAATAGGTTGGATGGAGGGTGATTTAGCTCCCCAACAAAGCAAATATTAAATTTTCGCATATTTGAGTCTTTAAAAATTTTCATATCAAATTTCAAACGGTACCAAGAAAAGCTAGTGAAAAATTAAATTGAAAAAAGATTCGGCCGTGCCGAATCTTTGATATCCTTCACCATGTTACTTAATACCATATTACCATCTTACCCACAAATAATAAAATTTTCGCCTTAACGCCTAATCTTTTTTAACTACGAACATTTGAATACGAAAAAGAAAGTCATAGCAAGCATTGATTTAAAAATAAAAACAACAACAATTGAATAGTTATATATTTTTATTTTTGTATGTATGTATGTATGTATGTATGTATGTATGTATGTATGTATGTATGTATGTATGTATGTATGTATGTATGTATGTATGTATGTATGTATGTATGTATGTATGTATGTATGTATGTATGTATGTATGTATGTATGTATGTATGCATGTATGTATGTATGCATGCATGTATGTATGTATGTATGTATGTATGTATGTATGTATGCATGTATGTATGTATGTATGTATGCATGTATGTATGTATGTATATGCTTAATATAAACATTTTTATGTGTATTTACTTATTAAATTTTTGGTCCATAACTCTGTTGTTTATGAACGAATTGGCTTTCTGTAAAAAATTTAAATTTTATAGAAATATTTATGACCAACCCGTTTAAAAGCGAAAGCCGTAGCTTATATAGGAGCTTCAAAAAGTCAATAAAACGCGTTTTGGCCGATATCTGGAATATATTAGACCGACAGGTTTTGAATTTTTCGTGCAAAAACGAAATCGTTATATTTTATAGGAGCCGAGAAAAGCCGACAGCAAACACGTTTTTTCGGGAGTATCTTCGGTTTTTTGCCGATATCTCAGGTATTTATTAACCGATTTTGCTCATTTTTATTAGCGATTTTCTAAGGAATATTTCGTCACCGAAAATGCAAAACAACGTAACATCAACATTTTTAAATTTGTGTTTTTGATGAAATATGGTTCATTTTTCCAAAATACGTGTGATCACAAATTTTTTTTTTAGACTTGTAGCTCTAAAAATGACGATAATATTAACGAAACCAATAATTTTCTTAAGTCAAAACAACGTAACATTTGTTAAAAAAATAAAAAAAATTTTTTTCTTTTTTTTACGAATTTATATTGCAAATTATTAAAAATATAATAGCTTTTAAAATTTTGGAGTAAAAGTTATCAAAAATTCTTTTAATTACAATTTTTGTAAAATTTTTATTGATGTTACGTTTTTTTGGCTTCACAAAATTTAAATCTTGAAAAACGTAAACCACATAACTTAAAAAATATTTAATAAAAATTAAATTATTCATCTTCAATATATTAAGCAATTTTTAAGGATGTAATAACCCAAAAATCTTGTTTGTAACACTATTTGTTTGGATTTTATAAAGTTTTTTATGCCTCCTGTAAAGTTGTGAAAAGTGATGTTACGTTGTTTTGCATTTTCGGTGACGATTTCTAACAATTTGATATATAAAACATATATATCCAATAACTGGGGCTTTCTTAAAACTGATTTGAACAGACAGACGGTCAGACGGACATCTTTATATCGACTCCCCTATCAATAAGGATCCAGAATATGTATACTTTTTGGGGTCTTAGACGAATATTGTAGAAATTACAAACGGAATGACAAACTTATATATACCCTTTACACCTGTGGTGAAGGGTATAATAAAAGTTAATTAACTGAAATGCATACATATAACCTTCAGATTGCGGAAGAATGATGCCAACCAATAATAAATAATCAATTATATCCCAACAAATGGAAATTAAATAATTTGGAATGCATCTAGATAGACAAAATTAAACCAAATGATGTTGAAAGCACTGCAGATTAACTGGCTCATATTAAAATAAAATCTTATAAATAAAATACAGTGAAAGCTCCCATAGGCGGACAGCGATCGTCACGCTCATTTTGTCCGTTATCGGGAGATGTCCGTCTACGGGATATGGTACATAATATTTTTTTACAAGCGGTAATTCAGTACTAAATCTTTTTATTTCAACATCCAAGATTGATTGTAATGAATTAACTTATAGATTCACATATTCTTATTTCTGCATATGTACCGTCAACTAAAATGCAAGAGGCCGAAACCACTTAAAAATCAAATGTTGGATTTATTTAATGGATTATAATGTACTGACTCAAACTACATTTATACAAAAAATTGCATGCTCATATCTTCAAAAATTATATCAATATTGACAAAAGTCAAAAGATCGTAACATTAACTTCATAAACGAAACAGTCATAAAATTTGTTCCATTTAAGAAAAATTTGATTTAAAAAGTTTTTTATGGTTTATCTATTTTTGTTTCTTTTGCTTCTGCGGCAAACTACGTTTTGTATTTCCATTTAGACATTATTTGCAATAAATTATGATTTCATGAAATTTATTTTATCGAATTTATGGCTACAGTTACAGTTTTAATAACAATTTTTACACGAAATTTTAAAAATTAAAAGCATGCTGAGGATAAGTTTGACAAAAAAGTCATCGACATATGTTGGCATGTTGTTTTCATTTAAAAAAAACAGAATTAACTTGGGAAAATGATGCTGGTGGCCTGGCCTCGATCTTAAGCAGCACCCAATTACTCTTTTTTATATGACTGATGACAATGTCGCTCTGCACAACAAGAGCAGAATTTCTATGCCCTTTGTTCAAAAAAGTTGTCAAGGTTTTTAGGAATCTGCCGCCATTGTGTTGTACGAAAAATCATGGACCCATCATCGAGACTGTCTTCAGGATATATATAACTGGGACAGCATCTATTTTTAGTGATCAAGTTTTCATTTTCTTTTTCCTAGTATGAAGAATATTTAAATGTCAAAATTAAAAAACTAATTTTTGCACAAAACCAGCAAAAGGTTAACTAAAAAACGAATAGTAAACTATTTAATTTCAAAAAATGTAAGTAAATATTAAATATGAATGCAAACACGGACAAAACTGATAATAAGTAGCATCTTATAAAATATTCGGTACATTTCTTTTACGGTTTTTGATTTTTGTTCGCCTACGAGAGATGTTTTCTCTAAAAACAGGTGTCCGCCTCCGTCCAAGAGAGCGTCCGCCTAACGGAGATTAATTTATTCTAAAAATGCCACCTAAACCATGGGACCTTAAAAATTGTCCACCTACCGGAGATGTCCGCCTATGGGAGCTGTCCGTTAAGGGAGCTTTTACTGTAATTGTAAATAGTTTAATGGAGAGAAGATAATATTTTACCAAAATAAAACATCCCAGTTAAAAGTGGGAGTATAAACATAGAAAAAAAAATCAAATTTTAACAATAATCATTCAAATTTTTCCAACTCACCTTAATGACAAATGACTATGTTTCCTTCTCGGACGTTCAGGTAAACCCAAAAATTCCAATATGTCATAAGAAGCCGCCACTTTCTCTTCCTCATCTAAGGCACGATGCATTATAGTTTGATCGCGACCATTATCAACATAAATACCCGATTGACTGGCATTGACCAAAATACTGGACGGATAAATGGAGGTCAAACAACCAATTAAAACTGTTAACAGAATGGGAGAAACCCACACTTTAGTAGGCGACATTTTCCAAATGTTATTTAAAGACATAATGCAGTTGGCTGTTTAATGGGTGATTGATTACTTTTTTAGCGTACTATTGCAATTGGGAAGTATTGTTTAGGTTGTTTATTTTAAATTACATGAATTACAAACAAAATAAACATGTGGAATATATTTATAGTTTGGATGTACACGAGTAGAGTATTTAAATTTACTGGATTCTTTGTTTGTTTAAATTGTTTATAGGATTTTATCACTTGAGCAGAGCGAGCGTTTGAGTATCAATATAAATTTGTAGATATATTTGTTGCCACTTTATTATTTATAGTGTTAATAAAAAAGAGTGGTATTTTGCAGTTTTTCTCTACTAGGGAAGAATTGAGTTTTTAAGGGGTAAGGAATAAAATTTCTGATTTGCTGCTATTGATTATCTTGTTGTAGATGATGTTGATGTGTTTGCAAATTGATGATTGTTTACATTTAAATAATTCCAACTATTTACTGTTCAGCGAAAAATAAAAAAAAACACTGATCATTATTTATTGATTTTCAATAAATAAATTGTTTTGTGTTTTTACTTTAAATTCTGCTCACGTTCCAGCGATGAAAGATGCTCCTAATCACATAAAATACATATCGAATGCGCCCGATTATAATCAAAGTGGTGCTGGTTGATGGTGCTAGTAGCGGCGGTGGGAACTTGCCACACTTATAATGAGTTTTTGCTCTTTTAGTTGCCCGTTAACCGAACGTTCTCTATTTATTCTCTTTCTTGAATAGGCGTAAATTGTATGCCGGTTACTAGTGGTATATCGCTAAAATTTCTCACTACTCACTCTCCCAATTAGTGGAGATCGTCGTAATATTTAATTAAAACAAAATACCACTTGATATCAAGTGTGTGCGCGTTATTAATGTGCAATTAACTAGAAATTATTCTTTATACTCTGAACATTTATTCCACACGATTTGTTTATTATTTTTTGTTTCTGTTGTTGTGGCTTTTGTTGTTGTGATGAAAGTGGCGAGCGGACGGGAAGAAGGATAAGTAAGTATAAATTGTGGGGTGTGATAAAAATAATATTAATTTTATAAACAAATTTCTCAAGTATTTAGTAAATCTGCTCAATCTTCAACACTCGTACTTAATGAAACGTGCCGATATGCGTATTAATTGCTTTTTATTATTTTTAATAATTTTTCACTTAAACTTGTATAATTGTTTAAATTAATTAAAAATGTGTTTGGCTTAAAATTCTTTCACTTTATATAATATGAAATCTTTAAATTCATTTTAATTTATTTAAACCAGGTCTGCAAATATTACTTTTTTGTTTTAACATTCAAAGCAAAAAATAAAAAAACAAATCCAATAAACTGGTTTTTTTGTGAGTGTAATAATAATAAACGAGTATTTCAGACACTAAAATATACACACAAACAAATAAAATATTTTTAAACTTCCTTGGTTTTATTCTCGAATTTCTTTTTAAATTTGTATATCTTATTTTATTAAATTTAATTAAAAATAGGTTTTAAAAACTTTCTTTAAAAATTATAATAAAATATTTCTTATAAATATTTTGCGTTTTATTTTTATTAAAATTCTTTTTTGATTTGTTTATTATGGACAAAAAATAATAAATTCTTTAATTTTATCCGTTAAATAAATTGCAATACATGCATCACTCGCGAAGCTCTTGAAATGACTGAGATTATTTGAAAAAAATTTTACTCTATTACTACTAATACAACAACATAAACTACTTAATACTACTACGACTATTACTAAATAATACTCTACTATTTTGTTACTTTTTCTGCCTGCTGATACTTACTTACTGACTGACTGAATGTTTGTTGTTTCAATACTCGTACTCAATAAATAAAATAAATACTCGTTCGTACAAATTCCATCCATCCATCGATCGATCTGTTTGTTGTTTATCCATGTACTCAACATCGATGAGTTTCTTTTTCAGTTTTTGTTGTAGTTATGTATTTGTATCTCAAACGCATTGAAAGTAAACAATACAGATATTAAACTGTGATGGGCAAAATATATTGGTACATTATTTGTGTGTTTTGAACACTACTTCATGAGATGTTCGAACAGAGACTTTCTCCTCTGTAGACTTATTTTCATCTCTTAATATTTTTTGGAAAGCATTATTGCGATATTTATTTCTAAACAAATCTATCGTTTAATTTTTTTCATGTAAATGCCTTTGACGAATTTTCAAATTATCTGCATGATTTCACCGGTATCCTCACACAATATACCAATTAATTTTTAATTGCCTTCTTCAGGTCAACCTCCAAAGGTGCCAGCAAAATGACCTAAACCCAATTTGGACTCGGCTCAATTGGCATAATTGGACTCGGCTCAATTGGAAATTTTGGACTCGGCTCAATTGGCATATTCTATCCATTCTTCATTCAATGCCTAATGCTTTATTCAATGGTCAATAGTGTCCACTACAGGTCTCCTGAAATCACTTCATCCGGTTTTAACAGCTTATAACAAATTAGGCACTTCTGATTCCTCCAAATACTGAGCACAAACTTGGCGACAGGGTTATTCAGCTTTGGAATTGATTTTACTGTTTGTCTGGTCTGCACATACGATTTTTTACAAGTTTTTGTCACTTAGAATTTTAAGCGCGAGATGGTGTACTGAGAAAGACATTAGTCTGTAAATACGAATGGTTAATTTGTGCCCATAGAGTTAAAAAATAACAACATGAATTTGTGGACAACTCCAATAAAAATAAATAGTTATTCAGACAAAAAATAAGTAGTATTTATTACCTGATAACTTACTAGGAAATGTGCTCAAGATTTACGTGGGTACTTGCCATGACGGTCTAACCCCACGGTGGTCTTAGCACCGGGTATGGTATAATGCGCCAACCAACGCCCCCGTGTGCCTGTTAGGAACACTCAGGATTTTAGATTCGAGAAACTCATTGTGTGGACCTATATATTTAAAGCTTAAAAACTGTCTTGTTAACGTTTCAATGAAATAACAAATCCTAATGACAGTTTTTGCACTTAACATATGTAGTTGTCAAAATTAACCGCTTAAGAAAAATAATTTTTCTGCAATCTAATGTAAAACCATGGGAATTAATGCATATACCCAAGAATATTGAAACTTCTTCGGTTCTCAAACGATGAAAAGTCTCCAATTGCAATAATCCTCGATCCATTAGAGTAAACATTTAACTCCCTCTTAAATTTTGTTACCTACAACAGTTAGGCCTAACCCCTCATGGTAGAGAAATTTGCAAAATGCCTGACAATGTATTATACGGAGCTTAATATATAGTTTGATATAGAAAAATATTCGACCATGTTCCCTACTATATACATTAGAGTGTCCCGAGAATAGCGAGAACACCCCTCAAACAATGCGTAAAAATTAGCTGAATATGAGAAAAATATTAAAAACAATTTTAAAATTGGTCTTCAGTTCCCTACCAGCGATTTTAAAATCATGGGTCCCATACATTTTGGTAAAAAAAAGTTTCGATTTTTTAATCAAAATGAGTATCAAAAAATTCGTAATTTTATACTGGTTATGGAAAAAATAGTTTAAAAATTTTTCCAATGGGATTTTCGTTCACTAGAAGACTTTTTAAGGTATTTTGATGAACAATTTTTTTAAAAAATCTGGAAAATTACATATTATCAACAGTTTTTACTACAATAGAATTTTTTAAAATTTTAGCCTTAAAAGGAACAAAATTATAAAACTCTTATCTATTTTTTAAAGAAAAATATAGACATTTTTTTAGCATGATGTACTAAAATGACGGTTTATGGACCAAAATTTTTTAAAATATTTTTTCTATAATTGGCTTAAAATTACGAATTTTTTGATACCCATTTCAAGACTAAACTCAATACTATTTTTTGGACGAAATGTTCTAGACCCGTGACATTTAATAGCTGGTAGGGAACTGAAGATCAATTTAAAAAATTTTTTTAATATTTTTTCCATATTCAGCTAATTTTTACGCATCGTTTGAGGGGTGTTCCTACAAAATTTTTGTCTACGGGACACTCTAATATACATATGTATATCAACGTGGCGCAACATTTTAGAATTCAATGAATCTGTTTGCCTAATCAGATAGGAATTATGCTTCCTAATTGTTCAACGTGTATGTCAAAAGGCGTAACATGCAGATTTATATACAATGTATCTCTAAAAAGTACTTTATATAAATCTCGTCCCATCACTGTTTTAGCACATTTAATAAGTTTGTGTATGTTTTGTAAATATGAGAGTGTATCTGCCAATGCCTGTAGTTATTAGTAGTGTTGCCATTTAAGCATTCGTTTTAATTCACAAATTAGGTGTTACAAAAAATATATAAAAAAATCTATTATAGTTTTAATAAAAAAATTATAATACTTACATATTTTGTATTAAGATTCTGGTAACACTGATTCTTTGATACACGATTTAAATACATTAAAACGACTTACTACATACAATAATGGTCATTGTTTTAGAGCGATCATATTTTTTATTTGTTTTTCTCTGTATTCTTGCACGAGCAATTTGGTTTGTTTCTCACTTAATCTTATGTTCTTTAACTCTTTTATTTGCAGGCAAATAAAAATACTAAAATCTGGATAAAAAATTAGGTGCTTTTGCAAGAGGTAAAAAATGGCCTAGATAATGTCACCTTTGTCCCTCAAAATCTTGAGTTCGTGTAATAAAAGTTGACTTTTTTATTCTTTCTTTTGAACATTTAAATAATAATTGTTACCACTTTTTTGGATTCGATGCTAAGCATTATATTCATTTAATTTTACTAACTTGGACACACATTTCTTTTTATTCACTTTACACTAAAAATATGATTCAACAAACAATTAGTAAATAATATTTTCTATTCTATTGTTTATTTTTTCCATACAATCAGTTACCTGTTCTCAATCACAAACGAATTGATCGTCATGACTGTTGTTATTTTTGTAAATGTACATATTGAAGGCGTTAAAGGATATTTCTTTCTCTCTTACTTTTCTGGTATAAAGAAACCGATTGTATGTTTATTGTTTATTTTATGCTCGACAATTTTATTTCGTCTGTTTAATCGTATTTTACGGGTAATAATGTCAAAAAGGCGCCACCAAGTGTTTTTCAATTGAAAATAAATTTGGTAAAAGAATTAAAATTAGAAATTTCTATTCATAGGAATAAACCACATGATAGTTTTGGATGTATTTATTTCAATAATAAATAAAAGAAGAGTTTAAGTATAAAAATTAGGGATAGTCACAGTTAGTTGATAGTTTAAATCTGTTAGTTGTATGAACACAAATTTATACAAAGTAAATATCCATCATACATATATACATACATACATACATACATACATACATACATACATACATACATACATATATACATACATACCCAGCGGTAAAAAGAAGGGGTAAAAAGTCCTTTCAGAAGGCCTTTTTTAGAGCCGGAAGGCCTTCTTCAAATATTCTACTTGCTTTCCGTGTTCATGTATTTTTTTTACACGTGATGTCATTGCAATCAAGGCCTTACACATTCGCGGCCCAATGCATTCCTTCTAAAAGGCCAGATAAAGCATTTAACATAACAAAATTATTTCTTTATATTTTTTTTTTTGGAATTTGATGTTGTTTTTGTAACGGTTTTGAATAGTTTTGTTGTTGCTTAAATACAAAAAATGTATATTCCTACTTCCCTTCTAAGAGAAGCAAAGTATGGCGATGTATTTTTCTGCAAAGTTTTGTTGTTGCTTAAAACAAAATATATTAAAAAAATACTGCTTCTATCTCGCCTTTTAAGAGAAGCGAAGTCGGAAGTTCTTTTGGATATTTTGGAAGGCAAGAATGAGGCATTCTTGTAGGCTTTACTATAGAAGGCATGTTAGCATGAGCAACTCCATTCTAAAGAAGGTGTAAATTGACCTTCTAGAAGCCCTGAACGATGGAGGCCTTAAAAATTTTACCGCTGGGTACATACATACATACCTACAAACATTCATACATACAAATATGCATACATACATATATATATATATATATATATATATATATATATATATATACAGTGCTGGAAAAAATAATAGGGACACTCAAATTTTTCAATATATTCTTACTTTTTTATTTACTATTCCATAAATATTAAAAAGTATATACATCAAATTAAATAACTTCAAATATTTTAACTTATAAAGCAAAAATAAGGTACTAGTTCTGCCAAAAAATATTTTTTTTTTTTTTAAAAAGGCCTGGAAAAAATAATAGGGACACTTAATGTTTTGGAAAAAATATTTATTTTTTTTAACATTACCATCATTTCCAAATACTTTTTCAATACTTGGTTGAAGATCTTTTCATTTTTATACCACGTTTTGACGCTTATAGCGGAATGCTTGGGATCATTATTCTGCATGAATTCCCATTTTAGTGGCATTTCATCCTCAGCAAATGGAAGCATATTCTGGAGAATGTCTATATAGTCAGCAGCATTCATTTTTCCCTGAATTCAAACTATTGGACCAACTCCAGAGGCCGAAAAACATCCCCATAGCATTATAGAACCACCACCGTGTTTGACGTTTTTTTTTTTTTGTTTTTGGTATATTTAGGATCAAATTCAGCATTTGCAGGACGACTTACAAATGATTTTCCGTCAGATCCAAATAAATTGACTTTTGTTTCGTCTGACCATAGTACGTTGTTCCAGTTTGTGGTACATATATCCAGAAACCTTAAAAGTTAAATTGTAAAACCCATATGTGAAGTTACAGTCTGATAGGTTTTTAAACAATATGGTACATCGCCTCACCACAAGTTCCATCACAAATTACAAGATATATTTTAAATTTTAAACTTAAAATTCAGTGTTTTAACGCAACAGAATAAAAAAATTTAGGATTTACAGAATCTCTATACTTTTCTTAACCTCTGTCTCAATTTATATTCTTTAAAAGGCATTATTTATTTTCTTTCTATAATATAGCTTTTATTTTTTACCCACATGCTTTATGATGCTTAATGATTCTAATTCTTTTGTAACAGTTTTAATCAAATTAAATTTTAAAACGAGTAACAAAATTTGTTCGATTTGAAAACGATAAAATCATGTCAATTTCGTTTTTATCAAACCATGATCACAACTTAATTTATTGTGATTTTCATAAAATAAAATGGAAAATGAAATCGATTTCACAATAAAACGAAATATAAATCGAAAATTGTATGAGTATCACAACCTTTTTCGTTTTTGGGTCGAAATCGATTTTCATTACATAACTGATTATTTTTTATGTGGAATGGGAGTCTAAATTGCATGCAACAGATTAAAGTAATGTAATATTAGACGAAATGTGTTCATAGTGTATTTTTAGGGCCTAATACCTATTTTATTATGTAAATTTCCAATATGGACCAAAAATTTTCAATAATATTGAGTTCTGAGGGATTGTTAAAATTGGGCCTTTATATATTAGCAAATTTTACACAATACCAAATTTATTATTCGGATCGTTATATTGGCAATATGAAAAATATGACAATATGCCCTGATTTTTTGCACTCTGCAACAAATTATCCTTTACGATATAAAGGTATCTACTACTGTCTAGGGAAATGTTTCAAATTTTGCATTATATAGAAGGGGGTGGTAAAGTGGGCGGACCACGCCCATTTTTTGTTTCCGAGTTTACATTGGTCCTTTAACTATTTGAACTCAATTTCGTTGATTTTCACCTTATATGGGAGGTGGGTGGTAAAGTGGTCGGACCACGCCCATTTTTGGTTTCCGAGTTTATATCGATCCCCGAACTATACTTACAAAATTTCGTTGTCGTACATGCTTTTGTTGAAGAAATATCAGCAGAAAAGTATTAAACGGACACCCTGTGTTTCTAGTTTTTAACCCATAACTTTTTTTGTTTCTTAACCGATTTTGCCCATTTTCAATACCAAACAAACCTTATATAAGATAAACATTTGTGCCAAATTTCGTCTCCCTACGTTGCTCCGTTCGAGCCCTATCCTGCTTTCAACAGACGGACGGACATAGCTAGATCGACTCAGAATCTAACCACGACCCAGAAAATATATACTTTGTGGGGTCTTAGATGATTCCTTCGACATGTTACACACGGAATGACAAAATCAATATACCCCCTATCTTTTTGATGGTGGGTATAAAAATTATCCAAATATTAATCAAATAGCTCCAGAATATTAGTAACGTTTGAACGACTATTTTTGAATAATAACACAACAAAGAAACATGCTTAGTAGTGAGCATTGATTTGAATATATGGCTTTGTAAGCCTTGCTGAAGAAGGTTGGATTGATGGATAAATTTAATATTTACAGATAGATTTCTTATATTTTATATACATAACTTTTACACATGTATTACTTGTGACCTGTACCGCAATTCCGTAACTTTTTTTCATTTACTACCGATATCGTTAATTAACGAAAATTTTCGATTGTTTTAACGATTTTGCTATTCTCTACTATAAGTTAACGATTTTTTAACGACAAATATCGATAAAAATGATAAAACGTCATTATTTTAAAAACAAAAATTTTAAATTTTAATTGGATTTTTATTTAAAAACAAAACAATCCCAGCAAAAATTGTATGAAGTAGTTCAGAGCGATGTAATGTTTTTATGATTTCTTAATAACTTATACATTTAAATGCATTCTTAATTACTTACTCAAACCTAATAAATTTATCATTCGTGAACTCATGAAAACAATGTTCAATGCATGTATTCAACTCGAGTTTTAGAAATTGACTTTAACTTGTAAATTATTTGAAATTATGCATTTTTTATACTCAAATTAAAAATAAGTGCTATTTATTTATAAATTTATAAATCTTTTAATAAAATCTATAGTTTAATTCATGTCCGATGTAATTTTCTGGTATATAAATGTGCATGTATTAATAAACCACTGAAGAAACGTAGTTGATTCATCCAGCTTTCATGGGTTTTAAGCAATCATTTTAATGACGATTGTTTCTCTAAAGTAAACCCATACACTCAAATGACACGTCAATGTTAAAATCATGCATGCTTCACCTAAAAATGAGCCAGTGCAACGGCGCGTGAACTCATGCATTTACTACTTCTTTTGCATGTCTTTTTTTGCTGGGATTGTCTTAAACAAAAATGTGAAAAAATTTAAATATTATATAAATGTGTGCATATTGTCTTCCAACAATTAACCATTATGAGCATATGTATGGTATGATGTTAGAAATATTTGTAAAATTAACTTGATATTAAATATTTTTTATATTAGGCCCGTTCATTAAAAATTTCTATAAAAATTTTATATTACATAACTAAAAGTTTTTCTTAAAAAAAAAAAAATTATTCAGATATTTTATTTGTTTTTATTTTTCTAAAAATTTTCACTAAAAATACAAATTCTCATAAAAAATTCAAATTTTTAAAAAATCCAATTTTTTACAAATAAATCCCAATTTTTAGAAAAAGGAAACGTTTTTAAGAGAATTTAAATTTTTAAAAAATTCTAAACTTTCACTTAATGTTTAGTTTTTTATTAAAAATTTAAATTTTAACCAAAATTCGGTATTTTCAGTAAAATTATTTTTTTTACTAAAAAAAATATTCACTAAGAACTGAATGATGTTAAACTGTTATTACAAAAATTTTTTGGTTTTGCTCGGTATTCGATTCTCATATTTATATTTTATAAGATTATCAGCTCTTGTTATAATATAATGACCTGTACGATCAAATAGAACACAATAAACTAACGACATATATTACAATAAATTTGTAATATGACTACACTTACGATTGGGTTTTGTGACTCCAGAATCTGGCAGTGATACGCCATGAAGACGAGTACAATAATACAGTATTTGCAATGTATGGCAAAAAGTTTTGACGCAACATTGTTTGAATTCTGGATGTCAGTTTTGGTGCTGAGATCCGTATGTTGTCGCAGTCACGGTTGTATAAATGTTTATTCGGTACATCATTAATGCATTTTATTGTCTAACCGATTTTCATGAAAAAACTCATGATTTCTTGTACCATAGAAGCATATATTTTAACCATTTAAAGTGACCATTTTAAAATGGTTTGTAACCAATACTCCTTTATATAGCACTGTGCGTGGACCCTGCATAGAAGTTATTTTCCAAAAAGGAGTAGTAACTGTGAACCACAGTATGTTGTTGAAAAAATAAATTTCGTTTTCTAAAAAAAAAGTAGTCAAAGCATCATCATCATTATCATGAACATGGTTCTTCAAGTGTTCAACGAAGCAACAAAACATCACGAAATCAGGAAAATAGAACATAAAAATTATTGATTTCGGAACAATTTGTATTACTAAAAATATAAAATGCTTATAGTCGACAATAGCAATGTTATTTTATTATTCATTTTATTCGTATTATTTATTCTTTTTTTTTAATTTGTTTAAATTTAAAGACTTTTAGGTGCTGTGGAGGGCATGTTATAGACATGATATATTCTACACTATTATTTCATTGTTCCCTCTCTATAAAATTCGGATCCATAATTTACTCTATCTATTGCCCAGAAAATTATATAACCTAAAAATTTTTTGGAGGTACATATTTCATTTGGTCATCAATGAGTTAAAAGTTTGATGTGATGGAAATGTTTCATGTTATTTTTTTTCACTATATTTAGTCTTAGAAGTAAGAATTCGTTATAATTTATATACTTATTGAATTATTTCGATAAAAATGACAAATATTTATTGAAATATGTATTTCCTTCTATTTTTGGTAATATTTGTTCCCAAATGCACGGAACTTTAATGAGTGCTGCCATTTTTTAATCAGTATACGAATTCATAAGCAAAAAAAAGTATTCGACATGTTGCTTATTTGTCCATTTTCTATAATTATATTCATTTTCTTATGTATTTTTGTTGTTGGTTTTAGATCTAGGATAACAATTACATGTGTTTAAAATAATTTTACACCATTTTATTGTGATTTTGTGTAAATAAATTACTTAAAAAAAGGAAACTTCAGTTCAAACCAAAAACTTCACAATTAATAATCTTTAGCAAGAAAAATAGGAAAATTAAATTGTAGAAAAGGCGTAGAAATGGAGAAAAAGGTCCCACAAAATTATAAAAAAGTGAAATTCACTTATAAATAATTCTGAATCAGCAGGATATTAAGGTTTAAAAAAGTTAGTTGAACGTAAAAATTTACGTTAAGTGAAACAAAATTACAAACTAAACTCATCGAACATGGCTAAACATAGTGAAAAATACTTAGAAACACAATTTTGAAATAATGAAGAAATACATGATTTTAGAGTCAGGTCTAGTATAAAAAAGCCCCCACATCTCAAAAGAGTTATAGAATGAAGATTAGATTTTGTGAGAGGATATAGCAGGATCTCAAAAAAAAAAAAAAAAAAAAAGCAGGATGAAATTCTTGCAATTGGTATCGATCTAAATCATTTCGTATGTAATATGAATGTTCTAGTCTATGGAAAGCCATATACCGAGCTAGAAGAGAGAAATAAGGCAGCTACTGTAAAAATCGGTGGTTGAAGTGTTATGAATAGGGGGCATGTGATGGGGTCTGGAGTAGGTATTTTAGTATTTACAGATAGATAAAATTCACATAAAAGTGCTGAGAAATTAGGAATATCTAACAGACTTATGTTTACCAGGATAATAACCTAAAGAATTCTGCCTTCATTATAAAGCTTAAATTTGTCTGATTCTGCACGAAAATAATAACAAAACGCATTATAACCACCAGATAGATATCAATCTAAATGAACATTTGTGAAGTTTTTATTAACAAAAATTTTAATTTTTAAACTTGACGAATAAAAATGGTATTAAATTCATATTGTAAATGCAATGAAACAAAATTGATCCTGAATATAACAAAATTCTTATCAAACTTATATCAAAATGCTTAGAAGACGTTACAAAATGAAAATAAAAAGCTACATGTTAATAAAAAAATTTAATTATTTTGATTTTTCGAAGCATAAAGTATAATGTCGAATACTTTTTTTGCCTTGAATTTCAATGTCATTATATTAATGGCTTTCTAAATTATCTTTTATTTATAATAACTTTAAAATATATGCAGATTTGAAATCTTTATGCTCTACCAAACTTTATCTCATTTTTTTTACTCAAAAAATTCTGAGAACATTTCATAAATTTAAAAAAAATTAAAATAACATCGCTTATGTCGAATAGTTTTTTTGGCCACTGTATATGTTATTCCTAATTTTTTATTAGCATTGTTATTTAAACTTGGATTTTTATTTATTCGAACGTATTTTCTGTCAATGGAATTTTAAAGTTTTTACCATTTTTAAAATCTGCGGTCTTGTATATTAAATACAAATTTTCCCTATCCACCCACTCCTTATTCCTCATTATTTAATGATTTTATGAAGGTTAATTGAGAAATTCTTGATTTTTACAAATTTAACGACATCTAGGGGCTATGTGTGAAAAGTTAGAGACTTTACTAGTACTATATTTTTGTAGCCCCTGTCTTGCCTACAAAACATGTGCGAAAAATTTCCTCTACTTCTCAAGGATTCAAATTTTCTTTGGTTCTCAATGGGTTAAAAATGTGACGTGATGGAAAATTTTCATTTGACTTTCTACACTATACCAAGCCTAAGGAATAATAATATTGTAGACTTTTTCCAGATATAATTTTTTTTGCGATTTTGTTGACCTGTGTTATTAACTCCCGTGGGAAAATTTTTAATAATGGTATTATGTCGGAATTTACAACAAAAAACTTTTTAATATTTTAAATAAAAAAAGTACTAAAAATTACAGTAAAAAATATATCGTTAATTTCAGGTTTCTAATCTTAGAATAACGAAAAATAAATATCAGAAATACGAAAAAGTATATTAGAATAAAGAAAAATACCATAAAATACATTTTAAGGTTTCTGATTCACTTAGGACCTTACATCTTCTATTTTATGTTTCTAAGGATGAAAATTGCAGAACATTCAAGTACTATTAGAAGAACGAACATATTCTAATGTATTCGCATTCATTTAGGACCATATGTCCTTAATTTTATGTTTCCAAGTTCATAATTATAGAAAATTAACAAAGTATCATAGGAGCAACAAAAATAGTACCACAAAGTTCTTCATATGGATTCGCATTCATTTAGGACCACATTTCTTTAATTTCATGTTTTAAGATCAATAATATTAGAAATTCAAAAACAAAAATGTACCACAAAATCCCCCTCTTATGAATTCACATTTACTTAAGACAGCATATCCTTAATTTCATGTTTTTAGGTTCATAATTATAGAAAATTCAAAAAGCACCATTAGAAGAACGAAAAAGTACCACAAAGTTCCCCCTTGTGAAATCTTTCCGATGTTGGAAATGTGTATTTAGTTTTATGTTTCTAGTTTAAATATTACAGAAAATGCAAAAAGTACCAATAGAAGAAGAAAAAAATACTGCAAAGTCCATCCTTATCTACATTTTCTTAAAATGTTTCTATGTTTAATGTAATTGAAAATTCATTATTAAGTTTGGATGTAATTTCCCGCCTTTACCCCTTTTTTAGTACTTTTTTTTTAACCCATCGAAGTATCAAAAACTGTATTCCAATAAATTTTTAATTGTAGTGGTATCCCCATATTAAAATACTCATATGAATATTTCAATAAATATAATTTTTTTATGAAAAAAGTACCAAAAATAGGTACGATTTTAACGTTTGAGTTTATAAAAAGTACCAAATTTGTATTTCTCATTTTTTGATTATGTTATGAATGCGGCATAAATTTTATCGGTATGTTGATTTGTTTGAAAGATACATATGGTGCCAAAAAAGTACCAAAATACAGTTTTTACACTTTTTTTCCATAAAACGGCCGATTTTCACAAAAGTACCAGACACCTGTCCAATTATTTTTTAAATGAATAACGATTACTTTCTTACTTTTTTGTGTATCTATATTAGTTTTCTGTTATAGAGTTACCGATTTTACCCTTTTTTTTTACCATTTTTACCCCCTAAACATTCGAATTTGAGTTAGTTTTTGAGTTATGGAGTTACCGATTTTACCCCCTAAACATTCGAATTTCCAAAAATCCCGTCTTAGTGGATCTATATGGTGGGATACCAACCTATGTTCCAAATTTCGTCTCTCTAGGTTCAGCCGTTTGGTTTCCAAGTTCATAATATCGCCGACATTAATAGGAAATTTATGAAAAAAAAATTTTAAAATTAATATTAAAATTCAAAAGTTCAAGAATATAATGAATTTACTAAAGGTTTTATATTAAATTCATTAAGCTTGATCGATATCAGCGGCTGTAATTGAGTCGTGTTTTAGCCCAAATTCTATCGGCGGCGGCGGCTCTTAAAAAAGCTCCGGCGGCTCGACTCAGCCGGCTTACAGCCGATCGGCGCAGTTCTCTGCTCGGTAATATTATGCGATAGATAATGCAGCGCTTATCGAAGGAAAGAGTGTGGTAAATAACAGATAAAGTATGGTGAATAACGAAAATTGGTAGTGCAGTTTAACTTTTAGATAATTAAGGCTCAACTACATAGAATACTTTCGCTTCAACTGCGACTGACAGCTACGCAACACATAAATGATATTAACCCAGTCGTTGCATTATTTTGTTATTAAAATTTTATATAATAAAATATAAAGATGTAAAAATTCTATTATGTTCTCAGTTCAAATAATGAATTGCAAATTAAAATTTCCTACTTAACGAAAAATATTAAAATAAGAATAAAACAACCGACAAAATATATTTACGTACTACGGCACTTCAAAGTTGAACATTTTTCATCGAAATGCATGTATTTAACTTAGCTGTCAGTCGCAGTTGAAGCGAAAGTATTCTATGTAGTTGAGCCTTTACTCAAAAAAGCGCCACCGACGAGTAAAATTAACTTATAACTAACGATTTAAAATAACTAATAGAAAGAAATTTGCTAATCCACATCACATGCGGTCTACATTTAACATGAATATTTTGATTAATTAATTAAATTAATCAAACAATCGAATTTAAATAAAGTTTTCCTTTTTGAATAATTTTGTTAGTTTTTTCCGATAGGGATTTCATAAATGTCCTTTTTTCGTAAAAACCGGTTAATAACCCTTTCTCTATTTACTAAAAAAATTATCTATCTGTTCTTTATTATGAAAATAAATATAGCTTATTCAAGATTTGCTATAAAAATAAATTTCGTCCCGATAAAATTCGAAAAGTCATGACTTTTTTAATCGGAAACGGTTTTAGAAGTTGGCGAGAGTTCAAGTTAGCGCTACATTTGACGTTATTAAAAATGTTTCCTTTAAAAATTAATGTTTAATTACCTTTTTTATTTACCTTAGCACTATATAAAAACAATTCAATTCAAATTAGTTAATTTTTCCTTACTTTTTTTTTTAAGAAAATAGATTTTTTCGAATAATTTTTAAAATTTACTCACAGCTTCCACATAAAAAATTGTTGATGAAATAAATTGTTACCAAAAGTAATTGTATCATGTTGTTAAATATATAAATGACGATTTTATTAACTTACTCCCTAAATTTTGTGTGAAAATTGCGTTACAATCACAATGAACCTATCATTATTTCGCCCCATAAATTATTAAAAAGAAGAAAAATTAAAATTTTTGCATTTAATAACGAAAAAAAAAACTGTTGTAGACTTTATAATTTTCTACTGAATAACACTGAAGATGAAAAAAATTATATATACCAATTTTTAACGAAGAAATTGATTTTTATCGGTGAACCCATCATTATTTCGGTGACTGTATATTGGCGTTTTCGTTATTGATGGAAATTAGAAAAGACATATATAATTGTGTATATTTCTTTGAAATTATTAATTAAATAGTTCTTAAAATCGGTCGGAATTCATACAACATTTTAAATCGACCTGATTTTAAACGGTTTGGATATTATTATCCGTAAAACAGTTAAATTAAATTTGATAACGCTTATTAATGAAATAAAAGATCTGAAATATTTTAGACAATGAAGTTTAGCGATTCTTAACATAAAGTATGACTTTACAGCTTAAAACAATTTTAAGTAAAAATTCCTTCAATATCAGAAGTTCCATGATAGCCATCACATTCACATCCTCTAAGCCAGGGGTCCTAAATGAGGGACCGCAAACCTAGTAACATTTTAGAAGACCTGCGATTAGATCCAAAATAGTTAATAAATTATTAATATTATTTTGGTCAGAATAAGAGCTGGAAGCCAATTAGTGTTTTTTAAGGAAATAGTCTGATTGTGAAGTTTTATTATTGTTTTTTTTTCAATTCGATGAGGAAAGCCTGCATCGTGTTTTGGTGTTTTAGTTAAAATAACGACATCATTTCATCTCTAATGAAAACGTATACATTTACCCTTAGTATAATTATAAAGTATACTCGTAAGAACAGCTGTTTTTCATTTTTTTCATTGACAAAGCTCGCGGAACTGTCAAATTGTTTTTGTATTCCTATGAACATTTTTTTCCCTTTTTTTTACTCTTCGGCTCCTTTATTTTCTCATTTTCTTTTGACATTATGCGCAGTAGTTTTACACTAACAAAGTAATTGTTGTTTTTGTAGATGTGCGAGCATTTTCTAATTACGCTCATAGTATAATAATAAAGTACTCGCACATCTACAAAAACAAAAATTGCTTGTATTTTGTTAGTCTAAAACTACTGCCCACAATGTCAAAATGCTTTGAACGGAAAAACGAGAGAATGAAGGAGAGCAATAGTAAAAAAACTCGAAAAAAATTTTACATATGAATACAAAAACAATTTGACAGTACCGCGAGGTTTGCCAATGAAAAAATTGTAAAACAGCTGTTCTTACGAGTATACTTTATAATTATACTATGATTACGCTATGACATTTACCTATAACATGATATTAATGTTAGGTGTAGATGGCCTGTAAAAGGTAAAAGAGAAATAAAAACAGAGCTGTTTTTATATTTCCAACGAACTGCCAATTGGAAATACAGACAGAAAATCTACAACAAAAATTTGTGTTTTTTCCAATACAATTCATTCGTTACAATTTGCTCGACTCTGCCATGTTTTACATTCGCGATTCAGTGAAATCAATCGCGTACAATTAAAGAAAACTTTTAATTTTTTTGTTTAAAAGGTAAATATTAAATAAAATAATCCATAAAATGTGCAAATATAAATGACTATGAACAGATTTTGATAAAAATTTTAAGAATTATTAAGAATTCGAAAAGAAAAACAACGAAAATGAAAGCAAAAAGTTTTTGTGTGGTGTGTGAAAAAATTATGTGGAAAAAAATTTTCACCTGATATACAACCAACATGCATACACATACAGTTTTTTTTTTTTTTTTTGGCATAATGCTAGTGTGTAAATTTTATAAAAAGAAGGAAAAGTGAAAAAAACATAACTTGTGAAATAAGAATGTTTTTGAAAACATAAATAAACTGTGTTGGGTGTTTTAAAGTTATAAATTTATTAAGGAACAAGATTTTTCCTAAGTATTTCTTGTTTATGAAGTGGTATTTTTGCTTATTTTTTTGTATTTGTATTTTGTGTGTTATAAGTACAAGGTTATTGCACGATGGCCGCTTTTGTAGTTTTTTTTTTACTAGCTCTCTTCTCTCTCACCCTCTTCTTTGGTGTTTTTTGCTGTTAATTCGTTGGTTTTCATAGAAACCAGAAAACAATTACCAATCGGCTTCCATTGACAGGCGCGCTTATTGGAAATTTTTGGTTAACAAAACTAACGAGTAAAAGTAACGAATAGAAATTTGTTATTAAAAAGTAGGAAGAGAAAATAAAGGAAAAAACAGCACAGAACAAAATAAAAAGAAAAATGAAATGAAGATTATTTGGATAAATTTAAAAAATCTAAAGAAAAGATACATAAATAGATATAATAGAAACTTAAAAAATCAATTTAATAAATTTAATTTTTATTTTTTAATAAAACTGAAATATTTAATGAATTATTTTATTGCCTTCTATTTTGTTTATATTTGTTTTGATACTGTGAATTAAAAAAAAGCTTTTTTGTTTTAGTATGTATGTGGCTTGATTTTAATGATTGTGGTATGTTTGGAATTTCATGAAATTCCATTAAAAAGTCGTCAGCTGCATTGGCAATATTTTAAGCTTCTTATATCTCATTTATTGTTGTTATTTTATGTGTGTCTGTTTGCTTACCTCCATACCCTTTAACCCTCTTTCCTAGTTAATGTTAGTTGAAGTTTAATAATTTGTTGTCATCTTTTGTTAAAAACTTGTTTTTATTTTTGTTAAAGCAAAACATAGAAAATATTTTGAATATTGTGTAGATTTCTTTAAAATAAATATTTTACAAAGTATTTTATAAACACGCATACAAACATAAAACATTAAAGGGGAAGTATAGCTAGAAAAGCGGATCTTCATCTTAATTTCAGAATTTTTTTATAGTTCTTTAAAAAATGGTTTTAACGTAGATTTTAACAAAAGCAACTTAGTGGAACTAAGGGATTTTCTGGATACTGATGACCACCTGAGAATCATAACATAACTTCAACTTACAACAAAACGTTTAATTTTTAACAATTTGATGAAAGAAACATGGTAAAAGCAAAATACCATCCTAATATTTCAGTAAGAATATCCCTTTGAGATCTGCTAAAAAAAAGTGCCTTTTCTGCCACAAATGATTTTTTTGGCTTCAAAAATATTACATTACATACTATAATCTGCTATAATTGGTATACCTTCCCCTTTTATTATTTTTGCAACTTCTTTCCACTGTACCAAATTAACCCAATTTTGGGTAAATTTTTGTTTTTAATTTTTATAATTTATACTTTGATATTTTTTCTTTTTGGGTGTGTTTGTGTGTAAATTTACTTGTATCTTTTTCTGTTTTTATTTTGTTGACATTTCTAAAATTCCTTTCAAGGTCTTTTACCTCTTGTTTTATTTTTCCTTCTAGATATTTCTGTTTTGTTTTTGCATCTTTTTTTATTTCTTCTACATCGTTAATATAACTTTTTTTTCTTTTACAACAAATCAGAAATTCTTATTAAAAACACACAGATAACAAAACTCTCTCTTCATTTTCCTTTTATTTTTTTTGTTACAAGAAAGTATGTTCGTGTGTTTGAGTGTCAGTGATCTGACATCTGGATTTTCCCTTTTTTTACTTTGATACACTTTTGTGTTGTTGCTAGTTGTTGTTTTCTTGATTTTGGCACACGTCATTAATGCAATTCGAAATTTATATTTATTTGGCAGATGTCATTATATTTATTGTTTTTACCGTTTTCTTCTAATAAAATCATCCTTATACATACGCACAAGCAATGACACCTTGTAAAGCCCGTGTTTTCTATGTTTATTGTATTTTTTTTTTTTCACTAATCTGGTTTACAAGACAAAATGTTACGCTTGTGAGCACTAATTTCAGGGGACATGCCTTTGTGTTTAAGAATTGCATTTTATGGCATAATACTATTATGGAAAGAAATATGAATATTGAAATTTTCTAATTTGGGTTTGCAAAAATATTTAAATAAAACTTGTATGTAGCATAGAAAACAACTAGAACTCCAACTTGCTCACAAAAAACCTAACTCAGTTGTCAAAAAAACCTAACTCTTTGTATGTGTTAGTAAAATTTTCTACAGAACAAATTTATACGTGTGAAGAGAATAATTTTTTGTTTCTGAGCGAATGAAAAGAGTTGGACTTCTAGTTGTTTTCTATGGTATGTAGTACCTTTTGCCAGATTGATATTGATTTGAATTAAATAAGTTTTGACTACCGTTAAAGAAATAACTGTTATCGCAAAAAAAAAAATATTCTGTTACCGCTTAAATGTTATCATAATCTAATTAAATTGCTTGCTTTCTTTAGTTTAAATAAATTTTCAAAAATTTAAAATTTATATTGGTCCAAGGCATTTTTAAATAGACATGTACAGTATGTATTTATTTTGAGATAAAAAAATCTCATCACACTTCTCTGATTTTGTAAGGTCCTTGACAAAATAAACCGAAAAAAAAAAATACATTATTATCACATTTTGATTGAAAAACGAAAACTTTATCAAGTAGCAAAGAAATTAACACAAAATGGCCTATCGATTTTTTAACAAATACTTCTTTTACTACTGTATGGGGGAAAACTTGAAATATCCAAGGAATTGTAAAGATTTTTCTTAGCGCTTATTGACATGGGAAAACTAATGACGTGGACTTTCTTTACCCTTTTATTTCCATCTTACGAATATCCAGAATGTTTTGCTTTTAAAAATATAAACATATAAAAAATTGCAAAAAAAAAAAAAAAAAATTAGGAAAAACTAAAAAGTTTTTGTTGTGGATCTCTTTATATGCATGAAAAATATCCTATAAATAATAACAATAGGAATGCAATATTCGGCATTACCGAGTCTATACCCATCATCTACAAATTTTTAAAATGTCCACGGACCACGCCAATTTTTTGTTTTCGAGATTACATTGGTCTTTAAAATATTTGTACAAAATTTCGTTGATAAGGAGTGAGATCGAAAAATTCTTAACACACATTTTGCCTCATAAATTTTTTCGGAATCAATTTTCAAAATTTTTTTATCTAGTTATCATGGGAAAATACTTCAGTTATTATTTTTAATAACAACCATGTTAATTTGTCTTTATTTTCATCAAAATAAGTGACGAAAAAGATTTACGTCCTACAAGTTATTAAAAAATTTCAAAAAATCCAAATAGGTCTTACAAATAATTGGCCACAGAATTAAATGTCGTCCGTAAAACCGTTTCTAATGTTATTAAACAGTATCAGGAGAATTTGACTATTGATGTGAAACCTAGTTCGGTAAGAAAAAAGGACCACATGATATTGGGAAGGCCAGAAAATTGAAGACATATTGAAAGGAACTCCAAACACATCTGGTAGAAAATCTGCTCAGTTTTCTCAGTGCTTCGACTATTTGGTGCGAAAATTTAAAGCTAATGGGAAAGTTGATAACATATAAAGTTCAAAAAATTCCAAACTGGAATTCTGCAAAAAAAATTACAAGCCAAAAATTTGACTCTTAATTTAAAACCAAATTTCATACAGAAATACTCAAGCTGTATAATTGACGAAGAAACGTAGGTGCTGGCAGAATCTTCGCAGCTTGTGTCTCAAAATTTTTTATTGCTAATGCTCGAAGCAATGTTGGAGATAAGTTTAAGACCCAAAAGCAGCAAAAATTTCTTACAAAATTCATGGTATGACAAGCTTTTTGCAGTTGCGGCAAAATAGGAAAGTCATTTGATACATTCGGATCTATAAATACCAAAATATGCATAAAGGAATATTTGCAAAAAAGACTTCTTCTTTTCTTAAGAGTGCACAACGTGTCCACATATTTTTGGACCCATTTGGTATCATGTCACTACGGTAAGAAAGCTCTGGAGTGGTACCAAATCAATAACATAGTTTTAGTACCAAGAGATGTCAATTTTCAAAATTGTCAATATCTTAGACCACTGGAGAGATATTGAGCTCTTGTAAAAAGTGAATTCAAGAGCACAAAAAAGGTGTCCCAAAATACCGAAGATTTTAACAGAAGATGTGCACACTGTTCCAAAAAAGTGACTGAAGCAACTATCAAATCTCCAAAGAAAGGGTTTTCAAAAATGGTTCACAATTTTATAATTAGTGGTTAGAACCATAAAAATTATATATTTCTGTGATCTGTGCTAAATTATCAAATGATTAAAAAAATAATGAAAACTCTAAGATCAACCGTTTCCAAGTTATTGAATATTATGTATGTTAAGAATTTTTCGATCTCACTCCTTATTTCAACTTATATGGGAGGTTGGCGGTAAAGTTGGCTTATGACGCCCCCTTTTTGGTTTTCTAGTTAATACCAATCTTCTAACTATTTGTACAAAATTTCATTGTCGTTTCGTTGTTTAAGAGATAGCATCCGAAAAGTATGAACTGAAGTTGCGCCGGGCATCATGTGTTTTTATATGTATTTGGTCCATAACTTTTTTGTTTGTTTGTTAAAAACCTAAATAATATAAATATTTCAGCTAAATACAGCTGTGTGCAAAAAAATAGCAGCACTACAACATACGTTGTAGTTTTTGTTGCTGCTCAATTCCTAGACAAGGAATTCAAAAACAATTTGTTTATATGAAAGTCTTAAACAGGGACAATAATTATAAAAATAATTATTTTTATTTTTCTATGCATCTTCGGAAGTTACCATTATTTTACTTAAGCCGCTTGGTTTTTGCCTGTGCAAAATAATAGTAGCAAAATTATAAACATTGGCAAAAAGTATTATTGTTTTATTATTTTGGATCCTTTTGGTTTTTTTTTAAGAAATTTTAAAATAGGTGGCGGCAAACACTGTATTCTACACTGTATAACACTGTATAAGGTACAGTCGGTTCTTCCGTAAAATACTTTCTGAAGGTAAAACATAAAAATTTCTGCAAAAATTTTGTGGAATGGTTCTCCCGAAGTTATTGAAAATTTAAAAAAATATTCAAACCAAGAAACACGAACGCGTACAAAGCGAATGGTTAACTCAAAAACATTTGAGACGTCCACTAAGGCAAAAGAGGACATAGATCTAAAGTTGATGCGTCAACTATTTTTTGACATCTCCAAAAACAAAATCTGTAAGCAAGATTTCAAACTACAGACAGGTATGCAATCGCATTTATTTCGCGATAACTAGTAGTTCCAAAGTAGTTCATTTTGGTGCATATGGGACGCATGGGACAAGAATATATGGGACGTGACTAAATAAACAATAATATGACCCAAAAATTTGTTCCAGTACGTCAAGCACTATGGTGGGAAAATCAACATTTGGGGATGTTTTTCATATTATGGTCCATATTTTGGATAAGAGGTAACATGGATGCCCCAATGTATGTGGAAATAGTAAGAATAGTCATGTTGTCTTATTCAGAGAAGAATATGCCACTCAAATAGGTGTTTTAGCAGGAAAATTTTCCTAATAAACGAGTAAATTGAGAAAAAAAATAATGGTTTTCCGAAAATAAAAGTGATGCTTTGTAGTGATGCTTTGTAGTGACTGAAGATCTTTGGGGAGATGTCAAAGATGCTCTTTTTAAAAAGAAACCAGGAAATTTGCAGAAATTGTGGACTCCAGTGCAGTCAGCTTAGAAAAATATTCCCATCGAGAGGACCAGGGGTTATTAGTGGACTTAGTGTCCGCCGCTGCTCCGCTGTCAAAGCCAGTAAGGCATATTTCACAAAATATTAATGTGTATAAACAAAATATGCCAAAAACAGAAAAATAACAAACGCAATATAAAAGGAAGTTCTTAAACAATTTGTTGATGTGTTTCCGAATAAAATAAATATTAATCATATTATAATTATAAATCAATTTTATTTTTTAAGTTTGGATAAAGGAGTGCGCATAAAAAAATTATTGCGTACAATCCATATTATGAAAATGAAATCTATGTGTCATTCTTTTTAAAATTTTGTTTTTATTAAAGATTTTAAACTCCAATTGAAATTTAGTAGAACAATTGATGTTTTATTTATTTTGAATAAAATATTCAATATGTATTTTATTTTGTCTTTGGTTAGTTTACAATGACTAATACATTTAAAATTGACTGAGTTTGGTCAGTTCAGTGGATTGATAAAGGTTCCCAGCAAACCAAAGGTTTGATTTAAAATTTGAGATTGATTTGAAATAAATTCTTTTCTCAAATGTAAACGTTTGAGAACGATTTCATAATGATTTGAGAATAATGGCATTCTCAATAAAAAGGGGAAATTTTTCTCCAATTTTTTCATAAATTTGAAATAAGGTTTGAATTAAGATTTGATATCAAAGAAGAAAGACATAATTTTTCAAACGTTTGAAAAATGATGACTCTGCGCTTGTTTGGGTTAATTTAAAGAATAAGTCGCATTCCATCCAGAGATGTAGAGATTTTCTTTTAAATTTCGTATTATTTTGTTTGCGATCGTACACTCTATAATTCTACTTTTTTTGGTTATCAAGATACTTTTTTTTGTGAACTATTTGTATTTTTTTGCGTCAAGAAACTGTATTTGCCTAGCAATTGTTTTTTATGTTCGATATGTATTTCGGCAATAAATTTTAATTTTGTCTTTGGACGAGTTTTTCATATTTTATTTTAAGAAAAACTAATTATGGCTATTACATAATAATTTAGTACATGGATACTAAAAATAGTAAAAAATGTAAACTAATTAATGAAACTAATTATTTTCTCGTACGATGAAGTTATAAGCCTTTAAGTGCGCGGATTTTTTCTTGCGCATTCCTTATCTGCCTATAAGATAAACCGGTAGCCAATGCTTTATAACAAGTCAATTTGAGAGTAAAGTACATAATTCACCCACATTTATTAGGGAAGTAATATGCACTCATTTAAAAAATGCTATGTATAAGGAATGAATTTTTTTAAATGCAGTTTTGAACAATTATGTACTTTGTCACCGCTAACTTGGATAGAACATTATATTCGAACGTATTTAGGTTAATGTATCTGAATAATCTGTTAAATAATCCTAGATGGTATCTCTACAATTAAAGGAATTTCTCACTATTTTAATTAAAATCTCTTCCTATAAAAATTTGCTTGCTTATGTTGTTGCTGTAAATGTTATTGTAATCATTAACATTTTAAATTACCATAAATAAACAATACAGGTGTAGTTCGATGTTTTTATTTTTTCTTCTTCTTTTTCAATACAATTTCACAATACAAAATAAAGTTAAGATAGAAATAAAATAGCAACAACTATTATACCACATATTACAAAAACTATATAGTAGTGTTGGTTGGAACAATATAGATTAATCAGAAAATAAAAAGAGTTACTTACTACAACAAATATAATTTAATTTGTATTCGCAGGTCTAACTTCAGATGAAACTTTTTCTGTTGTATTGTTATATTGGCATGTTTTCTCTTTCGAAAATAACAAAGATTTTTTGTCAGAAACAACAACGACTAGTACTTCCCTGTAGTGTAGACGGTACAACCAAGTAACAAACCATCAATATTTATTACTTGTATGTATGTGTTTTTGTAAACGTTACGATTGGATGTGATGATGATGATTATTATTATGGCGGTCTTTTGTTTTGTTTCATCTTAGTTTAACTTTTTTTCTTTGCTTTGATTTTTTACTTCTTTCATTCCAAGTATTTTTCTTTTATTGGTTTTGGTATGCTTCTTCTCACCTACTTCGTTCGTGTATTGGTTTGTCGTATCGTATGGTTAGACGTTCGTCTTGGTTTTCTGGTGAATTTTGTTTGTGGTAAGAAGAAGAGTACAAAGTTGGATTCTCTTTTCCATTTCAGATTGTTTTGTTAAAGATGTGCAATATTGCGCGCGCAATTTTTTTGTTCATTGTTCAACTTGTTTTTAGCACAATATAATGAAGGAGTGGATGGTTAAAGTAGACCAGAAAGATACGAAAAATACGAAACATGTTGGATGTATAAATATTTAATTCCACTTAGGTACTACCACAAGTTGCAGAAGGTGTATTTTAACTTTGTTTTTGACTGCAAATCTAGGAAGGAAAAGCGCTGTTTGTATGGTTGTAATTTTCTAGTGATAATTAATCATAAATAGAAAATCAAAGGACTCATGTTTCTAATAGAGATAATAGAGGAACTACATGCACCCTAAACATTCTCTCTGATTATTTTATAAATTAATGGCAACCCTCCATTGCTATTGCTATTTTTCCACATTTTAAAATGATTTTCATTGTGTTTTTGCAATTTTCTTTTTATTTTCGCTTTCGACATTATGATGCAACTTGAAAAGAAAATTTAAAAGTACATTCATGTTGAAAATAACTGCAACTAGTTGGCAGTCAAACAACTTACAAGGCAAGTAAGTTTCTCTCTCTCGTTTTGTTGTCGTTGTTCTACTCCCTTGTAATTTGCAATACATACTTGTACATGTGTTTAAAAATGCTTCCTCTAAATAGAAAAGTGATTTGGATTCAAAATTTTTTGCAAACTCATAGATACATGACATTTTAGAGATTATATGCATTTTCGTTTGCTCGCTCTTCTAACTCTTCCATATTATGTGTGAAGCTTTTATAGAGATGCCACATATTGATATCTATAAAGAAAATCTTTAAGACTTAATTATGTATTTTTTTAAAGGTGTCAAAATTTATATACATAAATAATGTATATAAATAAATAATTTTGTTCGTCTTTCCGGTTCAAAACTTGTCACGTGACAGGTTTTCAGGGCTAGTGACCGGTTCCAGTTCCGGAACTTTATAGGGAAGGAACCTGTCACTTTTACATGGGGTTGTCATTGAAGGTGGCTAATTAGCACTTTTGGACAGGTCATAGGATAGGTCACAGGACTGGTCCAAGAGGACAAGTTCAGAGTCCATAAATATAATACAAATTTTTTATTTTTTAAACTTTTTTTTTAATCTTTTTTTATTTTTTTCTAATTAATTTTTATTAAATTATATTAATTTTATAATTTTTCCTTAATGTTGATGGGGGTACTCCGAATCGAACCCACGTTCTTTTGACGTATCTTACATTTTATAGTCTTCAACTCTAACCACTCAGCCACAGATTGCACAATGGGGCAGAATCGAAAATTTTTGGAAATAAATCTGTAATTTCTGATCGGCTAGTTGAATTTTCCGTGACTTTTAAACTTTAAAGTGGCTTAGTTTCGGTTCTATAAAAGATATTGATTTCAATCTTTTTCTAGAAACAAAAATTTGGCAAGCGACTAAAAATTTTTTATGTCAGAGATACCCTACTTTGAGCCCCTTAGCTCCGCCCCTGAGGGGCTTCCCCCTTCCAAAGTTAACATTGTACACTCTTCTGTTACCCCTACACCAATTTGCAATTTCATGCGAGAATATTTTTTGTTTAATATTTAGTGCTTTAACATTGTTGTTCCACCATTTTATGAAAATTTCACAAACATTTTGAAACAAATAAAATTCCACAAAGAGCTAAAAAATCAAAAAAATTCAACAAAAAATGGAAATTTCACTAAAAATCTAAAATGTAACTATAAATTTAAAATTTCACCATAAATCGCAAATATCACCAAAAATTGCAAATTTCACCAAAAATCACAAAATTCACCAAAACTAAGAAATTTACTAAAAATCACAAATTTGAATAAAAATTTAAAATTTCACAAAAAATCGCAAATTTCACAAAAAATTCGATGTTTCATAAAATTTCACCCAAAACCCAAAACTTAAAATTTTACCGAAAATTTTAATAAAAATTAAACCAAAAAATTATAACATTTTTAAATTTGTTTTAACAAATACCTTAAAAAAGATACGAATGAAGAATTGATCACACTTTTTAAGTTCTATTGTAATAATACAATGGGTATCCTTACAAAATCGATGCCAAAATTCTCTAAAACGGATTAAAAACTAATAATTCTTATCTTCTAAAGCCCAAGGAAAAATATGATATACATATATTTTTGATTCCCTGATGTTATTTCTTCGTTAGAAAATAAAACATAAACACCCTTATTACGAGTGTCGTTGTCGTGACGAGAACCTGTCGTTTTCTCTAATTTCGTATTATGGTTGTCGAAAACCATGATGCAATGAATAATAAGGTACAATTATTAGAGAGAAAGTTCTCAAATTTATTTTCCTTAAAAAGTCAGTCAAAAGAAAATGTAAAAAATAAAAAACACTTAAAAAAAATAAAAATTTGATATTAAAATTATAAATTGTGAAAAAAAAAACTTGTTATGTGAAAAAACTAATATATGTGTAACGAATTGTGCACAGAATATCATTTTGAAAAATATATGTGTTAAATTTCGCATAATATTTCCACATTTCAAATGTAAACGAAACATATTTAATTTTTTTCATGCGTATTTTTGTTTTAAATTTTTTCAATTATTTGACTTTACAAGACTTGAAAATGACAACTCTCTCTAATAATTGTACCTTGTTGTTTATTGTATCATGGTCGAAAAGAACAGAAAAATACATGCAATCAACATTGATTTTGACGTTTTAAACGACTACGACAACGACACTCGTAATAAGGATGAATTTTTGCAGATTTAAAATATTTTTACCCAGTGCGCTTCGCAACCCTATTATTTTTTTTGTTTTTGGGTTAACATTCTGCCTGGACCGTATTTTTTTTATTTCATTTATGTCGTTTTTTATTTCAATTGAAAACAAATTCCCCATTTTTTATTGATTTAGATTTAATTCATTCGTTTAAGATTATTTAAAAAAACGGTTCATTAAAAGGAAAATGGAATTAATATTTAGCAATTTAAATATTGTATTTGTAAAGCTATATAAGTGGCGACTTTTTCGTATATAATATTGAAATTTATCTGGCATCTCTAAATATAAATTTTCCAAATACACTCTTTCTCAAAAGTAAATGGCCTTATTAGAGTAACAACAATCGCTACTACTAACACCCAGTTAAAATGAACAAAATAAAAATTACCAAACGACCGAGCAACCAATCAACCCACTGTACTCGTTGTTGTAGATATATATATTGGCCTTTGAATGTTTTTGTAGTCTTTATGTTTTTGTTGCGTTGTCAGTCGTCGTACGCAGTAATTTCATGTTATTTCCTTTCTTCCACTAATGATGACGACGTCGACGACAGCAACATCAGCGACCAACGACTTTCCAGATTTGGTACAAAGTTGTTGATTTTTTATGTTTTTGGTCTCAGTCTATGTATCTGAATGTGATGTTTTAACTTTTTGGATTGTATCTTTTGTACAATAATAATTGTTTTTGCATTTATGGTTGTTATTGTTTTGCAAATTTCGTGTTTTTTTTTTGTTTTTCGTTTCGTTTTGTTTTTCATTTTCATTTTCATTTTATTTTTATTTTTATTTTACGAGTTGTTTTGAGTTTCTCTTGGTTTTGTATTTTGTTTTTAAATTTCATTAAATCGCTGTTGTGTTAAGACGTTTTTGTTAAAAAAAAAAAAAATACAACAATAAATAAAATAGAAAAAATATACATTTGCAAATACTTAATAAAAAAATTATAAATTTTAGTTGAATTCTCTTAATTGTGCTTATTAAACGAGTAGTGATTTAAATTTTTAACAAACCTATATTTGTTTTAAAAACTATTTAAATAAAAAGAACATATTTTTTTCTTAAAAAAAAAGTTGTAAAAGAGCCAAGTTATTTATTTTTCTTTCAGTTATAAAAAGGTGAAAATTTTTAAAAATCATGTTATTAAATTATTTATCAACTAACTCTTGCAATTTTTTAATATTGCTCTTCTTTTGTTTATTTAAATTTTTAACTGAATAACAACAAATTTTAGCAAACAATTGTGAAATTAATTTCATTCATGGCCAGTAGTCAAGTTGTTGTTAGTGTCGTTGTTTTTGTGTCATATGTTTTGATATTTTATTAGTAATTTTTTTCTGTTTTCTATTTTGTTTACTTGTTTTCAAATATTTGCGTTGTTTATGTATTAAATAAAACGAATTTTGTTTCCATTTATTTTCAAAAAAAAAAAAAAAATAATAATAATTATCTGCAAAAATACGCAGCAATAACAAAAAAGTTGCCAGATATAACATATTTAATTCATATATTTAATTCAAATCGAAAAATTAAATTCATTTTTTTTAGAGAAACTGATTTTAATGCTGAATGTGATAATCATTTTTTGTGAAGCTAAAAAAAATGCTTATACTGTTTCAGACAAAAAAAAAAAAAAAAAAAAAAAAAATGGTCAAGTAAATTTATTTTAAATTTTTTGAGTTTTCGACAACATTTTATAAAATACAATAAATCTTTTAGTCAAAATTAATGGGAATATATTGTATTATAAACCTATACAAAAATAATATCCTCTAACATAACAAAAAAGGTACGTCGTCTTAAGAGTAAATAGTCCTTTTTCAGTGCAGACAAAAAGAAATAGGGTCTGCAGTAATTTTGTAAAAAAAATCTTAAAATTTATTATAAATTTTTTTATTAAACTTTCCTTTTTTTAAATCTTGATAACGATATTAAAAACAAAAAACTGAAAAAATATAAGAATCATCAATGATCTCCAATTTCGAGAACTATTATCTTGCTGAAATATTGATCTGATAATTTTAAATGTTAGTAACCCACACGTTATATTACCAACACCGTTATGCTTAATTGTACAGGGGCTATTAAATGTTTCCAAAACTGTATTTTTTAGACCCATACGAAAGTTCTGCTACCAAATTTAACTTTTATGTTCATCTATAAAATATACCTATTTTTTTTAGAAGATAAAACGCAATTTTTATATTTTTGGATACATGAGGATACTATTTGAGGCTTTTCCCGGTCTGTATTTTAAAAATGGAGATTTCCAGAATAGTATTTGGAATAAATTATGTTTTCACCAATTGCTTTCTCATAATCTTAGAAGAAATTTATATTTCTAGCGAATTTTGCATCGACTTATTGCCATTAAAGGTCCACGTCTTCATAAAATATTTTAATGATTTTTGGTTCCCAAAAACTTCACCACAGGTGTAAAGGGTATATATAAGTTTGTCATTCCGTTTGCAATTTCTACAATATTCATCTAAGACCCCAAAAAGTATAAATATTCTGGATCCTTATTGATAGGGGAGTCGATATAAAGATGTCCGTCTGTCTGTTGAAATTAGTTTTTAGAAAGCCCCAGTTATCGGATATATATGTTTTATATATTAATATTCCTTAGAAAATCGCTAATAAAAATGTGCAAAATCGGTTGATAAATAATTGAGATATCGGCATTTTTTTTTTGGAACGAAGGGATTATCGAGTTTCTACTGATGGACTCTAATGCGTGAAACAAATTCCAAACGTTACAATCGACCCAGGTTTGGTCGCTCTTCTATTGCGTATAATCCCTTAATTTCCGTAATTGTTTGTTCCCGGGTAATAAAATATATATTTCGTGGCTTCCGGGAATTTTAATAGAATAATATAATTGAAGCTAATCGAACTAAAATTAAATATTTAATATCAATTTTGCTTTGCGGTTAAAGTTATTTAGGAGGAATACTTTAAATAAATTTTTGTTTTGAAGATTTTGCGTATCAAAGCAACGAATTAAAAAATAAAATGTAAAATAATTAATAGTCTTAATCTTTTCATCCAATAAAATCAGGTCTGATCATCGCTTGAAAACAAAAATCAAAAAAAGGAATGAAGATTCGAATTTAGCATCCTAAACAACTTTTAAAATCAATTACTTCTTTGCTCAAGTCCCAAACCTTGTATACATGTGCAATTATGTTTTGCTGTTTTTTTTTACTCATAATCATTACGGTCCCTAGAATTATTTTATCTTTTGTAAAGGTCATAGGACTTTGTGAAATAATGATCAAATTATAAAAAAATTTTTAAGACTTTAAATAAACTCAAAAAGTTAATAAAGAAAACTCATTAAGAAACATTTTAATAAGTTTCCGAAAAAGGCATATTTTTATGTATTTTATTTTCTTAATTTGCTATATTTACCAACTAATATTAATTAATCTGAAACACAAATTAAAAAAAAGTAATAACAAAAAAATTACATTTATTGTCAATAAGTTTTTCAAACATTTGGACTTGAGGTTAGTGATAACAAAATTCCTATTTAATAATTTAATAATTTATTTTATATTGTTATTTTATACTAAAATCATATTTTTAATATTGTTTTTGAAATTAGTTAATTTAAGTTTATACATATCGCAAATTAAACAAAACAATAAAAAATTGACTTATTTATAATAAAAAAATCTATTATTCATAGAAAGAAAATCGCTAAAAGAGACCGTATAGAATTACCTCATTTGTACATTTGGAATTTCCTTTCCGTTTTAAACCTTGGATGCTTTTGAACTCACGTTACAGCTCCTATGCCATTCTAATGGCATTTACTAGAATGGCAAGTTTTCAAATATTACCAAAATAAGTAGGCATTCTGTAGAGACCTTAATATAAATTCCATTCGTTAGAGTCTAATGACACAAAGCACTGGGCAATTTTTCAACCAGAAAACTTTTTAGTATCTGGAATTATTAGGGCAGTCATAGAATCCAAGTCGGATTTATTTTTTGTCAGAATTACATACCAATACTGATTTCATTTTGTGTCAGGAAACCGTATTGGTTTTGGTATTTTCGAATGTAAATAAAACCAATGTTCGAATGAGCTGTTTCATATATGTATTTGTTTACAATTTTTAATGTAAATTTTTTTAGAAAAATTGTTAAGCAATATTGTTTTTGTTGAAATATTGTTGAAAATGATTGTGTTTTTATTAAAATATATTAAAAAAATAAGATACTATAAAATAAAATGGAGACAGTGTAATTAATTTGTTTATATTGTGCGTTTATGTCTAAAGTTATTGTGATGATTCGTAGCCTATGATAAACATGGATTTTCTTACATTTTACCAAAAAATTAAAAAAACAAAAGCACGTAAATGAAATCCGACAGCTGTTAGCTGCTTGTTTTGTTTCTAATAGAAAAACTGATAAAATTGGTTTCTGTGACACCTAAAACCGACACTAATATTGATTCGAACATCGAACCAATAATATTGGAATTCGTTTTCAAATCCAATTCCGACAACAATTGGATTCTATAACAGCCCTGTATATGTGCAATATTTATAATAAAATATTTTAAATTTTTTGCCGTAATTTTTCTCTAACAATTGGTGAAGTTTTTGGACTATCTTTGCGTACAAAATACTCCAAAGATTATCCTAAAGTAGGGATGTCAATTTCATAGCACAATTGTGCTGGCTGAGTTCACACGTATTCTTACGTTCTTTATTAAATCGTTGCTGAGAGTGCAAAGAGTACAAAATGCACTGGAAAAAAATTATGGAATGAATTGTTTGGTAAACAATTTCAATGATATTAATGTTGTAAGATAAAATTGTATGGATGGTAATAATATTTTTTATATCAATATTAATAAATTAAAGTGTAAAGAAAGCGAGATTGCATAAAAACAATAAGTATTATATAATAATAAAGCACCATGTATAACTAAAGCCCCAACCACTCAACTAAAAATCATCGTATCGCAATCAGCTGTTTCAACCAGCTTTATGCAAATTTGTGTATGTAGCTATTGAGACAAAAATTCTAGGTAGCGTATCGCAGAAATCTACAGAAAATAGATTAATGTATTTCTTAATGTATTTCGTTTACTAAACCCAATTTTCTTTGAGTGCATTTTTTCCACTCTCACAAACACAACTATATTTTTAGTCATTGACATCCCTATCCTAAAGGCTGTTACTACTGTTATTCTACCGTAAATGTAAATGTTGCGAATTAGCTGACACGTTTTGCTTATGAGAGATATGTGTGTATGTATACTCAAAAACGTAAATATAACGTAGTAACCTAATCAAACTAGGTAGCTCTACGTTTTTATGTGACAGCTGGAAGAACAGTGTTGACAGCTTTTTATTTCAATATACCAAATCTGCGTAAAAAATCGCTGTAAAAAGTTTATCAATTGAACAATTTGTTTTGCTGTTTTCTTCAGTAAAAACTTGTTAAAATAATTTAAATAAAGTGCGGAATTGAATAAATAAATTTAAAATTTAAATTTTTTTTTCATAAAAGCACAAATTTCGTTTTGTATACAAATCGCAAAAATACAAACCAATAAATCTAGCGATTTTTAAACTAAATTTGATTTACTGAGAAAATGTGTAATTTACATCACTGATGTTGATGTGTACAAAACAACAACAAAGTACTGGCTACATATACGTTTTTTGAGTAACCATTTACGGTAGACCTTAGAGCCCAAACACAAGCAAGCGGATTATTTTTTTTATATGAAGATTTGGCAACTAAAACAACACAGCGGAATCCGCTGGAAATTAAAATCTATTTTAATTTCACAACGGATTCTCAAAAGCTCTCATTTTCTCACTCTCCCTCTCTGTCGGTGTTGCCGTTGTTGCAAAATGAATCACATAGGTTTACATTAAATTTATATAAGAAAGAAAGAGATAGATAGATTTGCCTTATATTTTTTATGTATGGAATTTAAGAGAGTTAGATAAATATTTTTTTATATATGTAGTTTTGTTGTTGCCAAACACAAAAAAATATAAAGAAAAACAAAATGTGTATGAAATCCGCTGCTGGACGCCGTCTTCATTTATTTTCCTTTCTCTCTTAGAGCGGAAAACAACATTGAAATCCGCTTGCTTGTGTTTGGGCTCTTAAGTCTGTGTTCACACACAGAAATATTTCTTCTACGAAGGTAGCAGACAAATTGCTGTGTGTGAACCCCCATTAAAACGAGCTGTTTTTCGGTCAATGCTGTTAGAAGAACATACTAAAACTCTTTTTTATTTTATTCTTTGTTATTTTTATTTGATTCATCTCAACTTGAATTTTTTGTAAACAATTTTTAGATTTAAGAAATTTTATCCTTCAATTTATATTTACACATCTGGCATCTCTCGCTATTAATTTCTCTTTGTTGTGATTTGTCCAAGTTTTATTATTTTTCGTAACTTTGAGTCTGTATTTTTATTTGCACATCTAGCCGATCTAGCCAACCATCACTTATTTATCTGGGCAATATATTTTGCAATGTTATGGTGCTGCTGTACCACTTTGACTATAGAGATCATGATGAAGATGTTGATGATGTTTTTCTACTTGAATCTGTCTATATGTTCATTTTTTATTTAACAATTTCGCGGTCATTGTCCTGTTGTGGCTGGCTATGATGATGATGGTTGATTGGTTTGATCATGTATTAAAGGCTCGTGCTAAAAAAAAGAGATCTTTTTATTTTTGCTATTTTTTAGCTTTGTTTCTCAAATATTGAAGAGTGACTAGCATGAGTTTTGTTGGTGTATGAGTGCATGAATGAATGCATTAATTTCAATTGCGTCTAGTTTTTTTTTTTTATTTCTGTGTCTACTGGTATGGTTTTTCTATTTTTTTTCTGTGTTTCATTTTTCTGATTTTATTTTTAATTTAGTTAACATTTTTAGTTTTTTTTTCTTTCTTTTCAAAAGCTATTTTTATAGCAACATAGAAAAAAAGTTAGTTTATTTTTAAGTATTTTTATTTTTAAGTTTTTCATGTTTCTTGCAAAAAGCAGCAGGTGATTTAATGTTGCTCTTAAGCTTGCATAAAATGTTTAAATAACTCTCTATTTTATTGTTGTGATCTTTTTTATTTATTTTTATTTAATACTGTTGTTGTTTTTTGTTTAATATTTCTTCATAAATGTCGTTGTATATTATTTCTTTTATTTTTTTTTCCAGTTGCATCTCCTATGATTGTTTGTTTTAAAAGTGTAAAGAAGAGTGAGTGGTTGGTTGGGTTGAATGTATGGGTGTTAGTATAATTCCTACGTTTTCTTATGCATACGACCTTGTCGGGGGTTAAAAACCTTTAATAATATAAATCGAGTGTATAATTTTTTTTCTTTTTCTGTTTAATAAAAAACGAACAGCGCAACAGTTCTTGGTATAAAAGCGGACAATAAAAAATACTTAAATAATATATAAATTTATATAGAAATATACTTATGTACCTATGTATGTATGTAGATATGTACATCCAAATGTAGGAATATTGTATGTATTGTTTTATTTATTTATGGAAAGTTGTATTGTGATGTCATTTAAAATTTTTTTAATTACAGTGCAATATTAATTGCATGTATTATAAAAATGTTCAAATAGCTAATTTATTAAAAAATTTAATTGTTGTTTTCAATTCATGTTTAAAATAATATTACTTCTACTGAGAAGTCCTTTTAAAAGCCAAACAAGTAAATATTATTGTTTTCTTGAATGTAGTATGTTTAAGAAATGATTTGGTAGCAAATTGAAAAGTATTAGAGAAATTAGTCCAACTTATCTAGTTGAAGAAAATTTATTTGGATCCTCTTCTAGGTCGAATTTTTTTTAAGAATTACATTTCTGTGTTTGACACTTAAAAGTTGCAATAGGTATGTATCTGCGAGTGTTTTCTCTTTTTGGGGGATCAAAGAAGAGTTTGTAAATTATAATTAGAAACCAGGAGAATGAAAATACATATTTTCTTTGCAACAACACATTTTTCTTCTCCACTTGGGTTTCGTACAAACCTAGGAATCCAGTTCGAAAGGCCATAACCAAATTACAAGTGGTAATGGCCATTATTGTTGTTTGCTGTAACAATAAATTATTATTATTATTATTATTTTTATACCCACCACCAAAAAGATAAGAGTTATATTGAGTTTGTCATTCCACGAAGATATCATTTAAAACCCCATAAAGTTTTAAATGGTAAGATTCTGAGTTATGTCGATCCGTCTGTTCAAAGCAGAAAAAAGCTGTTAATAAACAAAAAAGTTATGGGTCAAATACTAGAAATACAGAGTGACCGTTCTAACTTCAGTTCATAGTTTTCTGCTGATTTTTTCAAAGCGGTCCATTTTGACAACTATGTCACGTGTAAGTACTGTTATGAGGCTTTCGTATTCAGTATATTATATTCTGTTGAAATGTTAACAATACATTTTTTTAAAGCTCTAAATATAGAGAGGTTAGGTTAGGTTGAAGAAAACGTCTGCGTAAAGCCATCATATATTAGTTTATAGGTTTAATGTTTAGCTGAAGCAAGTCGTTATATACAGTTTAAAATATTGAAAGCTGCCGATTTCGGAGGAGCATATAGATGAATAACTGGAAAGTTTGTAGATTTGACAAACGTATGAAATGTTTCCAGAATCATTAGGAGTTTACCAAGGAAAAATGTTCAGAGATTTAAAAAACCTTGGATTCATCTAAAAGCACAAAAAAATCTTAAGTAAAGCCTGGACAACCAGGAATAACTACCAAAGCCGAATATCTATGTCGCCAATATTATGCTTTGTATTTGGTGAGATAAGAAGATTGTCATTTATAATAGGCTCTTAAAACCGGGTGAAGCGATCACGGGAGACATGTACAGAGCACAATTTAACCGTTAGAAGAGAGACCAAAAACCGCTACAATATTGTAACAGATACGGGTCCAAAATTTTCCATCATGATATTGCTTGACCTTATGTTGCGCATCCAGTTTGTTTCGTTATAATCGGAATACTTCAGCTGGAATAATCTTCACAATATTGGTTGATTAGTTTCTGGCCTAAAAAATAACCATTGGTTTTGTAATTAAATCAATAAAGAGCCAGAAAAATTTAAAAAGTACATTTGGGAAATGTACAATGGATAAAAAATATTATTGCTTTTCAAACAAAATGTGGCTTAAAAAATATTTTTAAACTATTGTAAAAATTTATGATATTATGACAATATGACATGATAGCACACCTTATGAATCAATTGTACTTTTATCTTAAAAATAACATTAATTTTTTATAAAAAAAAACAATTTTTTCAAAATAATTTATCTCAAAATACGAGAAAGTACAATTTCTCAAAAAATTAATTTTGAAAAGTTGTTATTTTTATAAATTTTCAAAAAAAGCCTTCATTTTTAAAAAAGTACTACATAATTTGAAAAAAAAGTAAATAAATAAATAAAACAAATGTTCATAATAGTACATCTTGCAAAATAGTGGCAGGTAAAATTTCCAATGCAAATAACTCAAAAAATGTAAGAGATAAATAAGAAGATGTAACGAGAAAGAAACTATAGTTGGTCAAGACCGACCATATGATACCCAACACCATTGTGTAATTCCGGAAGGAGATACTAACATCTACATATATGATTTTATGCCCTTTAGAGCATTTCCCGGAAGTGGGTTTATATAGAAGCTAAGGTAAATAATGGACCGATTCTCATAAAATTTGGCAATATTGTTTCTACTTATATAAAACTTATTTGTACCGAATATTAACTTGGTAGAATTTATGCACGTTAATGTAATTTCCGTAATAGGGGTTTATATTGGAGCTATGGTCAACTATGGACCGATCTTCATGAAATTTGGCACAAAAATTAACATTTATACTTCTTTGCACCGAATTTCATTAAAATATTGCCGTATGTAAGGCATTTATGAGCACTAAACCCCTATGCCAGGAGGACATTTGTATGGGGGCTAGGTGAAATAATGGACCGATCATAACCAATTTCAAAAGGCTTCGTCCTTGTGTCAAAATAACTTTTCGTGCCAAAATCATCAAGATATCTTCAAAATTGCAACCTGTACTTTGTTCACAAGGTTTACATGGACAGACAGTCAACCAGCCAGCCAGACGGACGGACATCATTAAATCTACTCAGAAAGTGATTCTGAGCCGAACGGTATACTTTAAGGAGGGGAGCAGATGAGTTTTTCTGTGCGTATATGAGGTATATGTTGGGTCCACCCTCCAAACTTAAAATTATACACTCCAACTAGCCGATTAGAAATTACAAATTTATTTTTCAAAAATTTTCGATTCTGCCCCACTGTGTAATTTTAAGTTTATATTCTTTATACCATTCTAGTAACATCTTGGTGTAATTATAAGAAATGATTTCTTCAAAAATTCCGAAATATGTATATAAATCGTTGTTATTGGGGCTTCAATAATTATTTTTAAATCTTGTCACTTTCTTTTCCGGAAATATAGAATTTTTAAAAGTGGAAGCTATATGAAATATGATAAGTATTTTTGGAAAATATGCGCCTATAAAATTCAAAATATACCCTAAAAAATTATAAAATATGCATTTATTTTTTTAATATTTATTAAATAAAAATAAAAAAAAAGTGTTTCTATAATATGAGTGTGTGCCAAACGGTAGCAAAGTACAATGTAGAAAAGTAAAATTTTGAAGTATATGAGGTGAATAAAATTTCACTAGCTCAAAGGGCTACATAAATTTTTGACAAGAGAATAGAAAAATTTGAAAGTCGTAAAATATATAATAAATTTAAATAATTTGAAATTGTTTGAGATTTTTAATGTTTATTTTATAAAATTGTAGTTTTTCTTTTTAATACAAATAAAATACATACATAGAAAATGATCTTTCAACGTCAACAGAAGTGAAAGGAGCGTATTTGAATAATTGTAGTTCAGAAGAAGAGTATTCTTCTAAACACGAAACATCATCTGAACGTAAAGTAATTCTGGAATTTTTTTCATTTTCTCAAATCATTTATTTTTTAATAACAGCTTGCAACTTTAATGTTATTTTTTCAGCAGCTTCGATTTTTGCAATAGCACTATCTGTTAAACTAATTTGAGTACTTAATGAATAGAAACCCTGTAATTTAGTAATAGTTTCAAAAAGAAAAATTAAAATGACGGCAGTGTTTGATTGATTTTTTTTTTTAAATATTTTACAACAAAATTAAAAAGTACCTTTATGAGGAAGTTTCTAACACTGAAAATTACATATTTTACCAACATTAAATCTCGATTAAAAGAATTTATTTGCAACCTAATCAGTTCTTGCTGTAAATAAAAGAATTAGAATTTTCTTTAAATTTAAAATGCTTTATGCATTTGGCAGTAGAAATGGTATTTAATTAATTTTGGTATCAAATTTACATTAGACAATTATTTGTGATTTTTATTCTTCTTTCTAATTATACAAACTTCAAATAAATACTAATGCTATTAGTATTAATATCGTTAAAATTTTCCGCATAATTAGCTAAATGCTTAAGAAAATATAGCTTAAATTACAATTTTCACAAAAAATTACAATTGTCTTCCTTTATCTTAAATATCCTTGTCTTTAACTTAAATTTATTAGTCCAAAGACCTTTTCAAATAAAACCAAATATTTTTATAATTCAAACAAACCTAGAAAGCTCTTTGTTATTTCTCTCCTATCTAATCCTAAATGTCTATGTACTTTAAATCATCTGTAAAACTTTTCCTTTTTATGACTTCTAGTTGAAAATGAGTTTAGTGAACCTTTGTAGGTAGAGTAGTGTTTGTGTGTGTGTGTGTGTGATGGATGATTGGAAAGAAAGTCAGTGAACTTATTTTTATTTGTTAGGTTCATTCTGCTCTGTTTTTTCGGTATTTTCAAAATGTTACAATAACATTTCCATTTATTTCGTCATTTTGGCGTTTATGTTATTTTAACAACAAAAATTGTGTTGTTTTTACACTTTTACTAAGCGCAAAAAAAAAAAAAAAAAATAATAATAATAATAAAAAAAATATAAAAAGAAGTAACAAGTACAATCAACCCAACAAACTTTCAATAATATAAAAAGAAAAATAAGAACCAGCTCCATGTTTACCCATTTCCGAAATTTCATTTATTATTATTTTTTTTTTGGCTCATCATAGCCAATGACCTTTTTTTTTTTTTTTTTTGTTTGTCTGGCTGGTTAGAAACAACCAACTGAAAATTTATTTTTATTAGTAGGAAGGTATAAAGAATGTTCGAGTTTTTTTGTTTGCTTGATTTTGAATGTGGTTACATGAATATGAGGTTTTATTATGTGTTTTTTTTTAAGCGTGGGAATTTTGTGGCAGGTTCTTTTTATTCTTTTTTTTTCTATATTGTGGATTATTGTAATATGGATAATGACTTATCGTATGCATTAAAATATGCAAAAAGTAAAAGTTTGTTGTTTTTTAATCGAGAGCATTTTATAAATGTATTCAACTAGTGGTTTTGATTTCATATGAATATTTTATTGTAAGGTAAATTAACTTGTTAATATTTGACCGAATAATGTCTGATCTTAGAAGGATTCAATGCCTTTCCCTTTATTCTAAACACTATATCATAAGCTTTCCACTTGAAGCATAGCTAACGTGACCAGAGGGTTTTTGTCAAAAAGCAGGAGCCGAACGACTAAAAAGCGGAATTCTGAACAAAATTGGAAAAAGCGGGATTTTGAAAAGTTTTGTAAAAAAAATAGGTATTTTATTTTTATATCTCAATTAAAAATCTAGATCAGCTGTTCTCTCGCAAGCACCTTCTTCGCGACCCAATTGAGACGTTACAAATTGAGAACAACTGATAAAAATGTTGGAACATCGAAATAAGTAAATATATTCCATACTGAAACATTAAAAAATATAATTTTAATATGTTTCTCTAAATGTTTTCAAAATATTCTTAGTTTAATTTTAAGATTTTTTTAAGAATTCAAATACGGATTGATAAAAAAACTTGGTACTTTTTTAATTTGATAGCAATAGATTTTCTTAAATAATTCTTAGACCCGTTTTCTGAACCGATACTTCGAAATTTATGACACCACATTTACCCATAAAATACCATTATCGAAATAACTCGAAGTACCGTTACTGAAATAACTAAAAATGCCGTTACCAATCCAATCCGAAACAAAGGCATATCATTTATATGGTTCCAGATAAGTTATTAAAGGTACAATATGAAAATATCCAATGTTAACCTTGAGATCAAAGTTCATGTCAAAACATGGGACATTTTGGTAAATAAAATTGGTTAAACAAAATTATTTAAATAGCCCTCATATAAATGTTCTCACGAAATGAGTTTTTAAAATCTAAAAATCTGTCTGAAAGAACAAAATTTCTTCCTCCAAAACTGTATTTTATATTTTATTCTAACATTGTTAAAATAATTAAATTTTTAAACCTATTTTGGAAAAAAATTCAAAACTTTTTTGGTCAAAATATATCAGACTTGAGATTTTCATTCATTTGTAGAGAACTGAAGATATGTTAAAAAATGTTTAAATATTTTAACAAGCTTAATAATGCGTATCTTTTGGCAGGTCTTCCTACATCGAAGTCATCAAAAAAAAAATACACACAAAGTACATTTAAGATTAGTCATTACATTTAAGATAGAGATATGATCAGCGTAATAAAATATTTAAATTTTTTAATTATTAAAAACGATTTGTAAAAAATTAATAATTAATATTATTTTTTTGACAACATGAGACTATTTATCAATAACTGATCAATATTTTGTCATCTTTCGAATTTTTAATGTAAGTTTAGGGGAAACTGGGGTAAAGTAGAGCACACTTTAATCTTACTTCAACAAAATAGCAACCGATAATTCTTTGAACCCTGTAATGAATCTGTTATATAGAATGAATTATTGTCAAGGTTAGGTTATGTTATAAGGGTCGCCTGCTATTGCGAGTGCATTCGGAGGCCCTTAGGCCTATTGTGATACCCTATATGGGAAGAAGCCTACTGTCCCCTCCTATAAACAAAAACTAACGTACCGTTGATCCACCTTGAAACCAAACCGTACTTTTAACAAACCTAAAAATTTCGGTCTATGCCCTTTCAGTGCTGGACATTCGAATAACAAGTGTTGTACGGATTCTTCCTGTGATAATACCTACAAAAAGCCTTATCGATGACCTGACAAAAGATGGTAATGCTCTAGTTCTGCTCTGTGACCGGAGTGGCCAGAGAGTCCTTGACAGTCTACAAGTGGTGATTGAGGACCAACTGAGTTCCATTTCATTCACCGCCCATTTATCAAGAGTATTGGATACGGCAACGAAGGGGGTGAGAATGTCCTCGTAAGCGATTGCTCCGTCCAAAGATTTACTGCATTTACTGCGCATTCATCCGCAATTTCGTACAGTATATTTGCACTGTTCCATCAATTCAAGAAAAATTCTTAGGAAACGAGGAATGTCGACGGGTTTTCATAGGGCCTGAACAATTTTTCGGTATACCTGAAGAAAATCATAGAAAAAAAATAATAAATTGCTGATTGTGGGAACATTTGCTGAGCTATGTGAAAATATCTATTGACTAGGCTTAGAGTTAATGAAATTTTGATTTCTTGTTAACCCTGGAAGGGCTTCGATATTTTTACCCTTCTGAGGGCTTCGTTAGTCGAAACGACTAACACTAAATTTTATTAAAAATATTTCAAGACGTATCATTAAAATGAAAAATAAAACAATTGATTTTTAGTTGATGAATTAATTTAAATAAAATAAGAGCAAAAGTACCTAAATACTTTCCGTTCAAAATATTAAGCAAAAACTGAAAAGATTAATACTCGTACTTTTTCAGAGATGGTGTTACATAAGTACTCTTTGTGTTAGTTGCGTAAAAGATTTGGATCAGGCAACATATGTTTTTTTATACCCACCATCAAAAAGATGAGGGGTATATTGATTTTGTCATTCCGTGTGTAACATGTCGAAGGAATCATCTAAGACCCCACAAAGTATATATTTTCTGGGTCGTGGTTAGATTCTGAGTCGATCTAGCTATGTCCGTCCGTCTGTTGAAAGCAGGATAGGGCTCGAACGGAGCAACGTAGGGAGACGAAATTTGGCACAAATGTTTATCTTATATAAGGTTTGTTTGGTATTGAAAATGGGCAAAATCGGTTAAGAAACAAAAAAAGTTATGGGTTAAAAACTAGAAACACAGGGTGTCCGTTTAATACTTTTCTGCTGATATTTCTTCAACAAAAGCATGTACGACAACGAAATTTTGTAAGTATAGTTCGGGGATCGATATAAACTCGGAAACCAAAAATGGGCGTGGTCCGACCACTTTACCACCCACCTCCCATATAAGGTGAAAATCAACGAAATTGAGTTCAAATAGTTAAAGGACCAATGTAAACTCGGAAACAAAAAATGGGCGTGGTTCGCCCACTTTACCGCCCTCTCCCATATAACGTAAAATTTGAAAAAGTTGATGGTGGGTATATAGATTCGGCCGGGCCGAATATAATTCGCGCTTGTTTTTTTTTTTGAAAATTGTATATCCTTTAATTATTCTAACCAAAAAAGAGTTTAAAAACAAATTATTTTGTGATACTTTTTTGAATATTTTACAGTACCCCCTTATTAGTTCATTGTTTTTTTTTAGCCGCAGAAGCTGCAAATCTTATTTTTCTTTTCCTATAATTTACACTATTGATATAAATTTACTTCATTTCGATATTTTTACGATGCTTGGTTATTATATTGGGAGTAGAACACAGTCGATAAGACATTTGTCGCTAAACTAAATTCTTATGCAGTTTTAAAGAAATGTGTTGCTAAAATTATTTCTGGAAGTCATATTGTATTTATTTTCCCCAAAAAATATATTTCACACTATAGGAATAAATATTAATTACATTGCATTAGTATATTTACTAAATTACTTTATCACTAAAAGTTCAAGAAGTCACACTAAGTGCTTCGTTAGTCGTTTCGACTAATAAGATTGATCAAAATACTAACTTCCAGACCGCTCACGGCAACATACGTCTGGACAGTTCAATATCTTATTTACTGCAGGTTTTATACAAAAAATTCCCAAACGAGTATGCAAAGAATACAGAAATATCACTCAAAATAGCATTGTTGTTAGTCGAAACGACTAATGAAGTCCTTCCAGAGTTAATGAGGAGGATTGTACTGACCGACTTTCTTCTGCACATTTTAATTTTTTGATTGGAAATAAAGCGTCAGATAGAGAAAATGTCAACTACTTTTTGGCTATGAAAACATTACACAGAAAAAATTAAATTTCGTATTCTATTAATAAATTTAAAAAACCAATTATATTTTTTACTGAAATCGGACCTATCACTAATTTATTAAAATCAAACAATCAAATTCGTAAATATTTTATTGAAAAAAAAAAAAAAAAAAGTATTTTTTTCTTATTAAAATATTAACACTATTTATAAATTTGAATGTTTGAAAATTCTCACAAATTCCAATAAACATATTTTTTGAAACAATAAAAATAATATTTGGTTTTTAGACGATTTTCAAATAATATTTTTGTTTGAATAAATAAAATACTTAGTAAGATTTATTAAAATCATATTGCATTTAATGCATTTTTATTAACATTAAAATATTAGAAAAAATATACATTCAATAATCATATAATATTAAGTTTTAAGTGATAATTAAGTTTGAAAACATATTTCACGATACGCCAATGTCCAAATCGATCTACAAGAAAGTATCGTTATTAAATTTTAAATGGTTTATATAGAATATTACTTACTCTAATCAGGTCAGGCATTTTTAAATCAAAATATGACATAATATCGCAACCACCTATGGTGGTGTAGGGCAGGAGTTCCCACAGAATTGTGCATCCTGATCATTTCTTAAAATGTTCTCTGTGAATAAAAAGATATAGAAATAAATGTATATGTATAAAATTAAAAAGATGAAAGTTATACATAGTAGGTTAAACTGACTTTTTCCAAATGTTTCATATGTGCCCAAAATTTGTGGATGTCAATATGATCAAGGGATTTTTATGTATCTTATTAAAATAGACAAATAAAAATTAAGAAAATTTTAGGATTACAATCAGCATCCTTCAGGAAAAAAATGGTTCCAACTCTGGACTGGGTGTGATTCTGGCCTGGATTAAAAAAGTGTATTAAACAGCTGGACGCAGGTATTTTTTTCGACGTATTTTAGAGTGAATACGGAAGACTAATTACATCCCGCTGATTTTATGATATTTTTTTTCATTCTTTACGAGGGCACTAGCCTCCTATTAATGTATCATAAAGTCCACGAACATTTCGACATTGGACGTAAAGACCTGTAGTCTATAAACACATACACACATTTCTTACTTAAACTCACTTTAATGTCCTTGAAAAAAGCCAATATTATATTCTTAATTTGCACTATTTTATAAAAGTTTTTCAATAAAAAATATGCTATTGTCAAAATTTATTTATTTTATTATTTTTTCTTTGCTTTCTTTTTCTTTTCAATTTTTAAAAACCAATAAACCCAGGAAAAATTGTATTAGTTCTACAACTAGTTCCAGAACATGAAAATAGCCAGTACTTGTTCTACTTTGGCGTTACGACTAATGATTTTTGTTTGAAATTGTCACCTCCAGAACTAGTTCTGTGAAAGTGTTAGCTAGCCAGTACCAATTCTATGGAACGATTCCAGAACTAGTTCTTTAATCAGTGATTTTTGTTCGAAATTGTCACATTCGGAACTAGTTCCACGGAAACGTTAGGGAACGGTTTCAAAATCTGTTTTTTATTTTTTATTCTAATGGGCTATTTCCTAAAGGGCAATTTCGAAATCAGTTTTATTTTGTAAATACTCTTTTTAATTTTTAAATTTTTTATACAATTATTTTAAACAGTTCTAGGAAGTCATTCGAGAACCATTAATTTGTTCTCAGAACTGATGTAGAAGTCATACAGAATTAGTTCTTAAGCACTAGTTCTCTAAAACATTCCTTAAAACGAATTTAGAATCAGAATAAGGTTCTACTCCATTAGCGCCAGAATTGGTTGTGATACCACTAGTTCTGAGGATGTTATTAAAGAATCTGAAGAGGTTCTGATTACACCAGTTCTAGAACTAATGATTTTAGAACATGTTCTAAAATTTTTCCTTGGAATTTAATTTTGTAAATACTCTGTTTTTAGGAAGTTATTCGAGAACCAGTAATTTGTTCTTAGAAGTGATGTAGAAGTCATACAGGATTAGTTCTTAAGCACTAGTTCTCTAAAGCATTCATTAAAACGAATTGAGAATCACAACAAGCGCGAATATATTCGGCCCGGCCGAATCTATATACCCACCATCAACTTTTTAAAATTTTACGTTATATGGAAGGGGGCGGTAAATTGGGCGGACCACGTCCATTTTTTGTTTCCGACTTTACATTGGTCCTTGAACTATTTGAACACAATTTCGTTGATTTTCACCTTATATGGGAGGTGGGCGGTAAAGTGGGCGGACCACGCCCATTTTTGGTTTACGAGATTATATCGACCCCCGAACTATACGTACAAAATTTCGTTGTCGTACGTGCTTTTATGGAAGAAATATCAGCAGAAAATTTAACGGACACCCTGCGTTTCTAGTTTTTAGCCCATAACTTTTTTGTTTATTAACCGATTTTGCCCATTTTCAATACCAAACAAACCTTATATAAGACATCTGTGCCAAATTTCGTCTCCCTACGTTGCCCCGTTCGAGCTCTATCCTGCTTTCAACAGACGGACAGACGGACGGACATAGTTAGATCGACTCAGAATCTAACCAGGACCCAGAAAATATATACTTTGTGGGGTCTTAGATGATTCCTTCGACATGTTACACACGGAATGACAAAATCAATACACCCCACCATCTTTTTGATGGTGGGTATAATAAAGTTCTACTCCATTAGTGCCAGAATTGGTTGTGATACCACTAGTTCTGAGGATGTTATTAAAGAATCTGAAGTGGTTCTGATTATACCAGTTCTAGCACTAATGATTTTAGAACATGTTCTAAAATTTTTCCTGGGAAACAAATCAATTAATTTTATTTATTAAATTAAATTTAAATCCAAATAATGATTTGTTAAACAATTTTTTTGTTATAATTTTTTCTGTGTAGTGATAAATTCTGAGACTTATTAATCTTTATTGTGTTTATATTGTATAACTCTTCACTGATCTTACATCCAGGCAATTCGGAGGGCTAGCCTGGACGGTATTCGTCGTAGAGATGATGTTAAATTCTGATTTTTTTTTTTTTTTTATTTATTAATTTTTAAATTAATACCTGTTCCATACCAAGATTCTCCTCAATACCTCTAAATCATTTTGAACTTTAGATATTTTCGGTCGTACACCTCAATTTAATTTCTACACTAATTTTGCTCAAAAACGTTTTATCATTTATCTTTCATGTGATTTGGCATCTGTGACCCTTTTAACAACGATTGACAATCCTATTAAATTTATTTAAATTTCCTACATTTTGTTTTAACTAAATTATTATTTTTAAAATTTAATTTTTCAAAAATTTAAAATAAAAAACTTCTCATCTTGATTTTTCTAAATAAATAAATAAATATAACAACATGTATTTTTTGTAATTTAAACCATTATTTTTATTTTAATACCTTGTTAACGATAAATCTTAAAACAGAAAAATGTCCAAAATGAAATCGATCTACAGCCACCACCCATCAGTCACATAATAAAATTTTAAAAATCCCCAAGTACAGTAGCCTACAAAAATTGTGACACACTTTAATTATACACATAATCACATTTCTAACTCCCCCTCTTCTAATTTTAGAGATTTTAAAACATTAGCTTGTCTTTATTAGTACCTTAGAAAATTTATAATTAGAATTTTTTACTGTACTTTTAAGTACGTACATATCTCAATATCTAATGTAATCTATACTTTTGGGTGTTTTTAATTAACGTACAAACACGTGTGGAAATTTGTTATAAAACGTTTGTGTGTTTGAGTACATTGAACCCCCCTAGAAATAGGATGCTTTACTTTAGAAATCCTTAAACAAACTAATTAATTTAAACACACACTCATCCATTCATTCATCCCCCCTTTTTTTCTACACCTCAACCACCTTAAGTACTCGATCTTAGCTTTTTGTTTACATTGTTTTCCTGCCTTCTACTCCTCCTACACAATTGAATTCTAAAATGATCTTAATACAAATGTGCCGTGTACCCACTTCCGCTCCATCAAGTAAAACAATATTTTCGATGTGTTTATCAAACATTTCGTTATTGTTTATGACGCGCTTAGATTTCTCAGCTCTGAGTTATAAATAAAATATCATGTAGATCTTATTTTACGAGATCATATAATAATGTATTATTCTGTTGCTGCTACTGCTTGCCTCCCTGTTGCTTTTTTATATTTTTTATGGTTTTTGTTTGCTGTATCAAGATCGTGTTGATGAATAAAATAAAGTAACAAATGTTGCCACGTGTAATCGTATAAACGAACAGAAGGAGGAGGCTGTGTGTGACTCTCAATTTGTGATATCCCTTCAAACATTTGGAAGATAAATTTGTTTCTAATCTTCCAGACGCCACTTCTTAGTGTCTTCTAGAAGATTGTCGGAAGTGTGTACGAAATTCACAAAAACAAAATACATTACTATCGTCCTTTGATCTTCCAAAAGTATACTTTGAAGTCACTTCTGGAAGATAATAAGATAATAATTCGAATTTAACAAAAACAAAATACATTACTATTGCGCAATAATCTTCTGGACGTGTGTTGGGAAGATTGTTGGATAATTTATGAAAAGAAAATAACACAATAAAGAAGCAGATAGAATCATGTTTTCAGTAACAATTTATCTTTGGTACAGTTCGGCAACAATAATAAATATAAAAAAAAGTGTTCCTGATAATTACGTGTTTTTTTATTGTTAATAATTTGGAAATTATTAATAAAGGACATTTTTAAAAAGTAAGTAAATCTTCTTAAACTTTTATTTAGTAATATCAGATTTTACTCACAATTTATATTAATTTTAGGAAAAATTTCATCGAACGAACAAGTATTTGCATTTTTAAAGAAGTCCAAAACTTTGCCTGTAATAGTACCTTGCCGAATTCTTCATACAAAAGGTAATCTAAATACAATTTAACAATTAAAATTATTACTAATCTTCTTTTCTTCTTTTAAAGGTACCGGATTTGACCAGAAGTTTCCCATGGAGATTTTATTTTAAATGTTAAATTAATTTATATGTAAATTATTTATTTTGTAGTTTTATATGTATAATAATTGTGAAATAAAGATAATAATGAAATATAAAAAAATAATTTTAATTATAAATACAGAAATAAAAAAACTAAAAATCATCTTCTAGAAGAGACTAAGACGACACTTCTCTGATCATCTTCCGGGTGGCGTCAAGAAGAGTCTTCTTCGACACTTTCAGAAGTGTCTTCTTCGAGTCGTCTGGAAGACACTTCCACGAGGAACAGTTCTTCCCGACGGAAGATGATTTTAATGATACTTTGGCAATAGTCGTGGCGATGAGTTTCAACTTCTGGAAGACTCTTCTTAGCCACTTCCGCAATAAAAAATGTTTGCAGGGATTATTGACACCATGTTGATTAGATAGATCGATGGCAGTAGTAGTAGTATGTAGTTGTAGTTATATGTAGAAGCGAAAAATGTTTTGTTATATTGTTTATTATATTTCTTGATGAGTGCTATTGCAATGTTTTTGTTGTTCTTGTTATTTTATGTATGAGTAGTTTCTGCGATCATTTTTGTTGTAGATAAATACGGAGGCTGTTTCATTAAGTTTTATTCGAAAAAATATACTAACTCTGGAAAAATCACTGTTTAATTTAACGTGGACTGACTCACTTTCATTAAGATACTTGGTCCAAAGTTTCAGAAATTATTTAAAATTTTGTATGATCACTGGAGTCTTATTTTCCCCTGGAAACCATTTTTTTTAATTATGAAATGAAATTAGGATCTTGAAAATAATATCAATATTTTTGGTATGACATCATGAACGATTTTGTGATAAACCTGCAATGAAATGAAATGTCAAATAAAGATAGATTTTAATAAAAAAAAATACCAAAAAAAATATTGATTTGAGATTTTTAATGTCAACAAAAATCCCGCAATTCCCAAAAAAAACTTTCAAACATTTCCAAAAATGTGTTTATTTTTTTTTTCCTATATTTGATATAGGGGCGAAAAATTTCTACTGTCAAAAAATTAAAAACATATTAAATAAAATAAAAAATATAAAATGTTTTTTGATTTCAGCTTTGAGAAATTAAAGGAAAAAATGGGTCAAATTTGGGAAACCCTAATTCTCAGATTAAATTTTTACATATTTTTTCCTTCAGAATATTTTGTATTAAGTTATCTTCCAGAAACATTTAAATACTGTATATGTTATTTTAGAAAATTTTTATATAACAGAAATTGAATGCTACCACTTAAAAAAAACTGTAAAAATAGAGTTCAAAGTTCAAAATTAAATGCTTATAACTTTTGACTCCCTAAATAAAATAATAAGAAATAAAATATTTATCTTTGTATCCAAATATCTCGTAAACTAACAGAAAGAAATATATTTATGTATTTCTCAATCTGTAGAATTCTCTCATAAAAAATATTTTAAACCGATTTAGATATAACGAATCAGGATCGTTTTAAAAAATGTTGATTGAAATGTCCATCTTTGGAATACTGTGGACTCGCGTCTGGTAATTCTATATGGTCCACGCTTAAAACGTAAACTTGCCTACACTTCTACTATCTCTACGTGAAATTTCACTGAAATCGGAGTCCACGCTTCGAACATAGGGGTAGAATCGCTAAAAATGGAGCTTAATTTAGGGAAGAGGTAGAGCGTGCAATTTAAAATTTTGTTGTAACTATTATGTCACTAGTACGTCGAATAAATACTTTCTGAATTTATAAATATTTTTATACCCTACACCACCATAGGTGGTCCGTCCGTCTGGCTGGCTGTCTGTCCATGTGAACAAAGTACAGGTTGCAATTTTGAATAATAATTATTTTAACACAAGGATGAAGCCTATTGAAATTAGTTGTGATTGGTCCATTATTTCACCTAGCCCCCATACAAATGTCCTCCCGGAATAGAAGTTTAACGATCACAAATGCCTTGAATATAGCAATATTTTAATGAAACTCGGTACAAAGGAGTTTTGTATAAGTGTAAATCTTTGTGTCATATTTCATTAAGATCGGTCCAAAATTGACCATAGCTTCCATATAAATCCCCTCTTCCGAAAATCACTTTAACGTGCATTAACACCATACGAATTATAGTATCAAGTTAATATTCGACACAAATAAGTAGAAACAACATTGCCAAAATTTATGAGAATCGGTCCATAATTTACCATAGCTCCCATATAAACCCACTTCCTGGAATCGGCCTAAAGTGCATAAAATGTTAGTATCAATGCGTTGTTCTGTATTTGTATATTTTATTTTACATTTAGTAAAAGTGTTGGTCTACAATTGGCCACAGGTCTAATTTTTAGCTCATACACAATGGTGTAGGGTATCATATGGTCGTTTTTGACCCACTATAGTTTCTCTCTCGTTTTTTATCCTAAACAACTGTCCGTCCGTCTGTCTGTACATCAATAACAAACATTTGAGTCTGTAGTTCGCCATTTTAAAGATAACCTAATGAAATTCGGTACGTGAGATTTTCTAATACTATAACATGTTAATACCATAACATATTAAAATTGTTTATAATCGGACCATTACTTCACTGAGCCCCCATATAAAATTTCCCTCGAAAATTGGTCAAGCGTTTATAAATATCTTATTATACATTTCTTAACAGATGAATTTTGTCTAACTAAAAATCCAAAATTTACCATAGCTCCCATATAAGACCCCCTCCCGAAAATCACTTTCCCGTTCATAATTCCTATATAAATCTTCATATAAAGTTACAATTAAGTACAAATAAAGTTTACTTAAGTATTAGTCTAACATTCAAATTTCACAAGGATCGGACCATAATTTACCATGGCCTCAATATAAGGACCTGTCAGGCCAATGCCAATTCTACATTATTTTTTTTTGCATTAAAGTGATTAAAAAATGCTAAAACTTGCACGAGTGCATCTTTCTTACTCGTTTTCAATATTTTCGTAAAATTCTATATAGATATCTTTTTAAATAAATAAGTTAAATAAACGGTAATTTTAAATATATTGTAATTTCATTTTATTTCGTTTTTGTTCAGGAAACAATCATATTTTCATTAATTTTTTTTTTTTTTTTTTTTAGAAAATATTTTTTTTTTTTTTCTTCTAAATCACAAAAACTGTGCAATGTTTTTCTGGATTTTCATACTACACATATCAAGTAAAAATACAAAATTTTTATTTAGCCCAAGTTCGTCTAAAAACTTTTTGAATTTCTATATAAAAGTAAAAAAATTCTATTTTTAGACCAGTTTTTTTTTTTTTTTTTTTTTTTAAATATTAAAAATATTTCTAAAAACAATTTTTTGACAAAAAATGTGCAAATATGTTACTAAATACCTATTCTTAACAATTCAATTGTAAAAAGATACTTTTAAAGAAATTAAACCGAAAAATATAAAATTTAAAAAGTTCAATTTTCCGTGATTAAAAATTGATCAAAATCTCTGACTGACTTCTTTCAAAATATTAATTTTCAATTAATCTTCATTTTTCTCAATTTCACCACTCTGTGCGTCGTAGAGATGAAGCCATTCTGAGATTTTTTTATTTTTTGGTTAATATGTTTTCTTGTATTTCATTTTAGTGACCGATACATGAACACGATCGGTAGCAAGGTTCTCGTAAATGCTTATAAACAGTTTTGATACAAATTGGCCTATGATTTTGAAAAGAAATTTGCTTAAATTTACTATTGAAGTTGTCAGATCGTATTTTGTAATTTTTTTAAAAGAAATTTTGCTTAAATTTACTATTGAAGTTGTCAGATCGTATTTTGTATTTTTTTTAAGGATTTTTAAGATAGCCCTCCTTATTATTTCCTACTCTCATATCTACATATAATATTTATATGTATATGCTCTTTATTCTCCTCTCATTCAATAGGTATTTTTGTCGATGCAGGCCTTTTTTTACATATTCTGAATAAATATCTTATTGTTTCTCTTTTGTTGCTTTTGTTTAAATTTTTTCTTTCTACTTACACTTGTACTGTTTTTTATCTTTTGACGTGCCAAATTTGATATTCATATCTCAGTCTTTGTTGTTGCTGTACATCGATCCTCCCTGTTTCCTTATTTTTTGCCTCTCTCTATATACTTTCATATGTGTATTTGTTTGTATTATTGTAAAGAATTTCATTATTCATTTATAAAATATGTAAAGGAGAAGCTATTTACTTAAAACTTATTGATTTTTATCACAAAAAAAAAAAAAAAGAGGCTTGGAAATCTAAGGGCACATTCTTTTATAACAATTAGTTGTAATTTTAGATATTCACTTATAATTTTGAATTTTCCTTCAAAAAAAAAAAAAAAAAAGTTATTTTTTGTATACAATAATGTTATCTTAAAAAAGTTTGTGTTTTATTAAAATATCTATTATAAACTTGAAATCATTCTTAAATTCTGAGTTAAACCTTTTGTCATAACTAGAATAATAACTTCTTGGTAATTAATCAAGTAGAGCTCCTACTTAGATAACAAATTTTAGTAAGATGGGTGATTAATTAATTTCATTATCTGAAATCTTAAAATTTTTAACTAAAAATCCTTTGTAAAAAATTTTCTTTGTTTTTCAATTTCCAATTTTT